>CM025967.1:20342500-20942500 GCA_014839755.1 Sylvia borin
GTAGAGTGAATTTAAGCAAATATATAAACTAATATCCAGGGTAAGCCTGACATCCATCTAATTTAGTGTGGAGCTTAACTGAGGGAAGAGCCCAACTGCTCCAGGAGAACAGCTGCTGCTCCTCAGAACACAACGTGCTGTTGCTGTTCCTTCATGTCCCCAGTTAATTTATGCAGTAAATCTGAATTTACTTTCCCATGTGGGGTTCTGTGTCAGCTCCTCCTCGATGTTTCATTCCTGTACCTGTTCTGCTCCAGGTTGACTCTGACCCAGAGAATTTTGTTTGCTGTATGTACTTGGTCTGTTCTCTCCTTCCTCACCCTATACACACGTGCAGAAATTTTACTGCCACATTACTGGGAGATTTCAATTTGCTTAGGGTGTGGAGATGTGTTGCTTTACGTTGAAGAGTAATTCTTTAATTTACTTTGAGGGAGTTCTGCAGTGATGGGTTTTACCATTGCCTCTCTTGTTCTTGTTTTGTTTGTGGCTGCAGCAGTGAAGGCCACGGGCTGTAACCTGGAGAAGGTGAACATTCTTCCTAGTGCCTTGATAACTCCACTCATGCCAAGCAGTATGATCAAGAATGAAGATGTGGCTCCAATGGAAGTAAGTGCACAAAAATGCTCTCCCCCCGTGTTCCAGGTGAGTTTGATGGGGGCTGAGCACAGAATCTTTCAGACTCTGAGTTAACATCTGCTCCTTGTCCGTGCTTTAGTAGGGGAGAAGAGTAATAGACAGGGAAAGTGCCATGTCCAGGATTCAGTCTGGGCAAAACACAATCACAGAGCATGAGTAAAACAGATAATTTCCTTTGCTAACTCAACTGGTTCCTGCAGCCAGGCAGATTTGTGGGTTAGTGACCCTCTGATGGGGATTTTTATCCTGTGACACAGAACTTGTGAATTACTCTAAGAATATTATTTTAATCCATTCTTAGCATTGCTTTCATTAAATTGTGCCACGATTCCATCCTTGAAGTAGCATTTCCACTGCTAACCATTTGCTTGCTGGTTTGGGTGTGTCTGGGTTTCACATCTCCCATCTCCCTCCAGTCTTCCCTGGACATGGGGGATTTTGGGATGTTGTATTCACATAACCCCAGTAAGTTTACAGATTACCTGATGTCTCTTTCTTTTCAGGCTTCAAATGTGGTTGGACCAACTCAACAAACATTGGAAAACAGCATGTCTGGCATATCAACTTCTGCTTCCCATTTACCTTCTGAAAGCGAAAACCAGCAGCAAATCCAGCCCAAGGTGTACAACCCAGAGACCCTGAGCACCATCCAAACGCAGGACATTTCCCAACCCGGCAGCTTCTCCACAGTGTCCACCCCGGGCCAGCTGCAGAACAGCGATGCCCTGCTGCAGCAGGCTGCACAGTTCCAGCCCAGGGACTCCCAGCCCAGGGACGTGCTGCAGTCGGATGGCACAGTGGTGACTCTGTCCCAGCTGACTGATGCCTCACAGCAGCAGCAGCCCACGCTCTCGGAGCCGGCCCAAGCCCTGCAGCAGCAGATTTCCTCGAGCATCTTCTCGTCGGCCAGCGGTGTGAGTCAGCTCCAGAACACCATCCAGCAGCTCCAGGCTGGGAACTTCCCCACCAACACCGCCACGGGCAGCAACAGGAACGTCGACTTGGTGCAGCAGGTTCTGGAAGCTCAGCAGCAGTTATCTTCCGTTTTGTTTTCGGGCTCGGACAGCGGCGAGGACGTCCAAGATCAGCTGAACGCAGACATCTTTCAGCAGGTCAGCCAGATACAGAGCAGCGTAAACCCCGGGATGTTCTCCTCCTCAGACACGGCTGTCCATTCCAGACCGGAGAACCTTTTGCCCGGACGAGCTGAGAACGTTCACTCCCAGCCCGAAGGTGCCCTGTCCAACCAGCAGCAGCAGCAGCAGCAGCAGCAGCAGGCCATGGAGACGTCGGCAGCCATGGTGATGGGCATGCAGCAGAACATGTGCCCGGCGGCCACGCAGATGCAGTCGGATCTGTTCTCCTCCAGCACGGCGGGGAACGGGGCCCTGCAGCAGTCCCCGGTGTACCAGCAGGCGTCCCACATGATGGGGGGCTTGTCCACCAGTGAGGACATGCAGATGCAGTGTGAGCTGTTCTCCTCGTCCCCGGGGGTGTCGGGCGGCGAGGCGGCAGCCCCCGCGCAGCAGCCGGTCTCCAACAACGGCCCGGCCATGTTCCAGCCCTCCAGCTCTGCAGAGGGAGAGGAGGCCTCGGGGCAGAGCAAACAGATGCAGAGCTCTGTGTTTCAGACCATGGTTCAGATGCAGCACAGCGGGGAAAGTCAGTCCCAGGTTAATCTCTTCTCGTCTACCAAGACCATGATGAGTGTCCAGGCCAGCGGGACTCAGCAGCAGGGCGGGGGGCTGTTCCAGCAAGGTGGAGAAATGATGTCGATTCAGTCGGGAAGCTTCATCCAACAAGCCCCACACTCACAAGCTCAGCTTTTCCACTCTCAGAACCCTATTGGTGACACTCAGAATATATCCCAGGAAACACAAGGGTCCCTTTTCCATAGCTCAAATTCCATTGTCCACAACCAGACCAACACTAATTCCTCTGACCAGCTGCAGCCCCCGATGTTCCACTCACAGAATGCCATGGGTGTCTTGCAGAGCTCCTCGGTGCCTCAAGACCAGCAGTCTGCCAACATGTTCCTTTCCCAGAGTTCTATGAGCAACCCTGCCACTCAGGAAGAGCAGATGTCGTTCTTTACAAGCCCAAATCCCATTTCTCCTCTTCAGACAGCAACAAACACTGAACAGCAGACTTCTTTTCAGCAGCAGACGCAGATCTCTCATATGCAGGGCTCCATGCTTCCCCAGGAGCAGCCGCAGACTCAGCCTGCTCAGCAGGGTTTGTTTCAGTCCCAAGTGTCATTGGGCTCCATCCAGTCCAGCTCCATCCCTCAGAACCAACAGGGAGCCATCTTCCAGCCTCAGCATTCGATTGTTGCTATCCAGAGCAGCCCTCCATCTCAGGAGCAGCAACAGCAGCAGCAGCAGAACATGATGTTCAGCAATCAAAATGCAATGAGTACAATGGCCTCCCAAAAGCAGAACATGATTTTCAATCCAAATCAAAACCCGGTTACCAATCAGGAGCAGCAAGGCCAGTCCATTTTTCATCCGCAGTCCAACATGGCCTCGATGAATCAGGAGCAGCAGCCCATGCAATTCCAGAGTCAGACCACAGTGTCTCCCCTCCAGAATCCTGGCTCCAGCCAGGCTGAAGCACAGCAGCCAACCATCTTCCATAACTCGCCCCAGATTCAGCTGGTCCAAGGGTCCCCAAGTTCTCAAGAGCAACAAGTCACCCTCTTCATCTCCTCAGCTTCCATGTCTGCCCTGCAGAACAGCATGAGCCAGCCGGAGCTGCAGCAGTCCCCCATGTACTCCTCCCAAAACAGCATGGCAGGAATGCCAGGAACTGCTTCTCCTCCCCAGCAGCAGGCTCCTCTGTTCCACAACACGGCGGGAGGTGCCATCAACCAGCTGCAGAATTCCCCAGCCTCGTCCCAGCAGACGTCGGGAATATTCCTGTTCGGCATCCAGAACAGTAAGTGACCAGTGCCTGATGCTGAGCTTACCACGTAGAGAGGGAACTGGGAATGGGTTGGGTGGGAAAGGACCCTAAAGTCCATCCAGTCCCACCCCCTGCCATGGGCAGGGACACCTTCCACTATCCCAAACTGCTCCAAGCCCCATCCAGCCTGGCCTTGGGCACTGCCAGGGATCCAGGGGCAGCCACAGCTGCTCTGGGCACCTGTGCCAGGACCTGCCCACCCTGCCAGGGAGGAGTCTCTCCATAATATCTAATCTAGGAACGATTGTGCTCTCTTAAGAGAGCATTTCTCCTGCTGTTCTTGGTTTCCACAGTAAATGTGTTGCCTCTCTTCACGTTACTGAAGGAAAGCAAGGATTTCAGAAGCTGTAGAGTCCAGAAAAGTGTCTGTTAAAGTGTACTTAGCTGTACAAACCTGCACTTTTCCTTATCTCCTCTCTGCACCCAGCCACCATGACCAGTTCTGTGGGATGTAGAGCCTCTCTCTGTGTGCAGAGGTCTGTGTGTGCCTGTGAGCCCCAGCTGTGAGAGGTGCAGGTGTTGCCTACAACAGGTTGTAGCAGCTCTCACCGGCTGCACAGCTGGTGGTGGGCCATGCCTGTAGCCGTGTGTTTTGCTGTGAGAGCTCCTGGCCTGTGGCAGGACACTGAGATGTCCCTCTGTCCCCCAGACTGTGGCCAGCTGCTGCCCCCCGGGCCCGGGGCACTGCCAGAGGAGCTGATGGCCATGGGGCAGGCCGGGCAGCCCCAGGGCGAGGCGCAGCCCGCGGTGCCGGCGCTCCTGTCCCAGCAGCTCCCCGAGACCCCGCCGCTGCCCTCGGCCATGGCCACCAACCAGAACATGGAGAAGATAGACGACCTGCTGGTGTCCTTGCAGAACCAGGGGAACAACATGGCTGGCTCGTTTTAATTAGTGGTGAGTTTGGGGCTCCGGATTCTTTCCTGTCACGAGGGAGCTTTGCTCAGTACCTTTGTACCTTTCAGCGTGTGACCGTGCTGTAAGAGATTAGCTAAAACACCAGTTGAAGACTATAATAGCAGAATGAAGTTATTAAAAGCACTCAGAGGTCAGAACTTGTATGAAACATTTGAGACTGTGTCTTGTTCAGTTTTCCTAGGTTTTGTCATCTGCTGTGACAGTCTGGTGCTTTGTCAGGGAGGACAGTGGGTCACTGGCAGCTTGGCAGATCAAAACCTTATGAAACACGACTGTGGTTAAAAAAACACCTCAAGTCTGAACTGTTCTGAACTCTTCCCCCGGGTTACAATAACGTAATGTGAGAACAAGTTTCGGTGGAATGTGGCAGCTCCTGAGTGTGCCACATGCTGAGGCTGTGTCAGGAACAGCCGACAGCATCAGCTGTTGCTAGGAGACATTCTGCTTTTAGAAGGTGCCTTTTTCAGAGGGGGAAAGAGCCTTTGACTACAAATAAGCACCAAGAACCGGGAGGACGCTGGAGTCCAGTGTAGGTTGTGGTGTGTAACTTGGGGCTCTTGTCCTAAATCCCCCCTGAGTTTTCACTGAAGTGATGCACTTCATTCTCCAGTCTAAAGGGGTTTGTGTATGGAGCCTGGAGGCTCTCCACAGCTTCTCTAGCTCCTCGCCCCCAGTTCAGTGCCTGCTCATGAGGGACACCCTGAAGATGAAGCCACTGCACAGGAGGAAGGGGGGAATGTGGTTAGTTATGCCTGACTTTTCTGCTTGTTTTCTCATGCAGAAATTCCGTGAAGAAAAAAAAGCGACGATTTCCCAGATGCTCTCAGACCTTCCAACCCTGGATTAGGCTGCGTGGAACCAATTGCTTCTGTGGAAAAGTGGCCTCTTTAAAGAGCACACGTGTGGCCAGTGGCAGACCTGAGGCCATGACCATGGAATTTGGGCTCCACAGTGCCAATAATGCTGAGGAGTTATGCTTTGTGTTACTGGGGCATGGGGTTGGGCTGTTACCAGGTTCATAAACCTCATTACAGTGGGGGGCTCTTGGAATTTAAAGCATATCTGGTCAGTTATTATTGTTGTTGGAAGGTAATCCATGTTACCACGTTTACTTTTTTCCCTCCTGTTCTTCACATCCCTTTTTTCCCTCAGGAAGCTCGTGCAGCAGAAACAGCAGCTGCCTCTGCCCCGAGCCTTGACTCAGCTGTCAGTAAGTGAAGGGATCTCTGCATTGACACGGAGTGGGAGAGCCAAACCCACCCTTTATGAATTGAAAGTACTGATACCTGTAATAACCAAGCAGAGAATTGCTGCTGCAAATCACCAGTTCCCATCTGAGAATGGGAGTAACGGTTTTCCACATCCCTTACGTGGAGCTGGACATAGAGCAAGGGTTTGGTGGCTCTACACAACGAAGAAATGAAGGGGAGCTTCCAGCTGATCTTAAAATCTTCTCTAAAAACACCTTCAGCTTGAAAAGAGCATTCTGTGTGGCTGAGGAAGGGACTCCTCTGTGTCTCTCACTCTGATTGATGGGTTAGAGCTCTGTAAAGCTTCATGAGCTGTTCCCAAAGCAGCCTTCACCCTTTCGTTCTTTCCATGGTTTTCCTTCTCTCCCTCAGTTTTGTATTGTGTTTTTAAAAAAAGACATAGATATCCTACTGGCTTTAAAGCTAAAGAAACAGCTTTTAGGAATCCTTGGCAGCAAATTGCTTAGTCAGTAGAAGCTTTGACAAATAATCAAGGAGTAAGGAGAGAGGAAGCAATTTCTCCACCACCTTCTAAATGCAGGAATCCCCCTTAACCCACCACTTCCAGCTGTGACTGATGGAAATCTTCAGCTTGGCTTTACTCCAAGTAGGGGGCAAATTGCATCATTTTTAAGCCTTCTTAAAAGGTCACTTCATCCTGAGCTGTTGCATCTTTGTAGCACATGGAGCTCCTCGCAGTTCTGAAGTGATTTTTTTTTTTCCTTTTTCTACCACCGAGCCCCGAGTCTGGTTTCTAGATTGTCATCTTTAATTAAAGGAATAAATCATTGACTGATGTTACCGAATGTAAAAAAAACAAAACAAACAACCCACTCCAGACCACGCCAGGTGTATCGTGAGGCATGTGGATTTTTTTTGGGTGCTTCAACTCTCCGGGCAGTGTGTGATCTCTCACTACAGCCTCCTTCAGATCCGTGTTCTCCCGCTGCCGCCTCGGTAGAGTGTAGCTGGTATCACGTCATTTTTGTTATTTGAAATAACAAAAGAACAGTCTGTAAATGGGGTTTTTTTTGTTTTTGTTTTTTTTTTTTCCTAAGTTCCTCAAGTCTGTTTACTGTGTGTTTTCCCCTTTAACTCGTGTGTGTAGTTGAGCCGTGTAGAGGTTTTTTTTTTTGTTGGTTTTCCTGGATTTCCCCCCGTTTGTTGGTCTGTCACGACGTTCACTTTCTCTTTCTGTCTCTCTCTTTCTCTCTCTCATTGAGAGGCATTGAATTACGTTTTCAGTAGTAAGGCTTCTTGCCGATATGAAGGGAACTTTTCAGAAAGAGACCTGCTCTGGGTCATTTAATTTTGAATACAGTTTTCAATCGTTCAAGTTTTGGATGGTTTATATCTAATGTGTGTTTCATTTTTTTGGAAAGCTATATTTTGTATTTAGGAAATGGTATAACTATTTTGCTATTTGTACTGAGTGAGTACATTGGCATAAATATAAAAAATTTATATATATACATATATATAAAATATTCTTTTTGCCACACATTTTTGTGGTAAATTTGTGAGTTTGTCTGATGTTCTACCACAACGTGGCGTCTGATAACAGTGGGGTGGGGTGGGGTTGGGGTTTGTTATGTCTTTATTGAGTATTTAAGTACTTTTTGCAACATGAATAACGTGTTCATCTCTCGCCATTCCATCAGGCAGTGTTGGTCCAGCTGGCCACGAGAAGCTTTGCTCTGTGTTTGGTGTGTCCCTCACTCACAGCCTAGCCAGGAAACCCAGAGGCATTTAGGATTATATGAAATATGAAATACTGGGGTTTCTCTCAGAATGAGCCATTCAGCTTTTCTCCACTCTCATTGCCTATTTAATATTTTATTATTAGCGCCTCTGTGTTTTAACTCCTAATTTATGATTATGCTCAAACGTTGGAAATTTTAATCAAGACAGAAAGAATTCCCCACTGCATCATGTCCAGAGCTGCTTTAACCCCGACCCAGACTTTTTCTTTCTGTATTTTATTTTTTTTTCCCCTGCTGAGACAAAACCTTACCAACATCTTGTAATGGTTCACAACCTGAAAGCAGCAGCCCCCAGCAGTGCCCAGGTGCTGGGGCTGCTCAGGCAGACAACAATGGACCCAACAACGTCCAGAGGGCTGTGGAAGTCCACAGCCCACTCACTGGGAAAGGAACTGGTGGTGTTTGCAGGATCTGTGTCCCAGGATGAGCTGCTGGGTGTCACCTGGGGCCGTTGGACACAGAAGGAGTGACAGGAAGGATGGATTTTGTCGTGTGCTGCTTCAGTTTGCTCCTTGTTCTGAAGGGCTCTATCCGTTTGTTGGTCAGTGCCAAGTCACCAGGGACCAATTCTCCGTGGAACAGGATGAGTGCCCAGAAGAGAACCTCATCCCAAGCCTGCCACAGCTCCAGGGAAGGGTATGTTTGAATTGTGGGCATGTTTGAGGTCACTTACGAAGAGAAGAGAGAAAAAAAAAAAAAACCCATACACAAAAAAACAACCAAGGGCTGTGCTATCCCAGTTTTCCCTTCTGGAAACACCTTCCTTTCCTCGTGTTAAATTTACCTGTTCATTTTAGGTCAATGTTTAAATGTACAACACTTTGAACATGTGATTTGGTTACAAAAAGTATTTGTGTGACTGAAGAGGTCGCTCAGCGGTTGGTGCGTGCTCGTGCTGGAGGGTGGAGGGCTTGGATCAGCCCCAGAAGAGCTCAAGGACAGGCTGCAGGGTGTCATGGCAGGGAGCACAGCCCGAGCCACGTCTGTGTTTTACCAGGGGCCTGAACATTCACTTGTGACGTTTTCAGCAGTTGGCTTTGGGCAGCAGAGCTTCTCTGTGACCCCCGTGTTCCAGGAGCTCACGGAGCACTGGCGTTGTGTCTGGGCCCTTTGTTAGACAGAGAGGATCCTGAGGTAGCAGGCTGTGTGAATCCAGCACCCCTGGGGGGTCCCAGAGCACCCATTTGTGGGCACAGGTGAGAGTTGAGGGAGATGGAGCTGCCAACCCCCACCATGTCCCCTCAGCTTTTACCTGAGTGTGCCCAGAGCCCACCCAGAAACCACAGAGCCAACACTTAGAGCACAGTTTGAGCTGGACATCTCCTCTGGCACGGAGTTACTGGTGCTTTGTGCTTAATTAACAGTTTTCTTATTAATTCTTCCTCACTGCCTGATCTTGCAGCAAGCCAAACGCTTTGCTCTTACTTTAACACGGATCAAGTTGAAGAAATAATTCCAGGGCTGGCTGTTCCAAAGTGGATGTCCACTCTGATCACTGATGATGATTACTTCTAGTCACTGACAGAGTGGTTGCTTCCCATGTTTTGAGATAAGGCATGAGCAGTTAAACACAACTTTGGCAGGTTTTTACTGGAAGCATCAAGTCTGGGCAGCTGTGTCAGTGGACATTCCCCTCACTTACGTAAGCTGAACTTTATTTTTTAAAGTTTCCATTGATATTTTGATTCAGAATTTACTTTCTAAAAGGAAAATATGTCTGAATGGATTTTTATGCCTGTTTTCTTGTGCCTCTGCTTGGCAAACCGTTGGGTTCCTTTTCCAGGGCTATTGCAGGAGAGCAGAGGGAGCACAGAACATGGGCCTGAGTGAGAGAAGCAGGAGAGAGGAGAGGGAGTTGCTTGGCATGCTCCGAGCTGTAGGTGGAAGGAGAGAACAGGAAATGCTGGTCACTGGTGACTTCTCATTAGTGCAAAACTGAGTTTCAAAGGCTTGGTGGGTTTTGTGTTCAGGGGGCTCCGGGCAGCTCCATTCTGTAGAAGCTAAAAGGAAGCAGCAGTGGGATGCTGTGTTTGTTCAGGGGGTTTGTTTTAATTTGGGCTTGTTTAGTCTTTAGTGGCAGCCTGTGAGCACTTTGTGTTCCTGCTCAGACCAGCTGTGCCAGCTGTGGTGGCCCTGGTGCCCCGGGCAGGGTGTCTGTGCCACGGCACCGAGGGGCAGCCTTGGAAATGGGATAAACGTGGTAGAAGCAAGGAAAAAATGCAGCAGGGGGGTAAAAACTCCTGCAAAAGGGAACTTGTGAAATTCTCTAGGGGAGGGGAAATCATGGGGGTTACACAGGAGGAGAGGCTTTTCTTCTCCCAGTCTGTATAGGGATGTAAATATGCACTGCCTGTATATTCTAGGATTATATATATGTATATAGAGGAGTCAGATTATTATATATAAATAATAGTAGACACATGCATAGAATACTGTTATATTTACATTTTTATAAACATGAAATAATATTCCTTTTCCTCAGTAGGAGGTTTTTGTAGTAACTCACGAGTAGCTGTCTCACACCTCTCAGTCCTGGCCGTGTTGGTGGCTCCAGAACTTGCTCTGCTTGGGAACCTCGCTGGGATCTGTGGGTTGGAAGCAGCTGTGGCCACCTTTGTGTTTTTATATCTTTTTAGTTGATACTTGCAGGTGTGGTTTAGGATAGAACTGCCACCCAGGCTGAGGGTGGCATCCCTCAGAGCCTTTTCTGTCCCCGGTGTGGCAGGGCTGGTGCAGACAGGGATTGGTGCTGGCTCTGCTGACACCAGCCGGGTGTGGTGGATGTTCTTGTGTAGCAGAAGGTCCCTGCTTGTGCTGGGTCAGGGAGGGGAAGCTCCTCTGCCATTTCTCTTTATTCCCATGAGGGCAGGAGTCTGTAAACTGATGTTTTTAACTGATTCATTAGTGCAACAGTCAAAATCCAGAGAACTCCTTGAAAGCCAGTGAAGCTCCCCTTGAATTCTGTCCGTGAGGAACCTGCCACAGCTCGTGCTGATTTCTTTGTTGCAGGTTGTGTGAGGAACTAAACACTAAGAATCATAGTCATGGAATATCCTGAGCTGGAAGGGATCCACAGGGATCATCCAGCCCACCCTTGGCCCTGCACAGACCCCCCAACAGTCCCAGCCTGGGCATCCAAACTCTCCTGGAGCTCTGGGGCTGTGCCCATCACCCTCTGGGAGAAGGAAGTACCTTTCCTCATATCCAACTTAAACCTGCCCTGGCACAGCTCCAGCCATTAAATCAGGTCAGAAAATCAGTGTGTATATTGTGTCCAACACGACTCTCAGTTCCAAATCCGTGTCCCAGTGTATTTGTCGTGAGTGGATCAGTGTTGTCCTGGTACAGGTTTTCTTAAGTCACCTACCAACGTCCTCCTGTGTTCTCTTGGAGTCTGCAGAGCCAAACTCTGCGTTTTCCAGAGATGTGTCCTTTTTGCTGTTACACTTCATTAAATTGCCCAGTGACATTCACTGTGCAGGGACAGGACAAGGGATCCAGGGATTCCCTGACCTGTGTTCAGGTTCCAAGGCTCCCACAGCCCTCTGTGACACATTCCAGCTCCAGGCCCGGGATTAGGGAAGGCTCCTGTGTTCACCTGACAGGTAAAGGGCCTTGGCTTTGTTTTGGCCCTGGAGCTGCCCCGTGGAATGGGATCTGACCCGACTGCCCTGGGCAGGACCACGGCTGCCTGCTGGGATAACGTGTCCAGGGGGAAGGAAGTGGCTCTTTGGTATTGTAGACCTGGGATCCCATTCCAGTATCCTTAGCAGCCTGCAGCATTCCTGAAGCTTGTTTTATTCTGGATAAAAGGAGACAATTGGAATTATTTCCATCTGAGCTGATGCTGACTTAAGCTCCAACCCCTTCAGAGCAGAGCTCCAACCTCTGTCTCTGTCCCTGCACCTCTGGTGGGCTCTTCCCTGCCTGCCAGATGTTCTGGGTGCACCCTCGACCGCTGAGCTGCCTCTTCAGTGTCCTGCAGTGTGAAAGTAGCACCAGATACTCCTTCGTGCAGTTCTGTGTATATGGCTTTCGTAGGTGGGTTTTCCAAGCACTGATTCCCGGTGTTTTCAGTTTGTCTATGAGGGGATATTTTATTTGCATCTATGTTTTTAGCTCTCCTGTGATAACTTGTTGAATATTAAAAAAAAAAATATTTTGCTTCTATTGGGACATTTGTATACTCGCAACTATATTTCTGTAAACAGCTGCAGTCGAGAATAAACGATGAAAGTTTTCATTTTACAGTGTAAAGTCTTGTGATGGTTTTTCCAAGGGCACCTTTATCTGCAGCTCTGACACACTGAACATGCCCTGGGGCTGGGAAGGCTGTGACCTCTCCAGGACATGGGGCCACTGGTGGTATCAGGTGTTTTCTTATTTTGAACAATTTCAGCAGGGTGAAGGAGAAACTGCAGCAAGAGCCGGGCCCAACAGTCAACTGAAAGATTTCAGATTTATCCAAAAAGCTTTACCCCAGAGTCTCCCCTTTCAGCCCTGGGCATCACCCAGTGCCAGGGTGGGACACAACCCCTGCCCTGGGCTTTTGTCCTTCTGAAGCACATAAGCCCATGGGGAAAAAAATCCAAGAAATTCTCCCTCCCTCTGTGCCAGCCCCCTCATCCCTCGAGGCGCAGAGAAAGACTTCCCCTGGCACAGGAAGCCATAAGAATGGGATCAAGTCATGGTGCTTTGGGGTTTGGTGTTTATTGGGTGACACAGCCCCTGCCCAGGGCTGGGCAGAGAAGCCCCCCACCCTTCCCCCGTGCTGGGGCCTCCCCAAACCCCGACACCAGCACCCCAGTCACGGCGGCTCTCTGGGCACAGCGGGGACAGGCTGGCCTGGCCCGAGCCCAGCTGCTGGCAGAGGCCTCACACCTGGGCAGGTGAGTCCTGCAGGCGGGGCCCGTCCCGCCCCTCACCTCCTCCTCACGAACTTCTTGGTGACGGCGTTGGGGTTGAGGCGGCGGCGGCCGGCGCCCAGCGCGGCGTCGCGCAGCTGCAGGTGAGCGGCCCGGCTGTGCACGTCGTTCTCGGCGAAGGGCGACGCCCCGGCCAGGTAGTCGGGGTCGAACACGTTGGTTTTCTGCCTGGCCTTGCGGGACAGGCGCTGCTGCGGGAAGCGCTGGTCCTCCACCAGGTGGGGGTTGTTGGCGTGCTTCCCGCCCTGCGGCGCCGGCAGCGGGTACTGCGGGACAGAAGGGGTCAGCCCCGGGGACTCCAGGGGAGCACAGCCCTCTGGAGAGCCCAAAAGGCCTGGGGTGCAAGTGTAACACCAGGAGGGTGTTTTCAGTTTGCTTTGATTCCCTCCGACCTGCCGGCCACAGGCTGGGCTCCCGTCCCTGGGGTCCCAGTGGAAGAACTTCTTCACAGAAAGGGTTTGCTAAACGTGGGAAGGGGCTGCCCAGGGAGGTTTGGAGTCCCCATCCCAGGAGGTGTCCAAAGAATTGACTGGACGTGGCACTCAGTGCTCTAGGCTGGCTGACAGGGTGAGGATGGGTCACAGGTTGGCTTCAGTGATCCTGATGGTCTGTTCCAACCTCAGGGTCTCTGGGATTCTGTCCAAGTACTCACCCTGAGCCCCCGGGGGTTCAGCACCTTGGGGTTGCGGGAGAAATGCATGTGGAGGCTCCCATCATCACTGACACTCACTGCCACCTTCTTGAGGGTCTTGTTACCGCAGTGGGGGCAGAACACCTTGGTCATGTCCGAGGTGGTCCTGCGAGGGTGGGACAGAGGGGGTTCAGAGCTCCTGGGGCCGTGGAACTTGGGCTCAGCCCAGGATCAGCCCCAGCACCTGAAGCAGCCGTGGCAGCGCAGGATGTAGCTCCGGGCCCGGCGGATCAGCATCCCGTTCACAGCCAGCACGTGGAGACCCATCTGCAGCAGCACATTCTGCAAGGCAGGGACACAGCGGGACCCTGGCAGCTGGCACTGCCAGCAGCTGGGACAGTGACAGCCCGACAGGCTTTGCAGGGGCCTCTGGGACTGAGACCCTGCTGCTTTGACACAAGGAGCTGTCCCCAGAGCTGCTCTCCCCTGCCCAGGGACTCAGCCCGGCCCTGGTCTGAGCCCAGCACCCACCTGCATGGCAAAGTCCGTGGTGACACAGCCCACCTGGACACCGACAGGAGCAGTGTCGCAGTGCCCCGTGTCCTGCTGGGCCTGCTTCAGGTTGCTGGGAGTTATCCAGCCTTCATCATCGCTCTCCTCCTCCTCCTCACCGGCGCTGGCCCCACCTGCAGAGCTCCGGTGCTCCTCGGGGGGCTCGGGGCTACCGGAGATGGCCTGGCCCATGCCGGGGGAGGGGACGGTCAGGGCGGCACAGAGGGGTGGGGAAAGGCCAGAAACGGCAGAGCGAGGACCGGGAGAAGACTCCAGAGGATTCTTTCTCACCAGGAACTCCCGCAGCTCCTCCTCGATGCTGGGCAGGGGCGGCCGCCAGTATTGGAAGGATCCGAACGGGTCGCTGTGGGCCGGGGCCGGGCCGGGGCCGGGCGGGAGCGGGCCCTTCCCCGCGGCCTTGTGCTGGGGGCACAGCACGGGCACCCCTCAGGCGGGGCTCCGGGGGCCGCGGCCCCTCGCCCTCCGCCGTGCCTTACCTTGGCGGGCAGGTGGAAGCCGGCGACGTGCAGGGGAGCCTCGGGGTGCCGCAGGCTGGAGCTGAGCCGCACCTGGGGGACAGCACGGGGCGTCGCCGGGGCCGCTGGAACCGGGGGAACCCTGGAACCGGGGCGCCGCTGGAACCGGGGGCCGCCGGAACCGGGGCGCCGCTGGAACCGGGGGCCGCTGGAACCGGGGGGCCCCTGGAACCGGGGGCCGCTGGAACCGAGGGGCCGCTGGAACCGGGGGCCGCTGGAACCGGGGGCCGCTGGAACCGGGGCGCCGCTGGAACCGGGGGCCGCTGGAACCGGGGGCCGCTGGAACCGGGGCCCCGCGGAACCCGCGCCGGTCCTACCTTGTCCTGCGGCTCCCAGCGGAGGCAGCCGGGGCCGTCGATCTCAGCCTGGAGCTGGCATGTGAGGGCGAGCACCTGCAGGTCGGCGGCCGAGAGGCTCGGGTAGTCCCCGGTCTTCTTGGCGAATTCGGTGACTGCGGGCGGGGAGGAGCGGGGCCGTCGGGCCGGGCCGGGCCGCGGGAGCCGGGCGGGGCCGTGGGGCCGGCCCGCCGGGGGAAAGGGGCCGCTGCCGGGGCCGGCCCGGCACTCACCGTGGCGCAGCAGCTCGGGCCGCGGGCGGCGGACCCGCAGCTCGCAGGGCAGCGCGGCGAGGCGGCGGCGTGCGGGCCGGTCGCGGATCTCGGCCAGCACCTCGGGCACGGTGTACAGCGCGTCTGCGATGTCCTGCGGGCAGCGCCGTCACACCGGCCCGGAACCCCTTGTCCCCCCCCGTCCCTCCGGTGTCTACCCGGTGTTCCCCCGGTACCTGCAGCGGGGCCGCGCTCAGGAACGCGCCCGTGTCGGCCACGACGTGCGGAACACGCGCCATGTCTGTGTGCCCCATGGCCCAGCCCGGCCGCCGTCGGAAGCACGCCGGGAGTTGTGGTCCGGGCGCGGGGCACGCCGGGAGTTGTAGTTCGGTCGGGGCACGCCGGGAGCGGCGGCCGTGCCGCGGGAGCGCTTCCGGACGGCGCGATCACGTGACGGGACGGGGGTCACATGACGGCGGGAGCTGGAGCCGGGGAGCGGGAGCGGAGTGGCCGCTGGTAACGGGACGGGACGGGACGGGACGGGACGGGACGGGACGGGACGGGACGGGACGGGACGGGCTGGGCTGGGCTGGGCGTCGCTTCCCGGCCCAGCCTGAGGCGCTCCCGTCCGTCCGCCGGACACGGCCTGCTGGGGCGCTCCGGCCCCGGGAGCTGCTCAGCCTGTGCCGGTACCGGCCCGGGACAGCGGGGGACCCTTGGCCGCCGCCTCCTCTGCGCGGTGCCCGCAGCGCCCGGCCCGGTTCTGTGCGGCGCCGGCCCGGCCGCTCCGGGTTCGGTGTTCGCTGCCGGGGCGGCGGCCCCGCGGGTGACCCGGGAGGCCCGGCCGGGCTGGCGGAAACGGGAAGCCGGGGAGGAAGGGGAGGCCCCGGCCTGGGCAGGGGGGATGCCGCGGGGTGCGGGGGCCCGGCCCCGCTGGGCTGTGGGCAGGTGCGGGCCGGGAGGAGGCCGCGGGACAGGAGAGCTGTGCCCGGCGAGTGGCACCGGGCACCGCCCGGTTCTGAGGGCCCAGGGTGTTTGTTGGTGTGACCCGCAGTGTCAGAGCGAGCGACAGAGAAACGGTGTGGAGTCAGGAAAAGAGGGGATGGGGAAGAGAGTCAGGGTTTGAAAGAAGAAGGGTGGAAACAGCCCTGCCGGGTCGAGGCTGGGCACGGACTGGCACAGGAGGGGCATGGCCCCGATGGAGCCCCTGTGATGTGGGGCTGGGGACATGAGGACCAGGAGTATCCAGTATCCTCAGGGAAGGTCGGGGTGATGTGTGGGCCGGGGTAACTGGAGTGGGAGGGACTGTGTAACCGGGAGTCTGGTGAGGGGCAGGAGGCCGGGACCCCTGGCTGCCTTGGATGGAGCCAGGACAGTGCTGGGCAGTGCCAGGTGGGACTTGCTGGTGGAGGTGGGGGCTGTATGAAGCACTGCCAGCCCGTGGGGTGCCAGGCAAGTTTGCTGTGCCAGCACGGAGAGTGAAGACCCCGGGAGAGGGGATTTCACAGGGAATCTGCCAGGGGATGGAGCTCAGTACAGTTTAAGGAGAGTGTAGAGAGAGGGCAGGGAAAAGGCTCCTGCACAGGGAGAGGGGCTGGAGCTGCTTCCCTCTTTGCCTGCTTCCCCTGGTCAGGGGAGGGGGAGGTTGGCAGTGGTCCCAGGCAGGCAGTTCTCGCCTGGGCTGTGACCTTGGCCCCGTCCTCTGCAGCTCCTGGGAATGGTGGGGAGGAGGCTGGAGCAGGCCCACGCTGACTCCGTGGTCCCAGTGGAGTGTCTCGTGCTCCTGTGTGATGTGTGACCTCATCCCTCCGTTCTGTGGTCGCTGCTTTGGGCAGAGGCCCTGGCCACGTGTCCTGCCACCCTCCCTGGTGTCACAGGGTGTCCTTATCCAGGGGGTGGCATGATGGTACTGGAGGCCTCTCCCAACCTCAGTGCTCCTGTGGCATTTGGTACCATAATGAGACCAGGGCTGCCCTTGAGGGATGTGGTCCCCGTGCTGTGGCCAGACCTTCCTCTGTCCAACCAGTGCCACTGCCGTGTCCTTGCCATTTAGTGGGTGATGCGTGGTGAGTCAGTGTCCCCAAGGGCAAGGCTTTGGTGGCTGCTCTGTCCCCATCAGCACTGACCTGTGGGTCGGGGGTTTGTGTGCCCAGAGGGGTGTCTGGAGGTGGCACTGCCCAGCTCAACCCCTGGCGGTGCCATGCAGGGGGTGCTCTCCCAGGGACACAGCATGGCCCCTCTCCTGCTCTCCCAGGGACACAGCATGGCCTTTGCTGCAGGGCTGGTTTCTCAGGAGAGGGAGCCGCTGTGTCCCGGGGGTTGCCCAGCCCTTTCCCCGTGTCCCTGCCGTGCTGGGCACTCTCAGCACCATGGGGCTGTGTTTGGGCGCCCTGGGTGCCGTGGGAGGGTGTTGAGGTGTCTCCTGTCTCTGCTTGCAGCCGGGGGTGATGCCATGGCCGCTGCCAGCTCCAGCAGGGCCAGGGCCGGGCTGCCCTGCGACAAGTCCCCGCTCTCCGTGAAAGGTGGGTCCTGCTGCCTCGCTGGGCTTGCCCCTGCCGGGAGTGTGTGCCCTGCCTGCTCCCCGGGCTGGGCACACAGGACACTCCGCGGGGAGCAGGCGCTGGGGACGGCCCCGTGTGCCACGGGCTGGGCTGGGCTGCCGTGGGGACGTGGCTGCGGGGCCGCGCCGCTGCTCCCGTGGCCGCGAGATGGCTCCCGGCGCCCGGAGCCGCGTCCCCTCGGAGCCACGTCCCTCCCTGTCCCTCCCTGCCCCTCCGCCGGCCCGGGGGGCCCGGCCCGCCTTGCCCCCGTGCCCTGGGGCAGGGAGGTGTCCGTGGGGACAGTGACAGTCCCGCCAGCCTCGGGGGGGTGAAGCTGGGGACAGGCACGGTCAGGGTTTGGTGCCAGCCGTCACTGCCACCAGGAGTGTTGATCCCCGCTGCCCCTCTCGCAGCGCTCTGCTGTGAGTCGTGGCACCCCGAGCTGGCAGGGCTGGGGTGGGGGACAGGCCAGGGGACCAGGGCAGGGCGCAGGGTGTCTCGCAGGCCTGAGCTGTGCCTGTCCCTGCCCAGTGGTGTCTGTGAAGCCCAAGGCCCAGAGCCGCCCCGCACGGATGAGCTGCTACGTGGAGGTGGCCGGCGACGGGCTGCCCAGTGAGACCAAGAAGACGGGGAAGCAGATGGGAGTCTCTGAGCTGCTGTGGAACGAGATCCTCACCCTGTGAGTCTGTGACCCCTGCTGTGGGGCTGGGCAGGGGCTGGCCCCGTGTGTCCTGCTGTGCCACCGGCTGGGGACACTCAGGTGTCACAGAGCTTTGCCCCTTGCATGGGGACACTGCCGGAGACAGCCAGGCTAGGGGGGTGGTGAGAGGGGGTCTCCCATTTCCCCGTGTCCTTGCCCACCTTCCTCTGCTCCTTGCCTGTGGCACTGCCCAAGCATGGAGCAGGCATGAGGCCGCAGTGACAGCCCCCTTCCCCGCTCTCTGCAGGAATGTCACTGCTCAGAGCCACCTGGAGCTGAAGGTGTGGATCTGCCACACGCTGAGGAACGAGCTGCTGGGTGCCGCCTCCGTCAGCCTGGGCAGCCTGCTCAAGGGAGGAAAACGTATGTACAGGGGACGGGGCAGGACAGGACACAAGGCAGGACATGGGGCAGGGGACGGGACAGGGGATGGGACAGGACACAAGGCAGGGGATGGGACAGGGGATGGGACAGGGGACAAGGCAGGGGGTGGGACAGGACACAAGGCAGGGGACGGGACAGGGGATGGGACAGGACACAAGGCAGGGGATGGGACAGGACACAAGGCAGGGGATGGTGCAGGGGACGGGACAGGGGATGGGACAGGACACAGGGCAGGGGACGGGACAGGACACAGGGCAGGGGACGGGGCAGGGGTGGCCGAGTGGGAACAGGGAACAAGGTGCCGTTGTGTGCCCGGCCAGGCGTGCCGGAAGCCGTACCTGCGTCAGCCCGGGGAACACAAACCCCTCTCTGCTGTTTGCTGCTGGCTGCGGTTGCCAGAGCGTGGCTCGTGACAGCAGCTCCCACATAAAGGTGGCCATTCAGGGCTGGGCCGCGCGGGGCTGGAAAGGGCCGGCTCTGTCTCTTCCAAGCAAAGCTTGTGAGACACAGACCTGGTATTGAGAGGGGCCTCCTGCACCCCGAGGGATTCGGGGCTGGTCCAGACCCTCCCCGGTGCTGGGGGCTGGGGGGAGCTGTTTCCCCCGGTGCCAGCAGCTCTGAAACCACACCGTGGCTCTGGGTGGCACCGGGTGCTGTGGCAGCGAAGGACACGTGGGAGCTGTGCTGTTACTGCTGTCTTCTCAGGAGGCCTGTGGGGACTTGGATGTGTGCCTGGGGCTGGCTCTGTGGGGGTGTAGCTGCCAGCCAGCCCCACAGCTGTGGGTCCTGTGCCCCTGGGCACCGTCCCTGCAGCCGTTATTTCCCGAGGTGTGCAGGGGCCGTGCCGGGCTCGCGGAGCCGCCGTGGTTCCCGCCCTACCTGCGCCGCCACGGGGGCACAATTGGCTCTTTCATTCCCAGCCATCCCGGGGGGCTCTGTGGAAAATGAATGGAAAAGGCAACTGGCTGTTCTCGCTTGTCTGTTAACATCCCCCAGAAAAAACGTGTCAGATTTTTCCTTGACACTGTGGGCTGGGAGGGAGGAAGGACTCTTAAAGCTGCAGAGCCTGCCCTGTCTGCTCCTCTCTGCCCTCCTTGTCTTCTGGGCTGGCATCTGCTCCCTCCTCTTCTCTGCAGGCTCGTGCTCAGCCTTCGGGCTTTGCTGCAGGTCTTGAGTGGGCCAGAGGCTGCTGGGCATCCCGTGGGAGCCTGGGAGATCTTTTCCTCAGGGGCTTCTCTCCTCCTGGGAATAGGGGAGTGTGTTCCCTCTGCCTGCCAGCCTGAGGAAGGGGCTGGGTCAGGCAAGGGCATGCAGGAGGCATCTGGGATTTCAAGCCATTCTGAGTCAGACACCTAATGTGAAGGGCAGTGAAATGCATGTGCCCCCTGCCACTGGAGGGACCTGGCCCTCCTCTCCCATCCTGAGAAGTGCTCAGCCCAGAGTGAGCTCCTGCCGGGCAGCAGCCCCTCTCTTTGTTGGGTTTGTTTTGGTTTTGGTGAGGCTTTATGGAAGATACTGGTTTATAGTGTAGCTGTGGCCTTGGGTTGATGTTCCTGCCGTTCTCAGTGGGCAGGACAGTGTCCCCAGTGCCGGTGACACCTGTGGCAGTGCCTGCCAGGATGCTGCTGTCAGCCCTCACTTCAGTGCCTCACTTCGGGGGAAAAGTCTCGGCAGAAGAGCTCAGTGATGAGGCCTGAGCTCCCGGGAAGGCTGTGAGAGCCCCTGGAGCTGGCAGCCTGGCTGTTGGAGTCGCCCCAGCGCCCGGGGGCCTCTCGCTGGCAGGCAGCCCCTGCCGCCTTCCCGGGGAGGGGCAGAGGTGGGTCAGGGCTGCCTCAGTCACCGACAGGGGCTGGAGCCTTCCAGGAGCCGAGCTGCTCCCAGGGCTCCCATAAAACAGCTCGTTTGCCGTGGCACAGCCCCCGGCCCGGCCCCTGAGCCGCCGCTGCTGCAGAGACTCCTCTTTGTTCCCGGGCTGAGTGGGAGCCCATCCTGCGCCTTGCTGGGCACACTGACTGCTGAGTGACACCACGTGCCAGGCCTTTACACATCCCACTGAGTCCCTGCTGCCGTGCCCCAGTGGAGTGGCTGGAGCTGTGGCCTCCTGGGATCCTCCAGGACGCCAGCAGCAATTCCCAGCCTCTGGAAAACTGCAGCTGCACCCCATTGTGGCTGTGATGCCAAAGGAGCTGTGCTGTTTGTCCCAGCAGCTCTGTGAGCTGGCTCTGCCATGACCAGGATGTAATGCCATAAAACTGGTCATCCAGCCAGTAGGTCACTAGGGGGATTGGAGAGTGCCCTTCCCGTGTCACCTTTTAGGGGAAAGATGCAGAAACATTAGGTCATCCTGGTTATCTCTGGCAGATAAATGGAGTGGGACACAGTTGTTTCTAAGGTGCTGCTGGTTGAGGTTGGATCAGCAGCTAAGGCAAAGCTTCCATGGGACACTAAAGGTTTTCCTTTCCCCTAAACTCTGGGTTCTTTCTTGTTTTGGGAATGTCTGTGGAAGGTTTAACTTTCCCCTTGTTTGCTCCTGGAGGAACTGTAGCCATGGCATGGAGTCATTCCTTCTGTGGGAATGCACAGGGGCTGAGCCAGTCTTCACCTGCCTCCAGGTAAAGCACCAGGGAGCTGTGATTCATCCCGGACAAAACCTGGATGATCACATGGAGCTGTTGGAATGGGAACTGGCCTTTGCACCCAGTGGGACTGGGCAAAGAGTTTGGCACTAGGTTTGGGAAGCTGAGAGACTGGGAAGCTCATTTTGGCTGTCTGTCTGGAAATCTTCTGGGATGCTGCTGTGGAGATGGAGCCACCTCACACAGGGTCTTCCAGAGGGGCTGCCCATCCCGTGTGGCAGCTCCCTGGGCTCAGACACGTGTGGTTCCTGGGGGTCCCAGGGCTGGGGCTCAGCCCGGGGCCGTTATCACACCGGCTGCTCCCAGCCTCGTTTCGTGGAACCGTAAATCCGCTTAATGGGCTGGGTGGGAATTCCAGCTCACCTCCGCTAAATGGGAGCTCTGATGCTGCGTGCAGGGCGCTGGAAGTAGCTGAACTGAGACCTTATTCAGGACCAAATCACCCCCCGACCCCCTCCCAAAATAATAATAATCCCTCTGACATTCTGGCAGCCGGCGGGACAGAGGCAGCCTTTGTGCCGGGCCCTTCGGGGGACCCGCCGTCGGTGCAGCAGCAATGTCCCTTTGTGCGTCCCGCACGCTGCACGGGGACAGGGAGTGGAAGGTTCTGCCAGTGTTTATTTTCTTTAAAAAAAGCTGGAGGGGGGGAGAAGGAAGCCGGCTGGGAGGTTCATGTTCACATCCTCCACTTGGAGACACCTTGTCTTTGCGCCTCAGCTGGGCGCCCGCACAATGAGGGTTTGTGCGGCCCCGCAGCGCGGCGCTTGGAGGGGGATGGAGGCACCCTGGAGAAAATGTGGATTCCTACGGCCTGGAGGAGCCAGGGGGAAACAGGGTCTGGGTTTGTTCTGCTTTCTGACTGTGCTCAGTAGCATCTTCTGTCTCAGGCTCTTAAAACTGTCTGTGAGGTCGGTTTCCCATGGAGGCAAGAAGAGCGCAGCTCCGTGAGGCAGAGGAGAAGATCAGGCTCAGCAGAATCCCTTGTGAGATGATGGTGATCAGTGACAGAGCTGTGCCCCTGTGAGCGTGTGCTCCTGTTGTGCAGGAGGCACCTGCCTTCTTGGCACTAAAAAACTGGAGACTTCCCTCAGATCCACAAATGCTGCCTGTCCCACAGGCCTGTGTCACTGCAGACCCTGTGTCACTGGGTTTTGGGGGGCCTTGGAGAAGGAAGTGCAAAGTCCCAGTGTGGGACAGCTCTCAGCTAGAGGTGGGACAAGGGCTCCATGGGGATGTGTTCTCATCCTGCTCCTGCTGGCCTGAGCCGCACCCCGTCCCCGCCTCACACCGGCACAAAGCAGGTTGCTAAAAAATGGTGCCATTGTGTCATGAGCAATCCCTGTATAATAAAAATATTATTTGAGCAAATGAGTCAGGAAGCGTCTGGGCCAGTGTCCCAGGCTGGTGCAGCCAAATTTTTCTGGCCTCGTGTGACGGAGCCGAGTGTTTCAGTCTGGCTGGCACTGGCAGGCACTGCTGTGATGGGGTGGGTGCTGAGGGCTGTGCTGTGCCCCCCGTTGCCCCCAGGGACCACCAAAACCTTGCTGAAGCTGATGAAGCCAGACTGGCTCACACAGGAGGGAGTGGAGCTGGCAGCTGTCTCCAGGAGCCTCCCAGCCCATGGCACCCTCTCCAGAACCTTCTGTGCATGCAGCCCAGTGCTGCAGGAGAGTGTTCCTGTTTGGGGAGCAGCCCTCTGTGCTGGTTTTGTTCAGTGGAGTTGATGCACAGGGATGTGGATGGAGGGATGCTCACCATCACACAGGACCCCTCCTGCCCCTTGTGTCACTTAAAGGAGCCCCTCAGTTTAGGAAGGACATTGAGACACTTAAACATGTCCAGATGAGGCCACGAGGCTGGTGAGGGGCTTGGAGCATAAACCCTGTGAGGAATGACTGAGAGAGCTGGGGTTGTTCAGCCTGGACAAAAGGAGACTCAGAGGTGACGTTATCATTCTCTACAACCTCCTGAAAGGTGGTTGTATCAATGGGGGTTGGTCTCTTTCTCCAGGCAGCAACTGGCAGAATGAGAGGACAGTGTTAATCTGCACCAAGGGAAATTTAGGTTGGATATTAGGAAAAAGTTTTTTATGGAAAGGGTGATAAAGTACTGGAATGGTCTGCCCGTGGAGGTGGTGGAGTCACTGCCCCTGGATGTGTTTAAAGCAGACTGGATGTGGCACTGGGGCCATGCTTTAGTTGAGGTGTCAGGGCTGGGTTGGACTCAGTGATCTTGAAGCTCTCTTCCAAGCTGGTGATTCTGTGAAATCCCTTGGCTTTCCTGCCGGGATCTGCCCTACAGCCCCAGCTCCTGGGTGTGTGAGCGATGGGGGTCTCGGTGTCACAGCTGCAGCCCCAGGAAAGGGGTCCCCAGGGCTGGTGAAGCAGGATCTTCCTCAGGAGCGGGTGGTGGCACTGGCGGGCTCCTCTGGCGCCGGCAGGTGTGTGTAGGTGTGGGGCCAGCACTGGTGGTGCCCTGTGGGCCGGGTGGCCCTGAGGGAGTGGGCGATTGTCCTTCGGGGTGGGGAGGCTGACGTGGGGCTGGTATCCCGGTGGTCACCGGGGGTCTGTCTCTCTCCATGTCCCGTGTGCCGCAGTGGAGAACAGGCAGCTGACCCTGGACCTGCAGACGGAGAACAAAGGCAGCATTGTGTCGGGCGGGGAGCTGACGATTTTCCTGGACGGGCCGGCTGTTGCTCTGGGCAGCGTTCCCGACGGCAGTGCCGGCACGGAGGGTGAGTGCCCGGCCCGCAGCCCGCACGGGGGGCGCAGCACCGGCACGGTGTCCCCCCGGTGCGGCCCCCGCCCTGCCCCGGGGCTCCCGCCTTGTGGCAGGAGAGGAACGGGACCCGCACGGGCTCACAGCAGCCTGCCCTGCCGCCGGGGAGGAGCGGCCCCTCTCCGGCCCTCCTCCAGCCTTCCACGCGGGTCAGCCCCTTCCCTCCTGCCTGGGAGGGCTGGGGAAATGGTGTCAGCCCCTGCTGATCCACTCGCCACAGCTCCCCGTGGCAGAGCGTGCGTGGGGGCTCACGGGCTGCTGGCTGATCTCAGGGTTGCCAGGGGAGCAAAGCTTGTGCAGAGCAGGGGTTGCTGCGTTGCTTTCCCTTGGCTCCTTCTCTTTGTCGCTGGAAGACAAAGCCTGTGAAAGCTGGGAGCTGTGGATGCAGTGCTGTCCTGCTTGCAGCTGTGGGGTCCTGGGGAAGCTGGGCGGTGTGGGGTGAGGTGGGGGGTCTTTGGGTGCCGAGAGTCTGTCCTGCAGGGGATGGGGCTGTTACGCTTTTGGGGCTCCTTTCAGGAAGGAGGGTAGGTCTACAGGTGGTCAGTCCTTTTCTTCACCCCTTGTTCTTCCCCATGCAGGGTCCCAGGTGCCTGGATGGGACCCCAGCAGCACGGCTGTGGCCACGGAGGGCCGACACCAACCTCCCAGTACCAACTGCTTTGGCAGCAGACCGAGGTGAGGGTCCCATGCCCTGTGTCCATCACTGGGGGGTTGCTGTGTCTGTGTCTGCATTGTCCCTGTGCTGTGCACCCCGCTCCAGATGTCCCAGTGAGCCCCTGTCACGCAGCACACGGGAGGTCTGGAGCAGGGTGGCCTGTGCTGGGGGACAGCAGAGCTGGGGGTGCAGAGGGGTGACTGTACAGCTGGGCTACGGCTGGCCTGAGCCTCTCCTAAAGTCTTGGTGTCTCAAGGAATATCAAGTCTGTGATGGCTCACAGAGTTTCCACCAGTTGCTCCAGTGTCAGCTGAAGAAATGGTCTGTCTGGGAGTGGGGCAGGCTGTGACCAGCAAACCAGCAAAGTGGGGTCCCTTCAAATGGGGATCACAGGAGCCCCAGCTCTTCCCTCTGCCAGGCTGGGAAGCACAATGCTCCTCTGGGCAATGGCCAGAGGGAGATGCTTACATAGGTCCATGGAGAGCAGGAGAGAGGCAGAGCTGCAGGGAAATAACAGCTGCTTCCAAAGGAAGTGAGATGCTTGGGCAGCAGGCCATCCTGCACCTGGCTCCATGCCCTGCCCTGCCCTGCCTCCTTGCTGGGCTGGAGTGGCTCAGCGCTGCTCCTTTTGGAGCTGTGGTTACTGAGAGACGTGTCACACTGTCAACATGGAGTTGAATTTAACACCTATTTATATTTCCAGAGCATGGCAGTGTCCCAGCAGCCTGTACAGATGTTCTGGGTAGCAGTGTGGCTGTGGAGAGGGAGCCTGCAGCCTGTCTGTGGGAGGTTGTGCGTGGCCCAGGCTCAGGAGCACTCCCAGCTACATGCTCCACACACCTTGAGCTCTTCTGCTTCTTCTTTGCCTGCTGGGCACACACCAGAACTGGTGGTTTTGGCTCAAAAAGTGACCTTGTCTGTTCATGCGTGTTGTGTGTTCACTCCCACCCGAGGAGGGGAAGGATGGAAAGTGGGGGAAGTTTGTGAACACAGATTGTGCCCTTTTGTGGTGGCTGCTCCTGTTGATTCCTGCTGTCCAGGTGTTAGAGGCTCCCCAGGGGTGGGAAGTGCTCAGTGACCTGACTGAGCTGGGCTTGGCAGGCACTTAGCAGTTCTCAGGAGGTGCTAAGAAAACCTGCAAAGAAAATTCTGGTTTGGGAAGCTGAGCCTGAGCACTGCTTGGTGCCCATTTCCCGCTACTTTCCCATCGGCTGTGAGGAGTTTCTGCCTCATATGTCACCTTGAGTGTGGTGACGTCTGGCCGGGATTTGTGCAGGGCACCCTCAGACACCTGCCAGGTGTGCCTGCCATCAGCCAAAGTCCCTGGCTGCCCTGGCCTGGGAACCTCCAAGCTGGTTCTCAATCCATGCTGCACTCACCTGAATTTGGGCTTGTTGTGGACATACCTGCTCAGTTTGATGTGGTGCTGCTCTGTGGGGCAGAGCACTGCTCTCTGTAGCCACAGTGGAGGCAGCTCCCTGCTCCGGAGTGGAATGTGTGTCCCTTGCACTTGGGAATGTTGTTTGATGGTTGCTGTGTTTATACACAGAGCCGTGTTTATTTTCTTGGGCTTGGTGATGGATGCTGGCAAAGTGCTCAGCAGCAGGATGGGAAGAAAAGGGGCATTCTTTGCTCCTCAGCTATTTCTACACTGTCCCTGCAAGGGAAATTGCTTGGTCAGGGCTTCTCTTTCTTCTCCTGAACAAATGTCATCTTGGGATTTGCTGCTAATCTTGGTGATTTGGTGTGAAATTCCACAGCCCTCTGTGCAGGGAGAGAAGGAGCTGTGGCTGAGAGCTGGGGCCGTGGGTGTCACAGCCCCTGTTTGTGGATGCCCCATCCCTGGCAGTGTCCAAGGCCAGGTTGGAGGGAGCTTGGAGCACCCTGGGACAGTGGAAGGTGTCCCTGCCCATGGCAGGAGCTGGAATAGAATGAGCTTTCAGATCCCTTCACACCCTATTCCATGGTTCACAACTATTCATAGCATGAATATTTGCAACTATTCCCAAATGATTCTCTCATTTGGGTGCTGGGGGATGTGGCTGCCTCCCCCCATCCTGGCAGGGACAGGGGGAATTTCTCAGCTCTGTGTTTTGGGAGCTGTGCTCTCGCTGCCCCCGTGGCACTGAGGCTCTCCCAGACTGTGCCCTGCTCCCCACAGCCAGCACTGGCTGCAGCCTGGGCTCTGCCCTCCCTCTCCCTCGGCCACAGCTTGGGGTCTGATGTGCAGGGTGAGACTGAGACGTGCTGCCACCTCTGCTGCATCTGCTGAGGGACCTTCTGGCCATGTCAGCTGCAGGAACTGGCTCTTCTGGGTTTCCTGGCTGGGGTCCGTGTTGGCCATGGGTGGTGAGGGGACTCCGCCTTGGCAGAAGGGGAAGAGGAAAGGTTGATGTCACCTGGCTGATGCCACTTTACTCTTTGGCATCATCCAGGAGGGGCAATGGGCAGCCAGCCAGGGTCCCCAAGTCAGTGGGGACAGCAGGGTCTTGCCCCTGGTGTGGGAGAGGGGCTGCCATCTCCACACCCCGCTCCGTCCCACCCTGTCTGTTCCCATCCGTGCTCTGCCTGCCTTTTTCCTTGCCCCTATTTTAAGCACACGCTCCCATCCCGCCACGCTCTGTGGCCTTGCTGGGTTTGTTTCCAGTGTCTATTAAAAGACAATGCCCAGATGGGAGCACTCGTAGGAGGGCTGGGCTGGGCGGCGGGCTGGCTAATTCGGGCTGGTAACCCTGTGCCGCCGGCTGGCAGCCTGGAAACATCCTGTTTTGGTTTCTAAAAACTCCCTGGGCAGTTGTGAGCTCATCTGTGCTGAGCAGGACAGGGACCAGACCCATCCCGTGCCAGGGAGGTTGCTCCCAGTGGGACAGGCTGGTCCCACCTGCCTGCTCCCCTCTGGCCAGGGCTCCAGGGGCTGTGCTGCCTGCGGCCTCGTCGTGGGGGAACAGTGGGGAGAGGTCCCAGCCAGCTTTTGGGAGGAGGGTGGTACCAGTGTGCCCTGCTGAGCCATGGCAGTGAGGGGCCCTTTCACCACCTGATGGGGGAAGAGGAGCCTCTTCTGTACCCTCAGGTGCTCCATGTTCCTGGTGGCCAAAGCAAACCCCAGCACGGGGCAGAGTCTGGGGGCCAGCCGGGCTTTCAGGGAGTTCACCCAGGAGCCCCCCGAGGAGCCCCTGGCTGGGGCTGCCCTCCCAGGGGTCTGTGACTCACTCACGTGGTCACAGCAGCTCCTGCTCTGCCCGTGGCTCTCATCTATTCTATTTTCAACAACCATCTCCTGCTTTCCCATGTCTCCTCCCGATCCCAGCCCTGCCATCAGCCGCTCCCCCAGGAGAGCAGCTTTGGAGCGAGTGGGAGGGTTCCAGTTGCTGGAGCTGCTGAGAGGGGCATGACTGATCTGTGCCCTGTTGCTGCCAAGCTGCTGTCCCCTCCCAGCACCAGCCCTGAGACTTGGGGACAGTTTGTGGGTTTTGCCCTTTTAAGGTAGATTTTGGCTGGGAGAAACTGATGTCCTTTTCCCTGCAGGCTCTACCCTCCGTGGTTGCTGCCTGGGCTGCCAGCCTGGGTGGAGGTGCCTGGGCTCTACCTCTGCTCCCCAGGCCCCCCGGATTTGGGATGGCAGCATCTCCCCTCCTGCCCTGTCCCTCTCCTTGCTTGCAGGAATGAATTCTTAAGGTGAAACCAAGCTTTTTTGGGAATACCTTTGTGCTGCCCCGGGGGCCCTGGGTGTTCCAAGGGAGTGATTTTGTTTGGGGGAGCTGCAGGTGCTCTGCCAGTGAAGGTCACCCTAGGACAGTTGGGCTGGCCATGGAGAACAGTGGCAGGTGATCTCCAGGCTGGCAGTGACCCCCAAGAGATGGAGCTGAACTGGTCACAACTTGGGCAGTGATTTCAGCTGTCATTTTCCTGACTGCTTGTTCCCTCGTTTTCTGGAGACCACAGCTGTCCTTGGAGCACCTTCCTCACCTGTCTCTGTGCTAGGCTTGGAGCCAGGCACGAGGCACTGGTGAGGGTCCCCACTGTGGTGCAGGCCCCGGGGCTGGTGTGACATCTCCTGGGGTGTGCAGGGATGGATGGAACAAGCTGGGATCCACTGTGGTGAGCACATCTGGCTGCGAGCATCCAGGGCCATTCCTTGGCACACAGAGGGACCACCTGTGAACAAAGCAAGGTGGTGTCATCCCGGGGACTCCTCCATGGGTCTCTGCCACCAGCAGGTGTCTGAGGGCGTGTCAGAGCAGGCACAAAGCTCCCGGCACTGCCCTGAGCAGAGGCATGGAGCTGTCTCCTGGCCCTTCCCAGGGGACAGCAGTGGCTGTGCTGGGCAGAAGCAGCAGCAGACCGTGGTGAGAAGACAGCAGAGGGGTTTTCCATGTGACATCTCTCACCTGCTGCATTCCCTTCCCTTGCAGGACACACAGACATGCGGCCGGGGCCGCCCGGGGGAACGCCGGAGAGCAAAGTCCCGGTGCCAGGAGCCGGCACCGGCAGCAGGCCAAGAGCTCCCAGCACACCAGCACAGCCACCAGCATGGCCAATGGCATGGCCAACGGCACGGCCAGCACGGCCACCAGCATGGCCAACGGCACGGCCACCAGCATGGCCAATGGCACAGCCACCAACATGGCAAACGGCACGGCCACCAGCATGGCCAACGGCGTGGCCAACGGCACAGGTGACCCTCGTGGGAGGTGGGGACAGAGCTCAGGGCTGTTCACTGTGGAGAAAATGAGTCTCTGCTGAGATAATGAACCCTGTAGCGCCCGGGGATTGTGTCCCTGTGGATTGCTGGGGGTTTATTGATTTTCCTTCTGGTAAGCCAGGCAGCTCCGCAGAGTGCACTGAGAGGATCTGTGCTGCCTGTCAGGAGTGATTTCTGGGACTCCGCTCTGGAGTCACCATCTCCAGGTGTTTAAAAGGTTGCTGGGACAGCACTGTCACCGATGTCACAGTGAGGAGGACAGTGGTCACCACTGAGTGGACTTTTTTCAGGGTTCAGCTGAATTTCCCGTCAGTTTTCAGTGAAAATGTTCTGAGCTCTGAAGGGGGGAGGAGAGCTGCCTGTCAAGCACCAGACAAGGCACAAACCTACCTCTCAAACAGGGCTGGTTCTTACAACACTGGCTATTTTTGGAAAGATCACTCTTGTCATTTCTTGGATTTGTCCACAAAGCCATAAATCCCTTGTGGAGCAGGAGTGGGACCTGCTGAGTACCTGACTATGAAGTCACACCTGGCTAATTTGTTTTTCTTTGGCTCTTGTGGAGCATCTCCTGCTCCTCTGCCCTGCATTTGCTTTTGTGGGAGATGAAGAAGAGCCAGAGTGCTTTGTTTTGGATAGAAGGAAATGTACTGTTCAACCCAGAAGGAATTTGGTATTTTTTTATGTTTTGATGGAGCAATGCAATTTCAATTTTGCCAAAGCCCATTTTTGCCAAAGCCCAGCCCTCCCCAGGCTCCTTGCTCTGTGGGACAGTCCCTCAGGCTGGGGACAGGGGTTTTGATCCCAAGTACAACTTGGCTCCTTGGCTTTGATGTATTTAAAGTACTTTCTACTGGCCCAGCCACAGCCTCCTTGGTGGCTTTATGACTGTGCCTTCCTTGCTGCTGTTTTACCACCCTCCATGCCTCCCTCAGGTGCTGTCAGCAATGGCTTGGGATGGGGAGAGGAGTGTTTTGTGTAGCTGGGATTAGTGCTCGACACCCTGGAATGCTTCTAGAGGCCAACCTCTTCCCCCTCAGTTTGGCCCATTTTGGTGACACTGCCATGTTTTTCAAGCAGCTCGTTGCCAGAACATCCCCATTACATTTGTCACTCAGGGCTGTAATTTCAGCTGACAATAAAAGGGGATTATTCCCAGGTGTGTTTTCCCCACAGCCACAGTGTTCAGTCCTTGCTGTGTTCCCCCAGGAGCCCTTCCTTATCAGGTGAACTTTGGATCAGCTTTTCCCTGCTTTGTCCAGGACTGACATCAGACTCACCATGGTGCATTCACCTGGGTCCTGCTGCAGGTTCCCTTTGTTGGTGTTGTCCTGCCACCCTCCAAGCAGAGTGTCCTGAGCATTCTGTCTCTTCCACAGAGCAGCTGTAGCTCTTCAGTCTCCCTTCCATGAGGGTTTATACTGCTTTCTCCTACAATGCTTCTAAATATTTGGGCTTCCCGTGCAGTTCTTACATTTCTCAGCTCTAACTCATGGAAATCCCTCTGCATCCCTTACTCCTTTCTTCCTTGTTTGTGTGTTTTTATAAAGCTTTTGCTTTACTGCTGTAGCCAGGATGTCTTGTACCAAAGGTTCTCCTCAGCTGGGCTGCCAGCTCTAAAGGTTTTGGCTATCTAATAAACATTCCTCTAACAAATTCCCTTTCGTATTTTTTCTCTGCATTTTCCTCCTCACCACTTGGTTTTTGGTGAGGTTTTTTTTTTTTTTTTGTAGTTTTCCTTTGCTCTGTCTCTACCTTTTTCTGAAAGTTCTGTGGAATCCAGCAACGTTTAGCTCTTTCCAGTGCTGTTGACCTGTGGAGCCCGGGTTTCACTCTGCCTCAGGGGAGATGCTGTACCCACAGTTTTGGAGCTCTTGCTCATTGCCCGAGTTCCCATCTGGGATGCAGCGTGTTTCCAGTGGCAGAAGAGACCCTGGGCACAAATGCAGAGCACCTTCCGTCTCAGGATGGAGGCGATGGCCGTGGTTCCCAGAGGGGTCTGGGTGAGGCAGGAGCTGCCTTTGCTGCAGGCTGGGAGCACTGAGAGTGCCGTGCCTGGGCTGTCACCCAGCCCGTGCTCTGGTTCCTGGGCAGAGCAGTGACCTTGGCCCATCCCTGACTGCTGCCCTCTGCCTTTGCAGTGCCCGGGGACGCCGCGGGTGCCGTGGACACGGACGAGGACAGGCCAGCAGCAGGGGCCAGCCCTGCAGCCCCGGTGACTGCTGACAGCTCTGCTGCTCCTGCCCTGAGCAGCTCCAGAGAGGCCGAGGAGACGCCTTCAGGCCCCAGTGCCCCCCCAGCCCGGGCAGCCGTGCTCGCCCTGGATGCTCTGCCCCCCGGGTAAGCTCTGCCTGTGGCCCTCAGGGGACAGGGACCAGCTGGGGCACTGCTGGGCTGCAGAGGCTGCTTGAGGGAGGGAAAGGGCTGCCCCCGGGGCTGGTGGAGGTGCTGGTGCTCAGCAGAGCAGGGAGGGCCTGGGGCAGGTGCCAGGGATCCTGTGCCCCCTGCGTGGCACTGCTGCCTGTCTGCTCTGGGCTGGGGTCTGGCCTGTGCCCGCTGGGTGTTTGGGGCACTAAACAGTGGTGGCATCTCTGTGCCCACGGAGCAGCAGAGCCCTTCCCTCTCTCGGGCTGCTCAAGGGGGCAGTCAGAGGAAAACGCCCAGGAGACTGGATGTGGATTTTCAGGGAGGTCCCCCTGAGCAGGACATGCTCTGGGGACACCACAGAGGCACTGGCTGCTGCTGGGGGCAGGACCCTGGAGTAGTGGTGCTCATTCATTCTCCCTGGTGTGGATGCTGCTCATCCTCCTCCTCCTCCTCCAGGGGACGTCGGGAAGGGGCTGGAGGGGAGTGGGGGGCAGCAGTTGGGGTCTGGGCTCAGCCCCCAGCGTGCTGCAGCTGCAGCATTCTCCCCGTGTGTCAGAGCCCTCCAGTTCTGGGCGGGGGGTGAAATGGCCTGTGTTTGGGATGAAGGGAGCTGTTTATTTTGCTTTGGCTGAGGCGATGCCTGCAAGGTCAGGGCCCCGCTCGCGTGTCAGTCACAGGTAATTAGGGTTAACGGCTCACTGTGCCTTTATTCGGGTGTGTGAGGGGTTCTGTTCTCCTGGCCTGGGCGCTTCCTGTTTCCAGGCAGCTGGAAAAGTCCAGTGCTCTCAAAAAGGCCTTTATTCCAGCCACAGCTTGTGCCCCTTTCTGCTCCTACCAGGTAGACTGAAGGTCTCCTTCTCCCCACCTGGGGTTGGAAACAGGCTGTTGTTTCTTTGCCGAGGTGGGGAAGCCTGCAGATAGTTCAGGATTCTGGGGGCTCAGGAGGCTGCAGGCACAGCTTTCTGAGACACACCAGGCTGCATTTACCTGGCCCAGCCAGGTGGAAAGGTGGCCATGTCCTCCCTGTGGAGCTGACACACCAGAGAATGGGGTGTGTCAGAGCAGGGAGGGGGATAAAGCTATTGTGCTTTGGGAGATGGATGGAGAGGAGCATTGAAGGGGTAGTGAGGCTCCAGGCTGAGCTCCTGCAATCTGCATGTCTGGAGACACCTTTGATTAGCACCTTCTGTGCTGGCCGTGGGGTCTCTGGGGGGAAAGAGGGCAGTGTGAGCTGTGCTTGTGCTGTGCTGGCCTGGGCAGGGGGAGACCAGAGATCACGGGCCTCCCAGGTGAAGGAGAGCACGGAGTTGGAGCCATCGAGGTCCCCACGGTGTGAGCCCTTCCAGAGGGCTGCCAGAGCAGGTCCTGGGCTAACAGGGCTTTGCTGAACTGGGATTGTACAGTGCTGTGTCCCTGGGGTGGTGTAAATGAGCTCCTGGAGCTCTCCTGAGCCCTGTTCCAGGGAGGCTGGGTTTTGGCGGGCTCACCTCACCACGGAATTATCCTGACTGGTGGTTTGGGGCCCAGCTGGGGAGATGGGGGTGCAGGCTGGCCCCTTGCTGGGATGGCTGTGAGGGCACTGCAGGGCCCTTGGGGACAGCTGCTGCTCTGCCTCTCCAGGAGCAGTGTGCCCTGCAGAGCTGCCAGGCACGTCCCTCCTGAGCCCTGCCCTGTTCTCTGAGTGTCTCCTTCCTTCCCTGGGAGCGTGGGGAGCCATCCTTCATCCTCTGGAGGGTGGCCCCAGCCTCCCTGTGTGTTCTGGGCTGGGTTCATGTGGGGATCCTGAGCCACTCGCTGTGCTCAGATCTCTATGTCTCAACATCTGCACCAGGTGTGGTGCCTCAAAGGCATCCCTCACACAGCTGGGGGTTTGTCCTAGGGGTTGGAGAAGGCTGGAAGGAGTTCTGAGCAATTCCAGCCCCGACAGTGCCCAAAACCTCCTTCACATCCTCTGGGCAGTGTTCCCCTGTGGAGCTGGGGGCGTGTGGGGTGCCTGGGGGTCCCAGCTCCCCTGCTGGGCTTTCTGAGGGCTCTGCCAGTGAAGGGAGGGGAAGGAGCTGCTGGCTGCTGCATCTGGATCCCGTCAGGGATGGTCCTGTGCTGGACTGGGGCTGTGCAGCACTGTCTTGCCCGCACAAAGAGGTGCTTTATGCTGCCTGGCAGAGCCCACGGGGCTGTGGTTTCTTACGTAAGGAGGGCGTTTTGTTTGGACTGCAGGGTTGCCTCAGCTCTGCCACTTCCCAGTGCCTGTGGCTCCCTGCATCCACGGCCATCGTGAGCCTGTGGGCAGCTGGAGGAGAGCTGGCAGGGGCTGGCATGGTGGGTGCCTTGTGGTTGCAGTGTGGTGCTTGTGGGGAGAGCTGCCAGCAGCCAGCACTCCCAAAAGCATGGATCTCCCGTGCTGGGGCCCGTGTGGAGCTGGGCGAGGTGGTCTGAGCAAGGGTGGGTTGTCCCAGTGCTCCCATCCCTGTGTGGCAGCAGTCACCACGGTTCATCCCACCAGCAGTGACTCAGGACAAGCCAGCCCTGGGCAGGTTCACTCCTCACAACACCCAGGAGCTGCTGCTGAGGAGTTCGTGAGCTCATCAGTGTTTTTACAGGGGGTGGAGTGAGGACAGGGGACATCAGGCAGTAGCTGCCACCACCAGCAGCTCTCCACAGTCCCACATGGCTCTTTGCAGTCATCAGTGCACCCAGAGAGATCCAGAAACCTGGAGGAATTCTCATCATGGGAATTCTGGTCTCTGTAGCCACGGAAATGGTACCTTCCAAGTCCTCAGGGCCATATGGATCAGAGAATCTGTTGTTAATGAGACTGGAGGAGCTGTCCAGGGCAATTCCACTGCCCTAAAAGTGCCTGGGCACCTTTGCCATCATCTCACGGGGTAGAACTGCTTGGGTCTTAGGACATCCCAGCTGTGCTGACTTTCTCTTTAGAGATTTCAGTCTCGCTTTTCCTGTCCTGGTGCATTTATGGTCATGAAGCACCAAGTTCATGGTTTGTGACCAGGAATCCCGGCAGTGTCAGGCTTGGCAGCACCTCCCCTCGTGGTGTAGGGGCACAGCAGGTCCTACACTCCCTCAGGGAGACCCACTGGTGTCTCTGCCCTCCTCCAGGGAGAGGCAAGGGCCAGTGCTGCTGACTGGGAGCAACACGTGCAGGTGTTGCATTGGCTCCACAGAGGCTGCAATGCAGCTGAGCCGTGTCACTGCAGGTGTGTGGCCGTGGTGAGGTCACCCATGGCAGTGCTGTCCCTGCAGCTGTGGGGCTGAGCTGGGCTGAGCCCAGGCCGTGGGGCACCAGAGCAGCTCCATCCCCAGGGCTGCTCCCTGCCAGCCTGGGCTGGCTCCCTTGCTGTCACACAGAAGCTGGTGTATTAATTTCCTAGAGCTTTTTGTGGTGATTAATTGAGACAGATGATTGAACGGGGAGAGAGGCCTGTGGGAGCAGAAGTGTGGCAGGAGAACACTTTATCTGTCAGCAGCTGCTGGCTCGCCTCCTCTGCTGCAGGATAAAAGCTGACAAGAAAGCACTGGTTCCACAGAGCGTTTACCTTTGCCAGGGTAAATTCATGAATGGATTCACACAAAGAATGGTTGCAGTGTGGCCCAGCAGAGCCAGGCCTGCTGTCACCTGGGCTGTCCTCAGGGCCACCCCTGCCCCAGCGCCGTGGCCACACACGTGTTGGAGCTGGAGCTGTCAGCAGCAGGCCCGGGGCTGCCAGGGAGAGAACCCAGCCCCAGCACAAACTCAAACACTCCCCTTTGAAGATGGATTAAGAGAAACCGAACAAAAACATCAGAAACACAGGGCGCAAAACTGACCCTGTGTGAAATCCTATGCCGACCTTTCTGGGGGAAATTAGGAGGTTATGCTCCAGTTGTGCCTGTTGAGGAAGCAGAGCACTGCAGCCCCTCTCCCAGAGGAGTCTCCGTCTAGGAGGCCCAGTAGCTGCCACCCAGACCTGCCAAATAAAGGTTGGAGTGCCAAGGATGTGAGGGGCTGGGCTCCCTGCCCCACCAGGGGCAGCCCTCTGCATCTCCTTGGTGCCAGTGAATATCACCTGCCTGGTGTTTTTGTTTCTGTTGCAGGTGGGAGCAGCGGGAGCTGCCGAATGGTAGAGTCTACTATGTAGACCACAACAACAAGACCACGACGTGGGAGAGACCCCTGCCCCCAGGGTAAGGGGCTCGGGGGCTGCAGGCCTTGGCTCTCTTAGAGGTCTGCTGTCTGGAGGGATGTTCATGGCATCCACTGGTGTCCCAGCATCCTGTCAGGCTCCGTGTGCCCCTGCAGGACCTCCTCCAAGAGTTACTGTCCCTTGTATTTCCTTCTGGCGGGTCCTTGTCCAAAAGAGCCCCTTCAGGTGTGAGAGCAGTGCTTGTGCTGGAGCTGGGCACGGAGCCCTGGTGCCCGAGGGTGTCAGGACCCACCAGACACACGGTGACAGCTTCCTTGGCCGCTTCCAGGTGGGAGAAACGCGTGGATCCTCGAGGCAGGTACTACTACGTGGACCACAACACGCGGACCACCACGTGGCAGCGCCCCACGGCCGAGTACGTCCGCAACTACGAGCAGTGGCAGTCGCAGCGCAACCAGCTGCAAGGGGCCATGCAGCACTTCAGCCAGAGGTTCCTGTACCAGGTGAGGGCTGCTGGGGTCTCCCCTGGCTCCTGCTGGTCTCTCCGGGGCTGCCCAGCAGCCGTGGGGTGTGGGAAGGTGCTGGCTGGGCTGCGTGGGGTCTGTGCCAGCTCAGAGCAGTGCCTGCATGGGAGCCCACAAACTCCTCAGCTGCCTGCAGAGGCCTTGGGGGAGTGAATTGCTTTTTATAGACCAGCTGGCATGGCCCTGAAGGGTGGTGGGAGGTGTCCTCAGCGGCCTGTCGCCAAGGTCTCTGCAGTGCCAGTGTGGCCAGCCACGCGTTCTCCTGTGGCTCCCATCACACGGGCCTTGCTGCTGACCTGTGGGGCTGCAGAGCCTGCTCTGGGAGCTGATGGAGCCCTGGGAGCCTGGACAGGAGGCTCTGGGGCCTGAGCTCGTCTCTCCCCAGGTCTCTGTGGGGCTGAGGACAGCGTGGCTGGCTCCTGGGTGCAGCAGGAGCTGCAGGCCTGGGGTACAAGTGGAGAGGGCTGCAGGAGCCAGGGGCCAGAGAGTGCAGAGAATGAGCTGGACTTGGCCAGCACCCTCCTGCTTCCTCTGCTGCTTGCCCTCGTTCCTGGTTTGGGCTGAGCATTTGGTTTCCTCGCTCAGGGGATGGTCTCAACCATGCTTTTCCTGGGCAGGGGACGCACCTGTCACAGCCGTAGCTTTGCTGTGGGTCTGGAGCCCGCTGTGGGAGGTGAGCACCTCTGCTGACCTGGGCACTGCTGGTGGCCGTGGAGGAAGAGCAGTGCTTGGGCCAGGGCCAGGCTGGAGCAGTTCTGCCTCCTGGAGCAGTGATCTGGGCTCGTGCAGTGAACCTGCACTGGTGCCAGGTGAACAGCTGTGGAGGGAAGGTGGGACAGGGACCAACTTCTCAGTGACTTTGATCTCCTCAGAGATAAAAGCCAGGAGTCCCAGCTGGGACTGGAGAGAGCTCAGGGCTCCGTGGAGGAGCTGGGTGTAGTGCAAAGTTCATTCTCTGTGGGGCACAACGGGGCCACTCCCGGGGCTGCGGGAGCAGCTCAGCCCCTTTCCTCCCCTTTGTCCCTCCCTGGGTGTCTGTCCCAGCCTCCCGAGCCTCGCAGGCAGAGCTGGAGCCCCATAACGGTGGAGGGCTCCCCGGGGAGGGTTTCTCTCTGCCGTGCCCCGCGGGCTCGGGCCGGTCCCTGCTCCCTGCCAGCGCCAGCCCTGGAGCTGCTCCAGCGCCGTGCGACTGCCGAGGGAGGGACTCGGCCTCCAAATTTAGCCTGATGAAACCATTGTACTTTTTGTTTCGAGCTCTGCTGCCAGCAGTGATGGCTCCTGCTCTGCCTGCTGCCCCACGGGGGCTTTCTGCTTGCCTTGCCCCTGCCTCCAGCATCCCTGTGCCCTCCGTGCTGGAGGGGATGATCGGGGGTGATGAGCAGAGCCTGGAAAAGGCACAGTTTGGGGGCTCGGGTGAAGCCAGGGGCCACTCTCCCAGCAGCTGCCCCAGTGCCACATCCTTTGCAGGAGGGTCTGTGGCACGGGGGCCGGGTTGTGCCCGGGGGCTGCAGGAGCTGCCCGCATTTCTGCCCTGGGAGCTGTAATTAGCTGTTTGGAGGTGCCGGTGAGGTGGTACCCCCGGACAGGACTCGGCTGTGAGCGTGGGCAGCCTGTCCCGGCGGGGAGGGAGCGGACACTGCCCCAGGACACTGCCCCAGGACACTGCCCCGGCTCCGAGCCGTGCCAGTCCTGCCGCAGGGGCGGGTCAGGAGACAAAGCTCGGAGGGGCACAGACTGTGCCGGGCCACCCTCGGGGTGCTGGGCTGCCATCAGCTCTGCCCAGCCGGGTCTTGGTGCCTTTCTGGGGCTGGGGGGCCCTGGCACCCCGAGCTGCCCCTGCTTCCAGGCGGGTCTGGGCACAGGCTGACCGGGATCCAGCCCGGCGCGGGGAGCTGGGACACAGCCCCCGTCCAGCAGATGGGCTTTTACCTTTCGGCTAACCTTTCTTACTTAACCCTTCGAAGCGCTTCCAGCCCTGCAGCCCGGGGACCCTGTGGGCAGGGAGAACGGCGGGGCAGTGGTGCCGCAGCCCGGCTCGGAGAAAGGGGCTTTGTGCGGGGCCGGGCGGGGCTTTGTGCGGGCTCCGAGCGGCGCATCCCGCACCCGCACCCCGGCCCTGCCCGCCCAGGAGAGGAGAGGAGAGGAGAGGAGGGGGCCGCCAGCCCGCCAGGAAGCGCGGGGCGTGGACAGCGCTTGTGGGAATGATTTCATTGGAAAGGCCTGCGATATTTTTTCCCCTCTTGTGTGTGGTTCTTGGAGGAGGCTGGAGGTGTATGTGGAGGGGACGCCGAGCAGCTGCGCACGTCCGGAGCCCTCCGGGGCCGTCCTGCTGCCCTCGGCCGGCACAGCCCCTGTGCCTGCCCCGCTGCCCCTTGGCTGCCCTGGCTCCTGCTTAGGCTGAGCTTTTGGGGGTTTTTCCCCCCTTTTTTCTTCCTTTTTTTGATTTTTTTTTAATTTGCTTTTCCCTTTTTTTTTTTTTTTTTTTAACCCCCCTTGAGTGTGCAATTTTTGTTTTTTTAGTTCCCTGGGAGCTGTGGGCCAAGGAGAGGCCAGTGGAAGCGGGGCTGGCCAGCTCACCTCTGTGTTCTGCTCCTCCCAGCCATCCCAGCTCTGGGGTTTATTCCGTGTTTTTGCTCTCTCTGTTGTCTCTAGTCCTCCGGCGCCCCGTCCGACAATGATCCTCTGGGGCCCCTTCCTCCCGGCTGGGGTAAGTACTGCACTGCCTCACCTGCCCTTGCATGGCCCCCGGGGGACACTCCTGTCACCCACAGCAGCACCCTGCCATCGCTGCTGCCATCCCTGGCACTGCTGGGAAGGGTGACGGGTGACTCCAGCGCTCGGCTGCACGTGGGGCTGAGGCTGCCTGTGACTAGCACCATCTCATATGTGAGATTCAGCTCTTTTCCCCCCTTTTTTCCCATTTTCCTGGAGGAGTTCCCAGCCTCTCTCAGCTGCTGAATGCAGAACTGTGATTGTTCTTTGGATTGGGGAAGATCCCCAGCTTGGGGAGGAACTCCTTGCTTGTCCCTGGACCTCCCTGGGGAGCAGGGATCTGTCCCACTGTTTTGCTGCCTCCTGGGATGCTCTGCCTGGGTCTGGAGCAGGGCTGGGAGCTGGCAGGAGCAGAGCTGCTCATCCCCACATGGCTCAGGCACTGTGTGCTGGGACATTTTGAAAAGTTCCCTGTGCCACCCCCAGGGCAGAGAGATCCCCTCCATGGCGAGAGCATCCCTGGACAGGGCAGGCTGGGCTGGTTGTGGGTGCAGCTGGGCTGTGCTGTGCCAGAGAGAGCAGGAGAAGGGGTAAACTCTGGGAGCCTGGAGCAGGACAGAGGGGCCAAGGCTGCTCGGGCAGTCGGCAGGGGCAGAGTGCCTTGGTGGGGTGGTGCTGGAGCCTTTGCTGGGTGTCCCACCTCCCACCAGCAAGGAGAAGGGACACATCCCAGTGCCAGCTGGGGAGGCACAGCTCTGCATGGGCCTGAGCACCCCGGGGTGGGGGTCCCCAGGATGGATGGGATCCCTGGGATGGATGCAGTCCTGGCCATCATTTGAGGGCTGCTGCCCACAGTCCAGGAGTGAGATGGAGCGAGGGGCTGGCACTGGCCACAAGGGTGACAGGGAGGTGACAGGATGTCCCTGCCTGCGTGGTGCAGGGCTGAGCAGCACATGGAGGAGGAGGAGGTGCAGCAGGGCACACACAGTGTGCAGGAGGTGTGTGCAGGGCTGGCTGGGCTGTGCAGTGGAGCTGTGTTGTGCCTGTGTGCAGCACGGGGAGGGTGTGTGTGCTCACACACGTGTGCACTGGAGCCAGGCCATGCAGGGAGTTTGGGAAAGCACTTGTGGATCCACGTGGAGGGATACTGCTGCTGTCCCAGGAGGGGCTGTGTGTGGCCTGGCAGTGCTGGCCTCTGCCCTGGCACCTCGCACACGCTGGCACTGCCAGGCTGAGGCAGCTCGGGCACGTGGAAGGAATGTGGGGTTTATCCTGCCTTCTCCAAACGAGCCAGGGAGGTGGGATGGGGGAGCTGACAAATTTCCTGTGAGCTGGGAAAGGGAGGGCTGCTCCCAGGCCTCCAGCTAACGCTTCCTCTCCCTTTTCTCCCAGAGAAGAGACAGGACAATGGGCGAGTGTATTACGTGAACCACAACACCCGCACCACGCAGTGGGAAGACCCTCGCACGCAGGGGTAGGCAGCTGTGGGGGAGCAGGCTTTGGGAAGGTGCAGTTCTCCAGGGGCCTGGCCTGCTCTGAGGCCGTGTGTCCACAGATGGAGAGTGAAGCTCTGACAGTGCCGTGGCCGGAGCGCTGCCCGGGCAGGACTCCTCTCCCAGGGGTGGACAGTCGCTGGCCAGTCCCACGCCATGAATCCTTCCCTTTGCGTGGCACAGAGCTGTAGTTGAGGGGGGGACTGCCCAAAAGGCCTGTCTGGTGAGCCCTCCCCTGCCAGCAGGATGATCCAGGAGCCGCCGCTGCCGCCGGGCTGGGAGATGAAGTACACCAACGAGAGCGTGCGGTACTTCGTGGACCACAACACCCGCACCACCACCTTCAAGGACCCGCGCCCCGGCTTCGAGTCTGGGTAAGCCCTGAGCAGGGGGCCTGGGCTTGGACACAGGAGAGCTGCACCCCAGTGACCCTGGTGCCAGCTGCCTGGTGCTGGGGGCTGCTCGGCTGTGACGAGGCCCTGCTGCTTTGGCAGGAGCAAGCACGGCGGCTCCCCGGGCGCGTACGACCGGAGCTTTCGCTGGAAGTACCACCAGTTCCGCTTCCTCTGCCACGTGAGTAGGGCGGCTGTGGGCAGCCGTGTGGGTGCCCTGAGCCCTGTGGGCAGCTGTGGGTGAGGGGAGCCTGCCAGGCTCACACAGCCCCGTGCTTTTGCCCTGCCTGCAGTCCAACGCGCTGCCCAGCCACGTGAAGATCAGCGTGTCTCGGCAGACGCTCTTCGAGGACTCCTTCCAGCAGGTAGCGGGGTGCTGGGGCCAGGGGAATGGCAGGAGTGTGGGGCTGGCCCTCAGGAGTGTGGGGCTGGCCCTCAGGAGTGTGGGGCTGGCCCTCAGGAGGGGAGCCAGCCCCAGCCATGGTGACAGTGCCCTGCTGGTCCCCAGATCATGAACATGAAGCCGTACGACCTGCGGCGCCGGCTCTACATCATCATGCGAGGGGAGGAGGGCCTGGACTACGGTGGCATTGCCAGGTGAGCTGGGCCACAGGGGCCTGCCCTGCCTGTGCCCTGTGGGCAGCACAGGCATAAGGCAGCTACACCTGGGGCTCCCAACCCTTAAGCAGAGGAGCCCAGGGGCATTCAGGTGGGAAACTGGGTTTTAGGAGTGGTGGAACACCCTGAAAGCATCACGCCAGCCTGTCCCTGGCAGTGAGAGCACAGGGGACCCAGCTGGGGCTCCCCTGCTGCCCCCAGTTGTGGGGGTGATGGGCTGAGTGGCCTCGTCCCCCTGCAGGAGACAGGCCCTGGTGTTCCCAGACAGTCAGGTTGTGCCAGGGCAGACAGGGTGTGATGTGTTTGCTGCAGCCGTGCTGCTGCCCTGGGATCATGTTACCACAGGGCATGGGCTGTGGCTGGCTGGAGCGGGTCCTGTGTCCCTGTGAGCCCCCTCTGGCTCACCTGGGCCATCTCCTTGGAGCTGGGCTGGCGTGTCCCTGCCTGCTGCCAGCCCACCCTCGCCTGCTGCCCTTTGTGGGGCTGCTGCCCCGGCTCCTGCTCCTGCTCCGCCTCTCTCCGTGTCCTGCCAGTGGTTTTACCCTATGGTAGGTTACGTCATGCTGTTCTACCACAGGGTAGAACCACGGACGGGATGCCGGGGCTGCCTCCACGTCTGAGGATTCCTGTCTGCCTGCACGGCCCGGGGAGCAAAGGCAGGATGGTGCTGTCCTGAGCCTGGCGTGGGGCTCCCGGGGCAGCGTGTGCGGAGGGACTGGGTGCACTGGGGCTGTGTATGGGTGGGACAGCCCAGCTGGGACTGTGGGTGGCACTTGCCGAGGTTCCTGGTGCTCTCAGCGGGGGCTGCAGCGAGCTGGCATCTCCAGAAACACCTCACAAACCTCACACAGCACCCCAGGGAGGGCAGCCCCCTCACCCCATCACACCAGTGACTGCTGGGCACCCCCTCGGCGCAGGGACACACACTGTCCCCTCCCCGAGCTGCTTGTCACCGCGTTCCCCTTGTCTCATCCCAGGGAGTGGTTCTTCCTCCTGTCCCACGAGGTGCTCAACCCCATGTACTGCCTCTTCGAGTACGCGGGCAAGAACAACTACTGCCTGCAGATCAACCCCGCCTCGTCCATCAACCCCGACCACCTCACCTACTTCCGCTTCATCGGCCGCTTCATCGCCATGGTGAGAGCCTGGGGCACCAGGGCTTTGTGTCCCCTGGGAGCAGGGACAGGGCCCTGCAGGGCAAGGGGCAGCTCCATGTGCCGTGGCTGTGCTGGGCTCCGCACTGCTGCCCTCCCTGAGCCCCTTCTCGCCCACCTGTGGGTCAGGGGGAGGTGGGCCTTCCAGGGGCTGCTGCAGGGAGATGCATTTTAAATCCGCGGGATGCCTGTGGGGCCAGAGGAGACCTGGTTTCCCAGGACTTGTGGCGGGGATAGATGGCTCCAGGTCTTTGGCTGTCACCCCAGGTGCTGTCGGGTCTGCAGCTCCAGGGACTATTTTTAGTCCCAGCAGTGTGAGATTTTCCAGCTGCCCAAGCTCCGGAGCAGCTCCTCCCGGTTGTCTGGGATTGCCGAAGGCCGGCGTGCCCCGGGCTGGCAGGGGGGCTGCCGGGGCTCCCTGAGCCCGGGGAGGGGTCCCTGGCCCGCAGCCCCGCGGGGTGTGAGCGGGGGCGGCCCCGGCCCCGCTGTCCTGCCCTGCCCTGCCCTGCCCCGCCTCGCAGGATACCAATAAAACCCCAGACTATTACTCACCGCTGGGCCGTTCTAGACAAGCGTCTGCATTATTTTTGGCTGCCTTTGCCTCGGGGCTCCTGGAAGCCAGGGATTCAGGGAAGCCACAGCACAGCTCTGTTTAAACAAGTGCTCTTAATAGAGCTGTGAGGGGAGAGGGAGATGCAGTGGAATTTGCGGTGGAGAGGGAGAGGGGCTGCAGCCCACCCGACCCGGGGAGTGCTGTTGGGGCAGCCCACCCTTCCCCTCCGTGTGTGCCAGCCAGGAGCAGGTACCACAGCTCAGGAACCCCTGAATGAGTCCGTTCTGCCCTGGAGTGGAGCACTGTGTTGCCCCAGGGCTGTGTCCCAAGGTCCCCTCCCTGCCACAGGCCCTGTACCACGGGAAGTTCATCGACACGGGCTTCACGCTGCCCTTCTACAAACGGATGCTGAACAAGCGCCCGACGCTGAAGGACCTGGAGTCCATCGACCCCGAGTTCTACAACTCCATCGTCTGGACCAAGTGGGTGTCCTGCACTCCCTCCTGCAGAGCTGTCCCCACAGCCCCCGGCTGCTGCTGGGTGCCTCCGCCAGGAGTCACAGCCCGGTGTCCCCGCAGGGAGAACAGCCTGGAGGAGTGCGGCCTGGAGCTGTACTTCATCCAGGACATGGAGATCCTGGGCAAGGTGACCACCCACGAGCTGAAGGAGGGCGGTGAGAGCATCCGTGTGACGGAGGAGAACAAGGAGGAGTACATCATGTGAGTGGCTGTCCCGAGGGTCCTGTGGGGCCCCCGCCCCCAGCGGCTGCAGGGGTGGGACCGTGGGCTTTGGGACGTGGCCGCTTCCCTGGGCTACGTGGCCTGTGACAAGGCCGGGCTCTGCTGCGGTCTGGATTGCTGCGGGCTGGGCAGGTGCCAGTACTTTCAGGAAAAAGGAGAGGGGAGAGAGGCTGAGGCTGCTCTCCCGTCCCAGGGCTGTTCCCCCTGCCTGCCTGGGGGCTGCCAGGGCCAGCTCAGCTCCAGCCAGGGGATGTGGTTTGCACCCCTGGAGCTCCTAAGGCTGCTGTCGGGGGCTGAATGCTGCTCGTGGTGTTGGGGGCAGGGACAGAAACCCACCGGTGGGAGTTGAGGGGAGCCCTGGTGCTTTGAGGAAGCCCCTCTCCCAGTCCCCACACTCCCGGGGCCCTCCCTGCTGGTGGGAGGGATCCTGGGCTTTCCCTGTGCCAGGCCAGCAGTGCTCTGTGGCTCTGTGCCCACCCCGTCTGCCTCCCCAGGCTGCTGACAGACTGGAGGTTCACACGGGGCGTGGAGGAACAGACCAAGGCGTTCCTGGACGGCTTCAACGAGGTGGTGCCACTGGAGTGGCTGCGCTACTTCGATGAGAAGGAGCTGGAGGTGAGCTGGCTCCTGGGCTGGGCATGTGGCTGGGAAGTGGCACGTGGTGGCCCTGCTCAGGCTCTGTGCCCACTGGCTCTGCCGCTGAGGGTGCAGCCCTGGGTGTTGGATCTGGGGTGGCTCGTTGGGTCCGTTGGTAAGAGAACATGCCATTGCATGGGAGGAATTCGTCCCAGACACCTCAGTGCTGGCACCTGGGCCAGGTGAAGGCTGGCACCAGAGGGGTTGGTGCTCAGAGTGTGGGTGCAGGGCCCTGTCTGTCCCCTGCTGAGTGTCCCCTGTCCCCAGCTGATGCTGTGCGGGATGCAGGAGATCGACATGAACGACTGGCAGAAAAATACCATCTACAGGCACTACACCAAGAACAGCAAACAGATCCAGTGGTTCTGGCAGGTCAGTGTGAGCCCAGCCCAGGCTGTGGGGTGCCCGTCCTGCAGGGTGGGGCCGGGGTCCCCTCAGCTGCTGCCTTCCTGCAGGTGGTTAAGGAGATGGACAACGAGAAGAGGATCCGGCTGCTGCAGTTTGTGACGGGGACGTGCCGCCTGCCCGTCGGGGGCTTTGCTGAGCTCATCGGTGTGTCCTGGGGGCCGGGGGTGGCACCTCCCTGTCCCTGTCCCTGTCCCTGTCCCCGTCCCCGTCCCCACACACAGCACACGGCAGCACGTGAGGTCTGAGCACAGGGATCCCCTCTGCTGTTGTGTCACTTCCAGACACGTTCCTTGGCCGTGACTGTCCTGCCAGGGTTAACTGTGTCAGGCTGGTTTGTGATCTCAATCTGAATGAGATTGGATTTCTGATTCAATTTTGGTTCTTGTGCGACAAAGCCTCTTTTTCAGAAAACCACAGTGTGGTTCCACTTATCCTTTAATTTACTGCTTTTGGGGGCCTATACCAGCCTTTCCCTGACTTTCCTGGCATTCGTGTCAGGCCAATGAGCCTGCTTTACCCACTCAGTTTTCTTGCTGGCCTATTAGCTTTTTCCACCCCCTGGAACCTCTCCAGCATTCCCAATGTGTTAAAAAGCCACCTCAGTGACTCAGACTTCCTATGCCAGGTCCTTTAAAACTCTTGGATGGACTTGCACAATCCTGAGGGTTTAGAGATCAGTGAGTTTTAGCACTTGCTTTGGAACCATCGTGCTCAGAGATGGTGCTCTTGCCCCTCTGTGCTTTGTTTTTTGAACGTCCTCTCTGCAAACAGGCAGGGGCTGCCGCCATGGATTTATGCCCCTGGGGTGGTAGGGCCATGACGTGGATCTCAGTGTGTGTGGGAGGGGTTTCTTTTTCAGCTCCTGCTCGTGTAAAGAGCTTTGCTGTGCTCATCATTAACAGGCAGCAACGGCCCCCAGAAGTTCTGCATCGATAAAGTTGGCAAAGAGACGTGGCTGCCGCGGAGCCACACGTGGTAAGTCCCTGTCCCCGGAGCGAGGGGGGCCAGGGGGAGCCCTGAGGGGCTGCAGGGGCTCTCCATCCCTGGGGTGTGCTGTCCTGGCCTGGCCCAGCCTCCCCTCTGTCCCCAGCTTCAACCGCCTGGACCTCCCTCCCTACAAGAGCTATGAACAGCTGAAGGAGAAGCTGCTTTATGCCATCGAGGAGACGGAAGGCTTCGGACAGGAGTGATGGAGCCGTGGGGCGTTCCCGGGGTCTGCCCAGGGCCCAGCCTGCCCGGGACGTGCACAGGCCCCTACGGACACCTTGGCTCTGGTTCCTGGGCCAGGTCTGCACTGACACGGCCCCGGGGGAACGGGGCTGTGTTTCCCTCCCTGAGGAAATCCGCGGTGTGGTGGAGAGGAGGACACAAGGCTCACGAGGGCTGGCACAGGGGGACACACACAGTTATGTGTTTGGTAGAGGCTCTTCTTCCCCCTCATGTTTTCTTTCATGCCTTTTCACGGCATTTTGGTAGTGGCAAGTGAGGGGGAAAACGGCTCTCAGATTGACTTCTGGGCTCCATCCTGCACCCAGCACTCAGTGACAGGGACCCCCGAGACGATGCTTTTGAGGGGCTCTTGTGCACCAGCACAGCCCCTTCCCAGGCCAGACCCGCAGGCGCTGGAGTCGGAGCCTGGCTGCGTGTCCCCGTGTGCAGCCCGTGGCCCCAGGGCAGTTGTGTTTAAGCGCTGTGGTTCCTGCTCGGAGCTGGTGCTCCACGGCGGCCCCGGGGGCTCCGGGCACTGCCGGGGCCCTGCCAGCCTTCGCTCGGATCCTGGGTGCTGCCACACTCCTGTGCTCCCTCTGCTGCCGGACACGCTGCGGTGAGGCCACCAGCACCTGGATGTCGCTTCTGTCCCCGCCCCGTGTGTGCGGGCGACAGACCGGGCGTGTCTGTGTCCTGTGGAGACGGGAGGGACCCCGCGGACACGGGACCCCGCGGACACGGGACCCCGCAGCGGCTCCGGGCTGGGACGGGCCGGTTCCGCACGCCCCCGCGGCTTCAGTGTGCAATAAACGACAAAGCAGCTGCCGAGGTGTGCCTGTGCTGCATCCCTGCGTGTGTCCTGGCTCCCTGTGTGTGTGTGTCCTGGGTCCCTGTGTGTCCCCCAGGGCCACAGCGGCAGCCGGAGCTCAGCACTGGGATCACAGATCCCGTGGATTTTGTCCCTGGCTGCTCTCAGGGCTGATGGCCCCAGAGCCTGCCCGGGCTCACAGCCTCCTGCAGCCCCCAGAGCTGCCTGGTCCTAGCCAGGGGTGCCAGGGCCACCGGCAGTGTCCCCAGGGAGTCGCAGAGCTGTGACAGCAGTGACAACATCCCAGCTGTGCCACACCCTGCGGGGCTGGGGCACAGAGCCAGTTAAGCACAGGCATGGCTGCGGTGCACAGAACTGGCTGATGGCAAAAGGAGTAGCTGTGGAATATAGGAATATGCTCAGTGAGAGCAGAGTGTGACTGAGCTGAGGCCTCAACACCCCCAAAGACACGCTGGAGGAAGGAAAAGTGCTGTTTAACAGTATTATCAAATCAAAAGCCTCCACCTAGCTCCCCTCAGCCCTGCCTGGGTGAGGAGGAGCAGAGTGCTGAGCACCACAGAAGACCCAGCACCAAGGATTTAGTTTACAAGATTTTTAATTTACAAATAAAAAAAACCTACACCTTTTACTTTTTCTCCTTTTTCTCCTCTTTCTTGCCATCGCTCTTCTCCTTGTCCTTCTCCTTCTCATCTTTCCTCTCCTTTTTACTTTCTTCTTTCTCCTGTCCTTCCTTCTTCTCCGCGTCCCTGTTGGCGATCTTGTTGTTGATGAGGTTGTGCAGGGCCACGACGGAGCGGATGAGCGAGGCCAGGTACACCACCACCATCTGGTCGTTGGTCTTCAGGTAGAAGGCCTTGACAAACTCCTGCAGGTTCACGTCTGGGAGCAGGTTGAACACGTCCTGGAGGTGGTAGATGATCTGGTGGTTGATGGGGAGTTTGCCCAGGGCTACTTTCTCCAGGTAGCTCCTGACGTCCAGAAGCTTGGAGTTCAGTCCCTTCAGGCCATGGACCTGGTTTGTGATGCGCTGGGACAGCGTGCCCACCGTGGTGTCCTTGATGTCCCTGGAAGCACAGAGAGTGGGGGTTAGAAGCTCTATCCAGCTGAGAGCCAGCAGGGCAGGGATGGCAAACCCAGGCTCCAGGGTGATGCCGTGTGTTTAACCTGCCCCTCGGGCACTGGGAAGGCCCAGGAGGAGCTGCCCCTCACCTCAGCAGGTGCTCCACACCCACTTCCTCGGCCTCCTCGGCCCCGATCTCGCTCGTCACGTGCTCAAAGGTCTTGGAGGTGGGGGTGCCATCCTAAAGGGACACACAAACCGGGGAGTTCAGCCAGGGCACGAGGCGTGGCACCAAGGGGACAGGAAAGGCAGCCCTACACAGCCCACAAGGCATCTGAGGGCTGCGGCGTGAGCTGGCATGTCCTTGATTTAATCAGTGTCACCCACTGCCCCAGCAATCTCTCCTGCTCTGGGGAACTTCCCATTTCTGCACTTTGCTGGCCTGTGCCCAGGGGGAGCAATGGAAATTCTAAATATCACAGTTATTTCTCTCTTCCCTGACCCAACCTCTCTGTACTCTGGGAGAGCAGCTCCTGCTCTGTAGCGAAGGCCTCGGAAAGGCAAAAAGGGCCAATCCTTTATGTGCATCCAGAATTAATTAAAATGCAACAATCAGAGTGACTCACTGCTGGGTGTTGTTTGTCTGCATGGGGCTCAGGGAGGAGTGAGCTGCTCAGGGCAGGCCCACAATGACTGGGCACACCTGCAGCCAGTGACACCCAGGGGTGCCAGCCTCCAGGTGCCCCCAGCTGTCACTGGGACACTTCACAGTGTGACACTCACATCATGAACCTCCTCCACGGAGATGTAGGCTTCTGTGGGCAGCCCCAGGTCCTTTGGCTTCACGTCAATGATCACCAGCACCTCGGGGAGAAAGAAAACGTGCAGAAAACTGGATTTCAGTCAAGGAGTAGGAAAAAAATACCCAAGGCAGCTCTTCCCTCCTCAGCACCAGCACGAGGCTGCTCAGAGGGGTGACCTCAGGCACTGAGACAGTGACTCAAGAAACTCCTGATCCCAGATCCTCAATCACTTTCCAGCCAGCGTGCCGTGTCACCAGCCAAAGAGATGGGGTACAAGGCTTCCCTTTTAGGGAAAGAGAGAGAAGAAGAACTCCAGAGGCCAAAGGTGGCCCCACTTACAGAGTTGGGGCAGTATCTCTTCATCAGTTCGTTGATGGCGATGTCGTTCTTGTGCAGCTTGGGGCCCGTGTGGTACCAGCCCACGATTCTTTCTCTGGCTGAGCAAAAGCAGAAAGGGTTTGGGGTCAGGACCATGGGCAGGCCCCAGCAGAGAGCTGGGCAGAGACTGGCTGGGCTGGTGGAGGGAGAGTCTGATCTGTGTGGAGGAGAGGGAAGTGGATGACAAGGCTCTGGCTTGAGCAGTGACCACGCTACCTCATCACTGTTACTGACCCACAGCTTTTCTGCTGGCCCCTTCACTGGGTAATTAGCAGATTCTGTTAATTGTGTCGCTCTCAGGGCCCCATAGCCTGCACCTCTGACATCTCAAGATGCAAACCCCACCCCTGACGGGTTCAAACAGTGTGGATGTGGGACAGGGTTAGTGGAGAACATGGTGGTGCTGGCTGATGATGGACTCCGTGATCTCACGGGTCTTCTCCCACCCTAAGGAATCTGTGATTAATAACAATTCCCTTTTCCACAGCCCTGAAAGTTTTGGGGAGTGTATCCCTGACTGTCAGAAGATCTCAACTCACCATTGACCTTTTTAAACATTCCATACATGTTCTCCAGATAGTCGTGGTCCAGGAACCACACGGTATCATCCTTGTCATCCTCATCAAAAGGAACTGGGAAGAAAACAGAACACCAGCCTTTAAGAATCCAACTTCCTGAATTGAAATGTTTATCAAAATGCTCTGGGTTTGGGTATTTTTGGCTGCTAAAGGGGAGTGAGGTTTACTTAGGGGGGTTAACAGCAGTTTGAATTGTTGTTGGATATGGAGCAATTTGTACATGGATGGATGGAGGGTTTCTTCAAAAACCCCAACACAATCCATCCACTAAATAATTCAGTGGCTTTGGAGCAGCACAGGACACTTGGACTCACCTGCAAAACTGTTGGACACATCCAGGATCTTCTTCTGCCAGGAGCCCAGCAGCACTCCAACCACTCGCTTCTGATTTCCCACTTTCCCTATTCTGAAAGGAAAACCGACTGTCAGCCCCTGCCACAGGCGGGGAGGAGGGACGCCCAGCCCGTGCCGGAGGTGGCACCGCGGGGGTGGCAGAGAGGAGGGTTATCATTGTGTTATCACGGCTCGTGTTTACAGCCGCAAGAGGCCGTCCCGCTGTCCCCGGAACCGAAGCCTGTCCCCAGGACGGGCCCATGTCCCTCACGGGGGACGAGGCCCCAGACTGGCTGCGAACAGCGAGCAGCGACCGACCCCAGTGTCACCCACCGCGGGCCCGGCCACCTCCTGGGGCTTAGGGATTTATTTTCGCCTCTGAAACCGCTCGGCACCAGCGGGAAGGAGCCGAATTCAGCCCAAATCACCCGGCGTGCCGGAGGGACGGGGTCCCCTCCCGGCCCCGGGGCCCTCCCGCTCCGCCGGCTCTCCTCCCGGCCCCGGGCTCCTTCAGGGCCCCTCTCCCGGCCCGGCCGTGACTCAGCGCCGCGGCGCCACTCCCGCCCGGCCGCACCTGTTGAAGTGATCGACGACGCTGAGCAGCACCAGCGGGTGCACGACCACCCTGTCCACGGCCAGCTCCGGCATGACTCCCTCCCTCCCGCCCGGCCCGGCCCGGCCCGGCCCCGCTCGCTCCGACCGCCCGCGCCCGCAGCAGGCCCCGACCGGCCCCGCGCCCTCAGCCCGCCCCAGCGCCCGGCGTGCAGCGCGCGGGGCGGGGCGGGGCGGCGCGCCTGGGGCGGGCCCGCGGCCATCTTGGGAAGGTGCGTTCGCCATCGCCGGGGGGATTCGCCATCTTTGGAAGGGGAGTCGCCATCTTTGGAAGGGGAGTCGCCATCTTTGGAAGGGCAGTCGCCGCATTGGGACGCGACCATCGCCATGCTGAGAAGGTAACGCCGCCATCCTGAGAGGGTAGCAGCGCCATCTTGGGAGGGTGCCGCCGCCATCTTGGGGCTGTGGCGTAGCTCCGCCTTGAGGCGGGGAAAGGGCGGGAAGCGGGCGGCCCTCAGCGGCGGACACCGCCCTTTTCCCCTTTCCTCCTTCCCCTTTCCCCCTCACTTTTTCGGCCTTTCCCCCTGTTTTCCCCCCTTTCCCCCCTCTACTCCCCCCCGCCCGTATTAAGCCGTGTTTTTAGTGCAAACGCCAGCCCCGGCTGTAATCCTGCCCTCAGGGTGTGCCGGTGCTGTCCCTGGGACCCGGCCCCTCACAGCGCCGTCGTCCCGGAGCCTCAGGGCACGGCAGGAATCCCGCCGCCGCAGCCATAAAAGTCCGCCAAAATAGGTAGAAATGGTTATTAGTGCTTGGTTTCTTCCCAGGGACCGTGTCAGGTAAAGCCAATCAGCCTCTCAGATTGTGTAGAGGTGTGGGGTTTTTTGCTGCGTGTAAAGGAGAAACAGGCTCAGGTGAGGCTTTGGAGAAGGGTTTTTGCCCCTCAGGAGCAAAACTTGTCAAAAAAAGACACAGAGCTTATATTTCACACTTTATTTCTAGGGGAAAAAAAAAAAAAAAAAAAAAAAAAAAAAAAAAAAAAAAAAAAAAAAAAAAAAAAAAAGGTGTTACCTGAGGCTGTGACTTCAGAGTCTACACAGAGGAATTGCTAACATGAAAAATATCAGAGTTGTTGAGGGTGAAATCACAGTTTTTAAAGCACTATTAATCCCCTTATTTTTTACGCTGTTCCCACATGGTTTATGTACATTTCTGTATATAGTGGTAATATTTTGGTGTTTCAGAATACCAAATGGTATTTTGGGTGCAACTGAAGGTTTTGTGGTGCTGTTCAGCATCGTGAAACTTCGGAGGTTTTGGCAAAAACAACAATAATTTACAAACCCTTCACAGTCTGAGATCTCTCGTGGAGTTTTCAGTTGTTACATCCTTAAGCGTCCCTGCTTAAGGAAAAAAAAAATAGAAAAAAGAAGTCCCTAGTGGAGTTTTCCGGGGTTTTTCCCAGCAGAGGGAGATATCTGACCGTGGAATTGAACACAGCCAGGGTTCTTGTCGCTTGTTTTATCAATATACATATAAAACTCAATGTTCAAATTAACTAGTTCAATAAGTAATTTAGTTCATTGATTTTCGGGCATATCCTAAGTGCCATTACAAGCTACGGATATTTTAAATGCCATTACCTAATAGAAGGAACGTTTTAAGCACCTTTTATTGATTTTATTACTGCTTTATTTTGCCGTCTTGGTTTAAAAAATCATTTTAAGCGCTCTGTCATCGAGAAGAAATACACGGCCGGAGCAATATTTTCCAAGGGCCGGTTAAGGGAGGGCTGAGGGTCGTTCTGTCCCTGCCGGGGCACAGCCGGGGGATGTCCCCGGCCACCGCTGGGCCACCTCAGGGTGCTCCGAGCTGCCGAGGTGCCAGAGAAAGGGCATTTTAATGACCTCTCCTGGCTTTTGGTTGAGATGGCTCTGCGACTCGGCGCGTTTGAAGCCGGGTTCTCTGGCTTGTGTCGCTGGGAGTTTGGGGTATTGATGTTGTAGCACAAAAGAGGTAAATGGAGCCAGCACTCGCAGGGATTGCAGTTCCTTCCCTTCCCAGCGCGCTGGGTTTGAGCTGATCAGAGTTCCCGAGCTCATCAGCTGGCGGAGGCAGGCTGGGGATCCCGGCAGTGCTTCATCAGAGGAGTGAGAGGTAAGTAATGAGGGCTGGTGCTCAATAAAAAGCAGCTAATGAGGTGGTTGAGCAGCGTGGAGCGGCAAAGAGCCGCCCTGAGAGGGGCTCCCTCTCCCGAGTGCTGAGCTGGGACCGTCCCTGGGCACTGGCACCTCACCTGCAGGGCCACGGGAGGAGGACGGGACCTGCCATCCGCTCCTTCAAATGGAACGACTGATTCCTGCACCATTCGTCGGCCTTTGATTTTGTTGGAAAAAGCCCAATCCGACCCATACACAACCCCCCCAAAGCTACACACAGCTGTTCTCAGAGGTTTAAGAACGGTTTCCGGTTTGGAAAACAAGACGAAAGCATCTCAAAGTGGTTTAAAAGTCCAAGTAAGAGTTCTCAGTGTCAAAGGCGGCCGTAGCTGTCGCGGTGGCTGCAGGGGGAGCAGGGCAGTGCCCGTGGAAGGGGAGGAGGCTGTGCCGGCTGCGGGGCCAGCGCGGGGATCCCGGGGGCGCACCATGGACCTGCACCGTGCTAACAGCTCCACGTGTGCCCCCATCCTCCTCCTCCTGCCCCGGCTCTCGTCCTTCCCCTCGGGCTGCGGTTGTGCGCTGGCCCCAAGCCCCGGGTTACTCTTTCCGGTGGCACAGCGGCCACACCTCTGCAGATGTTCTTTCCAGCGGTGAGAGATAGAAAAAGATCCGTGCAGCTGGGAAAGATCGATACCCGATACTTTGGATCCTAATCCTAAAGGACTCTCACTAATGTGCTCCTTTAGTACTGCTTGGGTTTGTTATTAGGGAAAAGCCTTCCTTTATTTTTCCTACACTTACAGACCAGGTCCACTAGCATGTATTTTCCTAGGGGTACCTTCTCCAATGTGTTTTATCTGCCAGGAGAAGCTGGACTTCCTCCAGACCTGTTGATAGTCTGTCACATAATACCTTTGTGCTCCTAGTTTGAACAGGAAATACATTTATTTCCCTATAAATACATCTAGCTTTGTCCAAATAACTGTAGTTTCCTGTTAAGATTTCCTCAGCCAGGGTGTGCCATAAACTGGTTTAGAAGGAATGATGCTGGCTGGAATTGAGCAAGGATAACACAAGCCATGGAAGCAGAACAGAAAGCCACCACCACAAGAAATGTGATTTATTTTGGTTATAGTGTAATTCAGCGATGTGCTGACACAGTCTATCAGTGTGTGATGGCCTGAGCCAAGCTGCACCTTGCTTCTGAGCACCTCCAAATCGCCATTTCCCCCCTCAAATATCAGTTCTAGAATGTCATCTGTAAAGCAAACAAATCTGTAATTATAAACGAGTCTCTTCACTTTCTGGTACGAACTTTCGATATTTGTGTTGTAGTAATTTATTCCTCTGTTTCCCTATAAGGTGCTTGACCAAAGCTGTGTATAAATATATCAATACATATATATACCTGTAGAAGTCGTTAGTGACACCATCTGTGAATGTTGTTGCAGTTGCTGCCGGGGGATTTAAGCCCTTTTGTTCCCACCTGGGGGGTAGCAGGTGACTCGGCTAATCCTGGCCCCTCTCAAAGGCTGGAATTTTGACCGATGGCTGTGGACATCGGATCCTCCCTTTCTTTAGTTAAAAACCACGAGTATTGTCAACATGTCCTGTCACACCGTGGAAGATATTTCATGTTTTATATCCTGTGCCTCTGATTTTGCTGCCCTATCTAGGTATAGAAACATCACAAATATGGGAGTTTAACAGCTAAGTCCTGACTCTAATTTTTTTATTTTAATACAGACCATCTTCCTCATGTTATTCTGGTCCATTTGCTACGAAATGATTTTTAAAAAATAATACTGGAAACAAACAGTTAAAAAAAGCAAGCACAACAGGTTCTAGTCATACTTATTTTTCCACACCTTGAGGACTAGCAAATTCTTTAATATGAGATTTTATTTGTACAAAGCAAAACTTCAAACCCACTCCAAAGCTTTCTTATTAAGTGCTGTCAGTGCGGTGATTTACAGGGGCAATAAAGATCTGGAGGGGGCACATTCATCACGGGGTTCAGCGCACCAGGAGCCATTTTCTCCAGCGCTAAAGCCAAGTGATAAAATGAATTCTTTTGTTCTATAACCAAGACACATTCCCTGTTGTTTTTGGGTTTTTTTTTCTCTTTCTTTCTTTTTTTCTTAAATGTGTGTTGGACTCCTTGGTTTGTAGCTTGGCCGTGTTCCTGTAATGCATTTATAAATAATGAAAAATTGCTCACATGCAGATGTGATGATGCATCTGGCAAAACCACTGCTGGAAACACAGGAACTTACTTTCTACTTAGCCTTATTTGCTAACTTTTCTCCATTGTTAATTCTTGTATGAAATTTTAATAGCATTTTGTTTTTTAACTACAGGGTTTGGGGAGTTTTGTTTGGTGTGTTCTTTTCTTACAATTTTTTGAGCGATTTTATACCTCTCTGCAAAGCTCAGAGAATTCTGGTTAGGAAGCAATAAAAGCATTCGAAAGGAAGAGCCATGCTTATGGGGTACGGTGAAATCTGGAGCGCTTCACTTGCTTCCTCTGCTTCTAAACCTGTGCTTCGGTGACTTCTGCCGCTGAAGAGCGGTGGAGAGCGAAGTGGGGGTTGTGCTCCCGGGGGAAGAGCTGCTGGCTGTGCGGGCACTGCCCGGCCGGGAGAGGAGCTGCCGGGGACACTGTGCCTGTCAGCGGCGGTGTGACAGCAGTGTGCCGGGGCACTGGGCGAAGAAGGGAAAGGGGCTTTTCCGCACGGAAATGCCGCCACCTGCGGGCTCTGCCGGGGAGTCTCTGCCGGGGAGTCTCTGCCGGGGAGTCTCTGCCGGGGAGTCTCTGCCGGGGAGTCTCTGCCGGGGAGTCCCGCCGCCGCCCGGCCCTGGCCTCCGCGGGGCACAAAGCGCTGTGGGGCACAGCTCGGATCGTCCTCGAGCGGGAATACAGCAGGCCTGAGTGCAGCTGCTGCCAGCGCTGCGGGGAGGGCTGGAGCCGCTGCCAGCGGAGGTGGCACAGCCCCGCTGCTGAGCCTGGCACCGCTTAAAGGTGACATTACAGCGGGCAGGGACACCTTCCACTGCACGGCCCTCCCAGCCTGGCCTCGGCCACGGCCGGGGGGCTGGATAATCCCGTCACTGTTCTGGGGACACGCTCCGCAGCCCTGGCCGTGTGCGGGCAGCGCAGAACCCACTGCAGCAGGAGTTTGGGAGCAGCACATGTCCCTGAGGGCTTCTCGGTGTCCATCCACCGCTGCCTCCAAGGAGTCACCCACAGGGAAGTGCTGCTGCAACTGCCCCGAGCCCCGCCGCAGCTGCACAGCTAGAGCTTCACTCGACCCACAAAACGGATTCGGGAGAGCTCTTCGCTGTAATTTTTTGTCGGCACTCGAAATTTAGCAAGGAAAGCTGTGGTCTTGGAGGCTTTTTGTAGAGCCGTGTATGTTACTGCTGATACTTTTATTGCAAAACCTTTAGTCTCTGATATTTAAGGTCAGAAATTGTAAGTGTGTGTGTGTGCTGGGGTGTTTTTTTTTTTTGAACCCAGGGGCCTCTTATACTGTAGTGTCATGAAAGATCCTAAAGCTTTGAGGGGAAAAAAAATGGAAATACTTCATTTTATGAAGCAGTTTTGGGGTCAGTTTTTCTGAAATGAATGCTTTTATGTTGGATAGTTTAAAGCCCATCTGTTAACTGAAACCAACCCTAAGTGAAGTTGCAGTTGTGTTTCCTATTAGTCTTGTATCTTTCCTATTAGTCATGTATGAAAGAATACAGAGCCATCCAGCAGAATTCCAAACAAAAATGGCAAAAGCAGATGGTGAAACTATTGCCTTGTTGCCTTTCTTTTACAGGAGCGAGTAATTATTAATAGATCACAAAAATACTGTCAGAGTAGTTCTGTAAAGTGTTACCAGTCCCTGCTCAAGGTGTCCTTCTGATCATTGCCTATTGCAGGTGAAAATTGGTGCATTTCACTCACAGACACTGAAGAGGGTTTGAAAAATAGATCATGGATGTTATGTCTGGAAGCCTACAGTGATAGATAAAATACACAATTTTAAATAGTTAAGCACTGCAAGTCTCTCAGGGCTCATTTATTATGTTGTCATGGTGAGCAAGGAATAAAAAAATAAAATAAAAAGGCTGTTACTTGGGTAGTTGGTACTTAGAGGCACTTTTCTTTTACAAGGGTTCCATGCTGGCTTAAGGAAAGATCTCGGAGAAAAAGAACAAACTTTATTTTTCAAATAAATTCAGCTAGGAACTCACAGCCTCCCCTGACACAGGGCTGAGTTATTGTTAGTGTACACTGCTGGGAGAGTAACACTTACTGCTGTTTAACAACAATGGCTTTCCGCGGAATTTCACAAAGGCAGGAGGAAGAAGAAAGGCAGAGCTGAGTCCTGCAGCAGAAGGAAACACCTCCAGCCCAGAGCCAGGCTCCTTTCTCAGGGCTGCTGGAAGGGAGGAGGAACACGTTCTGGACATGCAACTCCACGGGATTTGGTTGGAAAGTTCTTAATGGCTTGTGTGAAGCAAGAGGCGCTCTCCTCCCTGAATAAAACCTCCTTAGGTGTGTTTCCTTCTTTTCCCTGCTTCGACTGCAGCCAAATATTGGGGACGTTGTGTGTGCAAAGGTCCATTTGTCGTGAACAGGAGACAGTAACTTTTGAATGCTGTGATGGAAGGTTACGGGTGGGTGAGGGGTTTCAAATAGCTGTGAGTTGTGTCCAGGCTGTCCCGGCAGGGTTCTCTGGCTGTGGAATTCCACTGAGCAGGCTCTTGGATGCTCCCACATCCCTGTGTTTTCACCTTCTGAGGCCACCTGAACTCCTGGGTCCTAAACCTGTCCCACACGAGTTTTGATAGTGCTGGAAGCAGCAGTGCAATGGTAGAGGTTACTCAGGATCTATAAGGAGGTGCCTCTGAGGTCTGTGTGCACAGTTTGGAGTGTAATCACAGGTGAATCCCCAAATTCCTTTTTAGCTGCTAAGCTGATTGGGCTGATTGTCTTCTGGCTGTTGAGTTTGGTGGAGGTCATTCTTTACTGATTTTACATCAGGGAGACAATTGCCCAAGTGATTTCACATGAAAGTGTCATAAGCTGTATTTGTTGATGTAAAAATGAGTCAGTTTTAGTAAAGATCACTCCCTTGGTTCATGGAAAAGTGGTGTTCTAGCTCATCTATTCTTGGATTCCAGTGATAGTGCCTTTACTTCCCTTTGCTCCTGCTGCATTCTAGAAGAGGCTAATTACTTCTCCACTGAGCTTGATAAAAAAGGCTTTTTAAAAATATAATATTAAAAGGTGTTCCATTGGGGCACGAAGGTAACACCACAAGGGGGTACTATAATTTTATCAAATTTGCCTTGCTAAGTTGTTTTATTAAGGTCAAGTGATTACAGCCAGCGGAGTTAATTTCAATATGCTAATACACCGCAGGAAGTTGGAACCCTCAATAACATTTCACTAATAATTTAGATGTAGAGAAGGAAGAGCAGCTTAGGAAGGTGACCCGAGTGTTAGTCGGAGATTGCGAACAGGCGTGGCACAGGTAAAGGGGTTCTCAGCAGGCTCCGGGGGTCCCGGCTCAGCTGCACCGGCCTTTGTGCGAGGACGTCACTGCAGCTCTCCAAAAACCCCGCTTTCCTGGGAGAGAAAGAGCCCTTTCCTCTCTCAGCTGTGGGGTTAATGGGTTTAACACCTGTGTGAAGGTGGCTGCTTATTAGGACTCTTTTTTTTCAACGGGAAAATGCATTCTCTGGCATTCCTGTCTCAGTGGAGTGATTGCTCTCCATTCAGATGCATTGCTGGGGCCCGATGTTGGCACCGGGGGCACAGTGGGTGGGTGAGTGTCAAATCCCCAGGGCTGCCCCGGGGCGTGGAGAGCGGCTGTTTGTGTCACAGGCTTGGCAGGAGCGCCAGAGCGCCAAGCTGGAGAACAGGGAAGAAATAACACGTCAGTAGAACACCGAGACAAATATTTTCTGCTAATTTCTACAGGAGGGAACGAATTTGTCATTCCTGTGATCGTGTCGAGTGAGTTTTACTTTCATCAGGAGGTTCTCAAGATGACCGTTTCCCCCCGGGACATGAAAAACCAAATCTCCTGAGAACGAACCAGTGGAGAGGCTGGTTCGCCAGGGATGGTGCCTGGGAGTGGTGTAAGGACGGGATTTTCCAAAGGCTTTTCAGGGTGTTTTCAATGTCTGCAGTGTGCGATTGGAATCCTCGCACGGCACGTGTGGAGAACGCGGCCACAGGACGCTGTTTGTTCTGCTCACGTTCCCTGGGCGTTCCCTGGCTGCCCGAGGAGTTTCCCCAGAACATCACCAACAACGACCGCAGCCTCACTGTTCTGCATCCCCACACAAAGCCCCGGGGGCCGGATTTAAGCTTTGATTTCCCTGGGCGTGAGCTCTGTCCTCTTTAGGAAGGCTGCAGGGAAAATATGGCAAAACTGGGAGTTCTGGTGAGAATGTTGAGTCACAGAGAACTCACAGGTAACTTTTTTTGCCAAGGAAGAAACCAAATGAGTGCATTCTAGATTTGTATAACAAATTATTGGTATTGAATTATCAAATTATATGCACAATTAAATTTTTATTAAATAAGGAATAACGTATGCAATATTATGCTAATCTGGTGCAGTATAACAAGTTTGTAAGTTTAACACACCGTGCGCTGTGCCTCTGCCTCCCGGGGGACTCGTTTGAGATGTAAGGCATTCAGCAATTGAAAAGGAAATTATAAAATTAGTCACTTGAGTAATTTAAACATGCAAATAAGTGTCCCAACTGCGGTGATACCAGATTTAGCTGAATTTACTCGGGCTGCTTCGACTTTATCACCCTAATTATTCCAGCTTTGTGTCAGGCTTAAGAAAGCAGGAAGCCAGAATTCTCTGTTACACAAGTTTCTTGTGGCGCTATTACCGCACTGTGTGTGCCCTAACGCACTCCCTGGGAAAAACTTGTTCCAAGGGCTTTTTCCCTGCTAATTAGCAGAACAAAGGCAATCAGGACCGTTCTATCACCAGAGATTTAACACACTCGGATTTTATGAGCCCAGCTGAGTGAGGTATATATGTTCTGATAGCAAACGTGCAGCACAGCCGAGGGAATTCCGTGTGCTGGAGCCCCTCAGGAATTCAGTAAAAATTACCTGTTTAGGTAATGGCTTTTTTTTTTTTTTTCCTCAGAGCCATCTCCTTGCGTGTCTCTGACGTTAAAACATAGCTGGCTCCATGGAAGTATGCATTATTTTAGAAATGTTATCTACAAGGAGCTGGTTGTGGGAGGAACACTGATGGAAATAAGCACATGATCCAGTTGCACATGCAGAGCTGTTTTCAGGCTCCTGTTAATATTAAAAGAATGTTAATGTAAAACATTAAGATAAGAAATCAGAGGACAGTCTCTACCTCCATGAAGCCCAGGAGCTCCCGCTGAGCTTTGCTCAACCTGCAGAAGCTCTGTGGTTCAATTGCTTTAGCCCTTATTATTGGCAATAGAGTGACCATTGCTTGGATGTAAGAGTTCTTTTTTTAAGGTATCTTGGTGATAAAATGATGAGAGTCTAACAGACTTTTTGTCTTAGTTTTTGGCATAACTCTTTAGATTTTTTTCCTTCAGGAAGTATACACAACTACCTCATTTTTCACATGAATAAATAGAAATAATCTTTGCAGCCATGGATGCTTCTTAATATTAGTTGAAAGTAAAGATGTACATAGATGACTAGATGTACTAGTCTATAAAGGAGGTGAGAAAACAAATAAGAGCAAGTGTTAATTCATGTACACAGAATTTGTGTCTGCACAGCAGGTGAAAATGCTACATTAATGCTGGAAATATCTGTCCTGCTGTGTAGTTTTCCTTCCTTTTTATTACTCCAGCGTTTGGTCTCGTATGAATGCACCGTACTTATTTGCATGTTATCACGACAGATTCCCCTTTGCTTCTAGTTATCCATATAAAGAGATAGATGCTCCACACGACCTCAAGAAAGTATTCAGATGAAACATTATCTTAAAATATTGCGGCTTTCATAGCGCAGTGTATACATACATAAATTTTATTTTTAGTCCGGGTTATTAATTGCTCACAAAAATGCCAACTAAGAAGAATGCTGTTAAAGTGTAACGTCAAACGCTTCTAATTGTGGCGGTGTCAGGAGCAGGGGTGGGTTGGAATGTGCAGGAGATCGAACAGGCAGTTCGGTGTGACTCAGAGGTCTGACCCTGTCTGAGGAGCCCCCAGCGGTGGCCCTGGGCCCTGATGGAGCTCAGTGGGGCGCCGTGGATCAACGCCCGCCTTTGGAACGGGGCCAGGCCTTGCTCTGGACACACCTGCGGGCGGTGACTTCTCAGCCCCCAGCCCTGTCCTGGCTGGCCCCTGGCGCCTGGCCCCAGCCCCAGCGGCCTGCCCTTGGTCTCCGGGTGTGCAGTGACACCTTCCTGCTGGGGCTGGCCAGAGAACCTGTGCCACTGCCTGGCCCTGCTCAGCCCTGCTGCACGCTCCAGGTGTGCAGTGCCCCGTGCTCCAGGTGTGCAGTGTCCTCTGCTCCAGGTGTGCAGTGTCCCGTGCTCCAGGTGTGCAGTGTCCCGTGCTCCAGGTGTGCAGTGTTCTGTTCTCCAGGTGTGCAGTGTCCTGTGCTCCAGGTGTGCAGTGTCCTCTGCTCCAGGTGTGCAGTGCCCCGTGCTCCAGGTGTGCAGTGTCCCGTGCTCCAGGTGTGCAGTGCCCCACACTCCAGGTGTGGAATCCTCCACACTCCAGGTGTGCAGTGCCCCACACTCCAGGTGTGCAGTGTCCCACACTCCAGGTGTGCAGTGCCCCACACTCCAGGTGTGCAGTGTCCTGTGCTCCAGGTGTGCAGTGTTCTGTTCTCCAGGTGTGCAGTGTCCTGTGCTCCAGGTGTGCAGTGCCCCACACTCCAGGTGTGCAATGTTCCATGCTCCAGGTGTGCAGTGCCCCACACTCCAGGTGTGCAGTGCCCCACACTCCAGGTGTGGAATCCCCCACACTCCAGGTGTGCAGTGCCCCACACTCCAGGTGTGGAATCCCCCACACCCCAGGTGTGCAGTGCCCCACACTCCAGGTGTGCAGTGCCCCGTGCTCCAGGTGTGCAGTGCCCCACACTCCAGGTGTGGAATCCCCCACACCCCAGGTGTGCAGTGCCCCACACCCCAGGTGTGCAGTGCCCCACACTCCAGGTGTGCAGTGCCCCACACTCCAGGTGTGGAATCCCCCACACTCCAGGTGTGCAGTGCCCCACACTCCAGGTGTGGAATCCCCCACACCCCAGGTGTGCAGTGCCCCACACCCCAGGTGTGCAGTGCCCCACACCCCAGGTGTGCAGTGCCCCACACTCCAGATGTGCAGTGCCCCACACTCCAGGTGTGGAATCCCCCACACTCCAGGTGTGCAGTGCCATTTCTTGGCGTGGTTTCCCGCTCACTTGCCGCAGGCCTGTTGCAGTGTGGTGTAAAAGAGAAGAGGCCACTCTTGCCATGGTCCCACTTGCTGCACGCGTGGGGCTGGTCTCAGGCTGGTGCTCTCCAACCTTCTGGCACACTATTGGTCTCAATCTGCAGTTGTCATAAGAGACATCTTGTAGAAATAATTCCTCTTTTGTTGTTTTTTTCTATTAGAATAAGAACAAGGAATAAAACCTGCAAAAAGTGAATTAATTTGATAATTCAGTCTTGCTGGCCACACAAATTCCAGGTAAAGCTTGTACTTTGTGGGGAACCAAGCGTGATAGATGACATGGTCTGTTTTGGTCTGGATGTTTGTCTACGTCTTGTTATCAATGTTGTGTCATACTTTGAAAGGATCAAAGACACTGTACGAGGGGAACAGGTTTTTAGAAAAGGGAAATGAGTGGTAGTGAGTGGAAGAAGGGTAAGAACACACACCAAAGTGAGAAGCAGCCCATCAGTCATTTTAAGTTACTCTTCCAGACTGCTTTGTGTGGCATTTGCATTTTTCCAGTGGTTTTTTCTGATTGTGCTTTATGTGTTTTCCTTGACACAGCCGGTACTTGGGGTTTGGATTTTGTCTACATGACTCACAAAATGGGCTTTTCTTTAAAACAGACATTTTTGCAGGATTTTATGCAGCATCGTGGTGGATTGGTGTGCCTGTGCCCCAGAGGCAGAGCTGGGCCAGAGCCCTGGGCAAGTGGGTTACTCTTCAGGTCTGTGTCTCCACAGTGTTTATTGTGTTTTCAGCATTTTAGAAAAGTTCATCCTTCAGGTCTTCAGTACACAATGAAACATTTAATCATTGAAAGTTCATATTAGGTCTAAAATTGAAAGTAGTCTGGATCCTCTGGAGAAATTTCAGTGTCTCCAGAAAATATCAGTACGAGCTCTTTGAGCTGGCTCTTGGCTGCTCAGGTGACCCTGGGGCATCCCTGCTGCTCTAAGTCAGTGAGGAGATTTTGGATTTCTCTCCAAGTTCTTTTTGGAGCTTTCATTGGGCCACAAAAATGTCACTCAAAAAACCTATCATTTAATGAAGCTGTTGCTCTGCAAAGAAGAAGTTTAGATGAGGTAGGTGTCAAAATGTGTACTTGGTCCTCTTGTGACCTAAGAAGTCTGGGTTTGGTCCCTGATGTCATGAGGCCAAACTTTCTCAGCTCATTGGCTTTAGGAAGGCAACTGTGGCTGAGATAGTGTGTTGGATGTGCTGGGGACTGCCTAATTAGTGTCTGAAATCAACGCTTAATAGCTTGTCTTCAGAAATTTATTTTCCCTTCTGGAAAAAAGTGTGGAGAGTTTCAGCATTTTAACTGTTCCTGCCTGTTTTTTTGCTTCCTTTTATGATATAAAAATTCAGTTTGGTTCATTTTGGGCCTGACTGGAAAGTGAAGTTTGTTTGTTTTGGCAGCTTAGTTGTAGATCGGCCAAGAGGAAAATGAAAAACTGTAGCCTGTGGGCATTCTGCGTGTGCTTATCTCTGTCCTGCTGGAGCAGGGATAACTGTCTCCTTCCCAGGGAAGGAAAACAGGTTGAGGAGAAGCCTCCTGTATTTATTTTTTCTCTTCTTGGTTTTTTTACTGTAGCAATTCTGCTCAAGGTCTGTTGGCAGCACTGGGGATGCCGCAGACACACCCATAGCTCAGGGTATGCTCTGAAGTACTTTTGCCCAACAGAAGTTTAATCAATTCATTAAATATTTGTTTTTTCTACTCCGAATGTTTGGAAAATAACTTGAGATTGTATATGTTTGAGTATTAGTCTAAGAGTGAATCAGAAAACAATAATTTCTGTAGGCTCCTTTTTTGGTGCTACAGTTCAGCCAAGGGCACACATTCCAAGAGCGCGGGCACTGGGCTGGTTCCCTCAGGACTGTGCTCTCCGCGCAGCCGAGGCCGGGCGCTGTCAGGCCGTCCTGCCGTGATCCCAGACACCTCCCCAGCTCCGGCGGTGCCGCCAGGAGCGGCGGGGACACCAGGGGGCCGGGGGAGCCCCGCTGCTGTGAGCCCCTCTGCTGTGAGCCCCTCTGCTGTGAGCCCCTCTGCCGTGAGCCCCGCTGCTGTGAGCCCCTCTGCCGTGAGCCCCTCTGCCGTGAGCCCCTCTGCTGTCAGCCCCTCTGCTGTGAGCCCCTCTGCCGTGAGCCCCTCTGCCGTGAGCCCCTCTGCTGTCAGCCCCTCTGCTGTGAGCCCCTCTGCCGTGAGCCCCTCTGCCGTGAGCCCCTCTGCTGTGATCCCCTCTGCTGTGAGCCCCTCTGCCGTGAGCCCCTCTGCTGTGATCCCCTCTGCTGTGAGCCCCTCTGCCGTGAGCCCCTCTGCCGTGAGCCCCTCTGCTGTGATCCCCTCTGCTGTGAGCCCCTCTGCCGTGAGCCCCTCTGCCGTGAGCCCCTCTGCCGTGAGCCCCTCTGCTGTGAGCCCCTCTGCCGTGAGCCCCTCTGCTGTGGGCCCCTCTGCTGTGAGCCCCTGTGCTGTGAGCCCCTCTGCTGTGAGCCCCTGTGCTGTGAGCCCCGCTGCCGTGAGCCCCTCTGCTGTGAGCCCCTCTGCTGTGAGCCCCTCTGCTGCTGTGAGCCCCTCTGCCGTGAGCCCCGCTGCTGTGAGCCCCTCTGCTGTGAGCCCCTGTGCTGTGAGCCCCTCTGCTGTGAGCCCCTCTGCTGTGAGCCCCTCTGCTGTCAGCCCCTCTGCTGTGAGCCCCTCTGCCGTGAGCCCCTCTGCTGTGAGCCCCGCTGCCGTGAGCCCCTCTGCTGTGAGCCCCGCTGCTGTGAGCCCCTCTGCTGTGAGCCCCTCTGCCGTGAGCCCCTCTGCCGTGAGCCCCTCTGCTGTGAGCCCCTGTGCTGTGAGCCCCTGTGCTGTGAGCCCCTCTGCTGTCAGCCCCTCTGCTGTCAGCCCCTCTGCCGTGAGCCCCTCTGCCGTGAGCCCCGCTGCTGTGAGCCCCTCTGCTGTGAGCCCCCTCTGCTGTGGGCCCCTCTGCAGCCCCCCGGCTGCGGCACGGTGTCGGCACAGCTCTGCTTGGGAGGGCAGGTGAGTTCCAGAGCGCCTGCAGCGCTGCATGGCGGGTGCTGAACGGCCCCAGCTCACAAAGCCCGGGTGCTGCTCAGCCCCTTGGCGTCGGCAATAGCAGCTCCGGCACAGAAAACATCTCTGAGATTCACAGTTAGGAGCTTTCCGCAGAGTTTTATCGCTTTGTGTCCTGTGCTGTTTACCACTTGGATATATGGCAATTTCTCCTTGTCAGGGATAGTAAACATGTAAAATCCTAATTTTTAGGAGTTGGTACAAATTCAAATACTATTGCTTTAAAAAAAAGTAAGTAAAACACAGAGAAGAAACTCGCTGGAAAAGGTGAGGGGCGTATGTGCTTTTTGGTAGTTTTTTAAAAGCTACTTGCACAAAGGCATCTACCCTGTCCTCGGAGGACTTGGGTATTGGTTTGATGTCAATTCTTTCACAAACCAACTCTTCTTTCTGTTATTCTAATCATACATGTATGCTGCTAATAAAATTCTTCCTCAGGGTATCTGGGAGGAAAACCTTATTCCTTTGTCTTGGGCCAGCCGGCAACTGCGGCACTGGTGGATTAGCAGATGAGAAGCTTATTCCAGAGAAACAGCTTTTTCTGGAAAATTGCTTTGACAGAAACCCTTCATTCCTGTGACCAGAATCCACAGACTTTCAAAGTAATTAGGGGGACTTCAGTAACAAAGAAATACAAACAACAAATCCAACTAGAGATCTGGCTGCTGCTCTGCAGCCTCCCCGTCTGTGCGTCTGTCCTGCTGTGGAGGGGCAGCAGGGCAATGAAGGGGAGGAGGAGTTACTGATAGTGTGAGAAGTCTTCATTGCTGGGACACCAAACTCATCCCTCTCCTTTCGGGCAGAGCTGTGGTTTTGGGAGCAGGAACACGAGCAGCCTCGCTGCGGAGGTGTGGTGTGGCAGGAGTGGTCTGACGTGTCTGCTCCGAGGATCAGGGCAAGGGCGGCCCAGAATCTGGGCACTGTGCTGTGGGATGGCACTGGCAGTGGGTGTGCCAGTCTGGCAGCCAGTGGCATCTCCCATGGGTGGTCCCTGTGGCCAGCACCTGGTGTGTCCCAGGGAGGGGCACAGGGGCCGCACTGGCCGCTCAGTTCCCTGGTTAAGGGAAGAAAGCATCCGTGTTTTCCTAACATGTCTTTAAAGCATTAGAAAGTCTTGGAGATGAGGAGGGGAAGGATTAAACCCCTCTGTATTAGCAGTGCTCTTAGTGGCCTTCACTCCGTGGGCAGTGCCCAGCACGGAGCATTGCCCCCATTGCTCCTCCTAGCAAACCTGCCTGTGGGGTTTGGTACAGGGCTGCTGCTGGAACTCTTGGCCCAGTCGGCCCTCTCCTGCTGACTCAGGGTTACTGGGGCTGTGCTGGGATTCTGGGCCAGCCTGGGCTGAGGGAAAACTGCTTTCCTGGGGCTTTTTTGGGACTGACTCTAGCTGTATTTCCTTACACTGCCCAGGCGTGTTTCTCTCCCTCGTGCCTCTGATCCTTTGGCAACAGAGCTCCCAGGTCATGATTAAGTAAATGCACGATCTGTGGTGTTTGATCCACGTGTGCTGTGGTGGAGCGGATGAGTGGGGGTTTCCATGTGTGTGCTTTCTTGCAAAAGTTTGGGACAAAATCAATTTGCACAGTCAGGACGACTCCCAGTGCAGAATCCTTGTGTAAAGGCAAGGCGGCCTGGTGCCACCAGAGCATCTTCAGCCCAGGGCCAGAGCCTGCTGGATGCCAGGCCTGTGGGGCAGGTGTGCTGAGGGGTGGCCCACTGCAGGTGCCTCCCCAGCCTAGCCTGGCAGGAATGTGCCCAGCAGCCTTCCCTCAAAGGAAACATGAGGAAAACATCTTGTTTTAGAGAGATATTTAATATGTTTTTCATATTTGGAAGGCAGTTAATGTCTGGGAATGTCCTTTTGCTCCCTGGCCAGCATGATTAATGTTACTTTTGATCTTCTAAAAAAAAAAAAAAATCAGAGTAAAAGTGATTTATTTGCAAGGAAAGCACCAGCAATTATTTACTCTGTATTCATGGTTAAAGTTGCTTTCTTTTAAACATTATTTTTGGGAGGGTAAAAGTTCTTAAAAATAAACATGGTTCAAATTATTTTTAGATTAAAATACTTTATGGAAGGAGAGCTGAGTTTTAGTGTTTGAGCATGAAACCAGGTAGTTAAGTCTTTGGGGAAAACACAGATGTAGAAAGGCCAAGCAAAAATGTGCTTTCAACTACGTGGAGCTAATTACATGGAGTGGCTAAGGAGGAGTCTAATGAAGATGCTCCTGGGCCGGGTGGTTGTGCCCAGGTGGGCTGGTTTGCTGCCTCCCTGCCAGCCCTGTGCTGGGCCTTGGCTGTCCTTGGGCTGCCCAGGCTGGTGGGCACAGGGACTGGGGACTGGCCCAGGAACTGGCCCAGGGATTGGCCCAGGGTGTCCCCAGAGCAGGGCAGGAGCACCCAGGCACTGCACGTGCTGCTCCTGTGAAGGGTTGGTGAGAGCTGCCCTCAGCAGAGCACCATGGGGCCTTGGCAGAGGGCTACAGGCAACGTGCAGATAATTGAGGCCATCAGCATTATTGCTGGAGCTTTTTTGCCTGTGAAGCTGAAAGCTTGGCTGGCCTGGTCCTTGGTGCCTGACTGGGAACCACAGGACCATGGAACGGCTCAAGGTCACGGGATGAAGTCTGTGGTATTTTATTACATGTAATTTTATCGTGGTGCCTTCCAGAACCAGCAGCAGATGTGATGTCCTGAGGCCAGGGATTGTCCCTCTCTGCCCTGGGGAATGATGGGCTGCAAACCTGGGTTCACTCTTAATACCAAACCAGGTGGCTGTTGGGGCTCACACCTCTCTCCATGCATCCCTCTGGGATGGTGCTGTGCTGGGGTGGGAAGAGAGAAGCCTTGCTGGGTCGGGATGTGCAGGTTGGAACTGCAGGTGTGGCACTTTGGAGGCACGGCTCCCCTATAGCCAGAGAGAACAGCAGCTTTACAGCCAGTGAGGTCCTTGCCCAGGGCTGTCACAGGTTTTGTATTTATTTTATGCCCAGAGATGTCTCTTGGGCAGTTAGAGACAGTGAGGGTCCAGCTCCTTTGTGGGGGGACATGTTGGCTCTGGATCTTTGCTGCTTCTTCAGATTGCTTTCTGCCTCTGGCTACACCGTGTCTAATTAGTAGTAACATATAAAGACCAAGACTGAGCAATTGAGTCTATACTGCATGAGTAAGCTAAAAGGATAACCCCAAGTTACTTCTCTACTTAGAGAAAATACCCCGAGTTCTTCACTTTGTATCAAGGCTGTTCTGGTGTGACAGCAGGCCGTGTACCATAGACATGTTTGTCAAAGAACACACCACTTATCCTTCTCATTTGATTAAATTCTGGGATGAGTAACAGAGATTTCCTTTTACTTACACCTTCCATTATGGTCATACAGATGCCATTTGGGTGGAAATATTGCACTGGTCCGATTATCCTGTAAAATCCCCTGTGTCATTTCCAGCCTTGAAAGCCCAAAGTGAAGTGTGTCCACCCCAGCTGGGGCAGAGGCTCCTGAGAATGGTTCTGCAGGACTTGTGTGTATTAAATCCTGTGGAGCAAATCACAGTGGACTCATTCCATTGGGCTGAGAGTTGAGGCTCTCTGGGCTTTTTCACCTCAGTTGTTACTTGGTAATATAGAAAGTGGTTTGTGCTTCATCTCCCTGTTCATAACCTCACAGCACTTGGCTGCAAAATCCCTTGGGGTGGTGTTGTTCTGGATGCAGGAGCTCAGGCTTGGCTGAAGGAGTTTTATCCTTTCCTCTGCTGTGGCTGCTGCAGTTAGGGGGCTTTGGTCTCATCTGCACTATGTGACAAAGGGATGTGGCCACAGCAAGCCCATTTACTGAGCCACGACTCACTTCTGCACACTGAGCAGCCCCTGAGTCACTCGTGTGTCACTCTCTGATACCACCCTTCAGCGATGAGGCTGCTCTGTGAACACCTGAGGGTTTTGATTTGTCTCCTCAGAACTGCCCGGGCACAAGGTTATCCAGGGCGAGGCTGTTGATTAGCAGCTCCTTCAGATACTGAGAAGTTTCCTTGTGGGTGATGCACAGTGCTCTCCAAACTCGACCTCTGGGCTGCAGCAGAGATGTGCTGTGGTTGAATCATCCCCACTGTGAGCCATCCCCGTCGCACACCTCACGGAGTGGTTGGCCCCTGTTCTCAATGGCCAGGTCTCTACCAGAGTGCTTTGATTAATGCAAGTGACTCCTGCAGGGTAACATTTTCTGTCTCTGCATGCTGAGAGTCCAAACCTCCCATCTCACCTACTTTGATACGGTTTTTGGGTTTTTCATTGTTAGTGCACAAAACATAACTCCACTCACAGCGAGTTTATGCACCTAAAACTACCCTATTCCTAAGGGGAATTTAGATTGCCATTAGATACTGGAACAGTTCTCTGAAAAGCAGTCAGTAAATTTCTGCTCTTCCTCAAGTGTCTCAGCATTTGACAGCTGGTTCCTCTGGTGAGTTTTTTTATATTTTGTTCTGTTTGGGTTTTTTTAATTATACATATTCCCACTTTTGGGAAGGGAGTCCACTGGTGTCTCCCAAGCTGCTTCAGCACCACAGATGTGAATTGTCTGCTTCAACTCCACAGTGAGCTGAGAAATATCTCCTTACGAGTGCTCAGAGTTGTGAACACTGTAAATGAGAGCAGCAACAGCAGAGAGATAGGAAACAGATGCTGTGGCTTCTGGCTGGAAATTCAGTGACTGTTCTGGCAAAACACTTTAGACTTATTAGATGGAAAAAGGTGCTACAAATCCACACAAACCTGTCAGACTTGAACACTGCAGCCCCAGATGGTGGTGGTGGCCATGCTGGCTCACGAGCTCTAGAAACCTGGAGTACATTGTGAGAGTCTGTTATCTTGAATTTGGTCAGAACATGCTCTTAGTGAGTGGCAAAATCACTTGAAGGAAATGCCAGTGACACCACAGAATCCCAGAATGGTGTGGGTTGGGAAGGGAGCTTCAACCTCATCCAGTCCCACCGGCAGGGACAACCTTCCACCATCCCAGGTGCTCCAAGCCTTGTCCAACCTGGCCCTGCACATTTCCAGGGATCCAGGGGCAGCCACGGCTTCTCTGGGCACCCTGTGCCAGGGCCTCAGCACCCTCATAGGCAGCAATTCCTTTCCACATCTGTCTAACCCTGCCCTCTGGCAGAGTGAAGCCATTCTCCCCTGTCCTGTGAACAGTCTCCTTCTTTCCTGTAGGCTGCTTCAGGTATTGGAAGGGCAGAGAGAGAAAAAACCTTTCCTTGCCAGGTGATAGAACTGTACCCACCTGGGGTTGCTAAGTCCCAGGTAGTTTTTGGGATGCTGAGCTGTGGTCAGCAGTGGGTGAACGTAAGAGATGTGGTTTGGTGACTTTAGGGATGGCTCTTGCCAGTCTGTGTGGGTGTGCAAACAGACCCTGTCCACACACTACCTTTACCGAGTGTACAAACAGGGGTTTCATCTGCTTCCCATTTACTGGTACATTTTGTTGTCTTTGCCATGGGCATTTAAAACTGAGATGTTCTGAAGAGCCCTGCATGAAATTTTAAAGAGACTGGACCTTTCATCTGCACACCAGCAGGACACCAGATAGATGAACAAGAAAGAAAGAGAAATTGTTTTTGAAGCAATAGCAAAAAAAATAACAGTAGAAGCAATTATTTTATCAAAGGTTTATTTTCTTTCTTGTTTTTTTAAAGACCTTTCCTCGGTTGAAGTTGGCTACCTTCTTATGTATGTTTGATTTGTGGTTTTCACAAGGTCCAAATGAAAAATGTCAGCTGGAAGATGTGTATTGTTAATGAGCAATCACAATGGCCCCGGTGATTTCAGTGAATTTTGGTGCTCAGAGGATTGCAAAGCTCTTGTCTTCTATCCCCCAAACAGGAACACATTTCTCTTTCACATTTCACTCTGTTCCTTGACTACGGACAGACCTTTTCAAAGAGGAAGGATGGAGATAGTCTTTGTTTGTCTTTGTTTGTCATGCTCTTGCTTGTAAGTGACATAAATGGTGTTCCTTACGGCAAGGAGCTGGACTGTGATCCCTCAGCTGCCTCTGCCAGGCCATTAGGCACTAATCTCCACTTGGGTTGCTCTGGCTTGTGGTGGTGGCCCGACTGTGAGAAGTTCAGCATGGCATTAGTGGTTCCAGGTCCTTTCAAATCGCTGCTGCTTTTGATCAGTTTTCCCTTTGCTGACTGATCTCCTGCCTGCTGCTCCTCAGCCCGCTGGGAGAGGTTCCCCTGGGGTGACAGAAGCTCCAGCTGGACACCTGGCTGAGGTGGCACCCACTTGCCCCAGATGTGCAGGTGGGATGGGTTTGGTTTTCATACTGATGGTGCTCCAATGGGAAGGAAAGTAAAACTCCTCTCCTTGTGTTTATTGTGTGACACTCTGGGAGCAGAGTGCAAATACCACGGGCTGCCCCAGGAATTGATTTGGAGCACAGAAAGGGTTTGAGGAGAGAGCAAAGCCACTGGCTGTGACAGCCCTGAGTCGTGGGGAGGAAAGTGATCCGTGGGCTGGGCTTTAGTGCCGTGATTAGAACCATGTTCTGGAGGAGCTTTGCTGTCCACAGCATGCAGGGCTGAAGACACTGTGCTCGTGGCTGCTTCCAGCCTGAGGAAAGCTCAGAGAAACTGGAAATAGGAATAACATCTCCTGTTCCTCACTTCCAGCTCTATAGACCTTGTATTAATTAAATGGGGCAAGTGGACAGGAAGGGGGTTTGTAGTGCCAGTAAATATGGGAGCTGGAATCTTGTTTGAATTAGGGGGATGTCTGCTGGGCGACAGACACCTACAGCCATATATAAGACCAAAGCTTCCAGCAGTCCATACTGACTTCCCTGAAAAGCATATTTATATCTTCCAGACCAGTAATTAATCACTCAGTGGGACTTTTTGGGACGTGAATTCACAGAAGATCTTTTTGTACTGCCAGGAACCACAAAGCATGGGCACAATTAAAACTCTGATTTAATTTATTACATAGAGGCATGGAATGGGAATGTTCTAAGTGATGTTGACAGACCAACATTTCAGAACCACCTATTTTTTTAAAATAGAAAACAAATGCTGCTCCTTACAAAAATTAAATTACATTAATAGCAGTTTTCTAATACACTGCTAAGAAAGAAAATCAAGTTTTGGCATTAATTAAGATGTGAAGAAGTGGTATAATTTTTAAGGAGAATGCATTTCAAAGTTGTCTGTTTATATAAAACAAACGATACTGCCTTTTGTTGAAATGCACTTTAAAAGTACACGGCTCTTTTGAAAAATTAAAAATAATTGCTGAAGAGTTTTTGTATGCTGATAATTTCCCTTTAGTTAATCTTGGGAGTCCCTGCAGCTCCTTCACGTGCTGTTGTCCATTTCTTGGCCTGACACTTGGAAAAAGACACTGAAACAGATGCGCTGAAAATCCACAAAGGGGATTAAATAAGTGAAAAATTTATCTTATGGTGACAGATAAAAAAAAAATCAAGCCTCTTCTGTTATCAGAAAGGCAGTAAAGAGGTGGTTGAACTCAGTCAATAAGTGCCTACACGGGCAAAAAGAATTAGTGAATAGAGAGCTCTTAAGAGTGGAAGAAAAAAATACAAAGAGGTTTAGTGAAGTGAATTAAAGGTAGACAAAAATTTGACTAGAAAGAATGTACGTGTTAATCAGGGAAGGTGATTAATCACTGGAACAACTTAATGGCTGTTATGGTGGATATTTTAACATCAAGAGCAGATGATTTTCTAAACCTGTAGTTCAAGTGCAACTATTGAGCTTTAAACTGGAAGTAATACAGAAAATTCCGGTGGCCTGTATTATGCAAAGTGTTGGATCAAATCATCACATTATCTTGAGTCCTGTGAATTAACAAGGCACTTTTGTTTCTGAATAAACACGACCTCTAGTAATTTCCTTTTCCTTGAGCAACTCAGTCCTACCAGCTCGAGTGTTTGATGATGTTTTAGTCCATCACTGTGAATTGTCTGAACAGGGATCTCTTCAGTGGTGAAACAAAGTACAGAAAAAAAAAGTGAGGAGCTGTCAGGAAAATATAATTAAAAAAAATTCTTGATGTTTCTGCCTTTTTGTATGTTCCTGTCTGTTCTCTTGAATGTCCCTTGTGGTGGGGCACCCCGTGTCACACGTGGTGTGAAGCAGGGCTGGAGTGACACTCCCAGCTCTAATTCTGCTGCCTTCTGTGCATGTCACAACGCTGGCTCGTGTGTTTTATTGTTTGGTGTTTACCACATCTCTGTGTGAACGTTGTGTTAGGGTAGTGGTGGGGTAAACCACGAGGAGCTGGGAGAAATGACAGTGGGGAGGAAGGGTTTAATGTTAATGAAGTGCATGTAACCTTGTGCTGCTAGAACTGCTCCTCTGGCTGAGCTGTGCTGCGAGTGAACCCAGAGAGTCACAAAGATGTGACCCCAGAGGGGGCTGAGCTCTCCCCCTCAGTCAGGGGGGCCTTTGGAAGTGACACTGAAGGGTATTTTTGGATAGATTTCCAAGCTGGTGTTCCATTCCAAGTGCAGAGGAACGGATGGATGGATGGAAAGGTAATTGGGTCACCATGTGCAGCAGCAGGAGTTTTCATACCTCTGGTGCTGAGGTGAGAGCAGGCTCACAGAAGCCAAGAGGAGAAGCTTTCAGCTGCCCAGAGGAGATTTGAGCTGTGCTGGGAGTGCTGGAGCTCAGGGAGCACAGAACAACACAGGGTGATGGCAGCACTTTGGGTGCCAGTGCCAACAGGGCTGGCACAGAGGGACAGATGGATGGACTGATGGCACTTGACTGTACAGATCAATCCAATGCGATAAAAAAGAGTAGGTTTTTTAAAACCATAGAAATAATTGAGTTTGCAGAACAAATTTGTCTGCAGTTTAAGGCTATTTTAAAATAACACGTACAGAGATCCTTCCACTGGAGTTTGAAGGACTCTTTCATTTCTGAACTGACCAGATACAGTTCAAAACATGTCGGAGAAACCACAAACAGATTTTCAAACCTGTTCCAGGACAAGTGAAATTTGGGTATGATTTACAGGATTCCTGGGGGGATACTTCACAGTGCACGTCTCTGTTTCTTCTGGGACTTTGGAGGCATTTGTTATCGGCGTTTCCGTGTTTTAAGGAGCAGGAATTAGCCCATGTACTGGTACCAAATGGTTTGGTCCTGGGCTGGGAAGAGTTTTATTGCGCTGTTGATGTCGGGGTCGGGAGGCCAGGGGACACCTGTTTGTTTGGCTCTCGGAAGAACCCGTCCCTTGATGGATTTTAGATTTATTCACACACTGGAGATTGCAGATGACAGTTGCTCTGACTTTCTTTTGAGATTCATGGTTTGCAAAGGTTTTTTTTCTTAATGAGCTGTTAATTCGTAACAGTATTCACCAGCAATGTAAAATAGCTGTCTGGTGCTTTCCAAGCTGGTTTGCATTGTGCTGGAGTTTGCAATTTTTAAAAGCAAAGGATTTATTTCCTCTAGAGATTTCTTTTTTAGATCACAAAGTTTCATGAGGAAATTTTTAAAAACTTGTTTGTGCTTAATATTTGCCCAAATATGTGCAACATCTGACCTTGGTGTGCACAGTTGTGTTTCTGTAAATTAATTCTCTTTCATCTAAGCCCCCACCCGTAGTGTCACCGTGTCATCCAGGTCTAGCACAGCTCCTTCTGCTCCCTTACTGGCCTGCTCTAAAAACTCCTAATGCATAAGCTCATGGATGCACAAAGCTTGCATTTAGAACATCTTTTGGCATGAAACCCATCTTCTCCATCCCTGGAAGCGTCCAAGGCCAACTTGGACAGGACTTGGAGTAACCTGGTCTAGTGGCAGATGTCCCCTCGACTACGACTCCTCTCACAGTCAGGTACCATGAAGAGCCATTCAGTTTCCCCTGTCCACACATTTCATTCCATCATGCTTCTGAGCCATACCAAACCCCGAAATCACTCCATAATTAGTTTCTGCGGGGTGTGGACATAAAGCCGAGAGGAGGAGGTGGCACTCCGAGCGAGCAGCAGTTCTGTGGCCGGGCCAGGAGCGAGGGCTCGGGAGGCCCGAGGATCAGCCCGAGAGGCAGAGAGCAGCTCCGGCCCGTGGGCAGGGAACGCCGCCGTCCCCACAGCAGCAGCAGGGGCCCTCGGTGCCCCAGGGCCGGGGAAGGGCCGGGGGAGAGCGGCCGCAGCCCCGCGGGTCCCGGCCAGCGCCTCGGGGCACACACAGCCAGGGACAGCAGACACAGCCAGGGACAGCACACACAGCCAGGGACAGCACACACAGCCAGGGACAGCACACACAGCCAGGGACAGCAGCACCAGCGGCTGCAGCGGGCCCCGCACACAGTCCACTCCATAGCGGGCTCTGGGGCAATAATGCCTGTTTATAAACGAGTTCAAGGGGATCACGGCTATTGAAATATGAGTCCGGAGGGAGAGGACGTATTCAAAAGCTATCTACTGTATATAGCATAATAATCCCAGTATTTCATAAGCTCGTAGGAAAGTATTAAATAAAAATAAATTACAAATGTCTGTGGCTTGATTGCAAATCATTTCAGAGCAAAGGGAAAGAAAGTCCTTTGCAAAATGTGGAAACCATCTTGTGTTAAACAGCACCAGAAAAAAAAAACCCTAATTGTAAAACGTAAATGTCAGTTACAGTTATTACAGTGGCCATGTTGTTTCCAATAACAATTTGGCATTTTATTTAGTCTGTAACAATCTACAATTTAAATTTAAAATAAAGATTTTTCTTTTATTTCCCTCTGAAGTTGTGTGCCAAGCACAGCAGAGCAGAATGTAACATCTGTTGATGATTAAAACAAGCTTTCCTATGGGCCCTGAATACAAAGTAAACATGGATTTTATCCATAGTCAACAGCATTTACAAATGTAAGGGGAGGAAGCTACTGAGTTTTTGAAGAATGAGCTGTGAGAGAGGAAATATAAGACCGGGGACGGCAGATGGCGATAATTAGTTCCATATCGTGAAAGGCTTCTATTAAAAAATAAAGAGGACAGAGTCCTGGATTATGGTGCTGGTTTATTAAAGGCCCTTTCTTTGCCATCAGCCCCGTGCACTCCGCTCTGGGCTGGGTGGGCACAGCTGGTGTCTGTGGGCGCTGCCGCTGGCACTGGGGCGGCCGCTCCAAATACAGAGTTTCCAGGCCTCTCCCCGAGCAGTGCTGTAAATGCTCTGCTGGCAGGAGCCAGAATTCAGGAGGAATTCATTATGGGGACCTATAGGCTAGTAATCTTCCATTTTATTCTGCTTTAATTTAGATTTAGGGGCAGGGTATCCAAAGTTGAAGGCTACTGAACTTGGTGATGCCCCTCGTCTGCTGCTTCTGCCCTCTTCAGTCGCTCAGTGCGTGGTCCCACCTCGGGGCTCGCCTCTCCTCACTGGGAGCTGCTGTGTTTTCTCTCTTACCAAAGGATTGTGCCTCTGCTCCAGATGTTTCTTACATGGTCTGTGTGTTCTCACTTCACTGGGGTTTGCCATATTGCTCCTGGCAGTGCCCAGGGCCAGGTTGGATGGGCTTGGAGCACCCTGGGGTAGTGGAAGGTGTCCTGCCCATGGCAGGGGGTGGGACAGGAGGAGTTTTAAGGTCCCTTCCAACCTAAACCACTCTGGGATTCTGTAGTCAAAGAACTAATTATTACTGCTGGCACCATTTCATTTCATAGGGCTTCGCTGTTTGCCTGGTTTTGTCTTGCTTTAATTTTTTTCCCCTAGTTATACATAGAGTATATTAAGTGAAGTGTCAAAGTGAAATTCCAATTTGCTGAGATTTACCTGCTTCCCAGGGAGAGGACAGCCCTCCTCCAGCTCCTGGGGCCCGAGCCAGCCCCAAGCTTGCACAAGAGTTTTTTGACTCTTCCTTCCAATCTGGGCTGGTTTCAGTTTGCTACAGAAGTCTCCTTTTTCCTTTTTTCTTTTTTTTATTATATTTTTGAAAGTATTTTGTAGCTTTCCAGTTCATATGTTATTTTGGAATTCATTTCAGGTTTTAATTGCAATTTCTTCTTTCCTCACTTCCATCCTCCTTCAATTTTCCTTCCAACTGGAGGCTGTTGTAGCCGAGCTCTCGGCGCAGGCAGCCGTGCAAGCGCCTTTGTAGCCCTGCACAAACACACTGAGTGTTAATCTGGCACTCGCTTGCTTTTTTCCCTTTCCCTTCCGCTAGTTTATAATTACCTGAGGTGGTAACAGCTCTTCAGAGCCTCGTCTGTCACCCTGGAAGCAAACGCTTTTCATTGAGAATGAAGGAGAGGCTTCAGGAGTCGGGAGCTCTTTGGGCAGTGACACATCCCAGAAGCAGCGTGTCCCTGCTGGATGCCATGGCATTACATTTAATGAAATCCCTCCCCGTGGCTGCCCTGCATCCCTGGCAGTGCCCAGGGCCAGGATGGACACTGGGGCTTGGAGCAACCTGGGATAGTGGGAGGTGTCCCTGCCCATGGCAGGGGTGGTCCCTCCCCACCCAAAACCATTCTGTCATCCTATGATTGTGATTTAAATTTAAAATGCAAAAAGAAAAACTGCATGGAAATCAAAATCACTTTAAAAATGCTGAAAGAATGTACAGGAAGAGTTTTAGGCAAAATAAAACCGGCTCAAACCGTAATAAGTGTCCAGATCTGCTGAGACATATGTTTTGGGCAGTTTTCCTAAACTCATAGCTTTAGCAGAGTCTTCAGGTAACAGATTTTATATTTAAACAGATTTATATTTAAATGTCCAACTTCAAAGTGAAATGACAGCAGAAGCAGCCTTGCTTTTATTTTTAATTAAAAATTCAAAAGCATTACCTGAGTGGACCCCAAAAGTTAAAAAGCAGAAGGCAAATAAAATGTTATGTCTTCTAATGTCTTTGAAGTTGAATCTTACAATTGCTGGATCTCGTTTTCTGAGGTTTGTGCCTGTTTGGGAGTGGGTGTCTTGTGTCAGGCTGGCGCTGAGGGGGGTGAATGAAGGGATGGAGATTGTAGATGAGTTTGTATTTTTTATTATTAAATAATTTACAGATAGACTGGCAATAGTGGGTGCAGTGAAAGTGCTGTGGTTTAAATGACTTTATGACCTTGCAGCATCAGAAAATGCTCTTTAATGAGAAAACCCAGCCAGAACTCAGCCCTTTCTGTGTCTTGCCTCCTCTCCCGTTCCACAAGGGCACAGCTGCCCATGGTAGCCCACGCTTCCCTGGCTGCTGCCCAGCTGTCCCTGTTTTCCTAACGGCTTTGGAGGCCCAGATGAGTATTGGAGCCTTTCCAGCTGATGATTATCCTTCCTCTGCTCCCCAAGGGTGAGGCTGCTGCAGAGCCCAGTGCCAGCCCAGGCTCTCTGTCCCTTACCTGAGGGCCACCAGGTAGCCCTGGTGGTTACCTTTCAAAGAAGTGAAATGCCTTTCAAATAGGTGGCTTAATCATTCTCTGCTTGCAATTAAAATTTTGAGCTGGTCACCTGTAAATGTGCACAAGGAGAATCTAACTTCAGCAAAACTCCTGCTCCAGGTGGGGTTAGCTGAGCGAGTGAGGCTCAGCTCTCTGGCCCCACAGCTCCTGCGGGTGAGTGTCACTCCTCTGCTCCTCTGGAGCTCAGGCACGAGTGGGCCACGGGCCTCCTTTGGGAAGAGCCATTAGTGCAGCTCCTGCACGGGTTGGAGTCTGGCCGTGACGTGGGCTGGGCACACCTCGGGACACTCAGGGAGGAGCCCCTGCTTTCGGTGGATGGAGGCCAGCCTTCTGTTTTCTCGGCAGGATGGCTGTGGTGTCACACAGCGTTTGTGGCCCCAGCGGTGACAGGGACAGAGCGGTGGCTCTGAGGAGTGGCTCCACCATCACGTGTTCTTTGGGGGCCTTTCCTACGGCAATTAGGGGATAAAGCTCCAGTTTGCTCAGGCTTTGCCGTGCGTTTCTGTCAGTGGTGCAGCCCAGCAGTCCGAGGTCTGCTGGAGATGGGAACAGACTGCCCAGAGAGGCTGTGGAGTGTCCCTCCTGGAGATGTCCCAGAGGTGTCTGGGTGCAATCCTGTGGCCCGGGCTCTGGGCTGACCCTGCTGGAGCAGCAAGGTTGGGCCAGATGACCCGCTGTGCTCCCTGCCCCATGCTGGGATTCAGTGACAGGGTCAGCCCAAGTCAGGGATAGGATTTGTTGCCCTCAAACCGATGGGAAGTGTCTCTCTGTGGTACTGAGGGTCTGGCTGGGCTGTGATAACCCAGATGCTGTCTGGTGGCCACATCTCAGCACTGGGGACAGTCACCTGCTGTCACTGCTCACCTGGGGCCAGGGCAGGGAAAGTCCTGGGAGGTTTTGCTGCATGGAGCAGCCCTGTTTGCCCAAAGGCTCTGACTCTGAGTCAGTCAATTGAAACAACACTATGAAACCTAAAAAAAAAATCAATGTTTGCTCAACAAGACTCTGTACAAAACATTTGTGACTTAATTTTATTCCCATCCTCTAATATTTTATTGATCAAATTCTGTATTAACTTCCCCGACTTTCTGCTGAGATTGATGTCAGGTTAAGTAACCTGTAGTTACAAGTCCTGCTTGCCCTGGTCGAGTGTGGATATAATCTACAACATTTCCAAAGTTCCACGATTTTCCTGCTCTGGTAACTTTTCTCCATTCCTATGGACAGATTAGGGATCTCTCCTGGCAATTCTCTTACAGTGTAGGAGCACGAGGCGCCCAGAGGCTGTTCGATTTTAGATTGCTTTAATGCTCCCTGTGCCTAGAAACCCTCAGATGGGTTCATGGTCTTCATCTGATTTGAGTGCACTGGCTGAGTTTCCTAACAAAATGTTTATTGACCATTCTGCCTTGTCTGCTTCTTTATTAATAATATAATCATATCCACCCAACAATGAAGCAGTTCTTGGAATTTCTTTTGGTCCTAATATACTGAATACACTCCTTGCTGTCCAAGTCTGGGCAGCTGAGGCTTTGACATCTGCCTTCATCTGTCAGTGACTGGCACCTCAAACATCTACATCTCTATTAATTCCTGTTTCTTTCCCCTCCTTGTAACATAAGGAGGGATAACGAAAGATACACCTTGTAACAAAAGTTGGTCTGGAGCTGTCACTGGAACAGGCAGTTTGGAGGTGCTGACATCCCATGGATGCACATATCCATGGAGGCCTTTCCCTGCTCATCTCCAGGGGCTGCTCACAGCATGTGCCAAGCCAAGAGCCCCCTCCTCTCCCTGAGGTGTTCAGTAGCCTGGGACTGGCATCTCTGAAGGCCTTATGGAAAGGGCAGTAGTCAACACCTGCTTTTGCCTTAAGCCAGCTGTTGTAAGACTGAAGTTTATTTCTGAAAATAGAGATTCCTTGTAGCTGAGCCCAAGCTGGGACAGACTGCTGGGAAACAGAGACCATTCACTGCCTTCTGCTCCACATTTAAGCCAAACCCCTACGATCTTGTGTTCACTACTCCTGCAGTCAGTGCAGATGTCCAGAACAAACAATTATATGACCACTTGCCAAAAAATTGCCTTGCAGCAACTTTAAACTACTCAGCTGTCAGTAGATTTTGAGGGTCTGTTGCTTCTGTAACTCAGCTGGGCTGTGTGGCACAGGAAACAGGGACTTGGGCAAGAACTCTCTCTTGGGTTGTTTTTTTAATAGACCACCAAATGGCAATGTCCCTTGGGATGGTTTTGTCCCCACTACAATAAAATGCCTGCCTTTAGGTTGCTGGCTGCTGCTGAGATGTCCACAACCATTTGGTGTTCCTACCATTCCCAAACACCAAGTGTGCAGAGATTCCTGTGGGCACCTGGCAGCACATAGATTGCTTTGGTATTGCATGAGTGCAAGCTTAACTTTTTATCTTGAGAAACCCATACAGGGATATGAATGGAAACTGCCTCTGCAGCTCTCGGGATGCCCCTGGAGTTCACACCTTCACTCCCTACAGCAGCACCCTCCTTGTTGGGCTTTCAGGTGTGCCGAGCACAGTTTGGATGGATGGATGGATGGATGGATGGCTTTGGATGTCCCAGGCCCAGAGGCTGGGCACAGCAGCGCCGTGTGTGCACAGTGACTCCCCGAGAGGTCACAGGTGTGCTCAGCCTGTGAGACAGCAGTGTCCAGGGGAGCTGCAGGGCAGCACTCCCCAGGAGGGTCAGCAGCAATGAGGCTGCCGAGGGAAAGGCTGCACATCTGGCAGCCTGCTCTGGAGCACAGTGGAGTTGTCTGGTGTAAAACAAAGCCAAATGCTCGTAAACTTACAAGACCACATTGATAAAACACTGATATCCAGATTTATTAATGTGTTCTTTGCTCCTCTCCAGCCTGGGTGCTCCTGACGGGTCAGTGAGGCGTCAGCGCCGCGGGGCCGGGGCTGCTCCAGGGCACCACAGCAGTGGTGACACGGTGACAGCAGAGCTCATGGCACAGACCATGGCACTGGAGCAACTGATCTTCTGCACTGCACCTGCTCAGTCACTCTGCCCTTACTGTTCTGGGGTATCTCTGTGGTAAACAGAGAAAACATCTCCCCTGAGGGCCAGCAAACTCCCAGCTGAAGAGACGGAAACGGTGATGAAAGTGTTCTCTGCACTGGCTTCATTTCAGCCTGTGAGCTGTGAACACACTCCTGTGATACATAATGAACGAGTTTCCTTTCCCAGGGAAGGAGAAGCTGCAGGCATCCCAGAGCAGGAAACCAACACCAGGCGTGTCTTAAGGCACTGTCCAAGTGTGGGGCCCCTGTGGGCTCTGTGCTGCCCTGCCCTCCAGCCTCAGGCTCTGCACAAGTGGCTTCTGTGTCCCTGGCCTTGTTTTGGTGTGTGCAGTGGGAAAAACCCACCCCTTCAGACCTTGGCATGGGGAAAAGGGAGAAAACGGGTATTTGAGATGGAGGCTACAGCACAGGGCCTTTTCCACATGTGGGTCCTTTGCCCACACCTCAGGGGTGGCTCTCAGAAGTTACTCTGGAAACCCTAAGGCCTGCAATGGGGGCCATGAGACACTTAGGAAAGGAGGAGTTGTGCCAAGTGTCTGTCCAAGATCAACTGACCTGACTGGCACAAACCTGGGCATGTGCCCACAGGAGGTCTGTACACACAGGAGGTCTGTGCCCACAGGAGGGGTCTGTGCCCACAGGAGATCTGTGCCCACAGGAGGTCTGTACCCACAGGAGGGGTCCATGCCCAGAGGAGGGTCTGTGCCCACAGAAGATCTGTGCCCACAGGAGATCTGTGCCCACAGGAGATCTGTACCCACAGGAGACCTGTGCCCACAGGAGGGTCTGTGCCCACAGGAGGGTCTGTACCCACAGGAGATCTGTGCCCACAGGAGATCTGTGCCCACAGGAGGGGTCCATGCCCAGAGGAGGGTCTGTGCCCACAGGAGGTCTGTGTGTGTGCACTGTGTGTGTTCAGGTGGCCCATGGGGACAGCTCTGCTCAGGGCAGGAGCCCTGATGCTGCTTGGACAAACCTGCACCTCTGTGGGCTGGTGCTCTTCTGTGTCCCAGAGCCCCGGCATCCCCTCACACACAGGCCCTGCTTTGTTCAAGTGCTCGTCCTCGGCCTCAATTATTTATTTATTCATTTTCCCCCCTTCATTTTTCCTTCTGTCTTTCCCCTGCTGGTGCCAGATGAATTCCTGTTTCTCCAGCAGCTCAGCAGGGCAGGGATTAATGTGGCTGGAGCATGGCTGCAGCCGTGCCGGGCAGTGGAGTGACCTCCTCCTGGAAAATAAAAGGCAAAGGGGAAGGAAAGTATCCAGCGATTAGAAACAAGGGGAAAAAATTCTGGGTGCTCCTTGTTCTTTTTCACTACAGACCTGTTTCCAGCACCTTCGACCCCCTCAGAGAGGAAAAGACAATGGAAATCTTTAGCAGAAGTTAACATGGAGAACGCAAATATCAAGTTGTATTGAAGGAAACTGGAAGCTCTGAACCCAAACCCATGTAAAGTTGGAGAGCTTGGCCGAGGCTGTCAGTGCTGAGCCTGTTCTCACAGCTCTGGTTCTTCAAGGCCCAGGATGCAGGAGGAGGTGTCTCCTTTGCTGTTGTCCTTCTGCTAATGGCATGATGAATTCTGATTACACTGCAGTTGCATGCCGGCGCTGTGGAAGGCCACGATAACTATTTGGGACATCAGTTTTCCTTCTGCCAACTTTCAGGAGCATTTTATAGGATTAATATTCAATAAAACCCCCTTAACATTAAAAAAATGCTTAGTCCCCCAATTGTTATTAAATTCTTTTCCTGTGCCATAATGCGGCTGCTTTGATGTAAAGTCCTGCAGTTTCTGGAAGGAGCCGGCGTGATTACGCTAATGTGCACTGCTCTTTCTGCTATTCCTATAGGGAAAATAAACCCCACATTAGTTCCATATTAGTACCTGACTTGGAGAAGTTAAAAAGTGCCAGAAAAAGGTTAACCAGAGTCAAGTACACATAAGAGAGCTGTGATTATTAGTGTTAGGGGAGCCATTTGAAAAAAACATTTCTGCTTTTACAGAAGAATTTATTGGTGTCTTTGCTTCTGGCTGCTTTATGCATTTTAATAAAGCAGTAGCGGCAATACCGGGGGGGAGCTGGTTGTGCCTCGTCCAAAGAAGGACTCTCTGTGTGTGATATTGCCCCTTGTCCCCAGGCTGGGGCTGCCCTGTGCAGGGTGAGCCCAGGGATGAGCCTTGCAGGCAGCACCGCCCAGGAGCTGCCATTCCTGAAGGCCGGCGTGGTGCAGGCTCTCCCGCTGCCGGCACGCCGAGGGGATCCTTCTGCAGAGCCAGGGAAACCGCGGCAATGATGGCTTGGTGTGGGCAAAGTGTGAAAAGTTACATCCAGCCTACAAGCACCTTTGGCCATTTCCCTGCCAAACGTCTGGGATTATTTGGAAAACATGCTCTCTTGAAAGCCCCAGTCTGAGATCCACCCCTGCAGCGGGGTAAAATGCTGGGTCTGGATGCAGCTGGGGCCAGAAAAGCCTTTTTGGTGGGAGAAACACTAAAATGCTTTTTGTGTGTGGGGAGGGTTTGTGCTCCCCTGAGGTACCCACTGACCTGGAGTAACAGTTCTTTGCTGTCATTTAGTTGTGGAAATGTTACATTTTTGACTTCATCACAAAGGCCTGTCATTTATTCATGGAAAACTCTCATGGTGTTTAACCTTCACACCTACAATAATAATAACACAATTTAACCACCTCAAGGGGTGGGCAGGCCCTGGCACTGGTGCCCAGAGCAGCTGTGGCTGCCCTGGATCCCTGGCAGTGTCCCAGGCCAGGATGGACATTGGGACAGTGGGAGGTGTCCCTGCCATGGCAGGGGTGGGAAGGATGATCTTTAAGGTCCCTCCAACCCAAACTGGCTGGGATCCTCTGGTTCTGTGATAACAAAATCTGGGGGTGCAGTCTGAGGGCTGTGTTTTGCTCAATGATCTGTATTCCCCCTCCTAGCTGTTTACCTTTCTGGAACTGTTTTGTGTGTTTTAACACTGGGGTCCTGCTCTGGGGATCCCATGGTCTGCTCTGCAGCGCTGCCCTCTCGGCAGTGATAATTCCTCCCAGGTTGTGTAACAGCCCCATTCATGCACTCGGGAGAGAGGGAAGGTTTTGCTCCATAAGCCCATCTGCACTCCCACATCTGGAAAGGCTCACGCCGTCTGTCGTGTTAGTGCACTGGGACAAGGGTTCTGATGGAAACACTTAATTCTCAAAGCACTGCTGGATAACGATAAATCCTTTGTGAAGCGTGGATTTGCATTTAAGATTCTCTCCTGCCCCCATTGTCTGTGGGACATTTTACTCAGCTTCATTTCCACTGTCCCGAGTCTAAACTCCTAATCCCTCTCCTGATGCCTCAGCTGGAGCTGATACTCCTCCGTTTCTCCTTCATTTCCGTGGGTTTCGGAGCCGCGGCTCTGTCTCAGCCCTCTCCCCTTCCCCTGGCCGCTTGTCTCCTGCTCTCCAGCGCCGCTTCCCTGGGCTGTCCCATGTGGCAGTCCCGGTGGCCTCCCGAGCTGTCCCCGCTGCCAGGGCCCTGCCCGAGGCGCTGCTGGCCCCGGGAGGGGCAGAGAGGGCACACTGCTCCCCGCCAGTGGTGCGCAGTGTCCCCGCTCCCGGGAGCATCCCGCCGGCCCCGGGACGGGGGAGCGATGCGGCAGCGAGGGAGGCTGCGGAGGGAAGGGGAGAGCCGCTCTTCTCCCTGCGGAGGGCAGGGCAGCAGTTCACAGCAGCCTTGGAGGGTGTGCAACACGGCTGCGAATTACAGACTTGGAATTCATTTAGGAGAGACCCAAGCCTCCGTGCTTATTCGTTCCTTTATTTTCCCTTCCTGAGCACGGGCCGGAGAGAAACTGGCAGGACAAACCAGCCCCTCTTCACAAAACGCAGCCTGAAATCAAAGAGGGAAATAAACTGCTGGGGCCTTAATGATGGGCTGGAGGCAGCATTTTATTTCATACTTTGTCCCTGCAATTTCCCCCTTTGTTTTACAGGGTGTGACTTTACCAAAAATAGTCAAAGGAAGAAAATAAAATTGAAAACTTCTTGGAGCAAGCCAAGTTTTCCATGCTGAAAATCAATTATTGCCCAATACTTTCAAGGCGAGACCCCCATGCTCTGGCATTAGGCCAGTTCACCCACCTTCACCTGCTTTGTACTTTATTCACCAGAGTCAAAGATCCTGACAATAAAACTGTTTATTTCAGGAGAGTTTTGAGTTTCAAGGCATTGCTGGTTCTTGTGGCCAGGCTGTCAGTGGGGGAAAGTGACTTCTTCCCTGGCTCCATGTGTTGTTCAGCGTGACCAACAACAAATACAATCATTCCACGAAATGAAATGATTGCCTTTGGAAGGAACTGCAAGGTGGCAGAATTAGACAGTGGCCATTTTAAAGGTTACTTTACTATGCAGGAGCTGCGAAAGATGGAAGTAATTTATTTCCTCTCGGTAATGTTCCTTTCTGGCCGAGCAATTTATCAGAAATGTTAATCCAAGAAGCCTAAGTGTGCATGTGGTGGGAGGAGGGAGGGGAGCAGAGGAAGGAGAGGGAGAAGGCATTTAAAATTAGCTTCGAAATACTGTACATCTCATTAAAAATGTAATCATGCATAAAATGAGATCAATGAAAATTTATCTAAAAGTGCAAGGAAAAGGCGTTTTCTGGTGTGATACTGGGTATAATAGTCTGGATTTTAATTTAGTCAGTTTGCAACAAAAAATCCCTCCAGGCTAAATAAACCAGTTTCCCTCCCAGTTATTGTCTGGACAGCTAATTTTCTGCACCTTTCCTTCTAATACTCAACCTTATCTCTTGGTGGATAGAGGTTTCAATATACTGCAGAGTTTGTTTTCTTTACATTTTCTATTACTGCAATTTAATTTGCATGATAAATGATGAGAGGTAGAAAGATGATAAAAAGAAGCAGAACATTTCTTTATTAATTTTGTTTAAATTAGTGTAACTTTTCCCTGACTCTGCTTTTTACCCAGAAAGCCTATGTAGGAATTATTTTAAGTCTCTGTACTGCAGTTAGAAAACATTTAATACTTGACAATAAGCTCCTGCCTCCCCTTCCAGGGTGCACATTCTTATTGACATTTTCTTCCTGCCCTGTGCTGTGTCTTATGATACTTCTGGACCAGTTTGGTGACTTCCCAAGGAGGCTCCAAAGAGCTGGAGGGGGACTTTGGACAAGGGCCTGGAGTGCCAGGACAAGGGGGACTGGCTTCCCTCTCCAGGGGGAAATGTGGAACCTGCTGCTGAAGAGGACATCTCCTTGCTGCTGGCTGCTCAGTGCAAAGCTTGCTGTTGACTTGCAGCTCCCAGAGAGCCTGGGGAAGAGCTCCTTCCCTGCCAGGGATCTCCTGCAGAAGGAGCTACATCTGGGCTGTCTCTTGGCTCAGCCCTTGGCTTGGCCATCCGTGCAGGCTCTTGGTTCTCCTCCTCATCACTCAGGGGGGCTCAGACAGTTTTCCCTGTCATGTGTGGCTCCATCAGGCTTCTCAGCCTCCTGCCCATCAGGAAACCTTCTGCAGTTATTCCTCGAGCTTCTCCCACTTTCTTCTGTTGTGTGTCTTCCAAAGGCATCTTTACACTAAGGCTTCTAATATGAAAAGTCCTCATTTTCCAGTTAAAATGAACGCCTTGGCCATTGCAGTGTGTTAATTGCTGTCCTCCATGTCGGGGTGGATGTGATCCATCTGGAGGGATGCTTGCGTTGTGATAGTCTCTCCCCCATCTTACATGGCCAGAACAAAACTGGCTCCACTTTGCTCCCTGTGCCTTGTGCTGATGACACCACCAGGCTGTGAGCTTCCTTCATTCCATTCCTCCACTCCAAGTTGGTGCAATTTGACTGATGTACTTTAATACACTGGCCTGCGGGCTGGGATGTGTCAAATAACCTTTTAAAATCCAAACAGATTATGTCCCATGTTTTCTTCCTGTCTGGAGCCTGTGTTACCTCTTTAAAAAATTCCAGCAGATTTGTCAAACAAGATTTGCCCTTTATAAGACTCTGCTGGCAACTTTTTGTATCAGCTCACGTTTCTCCAGATGTTTTGTGATCTCATCACTTATTAATGTCTCCATAATTCTGTCTTCTGCTGAAGTTACAGTTATTAGTGTTAATGTGGCCGTGAATGCCTTGTCTCTTGCTTCCTCACTGGACTGCATCCGATGACATGGATCTGCTCAGGATGGCTTCCAAGCTTAAGGGGAAGAATCTTTTTTGGTCTTAGATTTAAGGGATTTAGAAGTACCTCCATTTTCTTAATCTATTACTTTACTACTGGTATTTCATAATCTTGTCTAAAAGAATTTGGGATATTTCCAGTAACCCTTGCTCTGAGGGTCCCACACCTTTCTGATCTGTCCTCATTTCACGATCTCTCCTGCAAATGTCATTCCAGCTCCCAGAGTTAGACACATTGAATTCTTTTCTTCTTCCAGCCTGACTGGACTTTGGCTCCTCCTTTCCTCCTCACACAGCCATTGCCACAGGACTGTGGCTGCCCCAGGTGCTTTCTTGAGGCAGATGAGACAGAAGTGTCTGCACACCACCATTCCTACAGAAGCTGCCTGAAGACCTGCCCTCTTGTTGGCTGCCAGCTGCCCGTGCTGAGCAGGGCACTGGCCTTCCCTGGCTTTTTCACGGAGGGAGTGGAAGCAACAGTAACTCGATTTTGCTGTTCTTGTGGTCTTGAAAATATTTCTTTTCACAGGATTTCCAGCAGGCTGTTTGAGAGCAGGAACACTGTTTGTGCCTCCTCTCTGTGCAGTCAGTGTGTGCAGGCAAACACATCCCCTGGAGAACCCACAGGGAGGTGGCACAAGATTGCCATTGGTTTCCTTCCTTCAGAAGTAATAAAACTCCACGGGGGAGCATGAGAACTCTTCCCAAAGCTGTCCCTGCTTTGGGACCTCTGGAGTGGCTGAGAATGGAGGTAAGTCCCACGCTGCAAAAATTTATGGGAAAGTCATAAGCTCCATGGAGCGCGTGGAATTTGGATGGGACACAAGCCAGCCTCTCCATTACACGTCTACAGCTCCCTGCATATTTGTGCTTATCCTTCTGAATAATGTAAGCTCCTGCTTTCAGATGGGAGAGGCTTCGGGAGGGAGGTAGGGAATGGATCTGAGTGCTGCCAGTGAACTGGGGTCCAGCAGTTTGTCACTGGATGGGGCAGTGCAGCCACACACACAGCCAATACAGTTTCTTGGTAAAGGAGCAAACATTCCTTTTCTTGCAGTTGCCGCTTCTAGAACAATCTTTGATTTGTGTAACACAAGGGGCAGGGTTGGTGAGGAAGTTGACACAGTGGTGTCATTATGCAGCTTGAAACCAGTAGCTCTTATTTCAAAACACTCTTGTGAAAGAGGATTTTCTCATGGCTCTGGCTCTTGAATCATTTGGTTGCTGCTGGATTTCTTTTTTAAAGTATTTTATAAAAATTTAACATTTTGATTCTCAGAACAGGGAGAATCCTTCTTCCTCCTTTCCAGGGAAATAAATTCTTTACCTATACCCCTTGAATTTCTCTACCTGGGAAATCCAACAGGCAGAAGATGCTGGAAGCCCTTTCACCAGCTCTAACGGGTAAGATGTTTACATTACCTGTGCCTGGATCAGAAGGGTCTTTTGTGTGGAGGCATTTGGATAACTCCTCTATGTCACCTGAGGAATCTGTGCTGGAATTTGCTCATCAGCCTGTTCTCCCTGGGTGCAGTGTGGCTGTGGGATGTTCATCAGCCATGTCAGGCCTCTGCAGAGCCACAGAACGGAATGAAGAGAATTGCTCAAACAATTAGGCCAAAAGCAGAGCACAGACGGAGGCTTTAATTTTTGCCTTGCTCTATCAGAACAGTTTTAAGGGCTGCAGAAGAACATTTCCAGTGATTTTGCTCAAACTTGTGGGTAGCTGCTGCTGACACTTGGGCACAAGTCACCCTGAGTTGTCTCATTCCCTGCAGCTGGCAATGTGCTGGCCCCACTGCTGAATTTTGGCTGAAACTTTCATTTGGTGGCTCCCCAAAAAGCTGTGGTTCAGGGTAAGCTGGGAGATGCCAAGTTTTATCCACTGAGAGCTCCACAGTTTACCTGCACAGAAATGTTTCTTCATCCCAACCTTCTCTCCTTCCCATCACTGAGGAGAACTTGGCATTTGATCCAACAGCTCCACATCAGTGGTCCAGGGCCTGGCTTATCCCTCCAGGAACTTATGTCCATGTGGGAAAAGAATATTTTGCTCTCCAGGCTCCCAAACCTGCCCGTTTCTCCTGCTGGAGCAATCCTGTGGCCTGGAAAGAGGAGGGAAGGGGAAGGTTGGCTTCTAGTTCTGATTCATCACTTTTATTGAACTTAAATTCTTTTGTTTTAATGCACACTTGATTGAGCCAGCATTTATCCAAACGGTTATGGTTTGTAGGAAAAAGAGACAGTTGAAGAAAGAACAAATGAATCTAATGTAAATCAAATACTTAATGCTTTTATAGAAACTACAAAGCCTTAAATGTGTATTCCTAATGGTAATTTTACAAAACTCCACCAGGCATCTTCAAATGGAGGTGTGACAGTGATTGTTTCAGGCTGGAGATGGCTTTCCTTTCACATGCTAATCATCTGCTCATGGTGATATTTCCCAGCATCGTTGGAGTCAGCGAATTGAATAATTTATGGAATGAGTTTTGTTGTAAATTTATTGTGTCACAAGCAGGTTGTAATTTCACTAACAGTACACTTAAGTTATTAAGTAAAAAAAAATAATGTGGTTGATAGGACAGTGCATTTGGAGGTTCTCTTGCTCCCTCCCCAACCAGTTCTCATCTTATATATTTTCAAACAGAGTATTTACCTAATTTTTATTCAGAATCTGATCTGAGAAAGAGAGCGAGAGAGGACATTACCATAAGTGGGTTTGCATTTGCACACCATTGTTGAATGTGGCAGTGGTAAACAAATTAGGGCAGATTTTATAGAGACAGCAATAGCATTAAGATGGCAGCGCTCAGCGGCGCCGCCTTTGTTCCCTGTTTGCTCCTGAGCCCCCGGCCTCAGCCACAAGTGACCCAGTGCTGAAGTTACAGCCGAGGGCAGCCCCGGCTGTCCCCCAGCTCTGGCGTTGGGATGTTGGGAGCCCGTGCAGGAATGTTTCTGGCTGCATGGCACAGCCAGGAGGAGCCGGGGGCCTTGGCCAGGCTGTGCCCCAAAGGGCAGCCCCCAGGGGAGGCCTTACTGCTGCAGCCCCCAGGGGAGGCCTTACTGCTGCAGCTCGGGCAGAACTGCAGCCTCAGAGCGGCTCTCTCAGCACGTTAAAGCAGCTGTTGAACCTGTCCCCAGTCACTATCCTCAGGCCCCGGGAATGTTGGTGAAGGCTGCCTTTGGCAGGTGTCATAGACACGCAGGTTCTGCCCCAGTGTGGCACCTCAAGGCCTGTCCTCCTCCTCCTCTGTCCTCTGCCGTGCCCTGGAGACCCTGGAATGAGCTGGCTGTGCCCTGGAGATCCTGGAATGAGCTGACTGTGCCCTGGAGATCCTGGAATGAGCTGGCTGTGCCCTGGAGATCCTGGAATGAGCTGGCTGTGCCCTGGAGGTCCTGGAGTGAGCTGGCTGTGCCCTGGAGGTCCTGGAGTGAGCTGACTGTGCCCTGGAGATCCTGGAATGAGCTGACTGTGCCCTGGAGATCCTGGAATGAGCTGGCTGTGCCCTGGAGATCCTGGAATGAGCTGACTGTGCCCTGGAGATCCTGGAGTGAGCTGGCTGTGCCCTGGAGGTCCTGGAATGAGCTGGCTGTGCCCTGGAGATCCTGGAATGAGCTGGCTGTGCCCTGGAGGTCCTGGAATGAGCTGGCTGTGCCCTGGAGGTCCTGGAATGAGCTGGCTGTGCCCTGGAGTGAGCTGACTGTGCCCTGGAGATCCTGGAGTGAGCTGACTGTGCCCTGGAGATCCTGGAGTGAGCTGGCTGTGCCCTGGAGGTCCTGGAATGAGCTGGCTGTGCCCTGGAGGTCCTGGAATGAGCTGACTGTGCCCTGGAGATCCTGGAGTGAGCTGGCTGTGCCCTGGAGTGAGCTGGCTGTGCCCTGGAGATCCTGGAGTGAGCTGGCTGTGCCTTTGCTTTTCCCACGGCAGCTGCAGCCACAGAAGGGGACAGCCTGGCTGTGGCCAGGGACACCTCGTGCATCCCACAGAAGGACTTGGCCAGCTGGGAGCCTCACGGGGCTGCAGCTTGTTGGGATGTGTAAATAGCAGGGAAGGCTGAAGTGGTGCCATTGTTTATTTAATTGTTTCAATATGCCACTGTCAATACGTGTAATTACACAATACAAACACAGTTAATTGCTTAAATGAACTAAATATTTTTGCATCCTAGTCTAAAATTGCAATCAAAAGTTCTCAGTGGGTGGCAGATTTAGAAAACAATTTTTGTCCTGTATGGGCTTTAGTTTCAGTAGAATTCCCATCTCTGGCTACTTTTCCTGCTCCTGTAAACTGCACTTGGGAAGCATTTCTCCGTTTCATTCCTCAGCTGAAATTCCTCCTAGTAGCTCTGTATTGTAATTATGGTGGCACGTGTTAAATTTTTAATTTGATTTTCATTTGTCTATTCAATTGATATAATTGATGTGCATCTTTTCTCCCTCAGGATACAGGTTAATAACCTACTAACCTTGGAATGAAGGAATGATAAAAGGATCCCACACCAGGGTTTAAGGGACCAGTTATAATATATGTTTTCAGCTGCAGACTTATATTTTGTCCTTTTTAGCCTCCAGCGTTTTGTACTTGCAAAGCCTTGACAGGCCTTAAAACCCCTGATTATTTTAATTTTGAGGGAAAGAACTATTTACACTGGACCTGCAAGGAGGGTAGTTATATCCCCTGTTGTGAATATCTTACAAAACAAAGGAGAAAAGTTCTACACAAATAGTCAGCTTCTGTTTATTCTCCCAGCAGGTGCTTCTTGGTTGGTTTTGGTTTTGCACTTGTTCAAGCTGCAGTGGGTACTTGCCAAACAAGTAATGCACAGCTACAGAAGGTGATGAACGAGGCAAGAGAAATGTTTAGATAAGATCAAGGCATTTGTGCCCCGCGGAGGATCGCAGGTAACGCTGGAGCAGGACAAAGTGGGAAAGGAACACTTGGCAGGTTTATTCTCGGTGCCTGTTGTAGGTTCTTCCCGTGCTCCTGTACTCACTGATCACCCCACAGAGAACAGCCCAAAGCCAAAGGTAGTCCGGCAGGACTGCGGGCACCCCAGGCGGGACACCGCTTCCCCTGCTGTCCCTGCTGTCCCTGCTGCCCCGGGACCCGCGGGCACCCTAGGCGGGATACCGCTTCCCCTGCCGGTCCTGCTGTCCCTGCTGGTCCTTCTGTCCCTGCTGTCCCTGCCGTCCCTGCTGTCCGTGCTGGTCCCTCTGTCCCTGCTGGTCCTGCTGGTCCTTCTGTCCCTGCTGCCCCTTCTGCCCCGGGACCTGCGGACACCCCAGGCGGGACACCGCTTCCCCTGCCGTCCCTGCTGTCCCTGCTGTCCCTGCTGCCCCGGGACCTGCGGGCACCCCAGGCGGGACATCCCTTCCCCTGCTGTCCCTGCCGTCCCTGCTGTCCCTGCTGTCCCTGCTGGTCCTGCTGTCCCTGCTGGTCCTGCTGGTCCTTCTGTCCCTGCTGGTCCTGCTGTCCCTGCTGTCCCTGCTGGTCCTGCTGTCCCTGCTGGTCCTGCTGGTCCTTCTGTCCCTGCTGTCCCTCCTGTCCCTGCTGTCCCTGCCGTCCCTGCTGTCCCTGCCGTCCCTGTCGCTCGGCCCCGCGCGGTGGCTGCACTTCTGCCGGGACACCCCAGCAAGTGTCGGCGGAGCGGGCGCTGCAGCCCATGCCGAGCAGGAAGGTTATTCTAGCGGAGAGAAACACTTTCTTCTAGTCCCAGGGCTGGAAATGGAGCGATTAAACGAGCCAGCAGTAAGTGCAGAATTAGCACATGGCTGACTCCACTCTGGGCTGGATGAGGCTGGAGGTCTCGGAGGAACAGCAGCGCTGGGAGGAGGGGGAAGGGAACGGGCCCCGGCTGTTTTCTCACCTTCCCTCTTTGCCGAGGGACAATGTGTCCTGAAGTGCTTTGGAGCCAAACGTTTCAGCAAAGCGAGAAAGTCGAGGTGTTGGGAGGAGTAACGTAAATGCTCCCAAATACATGAACTAAACATCCCAAGGCGTCCAAATGTCATGCTCCAGGCAGTGACCAAGCTATCGAGTGCTAGGAGCTGGCAGAAGGTGTGCCTCGGTAAGTTCCCCAGCACTGGTGTGAGGGCCTGATGCTGACAGTGCTGCAGGGAGCCGTGGGAATGCTGTCAGCCAAGGAGCTCAGCCTCCTGCCCTTGGTGTGCTCCTGTTGAACCACCTGGGAACACCAGATAAACCCTCCCGAGAGAAATATTAAACTAACCAGCTTGTCTTGGCTTTTCTCATGGTGCCCTTCCAGTACCTTCTGCATGCAGGGGTAAAGAGGGTCTGGGAAGAGCAGGCATTCATGGCTGTGATGGGTAATGAGCACTGGGGACTTTCTAAAATGCTTCAGCTGGATTTAGAAATGAAAACTATTAAAGTTGTAACCCTCTCTTTAGAGAGCTGATTGATAACAAACAGCTTTTCTGTAGCTGGTGGGAAAGGTGGAGAATGACAACGTCCTGTGTTTGTTGGCCAATGTAGTGGCGAGCTGCTTAAGACCTGAAAATGAGGATTGATCAGATATAACCTGAACATTTCTTCATTTACTCCCAGCAATGAGAAAGCCTCCACGTGCTGGAAACAGTGATGACAGAAAGAAACTTGTGCAAACTTCTCAGGCTCCATCACAGCTCCCACCCTGTGGTCATATCAACAAAGACCAAATAGTTAGCATTTGAAACTATTATACTAAACAGGAATATGTGCAGTCTTTACAGAAGGTAGCAGAATGAGCTCTAATGCCTTCATAAATACCTTCAGTGGCCTGTTGCTGTGGGGAGAAAAATTGAGTTTTCTGTGGGAACGTCAAATCACAATGTCTGGATGTGTGTGTAGAAAGCCTCTGTTTAAAGACATATGAGTAGAAAGACAGGTCCCTTAAAAATTCCTGTGTGGTGCAGTCCTGGGCAGCGTGCACAGCGAGATGAAAGCTGCAGAGCTGAGCTGGGTGCCTCACAAGCCACAGAGAGGCTCAGCAGCACAAACAGTGCAGGATGGATGAGCTGCGTTGCTGGGGACGCCACTGCAGCTCCCAAATTGAATCAGAGACGCTGGGATTTCAAACTAATGTGACTTTGTGCTGAGGGAAGGCAGAGTCTGTTTTGTTCTGCTGGTTCATCCTCATCCCTGGCTCTAATGGTACTGCATCTTCTCTGGGAAAACCCAAGAACCTCAGAGGACACTGGGGCCCCACAGTCCCGCCCCAAAACGTGTCTCTTACTTTGCTCCAGTAGTAAAAGACTGACAGAAACCCTGGGGTACAAGGTCTAATATACTTCTAAACTTATTAATTTGGAAATCTTGTTGATTTAACCTGGCTGTGTTGGTGTCTTCAGTGACTTCCTTTGGGATACTCCAGCAGGATGTGCTACAGAAACATGTTTTGTTTTGACCCTGTTGATCTGGGATATTGTTGAGTCTATAAATACAGGAGGTTTTGCCTCTAGTATACATTTCCTTCTGCTTGTTAACATCGATTTTCATTGCCAGCTGTGTTGCCGATTCCCCTCTTTCCTCACGATCCTCTCCTGTGCTAATTAACTGTTACCTTTTCTGCCAGCCATATTAAAGAGCATAAAGTTACTTTGTGCCAAGGGTGGCTTGGCCAGGGTGTCCCACAAAGCTTCCCCCTGCATGAGTGCTGAAAGGTGGGCACAGATTTAGGGATGCTGTGAAACCTCTTGGCTAAAGGTTCTACAGACCAGATTTTACTTGTTGGTGCCCTCATACTGGTTTGTTTTTCTTAGGGAGCTCCCAGAGCCCCTTTAACTCCTGAAATTTCTTTTTGCCTTATGGTAGTGTCAGAGAGGTGGATTTCAGTTTAAAAAGCATTTATCTCCATTTTTGGTGTGCCAGTTTCTGTGTGACCGTGTGGCCCCAGCAATGGCTGGTGGCCATTGTCACAGTCTCAGTGCCCAGTTGCTGGTTCCTGAGCTCACCCAGTGGGTTATCACTGATGAGTGACCCCCAGAGCCAGGAGCCCCGAGGGCAGCAGCAGCCCCTGGCAGCCAGCAGAGATCTCCTCCGTGGTCCCAGTCCAGCTGCTGAGTGCTCACCACAGCCTTCTGAGCAACTCCAGGCCTTAGAGATTGAATCCCCAACTCCAAGTGCACCCAACGCTCACAGCCAGCACAGAGAGCAGGAGAGTTAATAACACACCGAGTCTCCTGCCACGTCCTAAGGCTTTTTTCTTCAATATTATTCAAAATTTAGGCACCTTTCATATTAATTAAATGGTAACTTTCTGTATCTCACGATCAAACTATTCAATAATGCTTGCTCAGAGCAATCAGAAATGACAAAAATAAAGTACTAATATAATTTTATTATGAATTATTCGATCCCTGGGGTTTCTATCATATTAAACAAAGAAACAAATTAACCAGTGACTGAATTAAGTGGAACTTGCATCATGTAGAGACAATAGATTTTTTCATAGTTAAGCTGCTAGCTACTTTCATGCTTCAAGTCCAGTTTCCAGGTCTCCCCCTCTATTTCCTAGAAATTATCTTGCTGCTGTGTATTGATGCATATGTCAGCATGGAGCTGTTTTTTTATGGGAAATACAGTAAGAAGAGCAGAAGTGGAATTTTGAATGTACTAATCTCCATTTCCAGATCCATCCATCCATCCTGTGCCTGCTGGCCATGCTGTGGCTCTGCAGTCCTTCTCCATCCATCCATCATCCATCCCTCCATCCATCCTTCCATCCATCCATCCCTCCATCCTTCCATCCCATCCCATCCCATCCCATCCCATCCCATCCCATCCCAATCATCCCATCCCATCCCATCCCATCCCATCCCATCCCATCCCATCCCATCCCATCCCATCCCATTATCCCATCCCATCCCATCCCATCCATCCATCCATCCGTGGCTCTCAGCCCTCCTGGCAGTGATGCTCCACATCTGCTGCACCAAGGGGGTGAGGCAGGGAACATTAAAAGCTGAAGTCCCTCAGCTTTTACTACTGCAGCTCATCCTAATACATCATGTCAGATGACTTTGGTCACGTCTCTCTCTTTCTGAAAGAGATATTATTGTAACAGAAGGATTAATGAAAACTGGGTTGACTGAAAGCCTGCCCACTCTGCTCAGCCTCTGGTTTCAGCAGTTGTTCAGTAATGGGCAGCCTCTTGCTCCTCACTATAAACATCTGGATGAGGAGGCTGAAAGAATTAAAGTTTGTGCCTGAAAAATGACATATTGAGTAGCAGCTCTGCTTTCATCTCTGGGATCGTGTTTGGAGAAGAATCCGCGCAGAGGCTCAGCGTTAACATTCTTTAACTGCTCCTCAAATTACTAATGCTTCACGTTGCTTTAATCCATTCGGCTGTAATAGCTTTATTAGATTAAACTCCCCGCTGAGCGAGTGAGGAACAGTGGGATTATCACACTTCCCTTTGAACAGCCAGTAAAGACAAAATAAATGGTTAACAAAATAGAGCAAATTCGGTTTGCAGGTGAGCTGCAGTTTCCAGCCCCACGTGCTGTGGATGGGCTCCGTGCCCCCCTATTATTCCTTGCTTGAAAAATGCCTCTTTAGCAGCCTGAAGAAATTCCCGAGGTAAAAAAGAAGTCCTAATGGAATAAAAGTTCCTCTTTTTCCTTTAGATGTGTTGCTAATTGCATCGTGCCCACTGCAGGGACAGTGTGAGGAAAACCTGAAACTTTATTTAAACCTCCCCCTATTTTTAGCTTCATTTTTGCCAGAGCCGTAGGTGTGCCAGTAACAGCCTTTATTCAGCGTCTCCAGAGTGGGAACGCCTAATGACTGATTTTTTATTATTTTTTTAGCAAATCTAATTAACTATTTGAAGTATTCCGTTGAGAGGCTCACGGTTACTATACACAAGCAGTGGGTGGCTCTTCTAGACTCTCTTAAAAACTCAGTTTCTTCTCAGCATTCTTCAAATCCTCGTCTGCTGGAGCAATTTGAATTTTGTTATTAGTGACTGCTGGAAATCATAATTCAATAAAGACTAACTCATTTAAAAATGCTCCATGCTGAGCATGCATTAGGTAACTTGGGAAACTTCGGAGACACAGAAAAACATATACTAATATCCAGGTCTACACAGGAAATTGGTATGGCACTGAGCAGCTTGAAGGAGGCTTTTTGTATGTTTTTAAGAAGCTGCAGAAAGGTTGGAAGGAATGCAGTTTTTTTCTAGTAAATCTATTCCTTCCCTCTCCCCAGCATTTTTTTCCTAACGCACTGGCGCCCGTCCAAAGGAATTAAAGCTCCCAACGTGCAGGGGACAGTGAGAATACGCACGATCAACTTTTCTGTAATCATTTCCTAGATAAGTAAGAAAGCCATCAAGTTTCTCTTCCTGGACTCCACGTATGTCCCTTCTAACTCGTCTCAGAGGAGTCTGCCAGTCTTAAGGATCTCTCCAGCCTGTCTCTCCTTATTCCCCTCATGGCCATAATCTTACGGCCATAGAATAAATAGTCCTGCTCTGGGGACCGGCCTCTTGCTCGGCTGTTTTTGTCTGCAGCTGCAGCTGGAGCACTCCTGGCCGTGTGAAGGGGTGTAATTCCTAACCCCGAATCCTCCTTCAGAGGGCACAGCGCCGCCTCGTTCCTGCCCAGAGCTGTCCGGCAGCTGCCTCTGCCTCTTCATTTGCTGCTCCAGCTCACCCTAGGAAATACACAGGGGTATTTTTTTCCCATTTTCTTTCCCCACGAGTTGTTTCATCTTTAGAATCACAACATTTCCTGCCAACATCAGAGGTTTCCATTCTTGTCTCCTCTCTGCCTTGTTCTTTCTAGCCATTTTCAGACTTATATAGCCCTTGTGTTTCTTACCCTCGCTCCCTTTCATCCCCCAGTCCTCTCGCAGAGCCTCCCTCGTTTCAATTCTCCACTTAGCTGGCCTTCAGAAAACAATTCCCGTCTTCCACCTGGTTTTCTCCCTTTGTTGCTCAGGGGTTTGATTTCGCCTCTCTTTGTCCGCTTCCCCCTTCTTGGATTTTTTTCTTTTCCCCCCCCTCACCCTCTTTTTAAAATCGGAGAAAAGGATCAATATTATCCCCCCCGTCTGTTTGATAAGATAATGCTGGGTGAACACGGTGGCGATGGATTTGTTGTCACTGCAGAGAGGGAGGAGATGGGGGGAAGGTCTGGCTGCAGGGGCAGGGCTGGGCCCTGGCAGTCTGGGTCAGGCTGGCCCAGCCTGGATAAATATATGCAATTCTTCAGATAAAAATCTGGGACAAAGGCCCGGGTTCTTCGCCCAGGCAAAATGCCCAGGGAAACAAGGCGGTGTACGTCAGAGCACAGAGGCTGCTTTTAGGCTGTTTACCCAGGAGATCATTTAGGAAAGCCTGACGCTCAGGAACGTCCAGCATTACACCACGGCCTGGGCACGTCCTCTAGACTTTGTGTTCCCCTTGTGAGCCATGAAAGCAGGTGATCCACAGGGACTCAGCATCCCTGTGATGCACCCGCCGTGCTCTGAAACCTGCTGTGAAGCGGAGCACTCCCGGGGAGCCCAGCCTGTTTCTGGGTGGCTGCTGCACTGACATGGAGAGGAGAAGGTTCCAGGGAGAGCTCTGAGCCCCTGGATCCCTGGCAGTGCCCAAGGCCAGGCTGGACACTGGGGTTGGAGCACCTGGGGCAGTGGGAGGTGTCCCTGGGACAGAGGGAGGTGTCCCTGCCATGGCAGGGGTGGGATGGGCTGGGCTGTGAGGTCCCTTCCCACACAAACCATTCTGGGATTCTGTGACTCCCAAAACCTTTTTAGTGGAGGTTGGGTTTTTCAACACTCTTTTTGTTTTTTCTTCCTAATATTGTCAAAGTGTGAAAAGTAGGTAAAACTTATTAGGGAGTCGAGCATTACCCCGCTTCTTCCCCAGCTCGGGCTCCCGCTGCCCTGGCTCCCTGGGGCGTCACACGTGTCCCTGCGGGCCCGGCCACAGCCGTGCCTGTGAGCACAGCCACCCGCGGGCCGTTCCCGGCCGCCTGCCTCGGGGCTGTGTGTGTTGTGTGTTCGTTGTGTGTTCGTTGTGTGTGTGTTGTGTGTTCGTTGTGTGTGTGTTGTGTGTTCGTTGTGTGTTCGTTGTGTGTGTGTTGTGTGTGTGTTGTGTGTTCGTTGTGTGTGTGTTGTGTGTTCGTTGTGTGTTCGTTGTGTGTGTGTTGTGTGTTCGTTGTGTGTTCGTTGTGTGTTTGCTGTGTGTGTGTTGTGTGTTCGCTGTGTGTTCGCTGTGTGTTCGTTGTGTGTCGGTTGTGTGTGTGTTGTTTTACCCGCTCCCCGGGCCGCGGTTGCCCCTCGGTGCCCCCGCGCCAGCGCACAGCGCGGGCACGCGCAGCGGGGCCTGGGGGCACGCGGAGGGCACGCGCGGGGGGCGATGAGTGTGTGTGTGTGTGTGTGTGTGAGGCGGCACGAGGCAGGCGCGCGCCGGCTCCGTGAGGGGACACGTGCCGGTTCCGTGAGGGAACACAGGCGTGCTCCATGAGGGAACAGTGCCCCGGCTCCGTGAGGGGACACGGGTCGGCTCCGTAAGGGAACAGTGCCCCGGCTCCATGAGGGAACAGTGCCCCGGCTCCGTAAGGGAACACAGGCGTGCTCCATGAGGGAACAGCGCCTCGGTCCATGAGGGGACACGCAACGGCTCCATGAGGGAACAGTGCAACGGCTCCGTGAGGGAACAGCGCCTCGCTCCATGAGGGGACACGCAACGGCTCCGTGAGGGAACAGTGCCCCGGCTCCATGAGGGGACACGGGCGTGCTTCATGAGGGAACAGTGCCCCGGCTCCGTGAGGGGACACGCAACGGCTCCGTAAGGGAACACGGGCGTGCTCCATGAAGGGACACGCAACGGCTCCGGAAGGGAACAGTGCCCCGGCTCCGTGAGGGAGCACGGGCGTGCTCCATGAGGGAACAGCGCCTCGCTCCATGAGGGGACACGGGCGTGCTCCATGAGGGAACAGCGCCTCGCTCCATGAGGGGACACGCAACGGCTCCATGAGGGAACAGTGCAACGGCTTCACGAGGGAACACGGGCGTGCTCCATGAGGGAACAGCGCCTCGCTCCACGAGGAGACACGGGCCGGCTCCGTAAGGGAACACGGGCGTGCTCCATGAGGGAATAGCGCCTCGGTCCATGAGGGGACACGCAACGGCTCCGGAAGGGAACAGTGCCCCGGCTCCGTGAGGAGACGCGCAACGGCTCCATGAGGGGACAGTGCCCCGGCTCCATGAGGGAACAGCGCCTCGCTCCACGAGGGGACATGGGCCGGCTCCGTAAGGGAACACGGGCGTGCTCCATGAGGGAACAGCGCCTCGCTCCATGAGGGGACACGGGCGTGCTCCATGAGGGAACAGCGCCTCGCTCCATGAGGGGACACGCAACGGCTCCATGAGGGGACAGTGCAACGGCTTCACGAGGGAACACGGGCGTGCTCCATGAGGGAACAGCGCCTCGCTCCACGAGGGAACACGGGCGTGCTCCATGAGGGAACAGCGCCTCGCTCCACGAGGGAACACGGGCGTGCTCCATGAGGGAACAGTGCCCCGGCTCCATGAGGGAACACCGCCTCGCTCCACGAGGGGACGTGGGCCGGCTCCGTAAGGGAACACGGGCGTGCTCCATGAGGGAATAGCGCCTCGGTCCATGAGGGGACACGCAACGGCTCCGGAAGGGAACAGCGCCCCGGCTCCGTGAGGGGACACGCAACGGCTCCATGAGGGAACAGTGCCCCGGCTCCGTGAGGGAACACGGGCGTGCTCCATGAGGGAATAGCGCCTCGGTCCATGAGGGGACACGCAACGGCTCCATGAGGGGACACGCAACGGCTCCGTGAGGGAACACGGGCGTGCTCCATGAGGGAACAGCGCCTCGGTCCATGAGGGGACACGGGCCGGTTCCATGAGGGAACACGTGCCGGTTCCGTGAGGGAACAAGCGCCTCGCTCAGTGAGGGAACAGTGTCCTGGCTCCGTGAGGGAACACGGGCCGGTTCCATGAGGGAACACGGGCCGGTTCCATGAGGGAACACGGGCCGGTTCCGTGAGGGGACAGCGCCCCGGCTCCGTGAGGGGACACGCAACGGCTCCCGGCCGCCGCAACCGACGGTGCTGGAGCGGGCTCGACGCGGTGAGAACGTGGCGCAGGCGAGATCCGGTTAATTAAATAACACCGACGTTTATTGTTTAAATTAATGATGGAAGGGATGGACACGTTAAGGACTGCTCCGTTTCTCCGGGGAAGGAGAACTTCTGCCGGAAGGACACGCCAGGGAAAGCCAAAGACCCGCTGAGCGACGGAGGAGCCGGCGAAGGGGCCGGCCGCAGGAGAGGCCCCAGCAGGTGAGTGTGATCTACCACAGTCTTCTCTGTGTTCCACCCGCCTTTAGTAACACCTGACTGAGGATTTGGTTCATTCAATGCACATGTTAATTATTTAGGTATATTGAATGCACGTATTCAGGGGACAGGATTGATTGAGATCTTGGGCAGGAATTCCTCCCTGTGTGGGTGGGAGGCCCTGGCACAGGTGCCCAGAGCAGCTGTGGCTGCCCCTGGATCCCTGGAAGTGCCCAAGGGCAGGTTGGACAGGGCTTGGAGCACCTGGGACAGTGGGAAGTGTCCCTGCCCATGGCAGGGGGTGGCACCGGATGGGCTTTGAGGTCCCTTCCAATCCAAAGCAGTCTGGGATATCTTGTGCTTAGTAGTTGGTTTGAGACCGCTTTTACCTTTGCTAACTGTGTGTATATAGTACACAACTGTATTTCTTTAGCCTGTGTCTGGTTCAGCTCCAAGGCTTAGGACTTGCCTTTCTTGTCATGTGCTACCCCAGGAACACCTGGTTCCTCACTCGCTGTTGACAGAAAAGGAGGGCAGAGCTCTGAAAGAATCTGTCCAGTTTTAGCCCGAAAGGAACCAGACCCACACAAATTCCTTGGCATTTAATCCTGGTGCCTTAGGATGGGGCAGGCCCACGGGAAGGTGCATTAAGTGCATTACTGAAGCTCTTTAAATGACATGGCAAGGACCAGAGCGCATCGTATCATAATTAAACCATGTGGCAAATCCTCCTTGGCACACCAGCAGGTAATGCCTTCATAGAGTCCTGGGTATCATCAGAGACCTGGAAATAACGGCTGAGGCCAGCACTAGGGAATATAATTTCTTTAAATGTAAGAAAAAAAGCAAAACTCAGAAAATGGTGATGGCATTTTAACTAACTTCAAGTGTGCTGCTGGTTCAGTCGCCCCTTTGATGTTGCAGCCGGGTGACCTGGCCTCCCCCGCCATTCATCACTGCCTGGAAATCAAACTCTCCCGTGATCCTGCTTTACAGTCCTCCCTCTGTTCTGCTAATAAACACAATGTTAGTGAAAATAACCATCCAAGAAGCGTTCAAAGGGGATATCCATGGATGAATTTTAGTGAGAGTGCAGTTTCTTACTGCCAAGCCCAAACCTTCAAACTGCAGTGCAGAAAAGATAGCATTCATCTAAACACGCGCCATCGGAATGTCAGGCTCCCAAATCCTGTTGCTCTTTGAGGCAGCCCTGCGATCCGAATTTCAGGGGAAATGCCTTTAGTTATTTCATTTCACCTGCATTTTACAGTTCCAGTGTTAGTTAAGGTGACAGCTGTGTAAACACCCATTCCAACCCATGTTTTTAAAGAGTAGAATCTGAGAGTTCCCTCCCGATGGTTGCTGAACAGTGCTCAGTGAGTGGTTCCCAGAGGCCAGCAATGCCAGAGAGCTGTCCTGGCAGGGACTGAGCCGGGGCTGCAGTGGGCACGGCGTGTGTGTAACACACGTGGCATGGTACACACCTGGGCACAGTGCATGTGTGTTACAGGCCTGGACACAGCGCATGTATAACTCACCTGGACGCTGTGCGTGTATCACACCAGCAGGACCCTTGTCTCTGGCCTAATTTCATTTGATTGTGACCTCACAGTGATGTTTCAATGGATTCCTGTCATCAACACCGTGGTGCCCAGGAGCCAGGACTTTGTGCCTTATCCTTTCTGTGAGGCTGGATTGGAAAAAAATTAGGCGAGGATTTTTTGGTTTGTATTTTGGACTCTGGCACAGGTTTGTTCTGCATTTTGCAATTGCTTTTGCAGGGTGTTGTCTGGATTGTGTAGCTGTGGATGAAGTGGTCTGGGAGAGCCTTGTGGTTGGGTGAGCACAGCTCTGCTGTGGCTTTTCAGAGCCTGCGTGTTTGCTCCTCTTAGGTCTGGTGCTTTTCATCCTCGCTGCCTCTTTACCTTGTTCTAATCTGATCTGGTGTATCTGTTGTGCAGAGTAACAGACGTGTAAGTCTAATACAGTAAATTGCTGTATGTATTATGGCAACACCATGGAAATATCTCTTAGCAGCAGCAGAAAAAAACCCTCACATTTAATTGTCTGATTTCTTGCTGAATATGGAATGGAAAATATGTTGATTTAACTCTAAAAAAATGTACAGTCGATTTAAGGGAAAAAAGAAAGAAAGGAACCCTTTACCATATCTAATTTCATTAGTAAACTGTAAATGGAAATGATGAAGAGGTATGATTTCAAAGGGCTGGGAACCCACACATTTTATGTGGCATTAATCATGTGCTCTTAATTTTTCTGCAGCAGTGTTCTGCGGTGCTGCCTTCGAGCTTGGCCATTCGTGGGGTGCTGGGCGAGGGTGGGCAGTGGAGCCTGGCAGGGGCCCCCAGGACAGGGACCCCCAGGACAGGGATCCCCCAGGGCTGGGATTCCCCAGGGCTGGGATCCCCCAGGGCTGGGATTCCCCAGGGCAGGGATCCTCCAGGGCTGGGACCCCAGGGCAGGGATCCTCCAGGGCAAGGACCCCCAGGGCAGAGACCCCAGGGCAGAGATCCCAGGGCAGGGACCCCCAGGGCAGGGACCCCCAGGGCAGAGACCCCAGGGCAGAGATCCCAGGGCAGGGACCCCCAGGGCAGAGACCCCAGGGCAGAGATCCCAGGGCAGGGACCCCCAGGGCAGGGACCCCAGGGCAGGGACCCCCAGGGCAGGGATCCTCCAGGGCAGGAATCCCCCAGGACAGGGATCCTCCAGGGCAGAGACCCCAGGGCAGAGACCCCAGGGCAGAGATCCCAGGGCAGGGACCCCCAGGGCAGGGACCCCAGGGCAGAGATCCCAGGGCAGGGACCCTCAGGGCAGGGACCCCAGGGCAGGGACCCCCAGGGCAGGGACCCCCAGGGCAGGGACCCCAGGACAGGGATTCCCCAGGGTAAGGACCCCCAGGGCAGAGACCTCCAGGGCAAGGAGCTCCAGGGCAGGAAACCCCAGAGCAGGGATTCCCCATAGCAGGGACCCCCAGGGCAGGGACCCCCAGGGCAAGGACCCCCAGGGCAGAGACCCCGCTCGGGGGAGGTTTGTGGCCACGTGCCTGAGGTGTCAGGGCCCTGCTCGGGCTGATGCAAACACAGCCTTGCTCGTGTTCCACATTCCTCTGTCAGAGGCTCTTTCTCTTCCAGGCTGTAAAGAGGGTTAAGAAAGGAATTGTCTCCATTATGGTAATTAAACTCCCAGGAAACAGCCTCATTAGACTAATAAAGAGTAAATAAAGCAGGCAGGACACACTTTGCCTTCCAGTAGTGAGGGCAGCACTCATTTCCCTTCCTTTGCCCACCGCCTTCTCTCTGCTCCTGGGCCCTGGCACCCGTGTGGAATTGCCTCCTCACAACTTTCCCAGCGGTTTTCCTCTTGGGCCAAAGTTTTCCTTGCTGTGTTGTAGGAGAGAGAATAGATATATCCAATGCTTGGGGAAGATTTCAGTTGCATTTTGCTTATCTTCATTAAACTGCTCCTAGTTTTGCCTGCTGGCTCCATGAGGGTGGCCCTGGCTTGGAGCTGGTGCTGTGTTAAGCAGGGACACCGGGTGTGGGCTGTGGCAGCAGGGACCTTTGGGACACCCGTGTGGGTGCCACTGCTCCGCCAGCGCTGGCCCTGAGGCAGGGGCTGCTCTGAAACCACACACAGCTCTCCTGCTTCTCCAGCCGCAGAATACGGAGGGAGAATGAAATTAGCAGTAAGAGCATTAAAATATTGATAGCAATCATTCCATGTCCTGGCTTTACTAATTAATTATTAATTTTACCTCCAAGGTTAGTGTAAGAGACGGACTTTCGTTTATCAGGCCTCTACTTAGCATGATGTTTGACTATATCTTTTTAAACATTATCAGGGCTCTAGCAAATAGCTCTCATTTTTTCTGGTGAGCAGTTGGGATTTGCTTTGTGTGACTTCATGAGGTGGGAGAGAAGAGGGTCACCAACATTTAGAGGGATGGAACAGCTTCCCTCTGAGGAAGGGCTGAGAGAACTGTGATTGTTCATGCTTGGAGAAGAGAAGGCTTCAGGGAGACCCTTGAGCCCCTTCCACTGCCTAAAGGGGCTCCAGGAGAGGGACTGGGGACAAAGGATGGAGGGGCAGGACCCAGGGAATGGCTTCCACTGCCAGAGGGCAGGGCTGGATGGGACACTGGGCAGGAATCCTTCCCTGGCAGGGTGGGCAGCCCTGGCACAGGGGCCCAGAGCAGCTGTGGCTGCCCCTGGATCCCTGGCAGTGCCCAAGGCCAGGCTGGACACTGGGGAACAGCCTGGGACAGTGGGAGGTGTCCCTGCCATGGCAGGGGTGGGATGGGATGGGCTGTGAGGTCCTTCCCACCCAAACAATTCCATGATTCTATGACATAATTTTAAACTGGGCAAACTTTGAATTTGCGGTGAAGAATGTTTTCTTCTTGAAAGCAACTTTTGCATTGATAGAAGATGCAAGTGTGGAACTGTTGATGTGTGACTGTGCTGGTGAGAAATTGTATCAATTTCAGTGAACTCCACACCCACACCCGAGCAGGAGCGAGGCTGGGTGAGCAGAGCTGGAGCTTTACATTTATAAACTTCCCATTTCCTCCCCTGCATCAGCAAGGTTTAAAAGATCTTTTACTGTCTGGAGGGTAAATACCTTTCATTTCTGAAATGGTAAAACCCAGTTCTTACTTGTTTCTCTTAAAGTGGACCCAGCTTTTAGTGTGGACAAATGGGAAAAAACCTTCATTAGACCTCCCTGGGGAAGGGAGGCTGGAAACCTCCAGCTTTGGAAACAAGGATTTTGGTTCTGTCATTTTTGAAAAGGAATCACAGAAAACTAAAATTTTGCTATAGAGTTATGAGAAACACAATTCATCCAGTGTGGGTCCTTTTAAGATAAAGGAAATGAAGGAAATGACAGTTTTCTTCTGCATGCTGCTTTCCACTTGTGGCATCTGCAGCATGCAGGTCCCAGTGGAGCTGGGGATGTGCTGAAGTCTGGATGTGCTGATGCTCTTTCCAGGACAGGGACTCTCCCTGTCTGTGCTGTGTGAAGACTCACCCAGGAGCACAGGCTGGGAGTGCTTGCTTGAGCACTCACATGGAACTTTGGGAGCCTTGCTTGTGAAAAGAGTCACAATGCCCCACTTATTTAAAATTTTATTGGGGGGATTATATTTGGTAATGGAAATGACAAATCCAGCTTATGCATCCCTGTAAAGTACCAGGAAGCCTGGGCTGGTTTGCTGCTCATCGCTGTGAGTGAGATATTGATACACTTAAAGAGGGTTTGTGTAGCTTTTCTCTGCAGTGCTTTTGAAAGATCTTTCAAAGGCCTTAGGCAGCCCCTCTGCTGGTACCTTGTCTCAGCACAACGTGCTCATCACTATTACAGGGGTGCTGGGGCACTGAGTGCAAAGCTGCGGGCACAGCCTCTGCCTGCACAGCCTGTGCCTGCACATGCTGCTGGGGCAGCACCACACCCCGCCGTCCTGCACTGCCTCCCTTGCCAGCGCTGGGCAGCCACAGGGCAGCCTGGCTCTGCCTCTGCTGTGGTTTCCTTCGGCGAGGAAAAAGCTTTTCCTGCACAGTCTGCTCTTGATTGTGCCGAGCAGATGCACACCGCCTCAGGCTGTGGCCAAGGAATTGGCACTGGTGTAACAGAAATGGGATTTCAAGAAACTTGGTTCAGTTACCTCTGTCCTCCCCCTTTCAGGGTATCACTTCCAGCAGAAAAATGCCACGTGACATCCCTCTGTGTCCACGTAATTGCAGGGTGTGTGTCAGCACAGTGTGATCATTTGTTGTGTGCATGTGACATGAAAGTAATCGGGTTGTGGTATCCAAAAGGAACAGCCAAAGAGGAATTTTCCGGTCCTGTATGTGAATATATTTGTGCTGTTTCTAAATTATGAGAATCAATGCAGGATGGAAACAAAATTTTGGCTAGCATAGATAGTAGCAGTTCTGCAGACACTGGCTGGAGCTAATGCAGGGGGTTTGGTGAGCTCAGGCCTCGTCCAGGCTCTCCTCTCTGCAACGACAGGCTGCAAAGCGCCTTCTTCAAGTTATTCTTGAAGGAACCCCCATTTGTGGTTTCTGTTAGGAGCTCTGAGGTGGAGACATGGACTTCAGCGGTCCGAGGGCTGGAAAAAGCCCCCCAAGGCCTTGGGAGAAGCACACATTGGCTTCTGCTGAGAGATGACTGATCTGAGACAGCTGCAGGCACAGGCAATTTTTCAGGGGTTTGATGCCAACCCCTTTGTCCTCCTCCCTGCTGTGGCTCACTCAGATGCCTCGAGCATTTTGTGCCCAGAAGCACAAAGTCCTCCTGTCCCCAGAGCAGTACATCCACTAGGAGCCATCTCCTGCAAAGATAATTTGGGTCACGTCTGTCATAGGGGGTGACAAACGGATTTATTTCCTTTGTTGCGGCCTTTGCCATGAAAACCTTTTGGACTGCTGTGCTGTAGGTTGAGCAGCAGTGAGGTGCAGAGCCTGGAATGGGAAAGGACACTGAGCAGCCTCTGCTGTGCTCAGCAGTGCGTGTCCTCCTCCTCATGCCTCTCCGAGGTGAGGATTTGCGGCAGCTTCTTCCCTGGGAGCTCCTGGCGTGGCTCTGTGTCCTCCCTTGAGCCCGGGACTGAGCACCACATTTGTGGGTAATACCCAGCAGTTGAGGCTGACAAAGGGCCTCAGCTCGGGAGAAGCTGTGGCTGCCCTTGCATCTCTGCAAGTGTCCCAGGGCAGGTTGGACAGGGCTTGGAGCAGCCTGGGACAGTGGGAAATGTCCCTGCCCATGGCAGGGGTGGCACTGGATGAGCTTTAAGGTGCCTTCCCACCCAAACCGTTCCATGATTCTAAGGTAAGTTGTTCCTGAGTAGGCAAGAGGACAGCAACGGGATACTAATGAGAAGCACTTGGGGCTGGGAGGAGCAAGTTATGATTTAGGAACTTGCTTCTTGGCATCTGCATGGAAATATCTGTTCTGGTCATGCAGGGAGGTCATGGAAAATAAAGTGACTGGTGGGTTTGGCTCGTGTGACTGATGTGTTAAAGATGATCTGCTCCTTCATTAGCAGCACTTAGTGATGGAGGACACCAGAGGACACTCAGGGCGAGGACAGGATTTTTAACAAGTAATTTAGAGCCTGTCTGCACTGCGGGATTAGCTGGAGGTATAATTTGAGAGCTGCCAGTAACCTGACGCTTGCGGGTGTCTGTGACTGAAGGCAGAGGGTGGCTGGGCCGTGCCAGAGGCCGGCGCTGCTGCTGATCGCGCCGTGGGGCTGGGCTGGCTCCTGAGAACATGCCGGGCAGCTCCGGGGCTGGGTGCCAGGCTCGCTGATACACGGGGAGCTGCTGGGGAGGAGCTTGTGTGAGTGTAGATGGCTTCAGCCGACAGTGGAGTGAGGACAGCCCCGCCGAGAGCTGAGACACCCGATGGAACCCAAAAATCCACACGGAACGCTGGGAGACAGCACACAGCAGCTCGCAGTTAAATCCTTTTCTTTCTTTTTTTTTCCTTGGAGGAAATTCTTTCCACAGTAGCAGACTTGCAGCTGTTAACTAATCCCATAACAAGTGGCATTTAGCCACACATTTTCCAAATTAAATAAGCTTGCATGTTGGACTAGTTTCATACCCTGTAATACAAATACTTTCCCTGCTGGGGAAAAAAAAAAATTAAAAGAAAAATCTTCTGAGGCGTAGGAAGAGTGGGGAAGGGGAAGGTGGGTGTGCACGGCCGTGTCGGTACTGCTGTCCCTGTCAGCGCGGCGCTTCCGCGCAGAGCGCCGCCTTCGCTGGGGAGCTGATGGGTTATCAAGGACTGCTCATGCTTAAATTATTAGTTAAGGCTGTGACATTAAAGAATTGTTATTTGGTCATGGTCTCATGGCTGTGTTTTGCCAGGAGGTGTTTGGAAATTCTCATCTCTGCTGTCACGTAATCTGTACTTGCCCTTTTGGTGCTTTTTTTTTTTTTCCTGGTCATTTGAATAATGTTTTCAGATCCTCAGCTGACTCCAGGCTCAGCAGCTTTGGGCCACAAGCAATTAATGGCACATGTTGGTAGAACTTAGGCTGGATCTATTTTAAGGGTGTTTGAGAGCACCTCCTCTACCCCCCACCTGCTTCCTGCACATTTTTAAGAATCCCATTAAAAATTTTCAGGATCCCCATCCAAGCCAAATGCATTGTTTCCATGGAAACAATTAATGGGGAGAGCAATTTATAAGACTGATGTAAAAAAATGAGCACTTCATCAGCCCCCCTGCTGCTCCGATATACAATCTCGAGGCAGAGGCCGGGTGAGGTTTGCATAAGTGATACCCTTAAAACAGGGGGAGACAGAGAAAGGAGCCTGGGAGTCTGCCCGTGGCACGGTGAGCGATGCCTATTGTGCTGCACAGGCATTATTAGCTCTTGGAAAGGACGAGCTCTTTCAAAATGCTTTTCCTTTAGAGAAGGGTTTTTTCCCTAAGCCCACCCTCTGCTGCAGGGTCCACGGCTTGGGGTGGCTGGTGATGGAGCCATGGCTGGGGATGGCCGTGGCAGTGGGGTCCCTGTGTGGCACCTGGCCTTTGGTTAAAAGGCTTTCAGGAGGCCCTGGTTAGAGACCTGCCTTAAAAGTGTTCCCTTTGCTGGGTTTTAAAAATTATTATTTGATTTTCCATTTGATTTAAATCTGCCACTTGAGCTTTCTCCCAGCCAGTGTTTTGCATTGATTTTATCTATATGTATATAAAACCTAATCAGAACTTGCTGTTTAAGAAGGAGACTGAGCAGGGCACCCACAGCAAAGGCTGACATTCTGGACAGGGGTCTGAGCAGGATTTGATTTGGAATTTCCTAAGGAGCTTACTTTTTGGGAAAAACTAAGAAAAAATCCATCCTGCATAGCTTTGCTGCAGCAAAAGCAGGAATCTTGTGTGTCTGTGCTCTGAAATAATGTGGCAGAGATTTTAGAGCCTGCCAGAAAACATTACCTGAGAAAGGAAAATCGTTCTTGGGTCTGGTTCCGTATGGAATGGGCTGGGATATGGCCGTGGGGCTGGAGGGATGGAGCAGCTGGGGGAAGTTCAGCTCAGGGACCAGCGGTGCTGATGGTCTGTGTAAGAACGAAATGAGTAAAAATCATAATCAAGCAGGAGTTCTCTGCTGTTGTTTTTCCGGATTTCCAAGGGTTTTTCCTGGCTGGGGGTGTTTTCCTGCAGAGGGCACTCGCCATCCACGAACAGCACCTGCAGAGAGGCTGCGTCCGGCAGCATCCCCTGCCAAACCCTGAGAGATGGAGAGAAAAAAATGTAAATTATGAAAGCAAATGATTCCCTGGTAGTGCACAAGGCCAGCGGGAAGAGCCCGAGATTTAAGGAGGAAAAAATCCAATGTGGGGAGCGAGAGGCTGGAGGGACGTGGGGGGCCGGGGGCTGCAGGAACAGGAATCATAAATGGATGGAAAAAGGAAAGGCTGCGTGTCTGGGTTAAAATTTAATAGCGAGGGAGATGAGAGAGGCAAAAGCCTTAATTAAGGCAACATCCCAGAAAGGGAAAAGCCAACAGAGTGGGGCAAATAGAGGGAATTATTTTTGGTTTGCAGCCCCAAGCGTGGGCTGTCACAGCCCTGGGAAGCAGCCTTTATTCCGTGTGCTTCTTCGTGCTTCTGGACGGGAAAGGGACAGACTTACAAAGAGCTCAGGCAGGGAAGTGTCGGGAGCTCTCCGTGCGAGGCTCTGAAGTCCATCTCTGAGACAGAAATACTCGGCAGCCAAACGATAAAACACTTTAGGAATTAAGGATTCTGGAGTTTGTGGAAAAAATCTCCTATTACCAACAAGCTGCCCTTGAAAACAGATTATAGAAATTGTTTAGGGTTATTTTAAACCCGGGTAGAAATGGTCTGGCACCGTCTATGCCCATCACTCATCTGAGGTGGAAAAACCCCCATGGATGTGTTCCAGTAAATAGCTCTAGCATTTTATTATTTGCTTTTATTACAGCAAAGGAGCATGTAAACAAAAATATCCTCAGAACCAGCTCTGCAAATGTAGGTCTGGATTTCACAGAAATCCGTATTCCACGGAATTTTTACATTGCTGATGAGAATTGTGAATTTATTTTTAAAGTTTTTTTTCCCTACCTGTTTTAGTCTTTTTGGTTTAGTTTTTTTTTCTCTGCAAATATTTTCTACTTTTCTTTAAAAAAATCAATAATTTTGAAATGGAATCAGAATCCTTTTATTTTACCATGGATGATTTTTTTACAAAACATTTTAACAGACATAATTTACAAAGTACGATTCTTACAAAGTATCATTTTTATGAAGTATAATTTTCATTTGCTCTAAGTTACTGATAAAAATATTACTGCTCGGAGTAAATTCCCTCCTGTCGGTGTGTCTGTGCTCAGTGTTGTGGGGAGGAGGATGGGACAATTATTGTAAACAACAAATTTTGTTTCGGGATGTTCCAGTCCATTTTTAAACGTGGTTTGAGCTCTGTGGAGCCAAGCCAGGTGGAAAAGCAGCAGCCCCAGGTGGCAGAGCAGCTCCCGGGCGTTGTCAGGTCCCTGCAGGAACGCCGGGCAGAGGAAAGCCGATCCCCTGTCCCCTGGAACAACCCGGCTGCTCTGGCAAACACAAACCTGACAAACGCCTCCAAAGCCCAGACAGAAACCCGCGGTCAGAGCGTGCCGCTCCTCGTCACTCGAAAACATGCTGAATTTTATTTCAGCTTTTACCTCGGGATTTCAGGAGGTGACTCAGCCTCTTCAGAATTAGGCTCCTGCCTTTTACATTAATGTAACTCTAATAGGTATGGGTGTCCTGTTCACACGTTTAGGACTCAGCCTTAAGAATTGGTACAAGTTATAAGCTGGCACAGAATATTTTGGTTTTATTGTACCTTTTCTTAACAAAATTAAATTGTTTTAACTAATTTCGGTTTTAGTTGTGGTTTGACAATAAAACCTGTGCCTGCTGGGTTGATCTCTACTTGTATTTTAATATTTAAAATTGTCGTGAATGAAAAGGAGTGTGGCTGCTTGTAATTTCATGGTATTTCTTCATTCCCTGGTGAAAAAATACAGGTGAGCAAGGAAGTGAAAAGGAGTTCCTTTTTATTCCCAAATATACTAATTACTAGGGAGCAATTTTTGTGTGAAAACCGTGATTGTTCATCGTTTTTGTGTGGATGTGGGATTTTCTGAATGACAGGAGAAGCAGCATGTGCCTGTTTTTGATCTGCTTCAGAATCTCATCCTTTATAAATTGCTTCCCCATGTACAAATTATGTCTGTATTTGTATGTTTTGCCAAATATATTTGTTTTTATCTTAATGTGTGTTTCATACCTGCATATTGATAGGTAAATGCACAAATAGCTGTAAGGACTGATTCCTAAATGATCTCACAAAGGAAAATACACGTGAATTCCAGTTGCCGGTTTCTCAGGGATGCAGAGTCAACCCAGAACTGAAATGTGCAATCCCTCCTTCCTGCATAGATCCGTGTGAGCAGCCTGGCCACGGGAGGAAGCCGCTGGCCCTGGACAGTGGCCCTGGACAGTGGCCCTGGGGTGTCCTGCAGCGTCACTGCCCAGCCCAGGAGCCACCTCTTGGCTTTCACCTGACCCTTCCTATAATCTCCCTTGCACGTTACATTCCCTCTTGTACAGATATTCCCATTCATAAAATCTTTTCCTGATTGTGGCGGCGAGGGCTGGGGTGTATCAGGAATAAATAAGATCCCGAGCAGCAGCTATTCGTCAAAGCCCTCATTTCCTGGAGTTCTGCCCTGATCCCTCTTGCATGCATCGCATTAGAGGGCAAAATCTCTTCTTATTTATTTTATACTTTGTTGTGTGGTTTATTAACCATCAGAATGCTGCGGGTGTGCTCGGCCCCGGGCTCGGGCAGTCCTGCCTGGCAGCGCTTCCCGCTGCGGGAGCCCGCGGCCAGGGCCGCGTCCTGGGGGCTGGTCGTGGGCATGGCAGGAATCTGCTGGAGCTGGCCCAGTGCTCTCATGTCCCAGCAGGAGCTGCCCTCAGAGCCGGCACAGCCCGGGGACACGGGCGGCTGCCTGGGTGGGGATGGGAGCGCCGGCCCCTCCGTGCTGGGAATGGCCCCTTTGGCACCGGCTCGGCCGGCGGGCTCCCCGCGCTCCCCGTGCCCTGCTGGGCGTCATGGGGAGCCACCGGCGCTGCTCCTGAGGGTGGGATGGAAGTGCTAATCCCCTGCGCGCTTGGCTCCATCCCACTTCAACAGGCTTTCTCTGGACTAGTTTTGCTTGGTTGGAATTTTTAAAATTAGAAAAACCCCAACAGAACCATATGCAGTTAATTTTATTTATTTTTAATTTTTTATTCTGGGTTCACATTTCTAATTTTCCAGAATATTATTTGCTACTATTTTCTGCTTTTCCCTCTGCCTTTCTCCCTCCTTTAGCTCCCGTTTCCCTCTCACCCTGCTCACTGGATGGGTTGCATTTTCTCCACGAGCTGAAGCCGTTGCTCCCCGTGCATCAGGAGGAAAGGATTAGCTGTACTTCTCTCAGACCTGAGGCATTACTATTTCTTCCCCATACTCAGCATCCAATTGTCTGGCTCTATCTGGGTCCTAAATCCATCCTGAATTGGTTTCCTAGCTGGCAGATTTGTGTGTTCCATCTTGTTTTGGGACCTGGCTTTCATCTGAATATCTCAAATAATTTTCTATTTTTCCAAGGAGAAGTTTTATTACATGCAGACAATCTGTATATGACTAGCGAAAATGAGAAGATAAAGGGTTGATTGAAAACATGTCAAATGCTGGTTTTTGCCAACAACGCCGTGTTTGATCGTGGAGGGAGCAGTGACAATCCCTCGTGTTGGGAATGGATGGGCTGGCGTTGGCCTCCGGGAGAGAAATGGTTAAATTATGCACTCGCTGGAGTATGAAGGCAGTTCTTCTTTGCTGACAGATAGTTTGACCAGTGTCAGGTTATCCCGATGCGTTCAGCATACCTTCATTGCATCATAAATAAAACAGACAAATTACTTTTTTTTTTTTTTTCCTCCTAGGGTGGAATAAGCAGGAGGAAGGGGAGGGATAGGGATTGGGACAGATGGGGGTTCAGGGGGGGTGAAGAATTAGAAGGAAAAGAAAAAAGAGAGAGATCTTTGCAGACACTCTATGAATCTCTGCTTGGCAGCTGAGAACAATGAGAAAAGCAAGCAATTACCTCGAATCCTTCCCCTTATCCAGACATAGGAAATATATTCCTGCCTGAGCCTTTTTTCTCCTCTCACCCTGCCTCCCTCCCTTCCTCTCTCCCTCCCTCCCTGCCTTGCCCTCCCTCTCTCCCTCTCTCTTTCCCCCTTGTATATCTAATTTAATTCTTCAAGGCATGGCAGATGTAACAAAGAAAGGAGGGTCTGGGTGGATGGGCCACTTCCCAGCGCAGGACGAAGCCGTCCTCCATGGCAAACGTCCTTTTCCATTCCCTGCCCTGGCAGACTCCTGCACCCTCAGCAGCAGCATCCATGAGAAAGGAGCAGAAAGGTATTTTATAGCTCCGGCTCTTTTACAAATTCCTGCCAAATCCAGTGGTGTGAATACTCAATCCCACTGGCCGGGCGCAGGAAGCCAAGGCGTTCTTTATTTCCAGAAATCCGTCCCAGAGGATGGCTTTGCCCAGAGGGGCAAACAGAGCCCCTGTTTTCAGTGGTCTTTTTACCAGCAGCTCTCTTATTCTCCCCAAATTCTTGTAAGATTTAAATTCTCATTCTTGAATCGATTTTACCCCCTTTTTTTCCAAAGCAACGTTATCAAGTATTTCCTGAGGTTGCTGGGTCTGTAGCGGGGATGTCCCTTGGGGCTCCCCTCTGCTTCCCGCCTCGGCCCCCGTGGGAAAAGGGCACTGACGTGCTGGGTTCCCTGGGTGTGACGGTGATGAACACCAAGGACCCGCGTCCCCTCGGGGCCCTGAGCCTTCCAGCTGTGAGAATGGTCCTTCGTGTACAAGTAGTCTAGCCTTTTCATTGCTGATAAGCCTTTAGGTGGCAGATGGATTTTCATTTCTGAGGTAATAAATACTGCAGGTATGGTAGTGCTGATGGGATGACTGCTTCTCTCAGTCACCCGTGTGCTGTGCTCAGGGCCACCCTGGGTGTGCGGGTCATGGAATTGTCTGGGAACAGTGGCCAGAACCACCCCCATGGCCGGCACAGTGGGTGTCTTTGCTTCTCAGGGTCCCCTGCTTGCTGCCTCCCCCTTCCCACCCAGCATTTGGCTTTCAGGGGACATCATAATTTTGTGCTCTGTTACAGACCTTTTCCTTGCACTGCTTGGAGTGCCCCCAACACCTGCACGTCGGGATTTAAAAGGGGACAGGCTGTCTGTTGCCGTTGCCTTTGCTTTTAGAAGCAAACTGAAACCACTATTAGACTTTTAATAATTTAAGCTAAAAATGCCATTCCTTATGGATGTCTCTGGCTGTATTTTTACAGTCAAGGGATAGAAAGGAACATTATAGGAAATTTAAAGGAGGCTTTGGGTATTAAATCTTCACCTCTTCCAGAAGATAACGCAGTTCCGTAAATCTGCGCGAGACCTTTGTTTAACCCACCCCCCGCCAGCGCGGGCAGGTTTATAGGCGCCTGTCTCGCTGCCGCTCACAGCCTGTGTTTTACATAATACCCTTCAGCATCGTGATATTAACCTTGATGGCATTATTATTGCTATTTACAGTTCATATGCTGGGAATGGTAAACTTGAATGGGATTAATGAAATAAATTAAGTGATGGAAATATTAATGCTATTAACAATCAGTAACAATAGTTGACAGCGTAGGAAAAAGAATAACCTGCCATTAACCAAGCAGGGTAGGATCTCTCTTGCATCAGCATAAAGGTATCTGACACTTCATTTTGATGAACCCAAGATTAATTTTCTTTCGAGAAACAACTTCTCCAGGGTCTTCATGCTTCTGTGTTTCAAAACTGAGCTTCTGGCATGTTTCCCATGTCACCTTCCTGATGAGCAAGAGTCCAAGGGCAGGAGCTCGGTGATAAGGACAGGCCCCGTGGGCTCCATCCAGCACCGCTGAACTTTGTCTCCGTTTGGTCCCACTGGCATTTTGGGCTTCATGAGGCTGCTGCAACACATTCTCTGTGTCCCTTTTCCAGCAAAGGAAAAGACCCCTCGCTGCTGGTGTAAATTTACAGCTGGAGGAGCCACTGGTGATGCACAGCTGGTCCTTTCTGTTGTGCTATTTCCATTTGAAAAATGGGATTCATCCAGCTGAAGGGTTACTAGGCTCCTGGGCTGTTGGGAGCAGCTCGATGGCATTTTGGGTTGATGTGGTACTGAAGGGAGCTCTCTTCTCCATCCCCGCTACACCGGCGTGGAAACAGGAGAAGGTGACTTTATCAGGCCTGCAAGAGACATGATGGCTCCTGGGCTTGCTGTGATTTCACCGAAGCCCTGGAGAGCAGAAATACCAGTCTGTCTTCCTTTGTGTTCCTCATGGGAGGTTCATCCTAAGCCAGAGCCCAGGTTTATCAGATGGGACCATGTTTCAGCACCCGGTGCCTTTGTGCAACGTTGCTCGTGGAGCAGATGCTGAGGCACTGGAAAATTCCCTGCTGATAAGGTGAGCAAAGGTTAGAGAGAAAAAAGTGTCGCTAATTTTTTTCCCCTTCCAAATGCGTCCTGCCAATCCTTCCCAGCTGGCTAAAAGCTTGGGTTTCTCACACTAGGGAAGAAAGTGAGCCCATAAATAAACCAGGGCAGGACACCTGGAAAGAATAAAGTGCCCTTCTCAGCCTTGCAGGGGAGGACGACTCGGTGTCTGCCGGCTGGGACACGGAGGCTGTGTAGGAAAGGAGCCAGGCTCGGGGCTGGGCAGCGTGGGGACGCTTGGGAGATGCCGTTGTGCTCTGCCAGAACCTTTTGTCAGCTACAGCATGGCTTTTAGTGTTACTGATAGTGCTCTGCTGCTGAGGCTCAGGGTGAGGACACTTGCCACTGTTCCAGTAACGCTGGCTTTAGTCAGAGTGGAGGCTGAAATCTGTTTCTTAGGGTAACCCCGCAGTTCAACCCCTAAAGGCTTCAGCTCTGGGAGCTGCTCAGGTTTCCCAGGTTGCTTGCAAGTGAACAGGGCCGTGCAGTGATGAGACAGTCTAGTTGGAGTGTTTGGCTCTTTTCTGTCACATCCTGGATTATCTTGTATCCAAATTTCAGTGTGTGCCCTTTTTATTATGAGGAGGAAAACGATTCCTTTTAATAACCTGTGTTCATTTTACTTTCTGGTGGGAAAAATGCTCAACCACCTGAGATACTCCTTAAACAACTCCCTTCAGTAGAAATGGTATTCTCCTGATTCTCAAACCCCAGTTTTAGGAGTTTTCCTGCAGCCTGAAAACGAACAGTAGACTTTGATCCAGGGACATGAAATATGGCCAGAAAAGCCCATTGTTTCGCCAACAGCCTTATCTCTGATGCTCTCCCTGCCACTCTCAGACCCTGAGACTCTTTCTCCAGAGCACATCAGACCTGTGCATTCATTATCCACTCAGGGAACTGATAAAGAATATACCTGCTTTTCCTCAGGCTCTGGAAAGGGCCTCCCCAAGCCCTGGCCAATGTCAGCAGGGGCCTGTGTCCTCTGTGGGGACAGCGTGTGCCTGGTGCAGGTTCTTCCTTTGGCTGGCACCTTGGAGAGCCTCTGGCGTGTCCTGCATTCTGGACACTTTTCTCTGCAAGATGTGTTTCCTGTTGGACACGCCGTCCCAGCTGCAGGTGCCTGCTGTTGGCCGCTGAGGCGTTTCCCCTGGGCTGTGTCTGCTCCCTGCTCCCTCTCCCCCGCCGGGGCCGTGCCCGCTGGTGCCGCTCGCTGCCCTGGCAGGATGGCAGGCTCCCAGGCACCGCCTTTGGGAGGGAATGGGACACACTGTGCTCACCTGAAGTGAAGCTGCTGCAGGCAGGAAGGCAAATTCAACAAACCATTGTATTTTGGAATAAAAGGTCTAAGGGCTGATGAATTGCAATCCCAGTTGAACACCGAAATGAGGGGACACTTCTGGAGACAGGCAGATCCTTTGGCCTTGGAGTTACAGAGTTGTCTGCAGATATTAAGAAAATTCCTCTTTTTAATTGCTTCTGGCCCTAATCATCCATTAACCATTGCCTAGGTCCTGTCAGCCCATGAACCAGTATTGGGGTTATTTGGAGAAGAATCCTATTTTCTGTTCCTTTTTGATGAAGGTAAAATGGCTGCAGCATGCTTTAAGATGGAGCCTCGCTTCTGGAGGGATAGAAATGGAATTAGCAAACATAAATTGTATTCAAAATAGCAGTTTCTCCTTCATCTCGTTGCACTCGGCTTTCCTGTCTGTCCTCCTCTCCGTCCCTCTGTCCCAGCCCTTTCAGAGCAGAGCAGGTAGTCATTCTGGGGGTAGTTTTTTATCCACTGGTTTAACTTGCATATTCCTGCAGCACGGCTGTGAGTTAGTTACAGCACGTTGGGTTTGCTCACGCTTTTCCTCGCAAGTCTTGTAAAATAGCCTGAGAGAGCTGACAGCAGGATAAGACCTGGCATAAACTTGGGAATAATCTTTTTGAATGCTACAAAAAAACCCAAAATACAGTTTACTTTCCTGTTTTTAGCTCTGCGTCCTTCAGGCTGCACATGTTTGTAAGCACCTTCGGTTCCCATTTATTTTAGTGCTCCCCATCTCCTAAGAGCAATTCAACATCTGAAAGCTTTGGATCCAAAAGGGGTTTGTAGGAATAATGCCAGACCCGGGGGGAGGGGGTCAGGGGATCAAAGAGAGGGGGGTTAATGTTGGCTGCTGTGCCTAAATCTGTTTTTCCACCTGAAACCAATAACATTGCAGTGATAGGGATTCTGTAGGTACTAATTATTCTCCTTATTCCTAATTCTACTCCAGGTTGGGCTGGCATTAGGTGTAATTGTTTTTATTAGAGAATAATACTGGAAGCAACCATTTATAAACTCACTAAAGCTGTAGAAACATTTACTCTCAAAGTTTCATGAAGCTTTTTATGATTTCCGTGCATATTGTGGTTAATATTTCCAATTAAGCTATCACACATGCTGCATATATTATGTAATTATACTGGAGGAGCAACTCAGAAATTACAAGACAAGGACACAACAAAAAGTTAATTAAAAATGTGAAGACCTTAAGAGGCAGAGAGAACAACAAATTTCAGGAAATTAATAGTCTAGATTAAAAATTATTCAGGGCCTTCACTCTAATGGGAGCCCATTTTAATATTCAGCATTCCATGTCAATATTGGAAGTTTAAATCCTGAAATGTGCATTTCCACGCTTTTGTGACATTGGCTCACAATCTTAACGTCCTTTTAATGTACTTTTTGTTGTGTAAATCTGTGTAAGTACCATCAGTCATCAAACCTGACATGTGCCTGCGTGCGGCAGCCCCAGCCTGCATCTATTACAGCTTTTTGTGTTTGTGCAGTGGAACCTCCTTAGACAAATTCCACTGAAGGCACAAACCTGCTAAAGGAATACATTTGTTTTCCCCTGAAACAATAGACCTGCATCAAAGGAACATCCAAGGAAAGAATAAGTCATTGCAAAAGATAAATTTCTTTCCTGCAGCAAAGCAAAATGTGCCGAGGCTCTGACCTGTTGAGGAGGTGAAGCTGTGGACTTACCGGGGCAGTGGGCAAACCCCATTAGAAGACACACCATCATTTAAGTAATCAAAAAAAAAATCAAAAAAATATCCAGCCAACACCTTGTGCTTTTCGTGTGGTGCTGTGGTTTGAGGTGTTTTACGAAAATGGAAGGAAAACATGAAGAACATTGCTCCCACCTGAACTTCAGCGTGTGGCTGAACTTGCTTATCAACAAGGAGCTGGCAGCCACATGGCATTTGATTTAAATGTATCCACATTTAAAGCATGTTTTGCCTATGTCCACAAATAAACAGCAGGAATAGAGCAAGGGTTTGAGGAGGGCAGGGCCAGCATAGGCAGCTGTGGGCATCTTCTTCCTGACCCTAGGATGGTGTGAAAACCCCCGGTGTCACACAGCAGGCACCTGCAGCCGTGGGCATGGACAGGCAACGGCAAGGGGCTCAGGGTCTTCTTCTGCCAGGACAATATCTTTTTGCCATTTTTTATTTTAAAGGTGGGAAAGGTGATGTCTTCACTGGCCATGGAGAGGTCTCTCAAACTGCCAGGGAAAAGCTTTATGAAAGTCTTCTCTCAATATATTGTCAGATCCCTTTCCAAGTGTGTCTGTGGGAGAGGTGGATGGTACGAGGTGCACCAAGAAAGGGAGAGTCACCCCACACACACAGCTGGTGCCTCTCCAGCCCTGCTGGAAGGCCAGAGGTGTCCTGGAGGTTGCTGGACACGGTGCTCGTGAGGCTTGCCTGGCTGCCCCCTGGGCAGGGGAGCCCTGGGTGTGGTCAGTCCAGGTGACAGCAGCCATTGGGGAATGCTTATTCCTGTCTGGATTTGAGGGTGATTCTTTACCTGCCTGACACAGGCGAGCTCCAAGAGGACTTTCATGGCTGCCTGCTCTCTACTTGGCGCTCTAAGCCGGAGTTTTGGCCGAATTCTGTCCATAAATAGATTCATTGCTGTCATTTGGATTTGTGGTGGCAGCATTTGCCCATTATTGTGTTATTTTAATTCCCTCAAGAATCTAATGAAAATTAAGTGAAAAAATAAGGCTTTCTGTATTCTGTTTTCAAAATGATGGATTGATAGAAGGACAGGCGACTTTGACTTGTAGGCTGAAGATTTTATGCATATATACATAACAGATATGGAGACAGAATTTTTCCCTTATGGCAATGGAATGGTTTTGATAGTCTCCATTAAAATAGATTTGAAAATACCATTTGTTTTATGTTTAAACCTTAAATTAAATTTTTCAATAATAAAGTATGCTTATTATAACCCAATTCTATCAATCACTGAAATGAACAGCATATTGGTGGGTTCAAGCAAGTAAATAAATGTGTTATTTTACTGCGTATCAGGAAGTTTGATTGGCTAGAATTCTTCCCTCTGAACTGGTGGGTTAGAGGTTTAAGCATCATACCCGGAACTCGCAGTGATGCAGGGTGTTGACCCTGCCTCTTGGGGCCTTGGACAAAGGCTGGCAGCTCAGACAAAGCATGAAAGTGTGTTGCTCTCTGTCCAAGCTGTTCCCATGGTTGCTTTGAGGAAGTACCTTCAGAGGTGTGGTGTTGGAAGAGCCGCGTGATGTGCCGTGTTCTGCAGGGATGTTGTTTGAGTTGTTGCTATGGATCTTCCAGCTGCTCTGTTCGTCTGGGGTCATTGTGATTGTTAAACTGATTATTTTCATATGTGCTTGGAGACATGCTAAATGAGAAAAGAGTTCTAGATAAGATTTGGTTCTCAGCTGGAAGCAGATGTGGGCATGGGGAGCATCTCCCTCCTTGGTCACTGCTCAAGGCTTTGCAAGATCTCTCCTTTGCACAGAGCAGTAATTGCCTCTGCAGAAGGTGTGTCAGCGCTGTAGGACAGGGGCCCTCACATGAACAGGTATGGCTGGGTGAGTGTGGGCATTTCTGGGTGCTGGGCCCTCACCCTCCATCCCAGGGGCCCCCTCCAGCAGGAAAGCAGCTCTAGGAAGGAGGCCCAGGCAGTCTTGTACACCCGTGTTTCTGTGGTGGGTGCTGTACCAGGCACGTGTCCCAGAGGTTTGTGGAGCACAGAGAGTGCCCAGAGCTGGCTGCAGCTGCTGTGTGCACGTGTGGGCTGCTAAACGTCCCTCTGCTGGGTCCTGCACTCCACACTTGCCCTGCACAGGCTCTTGCTGCCCTTCCCCAGCTTGGCCTGCCCTGTGTGTCCTGCTGGCTCTGGGCACCTGGAGCATCCCTGTGCCAGCGTCAGTGCTCGTGGGCAGAGGGGGCAGGTCATGGGGCACAGCTCCCACTAACTCAGGGCTGGGAGCTGTGCTCCTGCCTTCTGTTCTGCTGGGCCCCCTGAGTGCTCTCTGAGAGGAGACCTGAATAAATCACATTACAGTAGCCTGAAGAAGAGGTCACAAATCTTTTTGAAGAGAAAAAAAGCCACTTCTGGCCACTGCTGAAACATGAACTTCCACATGTATCCTGTTAGAAAAAATGAATTCCATGTTGGGAAACTTATCGACATGTTTGGGCATAGCTCATAGACAGGGAGAGCTACTAACACTCCAGTGACACCTTCCAGATGTTCTCCCTTCAATAATTATCCGTCTGCTCCAGGCTGGCTTGCTGCTCCCTGGACATCCTGGGCAGGCGGGATGACAGCTGCTGAAGGCCACTGACAGGTTTGGCAGAGGTGGAAATATTCTGGCAAGTGGAATAAATTCTGAGTGTTCTGGGTTATCCGTCACTAACGTGGCTCAAAAGAAAGAGCAGGGACGGAGTTCAGAGCTTGTCTCTTGTTCAGACCCAGTGAGGACACCATCCCTCCACCCTCTGCTGGGGAAAGCAGACTCTCCTGCCCAGATTGTGTTCTTCCAGCCCCCACTGATCACCACGTGCAGTCTGCACACCATGCAAACAGCTGTTAGAGGTGTTGATGTAGCAGATCATCAACTACCATGAGCATCACGGAGAGAAAAATGGCCATGACAGGTTGAAGTCTGTTCCCAAATTACTGGAGAGCATGAGAAGGTGAGAGGTGCTCCCCAGCAGTTGTTTTCGCCGAGCAGGTTGGTCCCAGTGCGTGGGGGTTAATTCAAGACCTCCAGCCTGCAGTGGCCAGGCCCTTTTCCCTGCAGCACCCGAGGGTCTGTCCCCTGCCAGCCCACCCAGCCTGCACATTCACAGGGCCCCAGTCACTGCAGCCTCGAGGGACAGGCAGGGAGATAAAGCAGTATTTTCCCCAGAAAGACCAGGTAGAAGGAAGATGTGTTTCTTCAATAACAGGTGGAATCTTTGTACACATGCTTTGGAGATGAAATGCACAAAGTGGAGCTTGCACGGGTCTTTGTTTTACACGACGTGCAGAAGTTCTGTGAGCAGCTGCAGCAAAGCCCCCCGAAGGCCTGGCCTTGCCTGTGTGAACAGCACTGAGGAAAAGGGGTTATCAGTTCCAACCAAACAAGATACTTGCTGTTCTGGGTTGGCAGTTCTGGCCTTCTCCCCAATTTTTTTGTCCCTTGGGGAGTAAAAGAGCTGAGAAAAAAACTTAGTTAAAAAAAAGACAAGATTCACAAGATTCAGATTAACTGAAAACCTTCAGATCAGGAATATTCATCAAACATGAAATTTTTGGCCAAAATTCTTTAGATTACTGTAATTGGGTTTTGCTGTTTGTGACTTGAGACTTATGATGTCATTTCATGTTTATCTGTGAAGGGACCTGGGTATAACATCATGTGAACATGACCAAGTGTGATGGAATGCCAAAAGCTAAAGAGAAACAGATGAGTTCTGGGCTGGATACCTGCTTTACCCTCATATCTAATAAGGAAAAAGCTGGGATGTGGAAACAGGGTGAACAGTAAGAAGAGAAAAAAATTTGGCACGTCTTTTGTTGAAATTCAATCCTCCCCCTCCCTAGTATGCCCAGAAACCATCTGCAAACTTTTCAATCATTTTTTAGGATACAGTGAATTTTATCATAATTTTGTCAACCAAAACCATATGTGCTTTTCCTATTGACAACATAGAATAACAAAATCATATTTGTTCAGACCACAAGGCAGGTAATAAATAACTGTGGACACACTTCTACAACTTAATGTTTTTTTGGATTTTTTTTTTTAAGGCATTGAATATTACCAAAAAATTTAATTTGGGAGGTAAAGTAAACTTCTGAAGAGAAAACCATCTGAGAGAAAGCTTGTGGCTCAATAACATTCACCTTCCTGTTAGACTGATTCTAGCTCAGTGTCCTGAGGCCATAACAAAATGAGCTCTTCCCCTGCCTGCCCACAGCCTTCCGTGGTTATCCATGCATGTGGTTATCTACAGTTAGCCGTGTATGTGGTTATCCACAGTTATCCATGCACACAGTTATCCATACCCATGCACACGGTTATCCATAGTTATCCATGTATGTGGTTATCCATACACACAGTTATCCACAGTTAGCCATGTATGTGGTTATCCACAGTTATCCGTACACACAGTTACCCATGCACACGGTTATCCATAGTTATCCATGTATGTGGTTATCCATACACACAGTTATCCATGCACACAGTTATCCATGCACATGGTTATCCATACACACGGTTATCCATGCACACGGTTATCCATACACACGGTTATCCATACACACAGTTATCCATACACACGGTTATCCATGCACACAGTTATCCATACACACGGTTATCCATACACACAGTTATCCATACACACAGTTATCCATGCGCACAGTTATCCATACACACAGTTATCCATACACACAGTTATCCATGCACACAGTTATCCATACACACAGTTACCCATGCACACGGTTATCCATAGTTATCCATGTATGTGGTTATCCATACACACAGTTATCCACAGTTAGCTGCGTATGTGGTTATCCACAGTTATCCGTACACACAGTTATCCATGCACACAATTATTCATACACACAGTTATCCATACACACAGTTATCCATGCACACAGTTACCCATGCACACGGTTATCCATGCACACGGTTATCCATGCACACAGTTATCCGTACACACAGTTATCCATGCACACGGTTATCCACAGTTATCCATGCATGTGGTTACCTGTGCCTGTGCAAACAGCTGGCCCCAGTCCCAGCATGTTCCCTTTGTGCTCTGGCACCATTTCAGTCAGCTGTGTGTCCATTGCTCTGAGAAGTTTGGATCTGTGGGGTAAAAAGATGAAATGTGAAGTAAGGTAATCTAGGATGTGCTTCCTCCTAATACACCAGCCATGAAATGTGTCTCCTTACTGATACTAGACAAGCTAATCTTTCAGGTCTGACCAAATACTGCCAGAATAATGCACAAATCCTTCCCTGAGAGGGTGGGCAGGCCCTGGCCCCAAGTACACAGAGCAGCTGTGGCTGCCCCTGGGGCCCTGTCAGTGTCCAAGGCCAGTTGGGTGGGGCTTGGAGCAACCTGGAATAGTGGAAGGTGTCCCTGCCATGGGAGGGGTGGGAGGGTGGAATGGGCTTTAAGGTCCCTTCCCTCCTAAACCATTCTGGGGGTCTGTGATTCTCTGAAAAATCTTTACTCTAGAGCATCAGAATAGTCCTGCCCTGGGGTGGCTTTGCTACAAGCAACATTGGCTCATTCTCTGGGTCTAAAAAATAGGAGTGCAAGGAACCACCTAAAGCACTTCAGAGGAGTCAGCCCTTTTTGTGGAGTGGGCTCAGCTTCTAATCACCAGACTCCAACAGGGAATATGACTCAGATGTGTTAACAGTACCACGTAGCCATTGGAAGCAATTCCCAAAAAAGCTGGTGAGCTCCTTGTTCAGAGTGTCTGTAAGTTGGACAGGGAACTTGCCTGATGGGTGCTTTAACGAGACTTTGGGCATAAAGAACGAGCATTATTACAGTGGGTTACACTGACGTTTGGGTCAAACGAATTAAAGAAAACATATCAGTGAACTCGTGTAGACAAACACACGGTTTGAATATGATTCCATGTATTACATTATTAAACATGCAGTTGTCATGGTGTTAGCAGTGATAAACAGCCATAGGTTTTTATGCAGTGCCTCATTAAGATTCACTTGAGGATGTGGTTGGATCTCCGCTGCCTGACTTTGCACCCTCCTCACTGTACCTGTTCCAGTGCAGCACCTCCTCACTCCTCGTCCTTAACCACAGCTCTGGCCTCTGCCAGGTTTTTGTTCTTTCTCCATAACAGTGAGATAAACAGAAAGACAGAAACCTTGGGCTGAAGACTTTACCCACAAAGCTCTGCTTATCTGTTGGAATAGTACCCCAAGACTTCAGCTGGGTGGTCGTCCAGGGGTGATCACACAGGAAGACAAAGTTCCCCTCAAACCTTCCCAATCTAAAGGACTCAGTGGTAAAGGAGGAAAATCATACAATTTGTCAACAATGATGATAAAATAATTAATAGACTTTTCAGGTCCTTATAGCCTTCCTTTTAAGTTCTTGTTGATCATAACAAATGATCAGTTAAAGCTTTCTGAGATTGGCAGGGATTATTATCCCTGTATTATGGATTAGGTGACTGAGGTAAAAAGGGGTTAAATCCTCAGCCCTGTATCTTCCACCCAGGTCAAGATCCTCCTGCCCCAAAACCTTGGCCACCCATGGACATGGCAGCACACAACAGATGTAGGACTGGATGGTCTTGAAGGACTGGATTGGTCTCTTCTGACCTTGGTGATTGAGCGATGTCACAAGAGCAGGTCCTGGGCCCCCGAGGACCTTGTGGTGCATCTCCTGCCCTGAGCTGCTCATCTCACTGGAGACCCTCAGCTCCTGGGCTCCCCAAGCCACGGGTGGGCCCAGTGTTCCACCTCCTGCACAGCTGCTCCAGGGACTGAACCTGCTGATTGAACTTTTCACCACACCAGGGGCTCTTCAATACGTGCTTTAGCAGCAAATCCAGGAGATTTAGGGGAAATGTGGCAACTGCCAGACTTGGGAAAGATGCATTGGGAATACCCAAAGGGTTTAGATCCCGAATGCAGTGGAAATGAGGTTTGGGGTGGTTTTTTTCTCTTTCAGTAGATGCTCTGCTTTCCATCCCTTTTGCTGCTCTCTAGCAGAAGTTCTGCCCCCTCCTATATGTGGAAATGAAGGTCAGTGTTTGCCCTGTTCCTGGAATACAGGCCATTTTTTTAGAAATCTTCAATTTTCAAGACAAAGCACCTGTGCCGATGTTTTCTTTCAGGCAAATGGCAAGGGAGAACATGCAGTCTGTTTTGCAGTGAAAATTAGACTATTTTTAACTCTGAAGAGCTCTCATTAACACCTAATTTCTAGGTAAAGGAGCCACTTGTTTTTCCTTCCTTTCTCAACACTGAATGAGGGGTATTTCATAACTGTGATCTGTAACGTGATCAAACCTGCAGGATCCACAACTCCTTTCATAACTCACCGTGCCGATCGCTTTGTCTGGTTATAAATTCAGGCTCTTGCCACCAGCCTCTTTTTTTCTCTTCAATATTTTAATATTGCATCTAATATTTAACAAGCATAGAAACGATGCAAATGCTGTGGAATGTGTGACATAGGACTGTGAATTGGGTTGAGGCTGCTAAAAATCCTTGCTTTTTGCAGAGGTTGGTGTTGCTTTTGTGTCGGTTTGTTTTTAAACCAAACCAGAAACCACTCCAAGAGCGCTAAAGGAAATCTAAGAGGCAAAATGCTTTGCAGGTCTGGGTGCTAATAAACACAAGAACTCTGTTCTCAGTACACTTTAAAGAAAAACAAGATTAGGGTTTCTTTCACAGCTGCCTCAGTTTGGGGCCAGAGTTTTAAAAAAAGCACCTTCTGCCTTCCAAAACCAGAAGGCAGTTCCATTGGGGCAGCTCCTCTGTGCGAGCAGGGTGAGGGCCAGGAAGGGAAGCTGAGTTGGAGAAAGTGCTACTTAAAGTAAATGTTAATGATTTAAAATGTTATTCCTTCTGTGCTTTTAGAGACCAGGAAAAAAAAAAGTTAAAAAAAAAGAAAGAGTAATAAAGGCTTCCAGCCTGTACCTCATCTCCAGTCACTCCTGTGAAATTCCCAAGAGAGCATCCAGGCTCCCCTCTCCCCCTCTTTAAAAATGGTGGACCTGGAACCACTTACAAGAGAGGCTTAATAAGAGGCAAATGTGTTTTATATTTTGTATCTTGTTAAGTGAAAAAAGATGGATTCTCACAAGTAGTCTCCTGGTGCAGATTTGAGTGGTCTGTGCATGCAAATGTTGTGATGCTTCGGCTGCCAGCATCCCGCTCCAGTCCCCCTTGGCCACTTAAAATCCCACCCCCAGAGCGAGCTGAGATGAAATTGCTTCATTTGTTCAATGGATCTGCAGATCTGGGGAGCTTGTTTCTATCTGATTTGCTGATAATTTACTCCTCATTTGATTTTTTTCCTTTTCTTTTCCCCCCACCTTAGAAAGGAAACAGTGTCTCAGCTCACATCTCTTCCCTAAGGAGGGAGGAATTGTTTCACCGGGCTTAGAGGATGATTGAAAGCAACTGAAAAATATTAAAAAAGACCTACACAAAGATGAAACATTTTTTAGAGGACAAGAAAACCCCTTTACATCTGAAAATTGATAGTAAAATTTTTAATTTATGCCCCTAATTGCCGAAAAATCTGCTAGAAAAATCCACGGTGCCTTTGTGAAGGTGTGCGTTGAACAGCGAGACGTGTTCCCCCTCAGATAATCATTTTTATGACCTTTTGGTGCAAGACAGTGCTGTGCTCACTGTCGGCTTTCACTAGTCAGTGGTGAGGAAACGCCTTCTATTTGTCTTTGATCCAGAGATCTGGATTGCTAAACCTGATGGCCACAATTAAAGACAGTCCCGCTGCAAACCTGACCTCTGCCTGCTCTCAACTTCATGTAAACTTTTCAATATGGATGTAATTTCGTATTAAATTACCCGTGCTTTATTGCTTTTTAGCACAGCGCTGTCCCGTTGCCTTTGAAAAATCTACAGAGTAACAAAAAACCCCAACTTGCAGTGCATCTGCTCAATTATGTAATTATGGACCTGTTTTCCTGCGTTTAGGAGCCTTTTTGGATGCGTTGTCTGTTGGAAAGCTGCGATACTTGTGCTGGGTTGGTTTGCTGTGTCCTTGGAGCACATCCAGAATAAAACACGGAGCTGCAGTTGGGGTTTGCTGTCCTGCAGAGCTTGTGCTGACATGTGCCCTGTTTTCAGGGCGCTCCGATGGGCTGGGAGGTTTTCCCTCCAAACCCTAAACGTGACATCAGCCCATCATTTTCACTCTGTGCTCATGTGGGCCTGTTTGAATGAGGGCTAAAACTCCTCAGCTTTAGGAGATCCTGGGAATCACACAGAACGAGGCATCAGCTGAGCTCCCACGGCTTCCAAAAAGCAAAAAAGAAGTGGAATGTAGTGGCCAGGAGACTCTGGGCTCCTGTTAGGTCGTGCCAGCTGCTCCTGTGTCAGTGCCAGTGTCCCCAGGGAGCTCCTCCCTTGCCGCTCAACAACTCAGGCACTAAAGTGAATAAATAACCAGCTATCAAAACACACCACCCAGGGGAGGTAAATGTGATTTATTAGAGACTTAAAATACAAAATCATAAGGTTAAAAATAATTCATAATTAATCTTAACAGGTGCGCTAATAAAGGAAGAGTTAAAGGTGTTTGCAGCCTAATCTGGTTGTAGCTGTTGCCTTCTCTGGCACTGCCTCACTTTGATCCTCTTCTCTTTTAAACCCAAATGCAGCTTTACCCAACTATTCATTTATTTATCATTTTTTTGGGGCTAAAAAGCTGCATTCACCAGAAAAAACCACACACTGCATGGAATTCTAGCAACTGATGCAAAAACGGGACTAGACACCACCAGGCAACCGGTGGGAGCAGGTTTTGTCTCTTGCCTGGCTCTTCTTACCTATTTCTCATTGAAGCTCTGACTGAATTCTAGTGCAAAGATGCCCAAGCGTCCCATGACCTTGGCTGCCTGTGCTCCCCTTCCCAGGGCACGTTCCCGAGCAGTGACTGTGCTCTGGGGTCAGGGCTGAGGCTGCTCTTGTCCCATGCTGTGCCCTGGGGACAAAGAACATCAGGCCAATTCATTGTCCCATCCCTGGCAGTGTCCCAGGCCAGGCTGGAGGTGTCCCTGCCCGTGGCAGGGGGTGGAACGGGACGAACTTTCAGGTCCACTGCAACCCAGACTGTTCTGGGATTCTCTGATTATGCTGAGGAACAAGAGATGGTTGAAAAAAGCTACAGTCACCCTTTTTTTCACAGCTAAAAATGATGTAGTAAGGAAATGGAATTTTCCACCTAAATATCTGTCTTGACTGAAAATCTTGGATCTTTAACATGAAAAGCAACTGATTTTTGAAAGCAGAATTTAAATGTTTTTTTAAATTTTTGATTAAACTGAGTCAAACAATTCTTTGTGGAAATGGACTGGGCTGGGTTTATTTCCCACACAAAAAAGGCAGAAAACACTTTGCGACAAGCTTTAATCAAAAGGCAGTTAAGGGGATGTTTTCTCATGTGGATTCCATTTCCTGGGATGCTGAGCCCAGGACCTGAGCTGTCTGGGTTTTCATCCAATGCGTTTGCTCTGCAGTGAAGAGGGAAACACTGGAGCATTTTAAAGAGCAAAATCTACAGTCAGCTTGGTGGGTGCAGTGTGAGCCTTTCTGGGGAGCTGCAGGACTGCGCAGAGCGAGGAGCTGGTTTTCAACTTGATTCCCTGGGTTTAGAAAGTGAATTAAACCATAACTCGTATGAGGTATTTTGTTGGCTTTTTAAAATAGTTGTCATTAACAACTATAATTTGGGATTTTTAAAGTATTGGTGTTTAGCATTACCAGAACTGTCCGCTCCATTTTTGCATTTGTCTGGGCTCCTCTGCTTGGCACACTCAGTGTCAGGGAGTGCCCAGGTTTAATTTGCATTTGTGGAAAGAAATTCCCCTGATTGGTTTCAAATGCATCACCTTTTAATTTCATGGAGGATGCCCAGGTACTCGTGTTAAGAGATGGCCCAGAAGCAGCTGATCTACCCCCTGTGTAGGTTGTTCATTATCTTACCATTGTTGTTATGTTTCCTCTTATTTATTGCCTAGTTAAGATTAGAAAAAAATTCTTTCATTGTGGTCATGCAGGAGATTTTCCATATCTCTGATCATTCCTGGCAGGTTGCTGTGAATCATCTCTAATTGTGCAATATTATTTTGGAAGTAGGACGGTCACTGCTGTACACTGCAGCTGAAAAGGCTCCCCTTCCATGTGTTACACGTCATTTTCCTGTATTGCTTGTCATCCTCCTGTACTGTTTCTGTCCCTCGTGAGCCTTGGGTTTGCAGCTTTGCAGTGCTGGAGCTGCTTCTCACTCAAGTGCCGGGCTGCTTCTCCTTTCTGCTCCTGTGTCCTGAAAGGACGAGGGTGGCCGCTGCTCGCCCCGGGCTGGGCACAGAGGAGCAGAGGATTAAGGCAGTGCTCTTTCCCCATGTGGCCCCCAGCTGGAGCTGCCCCAGGCCTGTGCGGCCACCAGCACCTGGGCTGGTGACAGGGCCACTCTGCTGCTGGTGCCGGCTTCTCCAGAGGGCTGTGGAGAGCCCTGCCTGGGATTGCTCCTCCTTTGCACCACGGCCTTCCTTTGTTGTTTCTGCGGCTCCTTTCCTGTGTCCTCCCGTGTGCAGGTGGACAGGGAACGGGCCGGGGTTTGGGACAACACGCAGATAGGTGGAAGTTGACAAATTTCCACTGTGTGTGGAGGGGATGGGGCTGCAGGCTCAGGCCCTGCCTGTGGCTCTGCCTGCCCAGTGCCCGCCAGGACCCCAGCCACACACACACCCGTGGTGGTGGCTCTGCTGCTGCCACTGGGAAGGGCTGCCGGGGACTGGCTCTTGGAGCTCTTTGCCTGGATTGCCAAACAGGGCAATTCTGGAATTATGCCACTTGCCTGACGTGCACTGAAATTCATTGATGTTTTGGGGTTTTCTGTTGTTACATTTATCTTTTTTTAATTAATCTTTCAAATAGGTGTAAAATCCAGCATAAAAATTGCAGAGATCTGTAGTGAAAATTGTGTAACATGAAAGACAGATTTTCAGTTTTTATTGGGAAGCAAAATTTTGCTTCTTTGGTTTGCATAATTTTTGGTCTGAGCTGAGTGGTTGAGGCTGAGATGTCTGTTTGATATTTAGGGAAAGATTTGATGCTTTAATAAGGGAATCCTCTGCCTCCCTCATCCATCATTCGTCATCCTCATCCATCCAAACCCCGCAGTAAATTTGTTAGAGCCTTTTTCATATTCAGGGCTTGTATAAATAATGGCTGTTGTGAATGGAAAAAGGCAAGGGGAATTTTCTTGTTTGTGTTGTGTCTCTGGTCACAGCCATAGAGCTGTTGGGTGGTTTTTGCTTTCGGCGTTGCCCTGATTGTGGTGACCACTTGCCCAGAGCCCCGAGCTGGTGAGCCTGGCTCTGAGATCTATCTGATGTATGTATGAAAGCGCCTGTGCTCGGTCCTGCGCGCTTTTATCCTGCTCCATCGTGTCTTGCTCCTTCTCTCTGCTGTCTTAGGGATTATGCAGCTTCTCCGCAATATTCCGAAATTAATCAAACCAAGGCAAACCTCATGCTATATTATCCATCACTGGAGGAGAATGATTTCCACAAGCCAGGCAGCTTTACATTGTTTTGTCCAGGGGCTGCAGCAGAATTCCATTAACCAGAATACGCTGGAAATCTGATTTCTCACAAAACGCATTTGTTAAATATTCACAAGCAGCAAATTTTTAGATTTGATGCTAAGTGTAGCCCTAAGCACAAGTTTCTTTTTCTCTTAGTTTAATTAGGCAGGGGACAAACGCGGTGTCCACTCCTTTGTGGGTGCCTTCCCCCACGGAGCAGCTGCGGGTGTGGATGCGGCCAGGCTGGAGCGGCTTTGCTCTGCACTGAGGGATGTACAAACTGAACGGCTGCTTACCCCGACTATTGCATATTTCGTCTCTTATATAATCGAGCTCTACAGGTAATTTCTTTCACTAAATTAGTAACCATGCTGCAGATTGCAGACACTTAGTTTGATTGAAAGTAATAAAGGGAGATTATCCGCAGAGTTCGCTGAATGACGGTTCTGACTTGACCCACTGCCCAGAGAGATAAGAATTAATCTTATAAACCTCTCCACACTTGCAGGGCTCTGATCCGCCAAACAGCCGTGCGGGGGCCCGGCTGCCCCTCTTTGTTCCAGGGCAGCCCTGGCTGGGAGAGGGAGAGGGAGCCCAGTGCAGGGAGGGCTGACGCGGGCCCTGGGAAGGCCACAGTGATTTCTGGGTGGTGGTGTGCTCTCCTGACAGCGGTACCCAAACCACACTGCTGGGGCAGCTGCGCCCCCGCCACCCGCAGGAACAGGAGGATGGAGGTTGGAGACTGAGAGGGGAATGAATGCCACTGTTCCAGACACGTGTGCTTGTGCTCCACACTGGGAGAAGCTGGATGGGTCTTGAGACGCCTCCCATTGCTACAGAGCTGCTCTCTAAGTTCAGATAGTTTCTGAACCTTTTTCCTTCCTGTCCTGCCCACAGGTTTCTTTGAGTCCTACGCTGCCACAGACTAGTTTTTTTCCCAGGTATTTTGTCTTTGTCCAAGGTGTTTTCTCTTTCTAAATGACATTTTAATTGAGTGCTTCCACAATTACTGACAATAAAGTCACTAATTTATTTTGCACAGCTTTTGCTAACACCTGTGAGCTGTTTAAGTGTGATGATCCTGACTTCTCACCTCCCCCTTGGCATCTTGGGTGCTGAATGTTAGATTCAATAGGGAAAGTGGGAATGCCAGGAAAGACCAGAATTGAGCCACTCTGGGCCTTTGGGGAGTGACAGTCACTGGGGAGTGATGATGCTGACCACGACTGGGAAGAGAGGCAAGGGAAAGGCTCGTGGTGTCCGCAGGGGACAGAGAGGACCTGGTGCCCTGTCCACTCAGCTGCTGAGGCTGGGAGGCTCCCCAGGGCAGAGGGACATGGCCAAGTGCTGCCTGGGCATGGCTGCCTTTGATAGCGAGGCGCTGGTGCCCTGTGCACTGCCATTGCATGTCCCAGGTGTGCTGAGGACGGGCAGGTGAGAGCAGAGCTTGGGCAGGGTGCACAGTTACCTGTGGGAAAGGGGCTGAGCTGCCCTGGCTTCCTTCCCTTCCTGGCAGGTTATAGACCCCTGCTTCCAGACTGAGGAGAAACTATCAAACTGCTGCGTCCTTCCCTTCCTCCTTCCCTGAATTCGTTGTTTCTGCTAGAATTCAAAGATTAGGAGAGCAGAAATCTGTTATTTAAGTATCTCGAGTGAAGAAAACGTGGCTGGCTTTGTATTGCCTCTGCATTTCACACTTCCCTAAGGGAGTGAAGGACTTCAGTCACTACTGAATGACTTCAGAAAAACTGTCTCACCACCAGGGTGAAGTTAAACATGAGTGGTACAAGTCAGCAGCATTTTGCAGCTGAAGTAACCCCAGAGCCTCCTGCCACACCAAACCCAAGGCCCCACAGACAAAGAGCCATCCTTGTAAGTTACTGTTGTTGAGGGGTCGGCTGTTCCTGCCTGGTTTCCTGTTGGCACATTTCCCTCTCCAGCTGGATGGCCTGAACTTGTGTGCCCTTCTCCCCCTGGCCAGAAAGCCCACTGTCCTCATGAGCCATTCTGCTGGGACAGTGCAGGGGTTAGTGCAGCAGGGGTTAGTGCAGCAGGGGTTAGTGCAGGAGGGGTTAATGCAGCAGGGGTTAATGCAGCAGGGGTTAATGCAGCAGCTTCCCATCTGCTGCTGGGACAGCCCCCCACAACCCCACGTGCCAGCGAGCGAGATGTGCCTGGTGCTGGCCTCACACACATCTCTGGTGGACATTATTTCATGGCAAATCTTATGATTCCAATGATTCAGTTGGTAGTTTTTGCTTGGCTACCAAGGAGAAAGGTCCAGCTCTGCAGTTCTGGGATGGTCTCATGTGAGTTCAAGCAAATACTGGGCATTTCCCAGCACTCAAAATCGAGGAAACCCTGAGTGCTTTCTCCTGCCACGGCTGGGTGCAGTGTTCCCAAATCCTTATCTCTGCCAGCAGATAGACAAATGGAGATGTAGATGGATAACTTCCTGCCAGAAAGGGGGATCATGGCAGGCATTCGGGGTGACAGTGACAAAGTGAATTATTGGGTGAACTGGGAGCTGTTGTGTGAGTCACATTTGGTCATTCCTTATGTGATACAGGCACACGTAGCTCCATCTTTTATTACATTTATCCTCTGGTGGGATGAGCTTTTTTCACATACTCCTAAAAAACCCAGCAAACCACACCCAAAGCACAGGTGGGTGACAAGGAGCCCTGAGCATCTGGGTGTCGTGGCAACACTGGAGTGGGGGAAAAGGGGTATTCAGATGTCAGATGCAAATAACAGGTTTAAGTTCTGGCTTTGTCGGGACCCTCTGGGTGTTCTGCTTCAGGTTAAAAACACAGGAAAAAGGTCAAGCACCACTGAGCTGGCCTGAGAGAGTAAACACGATTTCAAACGCTGGGGTGTGTTCACTTCCACCATGAGAGCTGCTGCTCACAGCAATCCAGTAGCATTCAAGTATTTAGGTCTCCTTAAAACTGTTTCTTCCCCCACTTGTGCTAATACAGATATTAAGCCTAATAGTATCTACTTAGCATAAACAAGAAGATAAAAATGATTTCTGTGATTGAAATGTTTGTTATTTAGCATTAAGCATCTCCATACTCTCATGTGTTTTGCATTTTAATCCACTCTGTGCTTGGTTTTGGGATTGATAGATTAGTTTTAATCCCCTGTCTAATAGTGGAGGACTGGTGAGATTTATTAAACAGGCAGGGTTTGGTACTTGGATTTAAGAGGACTCACATGCAGTGTTCATGCATATTAAATTTGGGAAACCACCGGTTCAGTTTATAAAGAGCTGTGATGTCCTTTATCACTGAGTGTTTCTGTTGTGCTTCACTAGCTCAGGAAGCCTTTATATTTCTGAAATGGAATGGGTTTGATGGTTCCTTTCCACTGCATAAATCTAATATTCCAAAGATGTATCTTTGACTGTTGTTACTAAAATTCTGCTCATTTTATGCCAAGTTTATGTTGTCCCTCTTCTCCTTGTCTTGGGAGCACGGCAGGTTGGCCGAGGATCCCCTCACACCGTAGCTGGAGCTGAAAGACAGGATGTGTACCCAGGACCTGGAGTGGCAGGACACAGGGAATGGCTTCCACTGCCAGGGGGCAGGGCTGGATGGGACATTGGGCAGGGATCCTTGTCCCCACGGCCCTGCGTGTCCCCATGTCCCCTGCGTGTCCCCATGTCCCCTGCGTGTCCCCACGTCCTGGTGTGTCCCCATGGCCCTGCATGTCCCCATGTCCCCTGCGTGTCCCCATGGCCCTGCGTGTCCCCATGTCCCCTGCGTGTCCCCATGGCCCTGCATGTCCCCATGTCCCCTGTGTGTCCCCATGGCCCTGCGTGTCCCCATGTCCGTGTGTGTCTCCATGTCCCCTGCATGTCCCCATGTCCCCTGTGTGTCTCCATGGCCCTGCCTGTCCCCATGTCCCTGCCTGTCCCCACATTCCCTGTGTGTCCCCATGGCCCTGTGTGTCACCATGTCCCCTGTGTGTCCCCATGTCCCCTGTGTGTCCTCATGTCCCCTGTGTGTCCCCACATTCCCTGCCTGTCTCCACATTCCCTGTGTGTCCCCATGGCCCTGTGTGTCCCCATGGCCCTGCGTGTCCCCATGGCCCTGCATGTCCCCATGTCCCCTGCGTGTCCCCATGGCCCTGCGTGTCCCCATGTCCGTGTGTGTCCCCATGTCCCCTGCGTGTCCCCATGGCCCTGCGTGTCCCCACGTCCTGGTGTGTCCCCACATTCCCTGTGTGTCCCCATGTCCCCTGTGTGTCCCCACATTCCCTGCCTGTCCCCACATTCCCTGTGTGTCCCCACGTCCCTGCATGTCCCCACATTCCCTGTGTGTCCCCATGGCCCTGTGTGTCCCCACATTCCCTGTGTGTCCCCACGTCCCTGTGTGTCCCCATGTCCCTCTGTGTCCCCATGGCCCTGTGTGTCCCCATGTCCCTCTGTGTCCCCATGGCCCTGTGTGTCCCCACATCCCTGTGTGTCCCCACGTCCCTGCCTGTCCCCACGTCCATGTATCCCCATGTCCCTCTGTGTCCCCATGGCCCTGTGTGTCCCCACGTCCCTGTGTGTCCCCACGTCCCTGCCTCTCCCCGTGTCCCTGCCTGTCCCCGTGCTGGAGCACTGCCATGTTGGCCCTACCTCAGCACACAGCTAGAGAGGGCTGAGTGGTGATTAGAACAAGGCAATGGCTCCTGGGTGGCTTTTACTGGTACACTGGGAAAAGCAGAAGCTTGACAATAGTTAAAACCCCACTGAAAACTTCCAGCCTGGCTAAATTACAGATTCCTGCCCTATCAGTGGAAGATGAGTTGACTTAATTTGCAGGTTTACTGGTTAATTTGCCATTAACGCTGTAATACCGGTAATGTAGTGAGAAATGGGGGAAATTTACTTTTTTGTTAATGTAATTATAGGATGGCTGTATAAAAGTTATTAACTGCAGAAGTGAGAACCGGGAAAAAGGAGTTTAAATGTAATGGTAAGTTGGAGAAACCACTCAAAGCTTTTTGCAAGAAGATGCTTTATTATTGTAGGCTGCTTCTTCATCTGTGCTCTATTTTTGATTTACTAAATAAACATGTAAAGCAGAGATTGCAAATACAAGTGGCACTGCTGTAATCACCAGCTTAGGAATTCCTGTATTTGATTAGAACACAGATAATAAAAAAAATAATCTTTCAGGAGTTCCACTTGGATGTTGGGAACTGTGAACTGAACAGTCCTGTGGACTGAAGAATATCAACATTTGGGTTTAAGATCTGGTAATGGGAGGTAGTTAGAAACTGTAATTGAAAATAAATTCTGTGATATGCTGGATAACCGACAATTCCACCTCAGTTAAAGCAAATTTTTTATTTTCCTTATGATATAAAAGGAGAAAGTGGAGGCTAATGTTACACAATTCTTCGTTCCCACTCCTTCCCTTTTGTTTTCCTTTTTTCTAACACAAGCCAGGAAGTGACACTAAAAGGTGACAAATTTAAACACTGATGTTTTTACATTCTGGGCTTGCAGCCCTCGGAGATCATCACCACCAGATGTTGATGCAACAAGATGGAAAATATTAGATGTTTTATTTTATGGCTAATGAGAACACCCATGCTAATATATGTAATTTCAATTAAATAGTCAAAATTTGACAGCTCCAGGACATAAGACGATCCCTAACCAATGGTGCTGGGGAGAAAACTCCCCTGTGGCCATGGTATTTCATAATTATCAGCTGCAGGTTTCTGGCCCATTTGTGGTGGATACTGAGCAAAATTAACCATTTGAGGTATGTGAAGGCTGGAAACCACTTGGATCATCAGCTTTTTATGTCCCTCAGGAAAAACAGCCCTTTACAGTGCAAGGGTTTCCTGGGACCCTCCTTTTTGGTATGTGCAAATGCAGAAATCTGCAGTTATGATTTCATCAGAAGGGTAAAAAATCACTTAATTTTATCTGCTTAACAATTTTCCCTTTGTGCATGGAGCTTTGGCAATTCGGCCCGGGCAAATTCATCTCCGTGCAGTGTTCTAAAAGAGAAAATCAGCTGTCGTGTCAGGAGCCGTCCCAGCCTCTCCCCATGGGCCCGTGTGCTGGTGGCACAGGTGGGATGTTGGTCACCTGAGGGGCTGGATTGTGACAGGATGTGCTGCTTTGGCCCAGCTCACCTGGGAGACTCCCCACAACGCTCTGCTTTTTAGAGAAGATCCAGGATTTGAGCAAAGGGTCCCCCCAAAACCATTCTGGGATTCTGAGATTCTGTGTTCCTTGCACTTTGAAACATGTTCAGAGGTGCAACTTCAAGAGTAAGTTCCTGCTTAGCACCAACACTGAGATGTTCCCCTTCCTCCCCTGTGCCCACAGAAGATATTTTTTCTCTTTGGATTGTTTTCAGAAGCTCCAGTGCTGTCAGTGCAGTCCTGACCCTACATCCTTCTCCCCAGGACTGGTTCCAGTCCCTGCACACTGGGATGGGTGTTGTTTCAGCACAGAGATACTGAATTTTGAGCACAAACTCGCTGTTTCCTGCGTTTGATGAGTTTGGAAGGTGTGTGTGAGCTCGTGGAGGCCCCATGGCTGTGCACTGTCCCTTCCTGGCCAATTTGGCTACTGCAAATCTGCCAGCGTCCTCAGCTCTTTCAGTTAGTTCAGTACAGCATGACCACGTCATGTGGGTAGATGGGAGAAAACATCATCCTCTCAGCTCATTTCTGGCTTGCCTCACTGTGTGCCAGAAGTTCTTGCTGGTTGAAGAAAAAATTTTTTGTATCCTTTTATGTAAACACATCGTGTTAAAAAAGGCAAACTATAAAACATTAAAAACCCTGCAGGGTATTAAAAATACCGGTCTCAATGCACGTGTTCATTCCTTTCACTTTCTTTTTAGATCACTAGTGTTGGTACAAAATGAGCTGAGCGAAGGCAAGAATTCTAATTAGGTTTAAAAAAGAAAAAATATGGCAGTTTATTTTGAGCGCATGTCTGCTTCACCAAGGCATCTCCCATTTCAGACGCAGGCGGAGTGAATCATTATTACACATTTATCATCATAAAAATGCTTATTTGGACTTTTTTTTTTTTTAAGGAAAGGAAAAAAAAATTTAAAAAGGGCAAAGCAAAGAGCCATCTCGGAAGGGCAGTTATTGCTTGCCCTTGCTTGGGAAAAAGCCTTCCTCAATGGGATTACGTCCCCGCTCATAACCTATCAGCCGTCTGATCAGAAATTCATAACGCAGGCCATCCATTTCCAGCTCGGCGAGGGCTGCGTGATTGAATTTAAATAGGCAAATGCCAGACTTGAGCTTTGACATTCTCTCTGTCTCTCTCAATCTCTCTCTTTCCCCTGCCCTCCCCACTGTAGCCCCTTTCTTCCTCCCTCTCTTGCTCCCTTCGCTCTGCACGCCACCATTTCACAGGAGGCTGGAGCGCGTGCCGAGGAGGCAGCGGGAAATGGAGGATGGATGTGGGGGGAGACGAGAGGAGAGGAGACGAGAGGAGGGATGTGCAGCCAGGGAGAGATATGGAGGGAACCCGACAGCAGAAAATTATCAATTGTTGCTGTCGTGCTCTCATTGGGACACTAAAACCTGTTTCCCAAGCCCCCCACCTTTTTTACCTCGTTTGGAAAGAGATATTCCAGCAGACGTTTACCAGCATGTCCTCACCCAACCCGCGTGTTGGCTGCAAGCACAAAGCTCCTCAGCAATTCTCTTTTTTCTGCATCTTTCAGAGCTGATAAGGATGAAAATGAATTCAAACCTGTGCGCTCTCCCTCCCTGCGTTCCAAGGGGCAGGGATGGAAAAGCTGCCTGGTGGCAGGGGGTCACTGGGCAAGGGCCATCGCGTCCTGTGTGACCTCTGTGCAAGGCCTTGGCGTCTGCTGGGGATGGCACCGGGCACCACTGGGGACAGGGGCAAGGACACCAGCCAGGATTATTATTGTTATTATTATTATTATTAAATCTTGCCCCAGGCTGTGCCTGGCACAGTCCTGCAGACACTGGTCCGTGCTCTTCATGGAGGGATCAGTTCTTTGCCCACCAGCCACTGCTCCCAGGTGGACCCTCCAGGGCCTCCTCACAGCCAGCTGTGGGTGTTGGAGAACATCTCTGCCCAAGAACTGACAAATATTCTCCCAGTCACTAAAGCCTTGTTTAATTTCACCAGAGCTCAGCACTAGGAACTTCTTAAGTGCTTCATAGTTCGTTGGTAACTTATTCAAAATCCATCCTTTGAAGTAAGAACTGCAAACATTTCTATGTTTTCTACCTTTTTTCCACTTTGCCATCATCATCTCGTTGTGGTTTTACATCAGAGCTGTGAGTTCTGTGTTTTCTACTACAACTTAAAGTTGAATATCCCAACGTTGTAACCATTTTCCTGCTCTCTTCAGCATCCCCCGCTCACGTCCTGCTGCCCACAGCTTCTCATTATTTTATTTTACTCATTATAGTTTATTTTACTCATTACCTATTGCCCTTGTTTCCATTTGTCATCTGGGGTTTCTATTTTAATTGCTGATTTTATATCACTGATAAACCAAGACTCCTTTCAGCTGAAGTTGTCACCTTTCTTCATTGTCCAGTTGTCTTTTAGGACATTTAATATGTTTCTTTTGTGGTTTGGGTTGTTTTACCCCTAAATCCTTCCTTATGATCAGTTTTCAGTGCTTTTTTTAGCTTTAGGAAATACCGTGTCCACGTACTTTGGAACTGTGATCAGCATAAGCAGGTTAAATAAAAGGTGAAAGTTCTCAAAGCCCTGGTTTCAGACTTCCAGATGGGAATTATTTGGACTAAACCATGTGTCCTTTATTCTGTGTGCCTTCTGTAAAAACTCATTCTCCTCTCTGAATAGCTTATCCTAAATTTAGGGTAGAAAAGGAGGGTATAAAACTAGCAAAGGAAACTGTAATTTCAGATCTGAATTTAACAGTGAAATGCAGAGTAGGAAAATGTGAAGAGACTAATTTTAATTCAAATAATGAAATTTTGTTAATTCAAAATCTTATTTGAGAGTCCAGCTGTTTTTGCCTCGTGCTGAGAGACTGAGCTGGTGCTGTCACGTAGAGCAGAGGTGACATTTGGGATAATTCCTTCCCAGAGGCATTGCAGGGAGTGAAGCCAGTGGTGATGGTGGGATTGGAACCACAAACAGAGTTTGTGATCGACTGAGGGAGAGATGAGCTCAGCTCAATGGCAAAACCCAGAGCTCTGCTGAAAACCAACCGAGCTTCTTCATTCTTCTCAAGGAAGAACTTCTTTGAAGCTTAATGAAGTTACAATTAGCTGGAGCCAGTTGAGCTGCTCCTCCTCCAGGATCAGCACGTCCAGAGGGAGGTCCCGGCTGTGCAGGCAGAGGGCACAGCCCGTGGTCACGGGGAGCCGTGCCCGAGCTGGCCCCAGCTCTCCCCTCCATGGCAGGGGGGCACTGGGGGCCGGCTGGGCTGGGCGGGCTCCGTGCACCAGCACAGACCTTCCCGGGCTGGGGCTGGGGCTGCGGCTGGGGCTGGGGCTGGGGCTGGGGCTGCGCTGCCTTGCTTTGGAGTCCATTTCTTTGTGCACATTTCCACGTCTTTGGATAAAAACTGCCCGCGCCACATGCCACGACTTTGGACATTGAGTCTAAACTGTGCAGCAGAAGGGCTGTGCCTCGTGCAGAGTTTGTGCTTTCCGTTAAAGTCACAGAGCCAACACCCCCTGTATTTACAATTCCAGGAATAATCATGGAGTCAGGAGGAATATCTGTTTCATCGTGCGTGAGACTTGTCAGCTGGCACTTACACGAGTAAGCTGCTGGGAAAGGGAATGGGCTTTGTGCTTTCTTGTTTAAAGATGTGACACAAGAGTTGCAGATAATATTTAATTGACTGTCTGTTCTTACAATGCCCTTCTTGATCCCTCTGGAAGAGATTTTGTTTATTCCCTGTGACATACATATCCAGTCCCTGGGCAGGCAGAGGGAGGTGAGGAGCAAGCTGGAGACAGAAGGATGTAGGTTCAGTTTCATGGCTTCATACTCCAAATTTTCACCCAGATAATTTTACAGTTTTTTATTCCTTTCACTTTTATTTTGGTATTTTTCAATTGGATGCATGTCTCTTCAAAAACGTTTGATTTAGGAACACAAAGGCCATTGAGCTTCAGGAGGAGTTGAGCTGTTCAGGCCCTGTTGATGCAGGAAGGTTACACCTCCTGTACCAGTATAGTTCTACTCATGATCACTCCACCCAGAAAAATCGGCTTTTCTGGCTTAGTTTAACTTCTCCAAGCCACTGACTCTTTAACTATAGTCTCTAGAACTCCATTAAACAGTAAAATTTATGAATGACTCAGCTGTGTGTGGTTGTGCAAGGTGACTCGAAGGAATTCCACTAATGGCAGTGGTTTTTTGGTCCTAACTTTAAGAACCATTAAATGAAATAAAATAAAGATGTCCTTATTCCAAATTAAGGGCATTTGGGGAGTTATAGCTGGGTATGTTTAAAGTTCATGCCTTGGTTTTTAGTACTGGTTTATTAGAGTTGGTAGGCCCCAACTCATTAAGGAAATCCAATCAGAGTTACTCTGCACCTCTCACAGTGCAGAGACACACCCACACCCTTTAAGAAACAAGAAGGACACTAATATTGAGATGATGTTTAGATTCTTTTAGATCTAATTTGAAAGATAAGCACATTCAGTCCATCTCTTAATAGTTAGATTGCAATACTGACTATATGATTCTGAAATTCTTAAGCAACAGCAACAACAAAAAAAAAAGCCATTATTCTGCATCAACTAACCACTGAGGGGGGATGAGGTTCTATTTTTTTGATGTTCAGAAACCAGACTGTTGTGCTTATGACAGCTCAGAGTTGTAGCATGGTCCTTAAAAAAATGCTCAATATTTTTATTTTCCCCTAACAACAAAGTCTGTTAGACTCTGAAATATCTTCCTAGAATAGGCCTAAAAAGGAGCAAATTCCATCATGGAGACAAATCCAGCATCTTCCTCCACATCACTCTCAGCTGCAGGCAGGTGTGGGGGTTTGTTTGATGATTTGTAGGCTTCCTTTTGTGTCCTTTGGTGGGACTGAGGTCCTCTCCAGGACTGTGTGTTCCATGCAGCACTGCCAGCTGCTGATGGAGGAGCCTGTGGTGAGGCAGAGGATTCTCCTGCAGCATGCAAGGCCTCGCCCTTCCCACCCCCGAGAGTCCCTCCAGGGCAGCTGCCCCTGGAACACTGCTCTCTGCACCTCTCACTGCTCACTCGGTTCTCTGCGGGGCTGAACTCCCTCGTGGGGTCTCTGCTCCCCTGCTCTGTTCTCCACACGGATGCAGCACTGCTGCCTGTAAGTGGAGAGGAGGAAGCATTTCCCTGAGCACCCTGGATCCCTGCCTGCCTGCTTTTCTGCAGAGATGGTTTTGGCAGCGTTCAGATGACGGAAAACGGAGACCTTACATTGCTGTGGCTGCCCTGTAGTCCTGGATGTGCCACCACATTCTTACTCTTAGTGTCCTGAAAGCTCTGAGACACCACAGCCCAGATCAGAGTTTCACTACACAGACACCTGAACTCGCTAAACCGACCCTGTGTGTTTATAAGGAGTGAGCCAAACTCGCTGGGCTGTGAGGAGCTAAAATTTCACTCCCTGTCTTGTGGAGTTTTAGTTGAAATAGCTGCAACAGATGAGCCTTGGGGAGAGAGAATCCCTGCCCTCGTGGTGCAGGAGCACTGAGGAAACATCCACAGCCCGGGCGGCAGCAGGGGGCATGGCCAGGGCCTGAACCACACCTTCACCAAGAGACCCTGGCCTTCTCTCCCAGTTCTGCACTAAAACCAGAATCGGCAAAAACCCCAACCCCCTTCAGAACTTTTCAGAGGACACATGAGGGGCTTCATATATTTAAGTATTAGGTTTTGGGTGCTAAAAGCTTTGTGAGCTGCTTTTCAACAACAGAATGATACAGCCTATAAAATCGAGCAGGTGAGTCCTGTTCTGTCAAAGCTTTTGGTTATTCTGTTTCCCAAAAGAACGCCTTAAAATGCACCTGTATATTTATTATGGATATCATAAAGTTACAGGATTAGTTGCAGGATTTTTGTCGTTTTGCAGCTGTTTTAGGGGGCTGTGGGTTGCTGGGGTATTTGGGAGCAGGGGAGGGCAGAAGCAGAGTTCTGGCAGGAGGCTGATAGTCCAGGGCAGCACAGGGCTGTTGTGGTCCTGCCTGTTGGGGCCCTGTGGATGGGCACATCATAGAATTACAGATTCAGAATGAGAACGTGCTCGTTGGGCATGTTGTGATAACCAGAGCAGGTTCAATGGCAGGTGACACCCAGCACCTTGCACCTTCTCTCTGCCCAGTACAAAACCATACACACAATGTGGTCTCACAGCCAGCAATTCCAGGTGTGTTAGATACCACAAAGGCAGGAGAAGCAGATTTTAGATTAATAACATATGAACAAAATGTCTTCCGCCTGCAGGAGAGGAGATTTACATTAGATGCCTGAAAAAATCCTTCCCTGTGAGGGTGGGCAGGGCTGGCACAGGGTGCCCAGAGCAGCTGTGGCTGCCCCTGGATCCCTGGCAGTGCCCAAGGCCAGGCTGGACAGTGGGGAACAGCCTGGGACAGTGGGAGGTGTCCCTGCCATGGCAGGGGTGGGATGGGATGGGCTGTGAGGTCCTTCCACCAAAATCATTCTGTGATTCCATTATAATCCAGAGAATCCAAATTGGCAAGAGCATCCTTGAAGAGTTTCAAGAAGTGAGGCAGGTAAATACCCCAGGGCCTTCTGGGGGGACTGTAAGAGCTACATAGGGAATAATTTGGGCTGTTGTTTTTCTGAGGGTGGTTTGATGTCCATTCGGGAGGACATGGTTGTGAGAGCTGCAGGGGATTAGAAACCCTCCAATCCAACTGCTCCTCTCTGGCAGCCTGACTTTGCCTGGGTTTCTAAGGAGAAATAGTGCTTTATGTGGGATCAGCTGGTAGAGCTGAAAAAAATGGGCATGCTCCTGAGATCAGAGTTTGGCAATCAGTTCTGAAAATTGTATTTTTAAATCCAGTAGAGTGTTGTCACGCTTCGAATACTCTCGTTACTTAAGCTTTACCACCTGAAGGCTGAGCACAAGAGCTGCTTAACACAGTCCTCTGAGTCTCCACACCTTTGATTTTACCCTAAAACATTTGATGTTCCAACTAAAATGTGGAGCATCGTGCTTTTTGCTGTTATTATTCCTTATAGGAGGGATAGGATTAAAAATGTGTGTATGCAAAAATGATCAAATACAGTGCAGGCAAGTCCAGCCATGTAATAATGTGTTGATAAAAGTTACTTCATCCTCTGGGGATGGAGGAGTTGGGAATATCGGTATGTTCAGATGCTGATAGGACCTGTTTGGCTCTTTGGATGATTCACAAAATCAGGGTGCCAGAAAGGGAATAACTGGGAGGGGGCAGCGAGGCTTTGGTTTGTTTCTACCTCTTTGTCAGGTATCAGCTTTAATTCCATGTTTGGTTTTGGTGCTTTCAAAAGCCTAGGTTTCGTTTCCTTGCCTTAGCTGGCAGTTACCCCTTGCTGGAAGTGTTTGTTTGTAATTTGTTCCCACGACGTTCAGTAAGTCTTTCAGCCTGCTCTGTGCAGATGTCAGTGGCTCTGGCTGGTTGTGATGGGGACAGGATGGTTTGGGACAGGAGCGAGGGACATGTTCACACTGGGGCCTTTTCAAGGTGCTGTGGGACCTGCTGGCTCTCTGAGAGAGAGTGTGCTGTGCACTGGGAGTCTCATTTCAAACCCCACCTCTGGTCCCCAAGTGTTCAGGACTATATATATATATATGTATATAATTTACATTGTTTCAGTGTGTGATAGCAGTTACATATGTCCTCAGATTTCCATCACTGATTCCCACTGCCTTCCAGCAGCTGCTCACATTAACCTTTCACAAGAATGTCTCTGAACATGCAGGAAAACTCAGTTGCCTTGGACAGCCCAAGGATTGCTGTGGCTCTCACGTGCTCTGAAGAATTCTCTCAGATCCCTCTGGTAGCTGATTTTGTGGAATCCCTGACCATAAACCACCCACCCCCTCAGCTCAGCTCCGTGGAAGCCACCCTTGGCTCGGCCAATTGCCATGAACGGCTCAATCCTGTGCTGTATTTACCTTGAGGATGTTATTTATCATTGATCCCCCTTCTCAGCAATGTCTCCCATGTGCACTCAGCTGCTTTGCTGCAGAAAATTAATAATACTCGAGTCCTAATTCTGGTAGGGGCTCCCCTGGCATCAGTGGCTGCAGGCTCTGCCTGTGCCCTGCTGGTCCCAGGTGGGCTCTGCAGCCCCTCAAAGGTCAAGTTGAAAATGCCTGTCTGTAAAAACTGACTCAGAGAAGGCAAAGACATGTGGAAGAGCAGCTCAGCTCAGTTTCTGTAAAATCTCAGGTGCCCGTGTTTATCGTGGGGTTGCTGTGTCCCCCAGCAGGGACCTGGCAGTCTCCCCTGTTACCCTGGGAATGCTGTGGGAATCAGCTCGGAGTGTGGGGGGTGTGTGCTGGAGGAGCAGTGGGAGCAGGATCCAGACAACGGAGAGTTTCCCACCGTGTTCATCTTTACCCCAAGACAGCAAATGGCTCCGTGTTTGGGGAACGCAGAATCCTGCAGTGATTTCAGGTGTTCTGACACCTTTTCACGTGGCCCTGCCCAGGATGGCCCCACAATGCTGCAGGTCCTTTTGTGTTTCCATCGTGCAGTCGCTGTTATCCACCACGTTTGGGTGTTTGCAGCTCCGCTCACATCTGATGTAAATGTGGAGCAGTGCTACTGGAAACGTTTAGGGCAGGGTTTGTCCCACAAGGCCTCAGCCTGATCTTATCGGAGATGTTTCACACCTTTCCTTTCTTCTGACCGTTTGCCATGGTGGGGGGAAAAATAATCTTTTTTTATTTTTCTAAACCAGATTTTATTCAAATAATAAATAACAACCTATTAACCCAGCATGCTTTAATGCTCCGAATCTGAATCTAAAGACTAGAGAGAGCACAAACATACCATTAAAAAAGCGTGTGCGGTTCTTCCTCCTGCCCAGCCTCTCCCCCATCGCGCACGCAAGCTGTCTCTTTAATAATGCAAAGGAGCAGTAAATTTCAAGCTGAGGATGGGCAATAACAAGGAGAGTTATTTCCACAATGCCCCAGTGTCAGCCCCTGGCTTAGGCGCACACCTTATTAGTTCTAACAGGCTGGTTAGCATCGGGTCACCTCTGCGGCTCCGCTCCCCGCAGGGTCACCCGGCTCCGGGGGCTTTTGGGGAGGGGGAAGGGACGGGAGATTTACACACTCTCTTCTCACCCGCCACTTTTAGCACTGCTTGTTTTTATTTACACGCCCCCCTTCCCCTTCTTCTCCTTGCCTTTCTCTTGCCTCCCCTCCCACCCAGAACCTGTGTAAATCCTGGTGGTGGGCAAATCCTTCCCCGCTGAGTGGGGGACTTCTTGGAATGGGGGCTTCCTCTGCTTCTCTGCAGAAGAGAAAAAATTCAGATTATTCAGCCTGGGTGTGCGTATGGACAAATAACAACATCCGGAAGGCAGTGTTGATGACAGCAAGCCCAAGGTGGTTGCACTCCCAATTAAGCATGACGGTGTCATGTGTGCAGTGAACACGTGTGTGTGTGTGTGTGTGTGTGTGTGATGGGCGATGCTTCACTCCACTCTCACTTTCTCAGGGCCACAGCAATTGTCTGTAGGATGGTTCTTTCAAGTGAGCTAACCCAGGGATGTGTTAAAATGAGTGTTCATTTTCCCCCTAACTGGAAGGCAGGAGAAGCTGCCCATTATGGAAATGCACAGGCGGTTGTGGCCCTCTCCCGGCCCCCTCCCCCACCCGCCAGCTCCCATCCAAAAATGAATGCAAAGAAATACTATTAGGCTGTCTGGTTATGTATTTTTTATGAGGCCATACAAGACACTGCCTGACCTCGTCCAGCTCATGTTATAACCACATTGAAGATGCTTTTCATTTGGGTTCTGCTTTTCAGCCTGGGTGACCTCTATTAAATAAAAAAAAAAAGGAAAAAAATGGCCTAATATGTGACCCCTGGGACGAGTCGCTTCAAGGATTACATTTAATTCATATGATAATATTGAAATATAATGTTTCTGTGTCTAATGTTTTGGATGTTTTTCTTTCTTCTTTATTTCAGGAATCCTTTGAGTCTTGTTGCGGATTTTTTTTTGTCTTTTTTTCTTTTTGGAGGGGGGAGGACAAGTAACTCATGCTTGGTGGGCAGATTCTTAAAAATCATCTTTTTTCCCTTGGAAAAGCTAGTGTGAACACAGCAGCCTGCTCTTCCCCTCGCTTTGAAGGAGGAGAAACAAAGGCAGGAAAATTATTTTTTATAAGGAAGCGCGTCTGGCTCGTCAAAATCCAGCCCCACGCTTTGTTTTGGCGTTTGCTTGGCCAGTTGATAAGGAGTGACCTGCTTTCCCGGCCGGGGGCACGGGCAGAACCTCCTTGCTGGCCCCCAGCTCCCACTGTGCGCCCACGGAGCCCCAGCCCTTCGGCCGCACAGCACCCGCTTCTGGGAGCTGGAAGTGCCCCAGGAAAACGCGCTCCGCGCTGAAACGCCGCTTGCGACGCCTCAGCTGAGGAGCACGTTTGCTTTTGCCAATTGCAAAATTAAATTTGACTATTTATTAAATATTCCGCGTATGAAAAACATTCGAGAAAGTACGTTCACCGCCCCATGCTCGCAGTAAAATCGTGTCGCCAGGTGTACGGGGCAATTCAGCCATCAGTCAGCAATCCGAGCCCAGACCTTGCACTGGGAAGCGACGAAGCCCTTAATCATTCCCGGTAATGACGTGTTTGGAAAAAAGTGCCACACGTGTGCACCGTGTATTTTCAGCAAACATCGAATGCGAGGGTTCGAAAGAGTGGCTGCGGTGCACGGTGTGCTTGTGCGAGGGCTTCCCTCCCCTCTTCCTCCTGCTGCTGCTGCTCCAGGGGCTGCGCTGCCCCGCTCACAAAAGCCCTGTCCTTAGAACAATAGGCCTGTGCTCCTGGACACCCGGCCCGGCACACGCCATGCTGCTTCCCTGGCGTTCGCAGGGGAGACACAGCCCTGACTATGAATTATTTTTATTTTGTTTTTCCTTTTCCCCACTGTGAGTGGAGCTGTGAAATAGTAAAATTAATTTGTCCAAAAACACCCCTGGAAGAGCGGCGGGGTTGAAGTAGTGCAGCTCGGTGGCCGTGTTCCGGCTGCCCCCGGGTCCCCGCCGTCGTGGGACGCGCCCCATAGAGCCCGGCCCCGGGGCGCCGCTGCGGGAGCCTCGGCCAGGTGCGGGCCGGGCGCCGGGGGCTCGGCCAGGTGAGCGCCCACAGCTCCGGCCCCGTGCCCTTTGCTCGTGTCACGGGCTCAACCTCGACAGGTTTGGGCGAAAACCTAATTAGCGCCAGGTCTGGGGCCTGCGCTACGCGTGTATGTGCGGCGGCGTTTTGTGTACGATATTCAAAAAATCTCCAGGCTTTGGGTTGCCTTTTGTAAGGCATGGAGCTGTGACCCTCCCTCCGCTGCTCCCTCCCCCCGGAGCCCCAGACTTCGCCGTGCCCTGGCTGCGAGCTTACATGGAGTTGTCTTTTTTTATTTTTTTTATAAACCCAGTCACAACACGGGAAGAGGAGGAGGAGGAGGAGGAAGAGAGAGAAAGACAGAACTAAAAACCCCTTGAAGGATGGCTCTCCAAAATTCGTGGCGGAAGCACGGGGAATCCCTGGGAGCGCGGGAGCGGAGGTAAGGCAGCCCGCGCCCACCCTCCTGCCGGCGCCCCGCGCCCTGCCTTTCGGGCCGGGAGCGGGAGGGAAGGTGGAGGTGGGAGCTGGGTGCTGGGTGGTGGGTGGGTGCTGCCTGGGTGGAGGAGACACCTTCGCCTCGCGCTGCTTAAGTGGGCGCGGCGCTGATGTGAATATGCAAATGGGCGGCCGGGCGCGTCACACGTGCGGCTGCTCCCCCTCCCCTCGCTCCCCTCCCTCGCTCGCTCCTCTCCCACCCGGGGCTCGGGGGGGACCTGGGGACACGGGGGACTCCGGCCCCGTCCCCGCCGTCCCGTCGCGCTCGTCCCGTCCCGCCCCGGGAGCGGCGGAGGTGCGAGGCCGGGAGGGGAGCGGGGTGACCCCGACACGCGGGGAACGGGCGCGATCGCTGCCGGGGGGCGCGGGGGGGCCGCGGCTGCCCCCGCTTCGCTGATTGATGTCAGGGGCCAACGGGACCCGGCTTTCCTGCCCGTGCTCATCGTGATTGCCATGATTACACTCATCGGTAGTGGGAATTTGAATTTTGCGATGGTCAAGGCACGGCCCCCGCGCCCGGGAACTTAGGGAAAGAAAAGACAGGATTTGGAAAATGATTAATTTATGCACTGGAAGGGTCGAGTTACAAAGGTTTTCACGCAGCCCCGTTTTATTGCGAGTATACGCCGAGATCGGCAAAAAGATGGGAAAGGCGTTTTTGTTATTAAAGGAAAATCCTTTATTGGAGGGATGATTTAGAAATTTACAGTCAATGGAATTTAATTTCATCCTTTGCCTTCTGCTTTATCCACATTTTAATAAAAGAGCCTTGAAGAATAAGAGTAGCCAGGTGATTGCTGAACAAAGCAGATCTCGAGACTGAATAGGATTTAAAATCGGTGCCTGCACTCCCCGCGCCTGGCGGGGCCGCGGGTGGCACCCCCGGCTGTGGGGACACTGCGGTGACATCACACACCTTCATGCAAAATTACTACTGCATCTGCAGGAGCCACAAACTTTGTGGTACATTATTCCTTCCCCTCTGTTTTCCTACCTGGTGGTTTGGGTATGCCTGAGCACGTCTTAGGTTTATATGTGGTTATTCATGGAGAGAGCGATTTCCAGAAGAGTGGAGTGCTGCTGGGGATGTCTGCCAGCACCCCGAGGTGGCAGTGACCATGTGTGGTTCTGCAGAACATCACTGGCAATAATTCACTGGGAAAAAACCCAAATGCAAATCAACTCCATTAGTTTTTCTTAGGTTCTACCAGGGACTTTAAAAGGATCTACTAATGGGATAACCATATTCACTAGATTGATAAATAAATAGAAAATCCCTAATTCCTTCGAGGCGTGGGGCTGGAAGCAGCAGATGAAAGTGACTCCAGGGTAACTGAATAAAGCCCCTGTGCTGATAGTGCCTGATTGCACTAAGAGACCAGGAGTCAGCCGAGGGGAGAAGAGGGAAGAGGCGAGAGATGGAGCCGGAGAGAAGCGTGGCCCAGTTGCAGCAGGACAAAGCAGCTGCCCGTGAGCCCTGCTGACCCGAGCGTGCCCGGTGTCCCTGACGGCTGTGGCACCCAAAGGGCACGTGGCCTGCAGCCCTCAGCCCCGCTGCTCAGCGTTGGCCTGTGTCTCGTTCCCGTGGGCCCTGCAGGCCCGGCCCGTGTGCCCGGCGCTCCGGCTGCAGACAGCCGTGTGCCAAGGGCCCCGTGCCCGGGGGCAGCCGAGGGGCGGCGAGGGCAGGCCCAGCCCCGGGCACGGCGCAGCCTGGGCTCGGGGCCCTCTGGGTGCCCGGCCCTGCTCCGGCACCTGCCGCCGTGCGCGCACGACTCCCCGCGCTCGCTCCGCCGTGCCAATAAAGAAGAAAGGCAGGGATGAGGATTGTTGCTATTGATCTGCCCAAGGGGATCATTAGGCATCAGTATCAATCTACAAATCAGTGGGCCTGTGTTACTTGCTTGGGCAGTCATTGCCAATTTGTTCCTATTAGATGGCCGAGCCCGGAGGTGTTTGATGAGCAGATTGGGTCTTTATCTCGGCGCTGGAGAGCAGGCGGGCGTGGGGAGATGCCGCAGCTTTGCAGGATTTCTGCTGTTTGTTTGTTTTCTTCTGCTGAAACCCTGCTCGCTTCTCTGTACAGAATTTTGTAGGGGCTGAATGTGTTTCTGCCTTATGGATGGTTTTTCATTTCATCAGATTAAACATATTGAGAGTTTAGGAGAAACTATTTTAAAATAATCCCCTTGCTTTTATTCAGTCTGTTTACCAGCAGCACTCCCTATAAAAATACATATTCATGCCAGATTCTTTTGTTATCCTTTCCAGGTCAGACCCGACATTAGGAACGCAAACAATTTTGCTTTTGCTATCCCAGTGCCCGTTCCTTGGGATTTATTGAGTTGTGCTTATATTGAGATGATTGTTTTTATAGTATTTCCCTCTGTGATTTAATTAATTAGGCCAAAAAATTAAAGCTTGCAGATAATATTTTATTTTCAAAGTGTTTTTATGTGGAGGGCAGCCCCAGGGGTTAGTGGCCCCTTGGACACAGCTCTGCTCTGTGCGGTGCCTTCCAGAGCTGCCTCCCTCATCTGCATATTTGCAAATAACAAAAATGTTTAATACTATGCAAAATGAATAACAAATTTAGACCATAACAGGAGAATGGAAATTAATGGCAAAAAAAAGGATCAAACCAGTTCACATGAATGATCTGATCCGACATCAATGCCGTGTTATTTAATGCGAACCTTGATTCCGACTGTTCCGTCTCGCTCCTCACACGAGCATCGCGCACTTTAAACATCTGTCCAGCCGTTAAAGACCCTATTGATGCTGTGTTATTGGATTTCTAATTTCCAGGTTTTGTCAGGGGGTTTAACAGACTATATGAGTGTTTATAATTTCTAATGAGTTTAATCTCTAATTTGCCTCTATTACCTGGGACTGTCAAATCCCTTTCTCAGCACTTGGTCTGTGAAAATTCAAAATACAGAAATACAGGTTTCTAAAGAACTCGAAATATTTGTCATATCTTTTATATACAAATATGTGTGCAGTAAACAGAACTATACATTCTTATTCTCTTTGAAGATCAAGCCTGATTTTAATCCTGCCTATCTGCTGCAATCACAATATATTACCTAAACCCAAGTTTCTTTGAGGACTTTTTGGATAGATGTCACTGTTTCATTGGAGATAAAATAGGGTGTGTTTTAGGATACCACATTATTGCTGCCTGATTAGTATTTGATCAAATCCTATCTGTTTTTTTGTCCCTGAGACAATCCAGCTCCTCCACATCCGGAGGCGAATTCGCCTCATTCTGTCTGACAAGTGTTTTGTTGGGGAGCAGCGGATCAGATCCGTGTAAACACGCGGCTGGGGCGGGGAGCCCCGCACTTTTAATTTATCATAAACTCCCCAGAACTCATTAGCTTTCATCTTTACATCGCACGTATAGAAATGAATTCTGAGCTCACTCGGCGAGGCTTTTTTTTTTCTGTGGAGTTTGCTGTACAAATATTTATGGACCTTTTCCTTTGTAGTAGAGATTCCAGTGGCAACAGCTATCACACGATGAACAGCAGCTTGCGACTTAGGGAAGAGGTTGCCAAAAGCTGTTGTTTATTTAGTTGCATGGCATTTTGTCTTGAAATTTGTTTTGCTACTATTTGCAAAAAAATACAGGGCTCTCTTGGGAGGAGAAATCGGGATTTTTTTTTGCCTATACTCCAGAAAAAAAAAAAAAAAGGGAAAAAAGCCTCCCAGAAAATGAAATCTAAGTGTGTTTGTATGTACGCACATAACTTTATAATCAGCATATTCGGAGGATTTTCAGAGCAGGAGGCTGCTCACTGCCCATTCACAAAACACACATATGGAGATTTTATGGTAGGTTTTGTTTTAAAGATAATGATTTGTCTCCGCGTTGCAGTTGTTTATGTTTCTGTCTATATCTCTTTCCTCACCCCTGTTTTATTTAGTAAGGTTTCAACTGTGAAATTTCTCCGTGAAACAATTGATACATTCTCCACACGCTGCAGCGAGGGAAAAAAGCCCCTTAGATTAATGGTCAGTGTCTCATCCACACAAATTTGTGTTACGATACTACCGAGAAGCTGCGAATTACTGACAAGATCTAGAATAATTCCTAATGCTGTCGAAGGCTTCATTTTCTCCTCCGCATGATGGATGAGGCATAAGAAGTGCTTTCTGAGATCGTTAATGTGCATCATTCTGTTAAGTGTTATTAAAGTCCGTCTGTCTTCGGCAGCAGAAACAATGGCTTAGCCCTTATTTTGTCTCTCTCTTTGCTAAACTCCCACTGGCTTTTACTAATGTGGCCTATTTGGGGGCTCTTTCAGTGGCTGGTTTGGACCACAGCGTTTTGCTTGCTTTGGGGGATTGTGTTTTCCCTGTGAGTTCAGTGCTGGCTCGTGGCTGGGAAGGCACGGCGAGTCCCCGGTGACTGTGTCTGGAACCTGTGGATAATGGCCAGGATCCGTACCGCAGCTTACCTTTGAGCTTGGGAAATAGGACTGAACTTTCCCTTTGGAAGGCTGCTCCTGCCGGGCCACGCTGGGCTGTGGAAGTACCCCGTGGCCGCCCCTTTTCCCTGCAGGAATTGTTTCCAGTGTGGGGATTGCTGTGTGAGGAGACAGCGAGCCGCTCCCTCGCTGCCAGGGCACTGGCACGGGGGCACCAAACCCGTCCTGTTGGCACAGGAATCGCTGCCCTGTCCCGGGGCCGTGGGCAGTGCCCGTGCCCCCAGGGGGAGGAGGCCGGGCCCAGACTGCACATGGATCGTATTAAACCAAAAGGACTTCTAACCAAACAGAAGAATTCACTTTAAAGGTTTTTAACCTTTCTTAAGAGCCAATTTTTCCTTAAGCCCCGCGATAATAAAATGCAATATAATTTATAGAGCGCTCTCCACGGGTATGCATTCCTCCTCTCTTCTTTTTTTTGGTACAGTCAGATAAAACATCCAACAACTGGGATGATAATCAAGAAAAAAACAAAAAGCAACTGATCATAAAGCATTTAGAAATGTAACATTCCTTTTACAAGGGATTCAGACATCCTTGGGAAGCCTCACTTTTATACTTTTAATAGAATTAGAGAAGTGTGATGCACAGCTGGTAAAAGCTCAGTCATCCACAGCGCAGCGAGTTTTTGAGTATTTAATTTTATATTTGAATAATTCTCCAGATCAGGCTATAATCATGGATGTCATATGAAAAGATTTTTTCATAAATTACATTATTTCACAGATGTGCAAATACTTCTGTGAAAAAAATTACATTGATCAGTTTTTAATACCCCCCTGTCTCACCCTTCAGTCAAAAGAAAAAATAGCTTTTTTCCCATCTTTGTCTTCAGAAAGGTGCTAGATTGTAAACATCTGAAGGAAATGAAAGGGGGTTGGCCAGTCCACCCCAAATTCTTTCCAGATTTTCATTCCTTTCACCAGCAGCCTTCTGTTCTTGGAGGAGAGGGAGGAACAGCAGAAGAAAGAGAGAGATGTCTCTGTTTCTTATTAAATCCGAAGTGCAAAGCAGGGGCTGTATTTTGCTAATTTTCAATCTGCTAATTGGGCAGGGGGTGAGGAGGCGAGGGGCCGCGGGGACACGGCAGGTCTGGGGGGACAAAGGCTGGCCAGTGCCACGGCCCCGGCGGGACAGAGAGGGACCACTGCACTCGGGAATGCCCCAGTAGAACATCCTGTTGGCTTTTCTAATTAGAAAGTGACTCGTTAACCAAGGCCAAACTTGCCAAGGGCTGCTGCTGTGCCTGGCCGGGCTCAGGCCCCCACACCCTCCGGGGTGCCTGGAAGGCTCACGCCGTGTGGGACCAGGGGAGGTGGCCACTGTGACCCTGGGACCTGTGTCCCTGCAGCTCCTGGCCTCTGTGCCTCTGCCCTGCTCCCAGCACGGGAGACGTTTCGCCAAGGCACGGGGAGATCACAGCACATGCACAGCATCTGCTTATCTGGGACAGCGGTGGCAATGGGCAAGCTTGCCCTAATGTTAAATTCAGGGATGGCAATTAAGATAAATGCCAGCTTCCCAGTCCTCTCGTCCCATCTCCTAGGAAGTTACACTTCAGGGGAAAGGAAGGCTAAAAATAACTTTATAAAAGTTAACCGAGGTGTCACACCCTATCTGCTTGGGCTTCAATCAGAGTTGCCAGCTTGTTTTTCAGGGAATTTAAGTACCAGATGCACTTGGAGAAAGCAAGCTAAACATCAGAGTTTATTTTCAATATGCAAGTGGTATAAAAATATGCAAGCCCTGATCTGAGTGCTATGGAAACTGCTCCACAAAAATGTGGAACGAAAGCTGTTACTGTAAGCGTGGTTCATGTCCTGTAACAGCTGTGACAGCCCGGCACAGCTCAACACTTGTCCAATTAGATGAAAATATTCGAAAGGAAACCTGATTTAAATAAGACCTGTAATAATCTTTCACAATTACGAAGTATCCCAGTGACAAACACTGTCCCCCTGTCTGGGTCACCGTTCCCTGCGCTGGCCTCGGCTCAGTGGGCGCCGTCTCTCCCTCCTCACGCCAGCTCCAAAAGCATTTTTCAGGGCTTATGTTACAGTTATTTGCAGATTATTTTAGCTCTGTGTTCTTTTATATCCACTTAGCGACTTGCAGGGAATATTTCAGGAGCAGCCCATGCTTGGTGTGCCCCTTTCTGGGGAGCAGGAGGACGAGGTGGGGCGGATTTAAAAGCCGTTATTGTATTTATGACAGATGGTTTTCAGTTTAGGCAAGAAAGCCCAGATAGACACTAGCGCAGAGACAGGAATGTGGACACGTATCATTAAGCTCGTTCTGTTAATCAAATGCAAGAAATACAGTAAATTTATTTTTATACCTGACCTGTGGAACAAATATGGCCAATGGATATTCCACAAAATAGGTCTTTAAAGGAACAATTATAGTTTCCCTTTAACTTTTCTGATTTGTTACAAGTTGTATTTATTTCTGAGGTTTTAAGGGTACCAAGGATTAAAATCGTCCTACTGCATAAATTTCAGTTATTTACCATAGTTCATAAGTATCGTGTGATGACCTTTTTCTGGCTTCATAAAATCAGTGACTTAATATAATTTAGGATCTGAGAGTGCAAGTTCCTCGATTCATTTATCATTTGATGCTGAAATTTGTTTAGTCTGGATCGAAGGCCCTGCTCAGCTTTTCCTACTGGCCACGGATTCTTTGTACATTGGAGACTGGGAGATCTTTGTGTCTTGTCTCTTTCTTTCAAGTTTGACCAAAAATAGTCATTAAAGACTTCAGAAGCCCCCTGACTTTATAAATAAAGGCTCTTGACTGACTCTGATGGGAGTTCCATGCACAGAACAGCCCCTATCACTGGTTTTTGAGAGTGGGAAAGTGGGTTAATATAGAATACACCTTGAATTAAGTGGTCGGTTTGGACTGTATTCCAAACAACTTTTTTATGAATGCAATTAAATAGGGAGTTTTAATGGCTTCCGGAGAATTAAGTTCAAAATTGTTCTATAAAGAATGTTTATAAATATATATAGATAGATGATAGATGCAGCTGAAAGCAGGAGGCAATAGAGTAATTTGTTTTAAAAATTCTTCTGTAGTCAGTGTGAGTGATTTCAAATGGGATCCCAGAATCTCCAAGCCAAAGCTCTCATCTTCTAAGGAATTTCAGTTACCTGGAATAAAATGTTGCCTTAGAAATTGTTGACGTAATAGTCCCCCTGGGAACCCCAGAGCAGTCAAAGAGAAATCCAACAATAAATCCAGGGGCCACCTGGATAACTCCCATTAAAGGCTTTTTTTTTCAGTGGAAAAAATTCTTTAAAAGCTTAATTCTTCCTAAATGTAAAGTCCAGCGATGGCGTTTCTGTAGAACTCCTGCAGCCGCCTGTTGGGCTTTGTTTTGCCCGCAGAGCCTTTGCAGGGCTCGGGGACAGCGGCAGCGGCTCGGTGTTTGCCCTGCAGCGGCCGGGGGCCGAGGGCACCGGGGCTGTGCCGGGGATCGCTGTGCTGTGCTCGGCCCGGGGATCGCTGTGCTCAGCCCGGGGATCGCTGTGCTCGGCCCGGGGATCGCTGTGCTCAGCCCGGGGATCGCTGTGCTCAGCCCGGGGATCGCTGTGCTGTGCTCAGCCCGGGGATCGCTGTGCTGTGCTCAGCCCGGGGATCGCTGTGCTGTGCTCAGCCCGGGGATCGCTGTGGTGTGCTCAGCCCGGGGATCGCTGTGCTCAGCCCGGGGATCGCTGTGCTGTGCTCAGCCCGGGGATAGATGTGGTGTGCTCAGCCCGGGGATCACTGTGGTGTGCTCAGCCCGGGGATCACTGTGGTGTGCTCAGCCCGGGGATCACTGTGCTGTGCTCAGCCCGGGGATCGCTGTGCTCAGTCCGGGGATCGCTGTGCTCAGCCCGGGATCACTGTGCTGTGCTCAGCCCGGGATCGCTGTGCTGTGCTCAGCCCGGGGATCGCTGTGCTCAGCCCGGGGATCACTGTGGTGTGCTCAGCCCGGGATCACTGTGCTGTGCTCAGCCCGGGGATCGCTGTGCTGTGCTCAGCCCGGGGATCGCTGTGCTCAGCCCGGGGATCACTGTGGTGTGTTCAGCCCGGGGATCGCTGTGCTCAGCCCGGGGATCGCTGTGCTGTGCTCAGCCCGGTCCCGCAGGGCCCCGCCGTGCCCCCGGGGCTGCCCCGGGCCCGAGCTGCGGCTGCCCCACGGCACTGCACCGGCTCCGAGCCCGGCCCGCGGAGCGCGGCGCTGGGCACTACTGACAGCTGCTTTTCTCCGGGAAAACAGAACAGGAGAGAGGCCCTTCGCTGCCCGTGGCGGGCTCTGGTGTGCACCAGGAGAGCCCCTCAGCCTGCAGAGGCTGGCAGCTGGGGGGGACTGTCACGGCCCTGTGACAGACGGAGCAGCTCCCGGAGCGTTCCCTGCTCCGCAGCCCGGCCACAGCGGGGCTGAGACGTGCAGCCCTCGGTGGGGGAGGGATCCCCGGCAGGGCTGGCACTGCCCCGCGGGGTGAGGCCAGAGGTGTGCTCCGAACCGGCTGACACACGGCTGTGTGAGGGGCAGGACAGGTGCCTCGGGGACAGGTGCCTCGGGGACAGGTACCTAAGGGACAGGTACCTCAGGGACAGGTACCTCGGGGACAGGTACCTCGGGGACAGGTGCCTCGGGGACAGGTACCTCAGGGACAGGTACCTCGGGGACAGGTACCTCGGGGACAGGTGCCTCGGGGACAGGTACCTCGGGGACAGGTACCTCAGGGACAGGTACCTCGGGGACAGGTACCTCAGGGACAGGTACCTCGGGGACAGGTGCCTCAGGGACAGGTGCCTCGGGGACAGGGACAGGTACCTCAGGGACAGGTGCCTCGGGGACAGGGACAGGTACCGGGGCCGGGCACATGGACACGCACAGCCCACTGCACTCCCTGGTCTCCATCCCACTCGTGTGCTGTGCTGCAGCAAAAAGGCACCGCGGGGCTTCCCACTGGAAATACTCAGGGAGGAACAATCATCCCGTAAACCAGGAGGAATGGGATCACGATTTAATTCTCTATCAATGTTTTTAAAAGGCAAAAGGGGTCAGGAAGGAAGTGTGTTATTCTTAGTTGTGTGTCTTATTAGTTAACATCAGCTGTCTGCTGATCCCCATCTCCGTGCCCAGTACAAAGGACACCATAAACCACATTAAAAAAAAAAAGACACTTGATTTTTGTAGAAATACGTATAAAACTAGATTCAAGATCTGTGAGTATTTACATATGGTCCTTTTACAGATTTTCTGGTATGGTGGCCGGAAGACAAACTTCTTTTAAACCCTGTGAAATTCAACATTTCACTGAATTTAACATATTCTAAGTTATACATAATGTATATTTTGAAGTAGTTTTACACTTTTTCTGTAGGCTTTGGCTTTCGACAGTGTCCACTTTTCATGTATAGTGAAGATAGCATTTACAACAATATTTTAAACAGTCCAAGCCAGTTATTTATACTGGTTTTTATCTTGAAATGAGGTTTGCTGTATCTTCTGGTTTTGCTTTATTTACCTCACCATTCCCTTATCACCCAGAGCCTTTTTTGCAATTGCATTTATTTAAAATGGTATTTTTTTTACTTTTAATATAATTGTGTTGTTTAGACAAGAGGCTTTTTTTCTTGTGAATATTAAGGAACTCGTTTTGCTGCTCTCCTCGGAGCAGTTCTGTGCAGCAATATGTGCAGTCAAGGAAGATTCCCAAACTGTCTGTTCCCGTGCCTGGGATTCAGACAAGCAGGCACTGTCTCTGTTCCTGTGAGGAGCACTGAAATTTGGTGTCGTGGATCTGTTCCAGAAGCAATTGCTGTTTATAGGCCAGTGTTTTCCTGGCCATTTTCCTGTGTTTTTGAGCAGAAGGCAGGTTTGCTGCACTGGAGGCGTAATCACTGATGCGGGCTGTGCTGGCTACGACGGGGCCACGTTCCCACTCTGGGATTAGCCACAGAACCGTGTGGGATAAGGGCAGCAGGGCCAGTTCTGTTCATCTTGGCCCTGCTCATCCCCTCCCTGCCCCCAGAGCCTTGGGCAGCTGCATGAGCTGGGTCTGCCTGCCACGAACAAGGGATGGAGCAGCCCAGAGAGCCCAGCTCCAGCCCAGGGAACACATCCGATCCGTCCATCCCATCCCATACATCCCATCCCATCCCATCCCATCCCATCCCATCCCATCCCATCCCATCCCATCCCATCCCATCCGTCCATCCCATCCCATCCCATCCCATCCCATCCATCCCATCCCATCCCATCCCATCCCTGCCCATCCCATCCCATCCCATCCCATCCCATCCCATCCCATCCCATCCCATCCCATCCCATCCGTCCATCCCATCCCATCCCATCCCATCCCATCCCATCCATCCCATCCCATCCCATCCCATCCCATCCCATCCCATCCCATCCCATCCCATCCCATCCCATCCCATCCATCCCATCCCATCCCATCCCATCCCATCCCATCCCATCCCATCCCATCCCATCCCATCCCATTCCATACATCCCATCCCATCCCGTCCCATCCATCCCCATCCCACCTGCAGCACCATGAGCCCACCACTCCCCTGAGTGACTCTGCTCCTTGTCCTTGCAGCCTCCTGGCTGGACGGAGCAGAGGCAAGCGCTGCCTGCTGGGTCTGGGAGCCGGGACAAGCCGTGTCCCCGTCTGTGAAATAATGATGGATGGTTTTCCTGCATTGTTACCACAACTGGGATTGTTTTGGTCAGAAAAGCCCTCAGAGGGCACGGAGCACATGCCAGGCCCGGGCCATTCCCAGTGCCGGGATCCCAGTGCCAGGCCAGGCTCGGGCCGTTGCCGGTGTTGCCATCCCAGTGCCAGGCCCGGGCCGTTCTCGATGCCATGATCCCTGTGCCAGGCCCGGGCCGTTGCCGGTGGCGGGCATTCCCCGCCGTTCCCGCCGTGCCCGGCAGGGGGCGGTGCCGCCCGCTCAGCGCCGCCGCCGCCTCGGGCCCCCCCTCGCTCCCGCCCGGAGCCTTCCCCGGGGTCCGGCACCGGCACGGCGGGGCACGGCGGGGCACGGCGGGGCACGGCGGGGCACAGCGGGGCACAGCGGGGCACGGCGGGGCCTGGGCTCCCGCCGCACCCATCCCATCTCCATCCCCATCCCATCCCCACCCCATCCCACCCTATCTCCATCCCCACCCCATCCCCATCCCATCTCCATCCTCATCCTCATCTCTATCCCCATCCCCCTCCATCCCCATCCCCATTCCACCCCATCCCGTCCCACCCCATCCCCATCCCATCCCCATCCCATGCCCATGCCCATCCCCATCCCTGTCCCACTTCATCTCTGCCATCCCTGCCCAGGAAGCACAGGCACAACTCAAATTGTTTGGAGACTTTTGCATTCAAATGTTGTTTTCTACAACAATATCCCTAAACCCCACCTGCATTTATGTGGAGATTGTCCTGCTCCGGGCTGTTGGGGTACATACTCAATCCCTGCCGCAAAGAAAGAGGTGGTGGCCAAATAATTTCCATATAATATTAATTTTATATGTGTATGGTTGCACAATTTGTTCCTTGAAGTGTGAGATCACCAAAACAAGGAGGTTTTTGTGCGGGTGCATTGGGTTGGTGGGGGGGCGGTGGATATTCCAGCACTTCTATTTCTGCCTCAAATATTTGTGTTTGTTTTTCAGGGGCTTTGTTAATACCTGAGGGAACCATTAATGCAGCCGAAATAACAGGAGATCTGATGTTCTCCTGGTATTTTAGTATTTCCCCTCCTCGATGGAAATGCCAGGAGAACACCAGATCTCGCGGTATCTGGGCCCCAGAAATAGCTCCCTTGGGAATTCTTAAAAAGCCCATAAAATACATAAACACAAATATGGAGATCTCCGGGTTCCTGCCGAAGTTGCCTGCGCAGCCTTCCCTCGATTGAAGGCGTCAGTCAGCAGCTTTCCCTCCCTTCCAGCTGATTTGTCTTTGTCACTGAGCGAAACTACTCTTTCTCCCTGAAAGCGATGGCAGGAAAGCAGCCCCGTGTCGGTGGTTGTGATTATGGAGAGGACAATTCGGGATTGCTCACACACACACAGATTTCCCCACTCCGCTGATTTTTTTTCCTAATATGGCTGTTTCCTTTTTAAAAAACACGTTATTATTTTTATTATTATTTTTGGTTTCACTATAATTTTCATTGTATATTTAGCCGTATCTAGTTAATTATCTAATCAAGCAAATTGTTTCTTTGGCTCTTAGCTAAAACAGGAAAACACCCCGGTATCGGGATTAAGTTTTCATCTCTATCAACTGGCTTAAAAATACTGAACTTGATTCCTTTTGAATTAACTGAGTCTTATTTTATTTTTTTTTTTCAATATCACCTATCACCATAGTAACCACCAGCTGTCAGTTCAGTTTCTGACATTTTTCTCATTTGGTAAGATTTCAGAATTGCCATCCTCCCTGCCAACATGTCATGAACAAGAAAAAAAAAAATTGCATGAAAAATCTAATGGGTGTCTGGTCTGATTGTCCTCACTCGTGGCAGGGAAGACAAAAACTGATGAATTGTGAAATGTATTCAGAGGGATTCAAGAAAAGCAAGTGTCTCGGACCCCCTCCTCACCCACACCTCCTCGTTTTCATCTTGTTATGCTTGATGCACCAGACATGCTTGCCCTGACACTCGGGTTTGTAGAAATTTAAGATTAACAGTTTTTACATTCACCTCGCTGATCCCCGTGTTTTAAAGTCATCATTAAAAATAAACTTCGCAGAGCTCGTATTTAGCACCATTTCCCACTCATTGATGAGGTTTTAGCACCTGTGAATTCTCAACAAAACCCTTCCCGTGCCTGAAGTCAACAGCCAGTTCGGTACATTGCACATTTCCGTCCCTATTGCTGTATTTTATCTACGTTCGAAAGCAACCTTTGAGCAGGCCGAAACAGAAAGGCAAATCCCGGGTAACTCCCTGGGCTGGCGTTGTGTTTGTGCTGGAAAAGGGCAGCAAACGGTCAAATTTGGGGTTTTATTTCTCCAGTTGGTTTAGCTGAAATAATATAAATTTAAGGAAAAATGGGTTGGTGTTCAGTAAACGACGCTGCACCTCCTGCATGGCAAAATCTCTGTGAGAAATCTCCTCGCCGGTGCTGCGGGAGGGCAGGAGAAAGGGAAAGGACTCCTTTAGCTCTGGCCAAGCACATGAACCGCCAGCAATGTCTTTAGAACGTGTTTTGGGGGGGTTTCTATACAGGGCACACACATGGAACCGGCACGTCGCGTTTCCGTCGGTACAAAACACATCCCCCGGCCGGCTCCGTGGGGGCACAAAGAGCCGAACCCTGGACGTGCTGCCAGGGGGCTTCTTTGGGGCTGTAGCCATCCCTTTGCTCCGCCGACTGGCTGTGAATGGAGGCTCAGCAGCAGGAACTCATTTCAGGAACGTAACGGAGATCCGATGAGCAGCTGCAGCGCTCGGGTCCCCGTGTGCCGGGGACAGCCCGGCGCTGCCGGGGCTCAGCCTTACTCCCCTTCCACTCTGGGGGCTGCGGCGCTGCCAGCCCGGCAAGCCGCAAGGGCACTAACTGAAACGACCCCGGCACATTTTACCCGCCCGGGAACGTTTGGGGGAATTTGTGTTTGTGAGTACATTCGCTCAGTTCTGCTGCATCTGCACGGAGCAGGGAGGTAGCGCTTCCCAGGAAACGTCCTGACTCCTAGGGAAAGGCAGGGCTGCGGGTTACGGAGTGTTTTCCTGCGGGAAGCGGTGGATGGAGCCGGCCCGGGCCGGCCTTGGGCCCGGTTCTCTTGGGCTCGGTTCCCTGGGGCTCGGTTCCCTTGGGCTCGGCTCCCTTGGGTGTCGCAGCTCGGGTGCCTGGCCCCGCGGGGAGCGGCGGCGGCTGCGGCAGCGCCCGGCTCCGGTCCGGGGAGGGTCCGCCCTGAGCCCTTCCGCGGGGCCTCTCTTCCATCGGGCACTTCGGATAGAGCCGCTGCTTCAGTGTCTGCTCCGTGTGACGGTGAAAACCCGTCATCGTGGGGGAAAACCTGAAAATGAGCCCGTCCTCCTGCCTGGTTCCGCCGTGCTGTTTGCCAGCCGGATTTTTAAAATAGTTTTATAAATGTATCTCGTGAAATAAATGCACTGAGAAAGTGTAACTCTTTTAATGATAAATAATATTGGTGTATATAATATTTGAAAACAAATGGGGTAAACAAAATGCACCTTAATGTCTTTATGGTTTGTGAGATTTATAACAATAATCAGCAACCGACTGTAACACTGTTTGCACCTTGTGTGCCCTAAAGCCATTGGGTCCCTCCGTTAATTGTATAAATTCCATGCACTATGGAAAATCATGATGTATCATTTATATTCAGCTATGTCAGGTATATAAATATTAAAATATATTGGCCAAAAATGGCTGATTACCCCTCAAACATTTCATGATAAATCTTATCTTTTTATGGTGGTGGTAGCACTGAGGGTGGGATGAGTGGGGGAACGGACTAAATATTTTATGTTATTTGGAAATATTCTTTAAACAACCCAGATATATTATTAATGTTTTACAACTGCTTCAAAAATCCGGCAGCTCGGTTCAGGTTTAGAGGATAAAGCGGTTCAGTACCTGAAGAAAAAGTGATTTTTATATGCAAAGCACCCCAATGGTGGGGATTATGTTATTTATTCAGCCCGGGATCGTGTGGCTCGTGGAGGCTCCGCGCTGACGCCCCGGTATAAAATAGAGGTGACGTTCCCGGAGCCGGCGACAGCAGCACCTCCCTGCTCTGCCTCGCCGGATATTCATGGGCATTTATCAGGCCTTATTATTCACCCATAGTCTTATTTAATAAACTCCTGCTCTCCCCAGCCACGCTGTAAAGGTACAGGGACAGCGTTTGTGACAGTCTTTTGCCTAAAAATATTTCTGTGAAATGGGATCTATTTCTGTGAGCTCCCCACACAGCCGCAGCCCCGGCCTGTGCGGGGACAGGGGCAGGGAGAAGAGCGTTACACGCATTTATTGCTGGTGCTGCCTGTGTTCAGTGGATGAAGCAGTGCCCACTCGGGCTGTGGCTCGGCGTGTGGCCGTGTGCAGTGCCGAGGAGGAGACGTCGGCCCGGGCTCCGCGCTCCCTGTGCCGGGGACAACGGAACGGGAGCGACGCCTCGCACCGCACGCACACTCGGGCTGTGTGACAGACTTTGTTCACTTCATTCTCAGAACTCAGTCGGGGTTAAATTGGAATTCAGACATCAAAGAATTCTTCCAGAGCCCCAAATTTTGCCCGTATAATTTTTTTCTTGCAGTTGTCATAATTGTAGCTAATTTCACACTGCAAATTTTTTTTTTTTCCTGTTTGAAGTATTTTCCTAAATATGCACAGAACGTGGGAGTGGGATTATTCGTTCTGTCTGGTGTTTCCCTGATGCTCACAGCCAGGCAGTCCCAGCCCTGGGCGGCCTGAGGAGCCCTTGGGTTTGTGGGGTGTGTCCACGTCCCCTGAAACTCAGGGATGGGAGCAGGATGCTGAAATGTGAAGGGAGGGGAAGGCTCAGGGCTGGAAATAGCAACGCCCTTCTCTCTGTTCCTTTCTTCGCCCGACTGTTGTGTCTGAACACAGGCGTGTGGTGCTGCATATTTGGTGGGTTTGCAGATTTCTGTGCGATTTTTATCTGAAGGTCAGGGCTGTGGAAATACATCAGGTTGGGATTTGGGATGTTTGCCATTTGCCATTTAGCCTCGCTCCTGCTTATCAGATCGCTGGGAGCACGGGCCTAATAAACCAGGGAGCTGCTCCGAAAAGGAAAAATAAATATTGTTCTGGTTTTATGGAGTCTCTTTACTATTACACAGCAGGAGATTTAAATGTATTTATTTAAGTTTTTGCCTTTTTCCTTTGGAATTGTGGAACTAGGGAAAATAAATTAATAGCGGCTATTTATAATTTCACTAGATATTTGCATACATTAATTTTTTTAAATTAAAAAATTATTTCCTTTTTTTCCCACATTGGAAAAATAAAAAAGGAAAAAAGTTGTAGGAAGACCATGCCAGAAAGGGGGAATGGGGAGGGGACAGGGGCCTTCTCTGCACCCAACATCAGTTTGGAACCAAAACACGGCGTTTGAGGTTTCTCCTGCTGGGCTTTTGGGCTGTTTCTTCTGTTCTGCCATGGAACAGCCCCACAGAGTCCCTGAGCTGTGGGACAGCGAGTCACCGCTGGGGCTGGGAGAGCCACAGCCAGGGCCGTGCCTGCACCCCGGGACTGGAGTTACCACAGTGGCCACGTCGTTTCCATCCTGAAGTCACGTTTTTAACGCTGGTTTTGTGGTCAGGATCATAAAACACTTTTAAGCAAGTGTTCAAGGAGGGGACAGCCTGCAAATGGCGTTTAAACCCAAGACTTTCAGAATGGCCTCCCCGGGAGGTGGCAGTGGGCACTGGCTCCTGTGGCCCAGCGCTCTGACATCTGCAGGCCCCGAGGTGTGAGGATGCCCCGGGGCACAGGGTGTTCAGGGCACAGAGATGTTCAGGGCACAGAGATGCCCAGGGCACAGGGTGCTCAGGGCACAGGATGCCCAGGGCACAGAGATGCTCAGGGCACAGAGATGCCCAGGGCACAGGGTGCTCAGGGCACAGAGATGCTCAGGGCACAGGGATGCCCAGGGCACAGGGTGCTCAGGGCACGGAGATGCTCAGGGCACAGAGATGCTCAGGGCACAGAGATGCTCAGGGCACAGGGTGCTCAGGGCACAGGGTGCTCAGGGCACAGGGTGCTCAGGGCACGGAGATGCTCAGGGCACAGAGGTGTTCAGGGCACAGGGATGCTCAGGGCACAGAGATGCTCAGGGCACAGGGTGCTCAGGGCACAGGGTGCCCAGGGCACAGAGATGCTCAGGGCACAGAGATGCCCAGGGCACAGGGTGCTCAGGGCACAGAGATGCTCAGGGCACAGGGATGCCCAGGGCACAGGGTGCTCAGGGCACGGAGATGCTCAGGGCACAGAGATGCTCAGGGCACAGAGATGCTCAGGGCACAGGGTGCTCAGGGCACAGAGGTGCTCAGGGCACAGGGTGCTCAGGGTACAGGGTGCTCAGGGCACAGAGATGTTCAGGGCACAGGGTGCCCAGGGCACAGAGATGTTCAGGGCACAGAGATGCTCAGGGCACAGGGTGCTCAGGGCACAGAGATGTTCAGGGCACAGGGTGCTCAGGGCACAGAGATGCTCAGGGCACAGGGATGCTCAGGGCACAGAGATGCTCAGGGCACAGAGATGCCCAGGGCACAGGGTGCTCAGGGCACAGGATGCTCAGGGCACAGGGATGCTCAGGGCACAGAGATGCTCAGGGCACAGAGATGTTCAGGGCACAGGGTGCACAGGGCACAGAGATGTTCAGGGCACAGAGATGCCCAGGGCACAGAGATGCCCAGGGCACAGGGTGCTCAGGGCACAGGGTGCTCAGGGCACAGAGATGCTCAGGGCACAGAGGTGTTCAGGGCACAGGGATGCTCAGGGCACAGAGATGCTCAGGGCACAGGGTGCTCAGGGCACAGGGTGCTCAGGGCACAGGGATGCCCAGGGCACAGAGATGCTCAGGGCACAGGGTGCTCAGGGCACAGAGATGCTCAGGGCACAGGATGCCCAGGGCACAGGATGCCCAGGGCACAGGGTGCCCGTGGTCTGGCAGCTGCAGGCAGTGGATGCCAGCAGGCAGGGCCCGGCCCTTGGGGAGCCCGTTGTCCCGCTGGGGCAGCGCTCCTCAGGCCGTTCGGGAGGTGCCCGTGGCTCCATGTGCACAAAGCCATCCCGGCTGCCTCCAGGCACAAACCCCTTCCCTCCTGAGCGGCTCCTGGCCAAAGGCCACCCTGCACCAGGGGTCTGTTCTCCTCTGGAACTGGCTGCAGGCAGAGGGACAGGACTGAAAGGCCACGGCAATTCTTAGGAAAACATTCGTTTGTTATTTTAATATTTTTGAGAGGAAAGCATTTTGCTCCCGTGTCGATACCTTTTTGTGGTTTATTATTTTGTTGCTAATTTACTTAACCATTAGCAAATTAAGGTGGATTATGGCTTGGATGCATTAAAAGCACCAAGGAGTTGTGGTCCTTGTGGCTATTTCGGGCAATGTCATAAGCACACTCTTTTTTTTTATTGTCCTCCTAGGGAGCAGAATTTGAACTTAATATTCCATGAAATAAGCCATTGTAATCACGTTGGGTTAATAGAAGAAGTAAAATTGCCTCTCCTCTCACAAGACATTAGAGCAAGGCTGCATTATTAAAGTTTTCTTGCGGACAGGCGGTTTAAAATATATCCTCAGTGGCTGACGCAAGTCTTTTCAGCGGGGATGACAGCTTTTCAGATCTTAATAGGCTGTTCATTTCTGGCCTACGAGTTTTCAGCATTTCTTCTTTTCAAGCCAGGCTGTGACATGATGGCTAAAAACTGACATAAAGAAGTGCCATGTACTGTGAAAACCTTTATTCACTAAGTGGTTCCATGTAAATTGGTGTCAATAAGCAAACAATTAGAACTTTAAAAAAAATTGTTGGTTTAAATCCCTTTTCTCCTTAATCATTTGACCTAAAAATCTCTCCTTTCTCTCTCCTTTCTTTGGAAGTGGTGCATATAAACCAGTGACAAAGTATTTTGCAAGTGAAAGTGGATCAGATCTTTGTTAGAAATCAGTTAATGATATTTAGCCAAGGTGAGTTTGGAATAAGGTTTTTTGTCTTTGAAATAAAATACACAGTGAACTAAATTCCAGGTAATTGATCAAGGATGAAGAAGGGGCTGGTTCTCCTGCCCTTTCCCCCCACACTCCCAGTCTCCCCTGTTGCCTCCTGCAGCACGAGCAAGCACCGTGCTCTGGGAGCTTAGCTAATTTCAAGAAATTTGGTCTTGTTGTTCATGCTTTCTGGAGATTGTTTACTCGAATTATTTGCAGAAAAGGCTTTTTTCCTGTGTCATTAGGTGAAGAAAAGGCACAGCACTTAATGCTTTCCCCACTCTTGCTTGTCCCAGGAAAGAAATGTTTAGCCGAGCTTTTCATTTCTGTTTTAATTTGCGATTTCTCGTTTTCTGTTTCTACCTGGACTCCTTTCCTGGTTGCCAGCTGCCGGTGGCTGCAGCAGGGCGGCTCAGGGCCGCGGGCTGTCGCTGGGCTGTCGCTGGGCTGTCGCCGGGCGCGGGGACCCTGCGGGCCCTGCTGCCCTTGAGCTGCCCAGCGCTGCCCTGCGCCGCTCCCTGCGGCTGTCACCCCCCGTGTCACCCCCCGTGTCACCCACGGCCCCTGGGGACAGACTGCCCGCCGGGGCAGGGACGTGCCTTCTCCTCATTTCTGCCTCTGCTGCGGGGCTTTGGGACTCCCTGATGTGACAGGGCGAGAGGCAGAGTGCAGGAGGAGGGCGGGCTGCTGCCTTCCCCTGCGGCTGGGGGCTGAGGCTGCAGGCTGCTGCGTGTGTGTGGCCGCTGCAGGGCTGCTGATGGTGTGGGGCTGTGTGTGCTGCCCAGGAGGGACTGGCCGTGGCCCCGTGGCTGCAGGGAGCACGTCCTGCCCCAAAACCCGGCCCCAAGGGTGTGCCTGGGGCTGTGCCAGGGCCCAGAGCCGATGTGCCATCCCGGGGGCAGAGTCCCAGTGACATCGTGGCTCCTCTCCCCGTGCCCAGGGCTGCTCCCAGGGCACAGCCCCACACAGCATGCGTTTGTCCTCTGACCCTGCTTTTCATGGTCACGTTTTTAAAGAGCCTTTGCACATGCCCAAGGCACTAGCCAAATGCAGTTACAAAAAATGGTAATTCATAGAATCCCAGAATGGTTTGGGTGGGAAGGGACCTGACAGCCCACCCAGTGCCACCCCTGCCATGGCAGGGACACCTCCCACTGTCCCAGGTGCCCCAAGCCCCAGTGTCCAGCCTGGCCTTGGGCACTGCCAGGGATCCAGGGGCAGCCACAGCTGCTCTGGGCACCTGTGCCAGCCCTGCCCACCCTCACAGGGGACAATTCCTGCCCCAGATCCCATCCAGCCCTGCCCTCTGGCACTGGGAAGCCATTCCCTGTGTCCTGGCACTCTGTCCTTTGTCCCCAGTCCCTCTCCTGGAGCCCCCTCAGGCCCTGGCAGGGCCTCTGAGCTCTCCCTGGAGCTTCTCCTCTCCAGAGGAACATTCCCAGCTCTCCCAGCCTGGCTCCAGCCCTGGAGCAGCTCTGGGGCCTCCTCTGGACTCACTCCAGGAGGTCTGGGTCCTTATTTTTGGGGCTGCAGTGAGGAACTGGTCTAAGTCCACCTGTGTGCTTCAAATCACTTGTGATTAGTGACCTTGTGTTTGTTTCCTAATTAAAGGATATGTTAATGACTACAGCAGGAATTTCTCAGGGACCAGGGCAGGTGTGAACATTTGAGGGTGCTCGGGCACTGCAGTGGGGGAGCAGCAGTGGGGTCCTGGAAAGGAATTTTTACAAAGGAAAAGAAAATGGCTGATTATTGCCTTTAATTCTTAAAAAGCCGTGACAAAATTATATCCTAATTTTACAATAATGTAACTTTGGCAGTGTATGAATGAAGGGGAATGTGGCAGCTGCCTCTGGAAACCTGGTTGTTTTATTTTAGATCACTTGCAATGAAAACTATATTCAAAGACGGTTTAATTCCCAGCCTCCATTCAGATGTGCCTGGAGACAACAGAGGCAGAACATCAAACGGGCTGTGGTTCTCCTCAGAACCCGTGGGTTTTTCCTTTTAAACCAAGTGAGTGAGATCCACCTCCCAAGGCTCTGCTGGCCCCGGGGAGTGTCGGGCTGAGGGCTGGGGTCCTCCAGGGCCAGCCCCGTGTGCTGCAGCCCCCAGCTCCCCTCCTGAGCTCCAGAAACACAGTCAACAGCCTTCTCCAGGTTTGCGGGAAAAGGCCTACAACACTACAGGTACAATTAAAAGAAATCAAAGGTGTAATGAAAGCTTTTGTCTTTACAGGAATTAAAACAGCAAACATTTCCAGAAATTTCCAGAAGTAACTGAAATTTATTTAGGTAGGACAGGTTAGGACATATTGTTTACACTGAACAGAATTCCAAAAATCATATTGGTGATTTCTGAAAATTCTCTACAATTTGATAATTACACAACATTTGGCAATTTCAGAAATTATTGCTGTTGTTCCTTTTAAAGCAAAGAACAAGGAGCCGTGGCTGCAGCCCTCGGAGGCTGGCTGGCCTGCCCCCACGTTTGTGTTTATATATCTTGCAATATTTTTCAGTAATCAAGGCAATGCCTTTAAATAAAAGTGAAAAGTTATGTGACCTTGGTTGTCAGACTCAATTTAGACTCTGCTGCAACACTTCGCATTTTATTTTTTAAATTAGCTGTTGCCATCTTTTACAATTTGTTTATAGGCAGAGAGAGCCACATGGAATGGGAAGTATCAGGGAGGAGTTGAGAGGTGCTGCTTTGGTCTCAAATAGAGACATTTTTATTAACTTTAGCAGCTTTTTATTTTATTTTTCCCTTTAATCTGTTTTCTCAGGTGGTGCCTTGATTCATTCTGGTTTTCTTTGCAAAGAATTTGTTTCCTTTTTTGAAGAATGTTGGGATTCTGTTCCCCCTTCTGGGGGAACACACTGGGTTTTTGGGAAGCTCACCATTAAAAGGTGTGCAAGGAAACGTTCCCTCTTGGGTTCCACTTCCCAGACCATTTTGTTTCCCAGCTGCTTTTTGCCTGTTACAAGGATCAGCAAAAAGGGAGTTTGCTGTGCCCGTGGTGTCCGTGGCCCCGTGCTGGCACCACCTTCCCCTCTGGTGCCCCATCCCAGGCTGCGTTTTCCTCCCTTGGACATTTGCACAGGTTTTGGCGTTGACTCCTCCCTTCCCTTCCCTTCAGTGCCAATATCCATGGATTTTCCCCACCTTTATGGCTGAAGTGGGTTGTCTGCTTGGCCACAGACACCAACCAGCCCCTCAGTTTTCAGAGGATACATTTTGAAAACATATGTAAAATAGGACTGAAAATAGCATTCCAAATGTCAGCAGCCCTGTAGCATCTTGTCTGAGCTGCTGTGCTTTACTGTGTGGAGCAGATAAAGTCATTCTACTCAATGAAAACCAAAAGCAAACATGAATTGTAGTTGTGGCCTGGCACACAGGGCGCCGGCCTCTCTGCTTTTGAGAGTGGAATAGAAAAGGGAAAGTTTGAGGCTTGCATTCATGAAAAATACAACAACTGTTTTGACCTAAATAGAATAAAAAATGAAGGAAGAGGAAGATCATATGGCAAACCACAAACATCTGACCGTGTTGTGCTTCTCTGGCTCCTTTTTGAATATGAGAATTCAGTGATTGTAAAATCAGGCCCTGGCTGGAGACGGGGTGATGGTGTGGGCAGCACCCCCAGAGCTGCTGCACAACAATGACATGGGCATAGCTCACGTTTATCCTTTCTGCCTGTTCTCTCCCACAGCTCTGCATGATTTCAGGGGAATTGGTACATTAAAATCCATACTGGGGAGGGGTTTTGGCTCGATAGAGGCAATTGGGTTGTTCCAGATGACTCTTCTGCTACCCTAAGTTATAATTAGATCGTTTCAGTTGGTTTTCACTTTGTGCTTCTAATAAGAAGAAAACTCTTGTAGTCTACTTAAGTAAAAGTAGGAAACGAGCACCTATTAAAGGATGTCTTTAAAGCTTTAACGCAGCCTGTTGGTGCCAGAGGCGAGGGGCTGCCCATTTCCGTGTGACCGTGTACCCTCTCTGCAGTCCTGTCTGGGGACAGTGTGGCTGGCTTTTCAAAAAGGACCGTTATAAAATGCCGAGTGTGTGGCTGGGCCCGGAGAGGCACCTGCTGTCCTCATGGGCCATCCAGGACTCCACACGCGGGGCGGGAGGCGGCGGAGCGCGGCTGGCCCCGGGGCTGCGCTGAGCTGTGCCGGGAGCTGCCAGCCGAGCTCTGGGCTGGGGACATGGGGACACGGGGACACGGGGACATGGGGACAAGGGGACATGGGGACAAGGGGACACGGGGACACGGGGACACGGGGACATGGGGACATGGGGACATTGGGGACATGGGGACATGGGGACATGGGGACATGGGGACATGGGGACATGGGGACACGGGGACAAGGGGACACGGGGACACGGGGACACGGGGACATGGGGACATGGGGACATGGGGACATGGGGACATGGGGACAAGGGGACACGGGGACACGGGGACACGGGGACATGGGGACATGGGGACATTGGGGACATGGGGACATGGGGACACGGGGACACGGGGACACGGGGACATGGGGACATGGGGACATGGGGAGATGGGGACATGGGGACACGGGGACAAGGGGACGAGGAAGGAGCCCGCGGGCTGGGCTCGGCTCTGCGCTGCCCTCGGCCAGCCCCGGGCTGCCGGAGCCGCAGCCACGGCCGGCCTGCCTCGGCCATCAAAGAGCCGCCGGCTCCGGAACGCGGGCCCGGCCCCCGCCCCCGCTTTGAGCGTCTTCTGTCCCCGCGTTATTGCATCAAACGGCGCTTCCAACACAATACCACGGGAAACTAAGGGCCCTATTCAGAGATTACGTGCACCCCATGGAAGGGGGCTTTTCATCTATTGCAAACCTGATTTAAAACCCAGCCCTACGTGACTCTTCCCTCTACTGGAACTTGCACAAAACGGGGAGTTCTTGAGGTTTCCTGTATTAGTCCCTGCTCCTTTGACACGCCTGGCACAAGCCCGACAGGGTCTCATTGTGGCATTTTTATTAAGAAAGAGGATGCTGATTCTTTTTTCTCTGTCAGCTGCTGAAATAAGAAGGCTTTAAGAACAAAGAAAAAAAACTTGTGCCAAGGGGAGACACGAGAGGATTACGATTCCCAGAGGAAGGTGGATGTTCCCCACACCAAAACACTGTCCTAATGAGCCAATGGGTTTTTCTGGTAAATATATTTAGGGAGACGTACATTTGGGTGCCATCTTTACTCATTTGTTCTTCAAACTGTAATGCCTCACATTTTGGGTTTCACTATATTGCATTTTAAAACTAATGATGCATTCATTCTCCGAGCAAATCTTATTTCTAAGCCCTAATTTAATAGAATTAAACTCTAAGCTGAATTGGTTTTATGAGATAAAACTCTGAAGTTGATAACTGCATTTAGGAATAGTTCAGGTATTGAGTTTCTAATTTGCTTCCTGAGCATGGAAATCCCTCAGATAGTCAATATTGACGCCCTGTAATTGGTAAGAGTGGGGCTTGCTGAGTTTCCTCCTGGGTGCTGGAGCCATGCTCAGAGCATGGCCCTGGGGCTCTGCCTGCCCCAGGTGCTCCACACCTTCCCACCATCCCTGCCTGCCCTGGGCACAGCTCCACACCTTCCCACCATCCCTGCCTGTCCTGGGCACAGCTCCACACCTTCCCACCATCCCTGCCTGCCCTGGGCACAGCTCCACACCCTTCTCCCCAGCTCCACACCTTGCCCACCAGCTCGTGGCAGCAGTAATCCCTCTGCTCCGAGGAAAGGCAATTCCAGCTTTGCTGGGGTTCAGCTCACATATGGAGCTGTTGCTTTGTGCTGCGGTTTTCCCCAGGAACAGTGAGACAGGACTTGAGGGGGTCATCTCCAGATGATCTAATGTTGCTATTCACATACAACCCGGGTCTTAATTCTGCTGCTCGGAAGGCCCTGGGTGCTCCCTCAGGAGACACCAGGCAGGTGGGGAATTGATGCCACTTGTAATTTGTGGCACCTCCAGATTTTGCTCTGTGTTCCAAAGTACTTGATTTTGCTGCTTTGTTACAAGAATGGTTTGGGAACTAAGCCTGAAGAAGAACAGGGTCTGTCCATCCTCAGCTCTGTCCGTCCTCAGCTCTGCCCACCCTGGGCTCTGCCCACCCTGGGCTCTGTCCACTCTGGGCTCTGTCCATCCTGCCCTCTGTCCACCCTGCCCTCTGTCCACCCTGCCCTCTGTCCACCCTGGGCTCTGTCCATCCTCAGCTCTGTCCATCCTGGGCTCTGTCCATCCTCAGCTCTGTCCATCCTGGGCTCTGTCCACTCTGGGCTCTGTCCATCCTGCCCTCTGTCCACCCTGCCCTCTGTCCACCCTGGGCTCTGTCCACTCTGGGCTCTGTCCATCCTGCCCTCTGTCCATCCTGCCCTCTGTCCATCCTGCCCTCTGTCCACCCTGGGCTCTGTCCATCCTCAGCTCTGTCCATCCTGGGCTCTGTCCATCCTGCCCTCTGTCCATCCTCAGCTCTGCCCACCCTGGGCTCTGTCCACTCCGGGCTCTGTCCATCCTGCCCTCTGTCCATCCTGGGCTCTGTCCATCCTGGCTCTGTTTCTCCTCCCCGTGCTGTGACTCAGCCAAGCCCCAGTGTGAGGTTTCTCTTGGCTCTCAGCAGCGACACGAGCGGTTCCTGGAGCCCTGGACATTTTAGTCATTTTGTGAAATAACGGGTTTCATAATAGGACAGTAACACATCCACGGAGCCAGCAGTCGGGTGACAGGGTAACGGGGGTGCTCTTTCCTCCTGCAGCCAAGGCAGCTTCTCTTCTGCATTCTCAGGGATTAAAGTTTCTTCTCCCTACCAGGAGTATAAAGGCAGCTGTTTAGCCATAAACAGTTGCAAATGATAAACAAATCAATATTTGGTAATGTTATGATGCACTCGCATCTCTCAGATACACACGGAATGATTTATAGAGTACAGCATTTCAGGGCTGACCCTTGCAGGTCTCAGAAAGCACTTAAAAAATAAATTTACCCTGGCCTCTCTCACCCCATTTCAAAAAGGGTGACAAAGATGAAGTAATTTATAAGTCACACTTTTATTAATGCTTTTAACTTTCATATACTTGGCTTTCTTGCCCTCTGAGCAGCTAAGTGCAGCTCTTGGTCGAATGGTAACCTTCGGTGCTTTGAGAGGGGTTTTGTACAAATGATCAACTCATAAATAGGTGCTGTGCTCCGCATTATCCTGCCATAAATTCCCAGGACCTTTCAAGTACATCAAGAAAGAGCAACTTGAACTAGGCGTTCTGCGCTCGAGTTTACAGACTAATGCAGTCCTAATGAGCAGCTGGGCAAAGGGTTTCCAGAGCATGTCTAATGCTGTCTGTGCTGATGCTGGGCTGGAAGAGCCCGTGAGGCAGGAGGGAGGTGGCCGTGGCAGCAGGGCCCCCACGGCAGCCCGGTGATGTGGCTGGGAAATGTGGCAGGGGGACATGGCTGAGGTCACGTCCCCTCTGCAGCTCAGGCACGGGGTTTGTTGTGAGCTCACAGTCATGGGGAGCACAGGGAACATTAACTGGATTAATGTGTATTGACCATTTATCACCCTTCTGATTACAGGTGTTGGGGAAAAAATTGATCTAAAAGAGAACAATACACAGATAAACTTCAAAATGCTTCTCGTGGTGAATTCTTGCTGTGCCTGTAGCCCTCACAATGACACTGCTGGGACAGCCCGCCAGTGCTCGTGTGGCTGCCTACCAACATCTCCAGAACCCTTTCTGTACAATAACCACCTGCTGGGGCAAGGCTTGTGTGCTGATGCTTGTTGGAACAAAACCATGCCTGTACCAAACAGCCTCTGCAGCCTGAGCAGGTACAGTTGGCACACATGAACTGTTCAGCTTTGGCTCTCCCCAGTTAATGGAACTGGGCTGGGAGCTGCTGCTGAGGGAGAGCCCGGCCCATCTGCTGGCACACCTGTCCTGTGGGAGGACACTGAGCCCTCCAACGGGAAACGGGGACAACCTGGAACCAGGAAAGGCCATTTCAGCACCAGAAAAGCCTTTTGCACTGTGAGGGCACTCAGACTGACACAGGCTGCTCACAGTGATTGTGTAGTCTCCATTCTTGGAGATTTTCATCTGGACTCTGCTCTGCGTGACCTTGCTGGAGCAGGGGGGTTGGACTGTATGATCTGCAGACATGACTTCTGACCTTGGTTCTGTGACCCTGTAGTCCCCCTTTGGCAGCATTATGGCCGGGGTTGATTTATTCCGAGGCAGAGCCAGCTCTTCCCGAGGGGAAGTGTCATCAGGACCTGTTCTGCCTTAGGAGGAGGAATGCTGTGCCCAGCTGCAGCTCCGTGAGGCAGCCACAGCCCGTGTCTGAGACCTGAGTGGGGCGGGCTGGCCACTGAGGTCAGGTGTCTAATGACAAATAATGCAGGAAGGCAAGTGTGGTAAACACAGAATTCCTCTGCTCTGGAAAGTCGTGCTTTGGGCCCCTCTGGTGTGGGAGCCTATTGATAACAGAGCTCGTTTTGGGCTCAGAGCTGTAAGGAGGAGAGGATATATGGAAGGGTAGAGCAGGTGGGAGCTCTGAGGAGTCCTGGAGAATGGAGAGAGGGAGCTGCTCTGAGAGGAGTTAAGGTACAGTGAGTTTTCTTGCTCTGGTTTGCTGGTTGAGCTTCTCTGCAGTTGTAGGATTCAAAGGATGGATTCAGTTCCCAGTGCCTCTGATGAAATCCCTTGTGCAATGTGAGTAACCTGAGCAGGGAAGGTTCTGCTGGAGTTTGCTGTTCTCAGGCAGCCTGTCCATTGTATTTGGAGGGCTCAAGTGGTGCTTTGTGGTTCCTGTCTTGAGGATGCTTTGGGAGACGTGTGTGCTGGGGCTGAGGGCAGCTGGGCCTTAGGACTTCTAGAGCCTTGTGGTAGTGAAAGAGCTTATCCTGACAGAGGCTGATGCTGAGTCCCCCTCAAACTCCGTCCCCATGCAAGTACGATTTTTCCTGGTATTATTTTCACTGTTACTGTCTGAAATGTAGTCCATGTGCTCAGGTGTCACTTGCACCTGGTGGCTGTGAAACCACCTTGAACTGTCCACCTCAGGCAGCTCCTGCTGGGGTGTCCAGTGGAATATTGTGGGTTTGGGCGTATGATGTAACAAAAATACACACGATTTTCACTTGAAAGGAACTTATTTGTGCACATAAGACTTTCATTATTAGTATGGTGAAAGCTGTGTTGGGTTTTTGACTTGATTGCAGGGAAACTTGCTGCAGCAGGCTGGATTTTTTTAAAAGAAAATCTCCCTTGGAAAGCTGCAGGAACTTTAATTTTAAAAAAATGTCCACGGACCCTTGTGTAATAAAGCATTTGAAGCTGGGGCAGAGCAGCATGGGTTGAGGCTCTTTGAGTGCATTGATTACCCTTTTTGGAATCGGATCCATCTGCCAATTACCCCAGAAGTGGGGAGGGGGGTAAAAAAAGCTCATATTTTGGTATAAATATGTAATGCAGTGCATGGGAAAAGCAAATTCCCTGGATTCAAACCATATGGCCGGGCTGAACGTGGGCACTGTCTGGTCTGGTATTAATGGATATTGTTAAGTCTGGGATCAATGTGGAGTCACCCCTGATGCAGTGTCTGGTGGCCAGGAGGAACTGCTGGAGGTAGCTGAGGGGCAGCAGGTGGGCCTTAGGGGGTTTGGAGCAGAAGATGCCTTTTCACCATCACCCTTTCCTGTGTGCCACGTTTGGAAAATTGTAGTTAAGGGAGAGAAGTGAATTTGCTTGGGATTTTGTGTGTTACTGTGTTTGAACTTTCATACAGTTATGACACCTGATTTTTCTTTGTTGAATAGTTAATGGAAGCAGTAGGGGTAGGACAGGTAGGAAATGACTTCATCTTCCTAAGGAGAAGATGATGGAGAAGACCTCAGTGAGCTGGAGCCCACAAGGTTCTTGATGTTCGTGTCCTTCTTCCCTTCTCCCAGCCTCTGGAGTCACTGTGTTTTCTCCCTGGGGGTTGATTTACACCAGTGTGTAATTTCCATCTCTGCTGCTTGTGGCTGTGCCAGGTGTGTGCTTGGCAAACACTGTCACCGTTGGTGGAGGGGTCTGGGGGCACCTGCCCAGCCCTGGGGGCTCCAGGCAGCGCTGAAGGTGACGTGTGGCACCTCCATGCCACTCTCTGAGTGAGGGGACACGAGTGTCAGTGTGTGGCTGACCACCCAAAGGAGCTTTCCCAGCTCTTCTCCCTGGTGTTCTCGTCCTGACTGCCCCCTGGAGCAGCACTGAAATGGAGCAGTGACCCCTCCATCTGAATTTCCCCCAGTTTCTCTGTTCCACTCGGTGTGTACTGACATGTCACATACAAGCCTTTGTATGTTCAAGCTGCCCATTCCAGCTCTCAGTTGGTGTAATTCTGCTGTTAATAATTTAAATGATGAAGTCGAGTCGGTGAGAACAATAACCGTGAAACAGATGGAGCTGGGAGCAGTGCAGGGCATAAATCCGTGAAAACTCGAGGCTCTGCACTGGAGCATCCGAGTGGATTAGCGGCTCTGGGAGTGAGCCTGCTGCAGGAGGGGGCAGGTGGAGCCTCACCAGCTCCAGCCTGGCATCTCTGCCCTGCCCCAGACGAGGCCTGCACAGCCCCAGAGGCGCCACAGCTGCAGGGTAACCTCAGTGATAGTGGCCGTGGAGCTGCCTGTGGTGCTCTGTGCTGTTCTTTCCCTTTGGTGGTCAGTCAGATGTTTTGATGAAATTCTCCTCTCCTCAAAGATGCTGGGTTTTATTCACACCCAGGTCCCTTCTTACTCAGCTTGTCCTCGGTGTGGGTGGAGGGCAGGGATGAGCCAAATCCTTCAGCTCACATGCGCTTACACCCTCAGGTCACATTGGCACAATCTCCGGCTTGTAAATCAGGAAAGTCTGAGTGAAGCCTTGGCAGACAGCATCTCCTGCACTCTCTCCTCACAGCTGTGTGTATTGCCCAGGTGACAAGTGACAGGGCAGGAGGAAACAGCCTCACGTTTTACTAGAGGAGGTTTAGGTTTGGTGCTGGGGAAAATTTCTTAAAGGCTGCCTAGGACAGTGCTGCAGTCCCCATCCCTGCAAATGTCCAAAAACTGTGTGGGTGTGGCACATGGAGATATGGGCTAGTGCTAAACTTGGTGGTAGTGCTGGGCTGAGGGCTGAACTTGATTATCTCAGAGGTATTTTCTAACCTTAATGATTTTATGATTCTCTGACTTGTCTGGATATTACAGTTTCAGAGGTTATAGGTCTCTTAGGTGGGAAGGAACAGGGTCTTCTTCCTGTCCAGCCCTTCAGCTGTGCTGTCACCGCTTCAAACAGCTGGAAGGTGACAGTCTCTGCTCTGTCCACTCCTGCAGGGTTAAACAAATCACCCCAAAAGCTTAGGGAAAGAATCCTGACGTGGGTGTTTTTGGGGGAAATTGCACGCTTTCCAAGGAGCCAGGTGTGAATTCACACACCTGGAAGTGTCTGTGTGCCAGGTGAGTCCAGCAGTGGGGCTGTCCTCGGGGCAGACAGAGGTGAGCCCAGAGGTGAACACTGGGACCCCCATCGGCCTTGTCATGGGAGGAGACGTGAGGTGGGATTTGCAAATTGCTTAAACTTAGTGCCCTTCATTGTGGGCAGAGCTGCCAGGCAGCTCAGGGGGTGTGGGCATTGTGGGGCTGCAGTGCCAGCACCCAGCTCTGCCCTGTCCCTGAGCCCTGTGCCCTGTCCCTGTCCCTGAGCCCTGTCCCTGTGCCCTGTCCCTGTACCCTGTGCCCCCTGCACCCTGTCCCTGTGCCCTGTCCCTGAGCCCTGTCCCTGAGCCCTGTCCCTGTGCCCTGTGCCCTGTGCCCTGTGCCCTGTGCCCTGAGCCCTGTGCCCTGTCCCTGAGCCCTGTCCCTGTGCCCTGTGCCCTGTGCCCTGTCCCTGTGCCCTGTGCCCTGTGCCCTGTGCCCTGTGCCCTGTGCCCTGTCCCTGAGCCCTGTGCCCTGTCCCTGTGCCCTGTCCCTGAGCCCTGTCCCTGTGCCCTGTGCCCTGAGCCCTGTCCCTGAGCCCTGTGCCCTGTCCCTGTCCCTGAGCCCTGTCCCTGTGCCCTGTCCCTGTACCCTGTGCCCCCTGCACCCTGTCCCTGTGCCCTGTCCCTGAGCCCTGTCCCTGAGCCCTGTCCCTGAGCCCTGCTCACACAGGGACCACGTCTGCCCCTGACATTTCATTATGCTGATTGCAGCTGGCGTGGGGAGAACTTGTGCACAGGCTCCAGTCCTGGGAGGGAGAGGAAAGAGTGGAGAAAGCGAACCATAAATTAAAATAATAACAGTATGGGCCAACAAACAGCACACACATGTGCAACAAAGAGAGGCGACCTAATAAATACATTCACTTTGATTTACGGTGTTGTGATAATCCAGAGCGTCATCCTCGCTGTGCTTGGGAGGGTTTTTGTGTGGTGATGAAGGACAAAATCAATGGTGGGTCTTTTCATTCTTTTAATAAGAAGAAAATAATTCCCCCTCTGTGTTTTTCCAGTCTTGGGACTTGGCTTCAAACCCCGTATAAATCTGTAAAAATGTAATTCTGCCTTAGGAGCTCTTCCTGCTGCTCCTGGAGGAGGGTTTTCCTGGAGGTGTTGGAGCTTTGGCTCATGAGCCTGACTGCTCTGGCCCACCTTCACCTTCCCCTCCTGTTGGCTCTCCTGGCCTGGATTTGATTCCCTGGAAGAGAATAACCCACCTGAAATTCTGCTGCAGGAGTGCAACAAACATCTTTTGGGTCTGTAAGAGACAGCAATTTGTTCTGAATATCACAGAGACCTAGAATGGGTTTGGCAGGGACCTTAGAGCTCGTCCTGTCCCAGCCCCTGCCGTGGGTGGGGACACCTTCACTCTCCCAGGGTGCTCCAGGTTTTTTGGGTTTTCTTTCTCTCATTGCATGCACACAGTAGAAAACACTCTGTTGAAATTGATAAAAATATTGATAAAATTAGCCTGTTTTATTTACTTGTTATTTTAGTATCAGCCTCATCATCACCATCGTGATATTTCTGCAAAGAAACTACAGCAATCTTGGAAAGGCTTTTCCAGATATAAATCAAAATTCCTGCTTTGCCTGCCCTCAACCAAGGATATTTAGAAAAATTAAACAGATAAACTCTTTTCTTCTCTCTGTGGAATTAGCTGATGAGTAATTTAATATATGTGTTTTGTGGTGCATTATTGTGAAATATATTTCATTAGCTTTAAGTGCATTAGCTGATACTTTAAATTCTATGAAAATGGGGGTGTAGTTTGGAGCTTGAGCGTTTTGCACGGTGTGTGCACGTTCTTCCAGAGCTGGAGTAGCAAACACTTCAGTGTATATATAGCACAGCCCTGGAAGGGAAGTTTTGAAGTTTGTGCATAGAAAACACAATTATTACAGATTAAATTATCAGGGTAAACCTAATAGATGTTTTTTGTGGTGTATTTTTTTTTAAATGTAGGGAACCCACATTTTTTCCAGCTAAATGTGTTCCTGGTGTTGTGTGTTCCAAGGGGGGGTGGGTGTGTTACATGTGTGTATCCAGACTACAGCGGGGCTCCTGCACTTAGCAGACTGCTTCTTTCCAGCCCCTGAGTGTCCCTGCTCTTGCTCAGGGTCTAGGACCTGTTCTTCCATGTTCTGTGCAATTTTTAAATCACTTTTCTGTAACCTTTAACCCCCACAGATTATATTTTGGGGAGCTGCAGAGGACAAGCCTGCTGTCAGAGCAGAAAATCAAATTTTTTGATGTGATGTTGTTGCATTAAAAGGGCCAATCTCGTGTCATGTAACATGTGAATAATGGGACTAGCATGTGATGTCAAAAATTTCCAACTGCCTCATAAATAAATGCAGTCCCTCCCCTCCCCCCAAAAGGTCACCCCGCTTGAACCCGGGCTCGCATCCCAAATTACCACGGCGCTGGGAGTCAAGGTTAAAGGTACAGTATCCCCTTTCAAAAGGCACATGTCAGTGTCTGTGCTGGGAATGATAAATAATGCCTGGAACAGGATCTCCATTTCCCAGGGCCCTGCTCCCTTGCTGCTGTGCCCGGCTTCACCCAGCCCTGGGGAGGGCGTGGAGCCCTCGTGCTCCCAGCCTGGCCCTGCTTCTGGCTGGGGATTCTGCTGTGGGTTCTGCTGTGGGTTCTGGCCGTGGTTCTGCTGTGGGTTCTGGCCGTGGTTCTGGCCGTGGGTTCTGGCTGTGGGCTCTGCTGTGGGTTCTGGCCGTGGTTCTGGCTGGGGATTCTGACTGTGGGTTCTGCTGTGGGTTCTGGCCCTGCTTCTGGCCGTGGGTTCTGCTGTGGGTTCTGGCCGTGGTTCTGGCTGGGGATTCTGACTGTGGGTTCTGGCTGGGGATTCTGACTGTGGGTTCTGCCTGTGGGTTCTGCTGTGGGTTCTGGCCGTGGGTTCTGCTGTGGGTTCTGGCCGTGGTTCTGCTGTGGGTTCTGGCCGTGGTTCTGCTGTGGGTTCTGGCCGTGGTTCTGGCTGTGGTTGTGGCCGTGGTCCTGCCCTGGCCACCCCTCACACCCAGGGGCACTGTCCAGCAGCGGCCGGGTCTGTGGGGGAGTGGAGCCTGTCAGTGTCACCGCCCTTGGCCCAGAAGATCCTTTGCAGAGTGATGTCACACATTTCAGTGTTCAAAGATTTGTGTGCCCGTAAGTCATTAAGGTTACAAAATCAAGCGATGAACTGAAGACTTCTGGAAGTGCTCAGGTTTGCACACCAGCCCTGGCTCGCCCACCCCGAGTGGGTGTGTGTGACCCGGCCTGAAAGGCTCCTGGGGCTGCTCCTGGAGCCCTCGGGGCACAGCAGCAGAGGTGCTGAGGGTGGGAGCACCCCTTCTCCTTCCCCCTGCTCACTGTAGACAGGCTGAACAGCACACGGGCCCCAAACTGGTCCTTCCCTTCCCGATGCATCAGCTGTTGAGTGGCATCGGGGCTTAGCTGGGGAGATACCCTCAACACTTCCTTGGGAAACAGTGTGTTACCATGTGGTATAAAGCCAAAATAAATGGCTCTTAAGGCCTTTCTGCACACAGGCAGCAGAGCTGCCATGGTTAAGGTCCTGTGCAGGAGTTCTGTACCTGCATTTGGTGGAGATGAGGCTGTGTGTCTACAGCCAACAGAGATCTTGGTTGGTGACTGAGCAGCCCCCCAGAGCGTGCCCTGCTGTGTCACTACGTGGGCTCCTGGCCAGCGATAGCAAACTGCCATAGAATTAGGCACACGTAATAATGCATATACAACAGAGGTGAATTAAGGGCGAATAGGTAAAGGTAGTGATAGTATTTTCTAGGTTTTTGCATCTTAAGCATTTTATACATGGTTTTATTTATTTTAATAAACACCACGCGTGGCTCCTGGAGGGGGCAGCCACAAAAGGCAGGGGTTTCCACGGAGGATGTGTGGACACTGGGAAGGTGGCTGACACAGCTGCCTTGGCCGAGGGGCTCCCGTCAGCTCTGGGGCTGGAGGACGCTGTGCTCACCTGCTGCACTGCACGTTTAAGGATCTCCAGACCCCGTTGTTTTCTCGGCCCGCTTGGCGTTTGGAGCTGTGCACTCTCAGGTCTTTGGCCATTTGGCAGTTTTGGGGTGTCTGTCCTTCCTGTGGAGGACACAGATGTCACCTGGTGGAGCTGGGTGCCGCTGTTGGAGCAGCGCTCAGGGCTCAGGGTGGGGACACAGGAGCCCTCTCAGGGAGCGCCTTGGACGGGTCAGGGCACTGCCTGTCCCTCCCTGGGGAGCCGTTTGTCCTGGCCACCCTGTGCCACATGGTCCCCTCCTGCGACCTGCAGGGAGCCGGCTGCTGAGGTCAGACTTCCCGAGGAGCTGGTGTGTCAGTGGGGACAGCGCCCACCCTGCCTGCAGCCCTCGGTGCCCACAGACCCTGCTGCTGGGTGCTCGGGGATGTGCACCCTGACCTCAGCCCTGAGCAACGACACTTCCCTGCTGCAGCTGTTGCTCAGCCAAGGGAGGGCTGGAGCTGATGTCACTGGTGCAGCAGGGATCATTATCCACACACTTGGTAGTAACCAGCAGCTGTGATGGAGCTTCAGTCCTTAGATGATGAGGTGTCTGTTTGTTTTCCTGGTACCTGCTCAAAGTTCTCGCTGGCAGCCGCATCAGCCCAGAGGGTGGCAAGGTTGACTCTGGTGCCTGACAGCAGGTGTGAGCGAGGACCTGCCCAAAGAGCTTACAAAGGTTAATAACTTCCGTAGTCTTTTGTCAATTTGAAACGTTTTCTTTAAAAAAGTGTTTAAGAATGCCTTTTTTATCCCTGGCTCTGTGCTAATGATATGATGAGTGCCACGTTCGTGGTGGGTCACTTCCCTGAGGTAGGGGGATGATAATTTGGGAGGTGAAGCCTGTCCCTGCCCCAGCAATAGCTGTCTTCTCTTTTTGACTGGGAGTGCTTTTTTTGTTAAATTATACTTAGACTAGCAAGAGATGAACTCGTTGGGCACATAAACCCCATATTCATGGAATCACGGACTGGTTTGGGTTGGAGGGGCCCACCCCCAGCCAGGGCAGGGACACGTTCCACTAGAACTGCACGTTACTCACAGGGGCTGGAATCAGGTGTGAGCAGGCTGGCGTCCAGCACGTGTGGGTGCCACTGCTGGGGTGGCTCTGGCCGCTCTCAGAGCCGGGCTCTTGGTGCTGCCCCTGCCTCTCCCTGTGCCCTGCCTGTGCATGTTCCTGTGCCGTGCCTGTGCCCTGCTTGTGCCCTGCCTGTTCCTGTGCCGTGCCGTGCCCGCTGCCGGCTCGGTGGCACGGCCCCAGCCCAGCCGAGCCGAGCCCAGCCCAGCCGAGCCCAGCCGCCTTGGCTTTGTTCCCCGGCCCAGGGGAGGGAGGTGCTCGCTGTGGTCAGGGGCCAAACTACATGTCATATTTCATTACCTTCATTAGCTACTACACAAGGCTGTGTTCCAGAGAAGGGTGTGCTTAACCCTTCAGCTGCCAGGGCCTTATTTTCTGAATGCATCTTACATTTTGCTTCCTGCCCTTCTCAGTGTGTCTTTACCTTTGTTTTGAGCTTATCAAACCCGTAAATGATGTTTCTGCCCCCGGTTCTGCCCCTTGGTGCTGAGGAGGTGCAGGCTGTTCCCAGCTTGCTGCTCACACAGCTGCCCAACCATCTGGAAACAGTTACAGGAGCAGGAGTGTAAACCCGAAAGGGGAAGTGTGTTTAGCATTAACAGAACTTTACTTTTTATTTTGTCCACAGTTGTCTTTTTCTTTTTTACCTCTCGTTGTCCTGTTGATTTAATGTTGCTGATTTGCCCAGGGCAGCTGTGGCTGCCCCATCGCTGCAATGCCCAAGGGAGGTTGGACACTGGGGCTTGGAGCACCTGGGACAGTGGGAGGTGTCCCTGGGACAGTGGGAGGTGTCCCTGGGACAGTGGGAGGTGTCCCTGGGACAGGGAGGTGTCCCTGCCATGGCAGGGGTTGGGCTGTCACGTCTCTTCCAGCACAAACCAGCCTGTGTTTCCATGATTTCTTTGGGGGGAAGGAAGGGCAAAAGGACACTTTGTGAACAGAATCTCATAGAGTCGTGGGCTGGTTTGGAAGGGACCTTGACGATTATCCAGTTCCAGCAGTGCCATGGGCAAGGCTGTTGGCTCTGACTTGTTCCCACTGTAGCCCTGGCACTCCCAGCAGAGCTCCCGGTGCTCCCTGGAGGTGTGGCTGTGTCCAGGAGGGAGCAGGGTGAGCCATGGAGGGCCCCTTTCTCTGGGAGCCACACGGTGGGCTGGCACGGGCAGCAAACTCAGCTCCTCTCTGCTGCTGGGGGCTGCAAATGCCTTTGGGTGTCACCCACATTATGTCTCTACAAAAATTTAAGAATGGATTTACAGCTCCAGATGTTTTCGTTGGTACCTCTGTGGTACAGATTTACAGTAGGAACAAAGCCAAATTGTGTATTAATTAGTAAAAAAATTAATGAGCAAGAGACTGTAAACCCAGCCCCATTTCCCTCTCACTCCGTAAATCTCCATTTTCCCAGGCAAGTATCTGGCTGGTGTTTGTTCCAGCATTTTACAGAGACAGGCTGCGGCGTAATCTGCACCGAGGCAAGATAGCAGGGAGGATTAAGATTGAGCTTTTTATCTGATAGCAACAACAGCACATCCACTATCTCCTCTATTATTCTTAAAATTCCAAAAGCCTGCATTCTGAAATTACTCAAATTTTTAAAGGGCATGTGTGAGGTGCATTTGTGGCTCTGCCTGTAGTGTCAAGCCTGCAGTGCTTTTTCTGCAAATTTAATGAAAATTTGGATTTGGAATGAGGTTTTTACCTGGCTGTGTTTTGTCTGGGACAGATGATGGCTATGTCAAATTGTAAGTCTTTAGTAAAAGGTGCTTTTTGATGGGAAAGCACACACCACCACAGCCAGAGCACTGTGATTAAAAAATGAGGCAGAACAGCAAAATACTGCTTTTAATTTATCATTTAATGGTGGAATAAGGCTTGTTTACTTCTTTTTCATCTCCTGTGCTCCGAAGTCTTTCAGCCATTCTTTTGAAATGTATTTTATAGTAAGACCTTGGTGGTTACATTGCCTAGGGGTTCAGGGTCCGTTTTCAAGAAAGGGAGTATTTTTAAGGTTAAAAAAATATATTCTGCTGACTGATTATGTTTCAGCATTTGAGTTGGAGACTGCTGCCTTGATATATACTTACTATACCAGCAATTTAAAAATAATTCTTTGGGATCCCATGAATTCAGAGGTTTGATAATGTGCGTGCATTATACACACAACGGAATTTTTATTCTATTTGAAGCAATTAGTTCAGTTTTACACGGTTGCTGTGTGCTGTAGTTATTTTTAATAATAGCAGTAAAGGCACATGTGTTGGCTGGTGTGTCCAGGCAGTGTTGAGGCAGAGGTGCCCTTTGTCCCTGGGGAGTGCCCAGAGGTGACAGGCTGAGGCCCCGGGGCAGGGCCACGTCCTGGGGCTGTCCTGGGGCTGCCCAGGGCCCTCTCCCAGCAGCTCGTCGGGGGCCTGGAGCTTTCCCTGCCTCTGTGGCCTCACCCCAGGAGAGGCAGCCAGGTGCACCTGGCAGGCAGGACCTTCTCCAGGGCTTTTGTGGAGTCAGAGCTGATCTGGGCATGTGCAGGAGTTTTCCTTTGCCCCGGGTGCTGCTGCCCAGGGCAAACCTGCACTGTCACAGCTGAGGCAGGCTGTCCAGGCTCTGTGCCTGATGTGGTGTGGTGACCCTTCCCTGGGGTGGTGATGCTGACCCAGCCCAGCGCCAGGGTGAGCTGATGTGGCACTCGGGAGCTGCTCCAGGCCACGGCATGCAAACGTGCAGAGAGACAGGGATTGCCAGGAGAAGCCTCTCAGGCTGTGGCTCCTGCAGCAAAACCTCCAATTAATTCTCCTCCACGTCAAGAGCATTTGGCCTTAGACACAGCAGAGACAGTCACATCTCATTGCCCAGTCGGGGTTCACAGGCTGTTTGCCCAGGTGCTCGTTGGTTGTCCTCGGTGAAGAAGCTCAGCTGAGGCTGTGCTGAGTGCTCCCGAGCCCCCGGGGCTGAGCTCAGCCCTGCCTGCCCCTCGGCCAGGGCAGCCTTCTGCAGCACGTCCCTTGGCACGGGCAGGATGTGCCAGGAGATGAGGGGAGAGTAGATCCTCCTCTCGTTCTGGTTCTCTCTGAAAACTTGCTGTAACCATAATCCTACATCCCTAGTCGTGTGGGAATTCCCAAACCACGTTCCTCTTGTTTTTCCTGGGATGGGTAAACACCTGCATGAGTGCTAAATGAGATCTCCTGCAAGAGCCCTGGTGCTGAAAGAACAGCTAACGAATGTGTTCTGCAAACCCCAGACCTTCCGCAGGGATCCAGCTGCACAGCACACCCAGAGCAGGGATGTTCCCCCACAGGAAGGCTGGTAATGATCATGTGCTGCAGGGTGTTAATGCCTTGGATTATTTGCACAAGGTTTGCTTCATTTTTCTGGGCGTCTAAACAGGAGGTTGAGTAGGAAGTGTGGAACAAGATGTGACTTCCTGGCTGTGAGAAGACACAGGAGGTGAAGTGTGGGGGAAGGTGCTCGGGGTCTGCAGAGATGGGGAAGGCTTTTGCCTCTGGCTGCATGAGGCTGCTGATGCCACACACTGCCACTTCAGGGCTGCCCACTTACTGTCCTCCAGGAAATCCAGGGCTTTGTCTTAAAGATCAAAGAAGAAATGGAAGCAATAAAGAGCACGGAGTCCCCCAGCAGCACCGTGGCTGTCTCCAGCTCGTGCCCCAGGAGTCACTCCTGTTTGGGGGTGCTGTGCCCACCCTGGCCACAGCTGGGGCCACGTGCTCACCAGGAGCTGCTGCTCTCTGCACAGATTTCCTGAGTGCAGGTAAAAATGGCCAAGGAAACAGAACACATAGAAAGTCGGTGTGTGTTGCAGCAGTCCTTTGATCACAGGCCTCTCCTTTGTCTTTCCAGGACTGGTGTTGAGGGATGGAAGGGATGAGGAGTCTGGTACCGTGGCAGGATCACACAGGGCTGCAGGAATGGGGCTTTGGGGCAGTGTCATTTATGAGTAGGAATGTTGCTGAGGTGCTGTACCAAAGTGAGTCCTTCCTGCCTCTGACTGCAGCTATCAGTGCATCACTTTCAAATCAGCAGCTGAAATTAAAAGCTAAACTAAAAGAAACCTGACTGCATCTGGGACTTGTCAGAAGCTTCATTCAGAGATGCCATTGTCACATTTTCCAAGAGCTTGAAGATGTGGAAGATAATTATCCCATCCCATAGACAAGTCTATTCGTTCCTTATACCAGTTGCTGTGCAATTTGAGTATCTCCTTTTTTTCTTCCTTATTTAAAGGGTCCAATAGATGTTCCAGGCTGCTGCTCCAATGCATTCCCTATTTGCATCTGCTGCAAACACAAACATTTGGTAAAGCTAAGTTTGCCTGGGTTCCCCATGTGCCAGTTCACCCTACCTGCTGTGCTGCTCCCTGGCTGGCTCTGGGCTCCCATCCTGCTGCACAGATGTGGAAGTGTCCCTTGGGTTTGGTCTGCCCTGACCAGGCAGATGCTGCTTTGGCTGTGGGGTGGGCAGGGGGAGAAGGGCCTTGCCTTTGTCCCCCCTCTGTGGCCATGGCACTATCCATGTGCTTTAGGGTCTGCAGCACCCAGAGCCCCCGTGGGTGTGCAATCCCAGTGCAACCCCAGTGCAATCCCAGTGCAGTCCCAGTGCAATCCCAGTGCATTCCCAGTGCAATCCCAGTGCAATCCCAGTGCATTCCCAGTGCAATCCCAGTGCAGTCCCAGTGCAATCCCAGTGCACTCCCAGTGCAATCCCAGTGCAGTCCCAGTGCAATCCCAGTGCACTCCCAGTGCAATCCCAGTGCAGTCCCAGTGCAATCCCAGTGCAATCCCAGTGCAATCCCAGTGCAGTCCCAGTGCAATCCCAGGGCCTGCAGTGGCCCTGCAGTCTGGCCCTGCAGTTCCATGGCACCGCACCCAGATGTGGTGTGCACTGGCCCGTGGGCTGCCCACCCTCCCTCCTGACACTCGTGGCCTTTGCACTTGTCAGCAGCAGCGTCACAAAGGGCGTGTGAGGAGGGAGCTGTCGTGGTCACCTGATGGTACAGGGGGGAATGGATGTCCCCAGATTCATCCCACTCTCTGTTTAATAACCTGCTCCCTGGGATTGAAGGCTCCATAATGAACAGGCTGTTTGCTCACAACGCCGGGTTTGAGGGGTGGATTCTTTGTGTGAGAAATCTTAGTGTTCACAAATCTGGAGTATTTCGCAGAGGAAAATCACTCAGGAGAATTGGTGCTGAGGTACATTTTATCTCTGATGGAGAGTTCTCTTTCTGAGCAGACAGTCAGGGCCCAGCATCCCACGTGTTCTTCCCTGCAGAGTCTGGTGAGACAAGTCCAGGAGCACCTCCCTGGGCTGAGTGACAGCAGGAGCTGCTGGGGATGGGGTGCAGGGTCGCTCCAGCCCCTGGGAATTACCACAATAATCTTCACATTTGGCTAAAAGAGAATTGGAGACGCCCGTTTGTACTGGTGAAGGAGGAAATAGAGATTTCAGGAGTGGAGGGAAGGAGAGGAAGGGATTGCATTTCTTTGCATTAATAGAAGATGAAGATTAATTCTGCTAGCAGGATTCTGTCTGCTTGTCAGAATTCAGTGATTTTCCATTTTGGATCAGCGCGGTGCCAGAATGTAAATCCCATTGCCTTGTGTCTTTCAAAATAAAATCAAAAAGCCTCCCTGATTGCTTATATGGGCAGCTAGCACACCTTAAGAAGTAAGAAAGGTTCAGACAGGAATATAATAAGGCCCAGGAAAGTGGCAGCATGAAAGGGATGACCTTTATTTGCAATCATAGCTGAGATTTACAGTTTATTACTGATAGCTTTTATAAAGAGCCATTCAGTTCAGAGGTGAGAGGTTTGTCATCTGGAAATGCAATTAACTTTAGCCTTATCCCAATCCCCCTGGTCTTAGTGTGAGAGCAGCACTTGAGCAATATCATGATTTTCCCTCTAATTTCTTTTTTCCCTACATTTTTGTCTCTCCTATCCCTTGTTCTTCGGCATAAATGCAGGTGCATGTTTTTTTGCTGCTATTATTTCATTATTATTAGATGCACCTTTGAATTTTTTATTAGCTCCAACTTGATTATTGAATGAGAAGATTTCAAAGAAGAGTGACATTTAAACCTGAGAATAACTAAGATCACTCATGGAAAGGAATTGTGCTATTTATGTCAAAAATTAATTACAGACATGGAGAATCTCAAAAAAAAAAAAAAAAAAAAAAAAAAAAAAGGTGTGTGTGGGGAAGAAGAAACAGTCGCTTTTTAAATAGTAATGTTTTTGCTGTCCCCACACAAAGCCTGTGTTCGACACCATCCGTGTGTTTGGTTATCCAGATCTGGGTGCACCAAGAAATACAAAAACTGAACAAATCAGAGGAGTTTTGGTTTTGCTGCGGTGTGCACACGAGAAATCCTGACGGGTCTGTTCTGGGCTGGCTTTTCTGGCCCCCCGTCGGCTAAGCCAGGGCTGCAGGAGTTCCAGGGGCAGGCTCCAAAGCAGGAGCTGGGTGTGCTGAGCCCGGTGTTGGTGTTTTCCCTCCTGCAGCCCTGGCCTTGGCTGTGCCCGTGCCCGGCAGAGGCTGGCAGCCCGTGGGTGCCAGAGCAGGTCCCCAGCCCTGCTGAGCCCTGGGCACGGCCAGGGGCACCAGGAATTCCTGCAGGCTGCTTCTCCTGGCTGGAGAGAGCAGAGTAATTACTGCCACTGTGCCTTTCATCCGCTTTTATTGTGGCTATTATTTTCATCAGTGTTAGAGGTTAATATCCCTATTTTTCTCCTCTGCTGCCTGAACACAAAGGGGCTTAGTGTGGGCCCAGCCCAGGTAGCCACGGCAGCCACAGCCCCTCTGGTGAGCCCAGCTCAGCCCTTTGGGTGAGGGTGAGCCCAGCTCAGCCCCTTTGGGTGAGCCCAGCTCAGCCCCTCTGGGTGAGGGTGTGCCCAGCTCAGCCCCTCTGGGTGAGCCCAGCTCAGCCCCTTTGGGTGAGGGTGAGCCCAGCTCAGCCCTTTGGGTGAGGGTGAGCCCAGCTCAGCCCCTCTGGGTGAGGGTGAGCCCAGCTCAGCCCCTTTGGGTGAGGGTGAGCCCAGCTCAGCCCCTTTGGGTGAGGGTGAGCCCAGCTCAGCCCCTCTGGGTGAGGGTGAGCCCAGCTCAGCTCCTTTGGGTGAGCCCAGCTCAGCCCCTCTGGGTGAGGGTGAGCCCAGCTCAGCTCCTTTGGGTGAGCCCAGCTCAGCCCCTTTGGGTGAGGGTGAGCCCAGCTCAGCCCCTTTGGGTGAGCCCAGCTCAGCCCTTTGGGTGAGCCCAGCTCAGCACATCCCTCCCCAGGGTCCCAGCCCAGGGGAAATGACTCTGTTGTCCTGGAGCTGGGGGTGCTGAGGAGCATTTCTTCTTTTGTCTGGGTAGGGAGGACAGACTGAACACAGGCCAGAGGGGCTCCAGGCATCCAAGCCTTATCCTGCCCCTCCAGTGGACCCAAGGGTGCAGTAGAGTCCCCAGTGTCCTCAAAAACACCTTTGTGGGGTGCAGAGAAGTGTTAATGTGCGAGGGGAGATTGGCTCAGACAGGAGAGTAAACACTGCCCTTTGCTGCAGAAAGCTTTTGTTCTAGGCTGCTCTTTATCTTGATGATATTCCAATCCAAAAAGCCTCTTTCCTGCCACTTGACAGCAATAAAGAAACCTCAGTTGTACTTAGAGATTTTTATTTTCCCCCCGAAGATGTGGGGCTGAGTTCAGGTGTCCTTGGGAATGATGCCTTTTTATTTACTGCCCTTTTTTTTTTCTTCTTTATTTTGAGTGCTTTTATCTTAAACCTCTTGGTTGCACAGGAATGTTCGTGCTGCTTACAGTGCAATTATTTATTTTGTTTGGAGGCAGAGGATCTGATTTTGCAGAGCTGAGAAATGGGATCACTTTGTACATCCTGAGGTGAATCCACCAGCTCCCACGGGGCAGGAGCAGCAGTGGAGGTGCTGCAGCAGCAGCAGTGGAGAGGCTGCAGGAGCAGCAGTGGAGAGGCTGCAGGAGCAGCAGTGGAGAGGCTGCAGGAGCAGCAGTGGAGAGGCTGCAGGAGCAGCAGTGGAGGTGCTGCAGGAGCAGCAGTGGAGGTGCAGGAGCAGCAGTGGAGAGGCTGCGGGAGCAGCAGTGGAGGTGCTGCAGGAGCAGCAGGACCCAGCAGTGTTGGCAGACAGCTGGGTTTGGGGGTTCCTGGTGTGGCATGGCAATGGAACAAGCTAAAATGTAAAGAGCTGATGCACTTTCATGTTGTTAGTATTGGAGACAAGCTGTTCCATCCTGGTTTTTGTTTTCCCGTTCTGAGTTATCAGGGGTGAAATAAAAACAGTTCTCCGCTTGTGTGGGAGCTCAGAGCAGCTGGGTCCAATGGTGAACGTCCATGGAAAATGACAAAACCAAAGGAGCACCAAAGGAAAGCTGGTGCTGTGCCTCTGGAGTTCCCAGGCTGGTAACCCCAGGAGGCCTTCAGCAGCCTGGTCCAGTGGAAGTGCAGGGGCTGGAACCAGATGAGTTTTAACCCTCCCAACTCAAACTCTTCCATGATTCTAGGGCCGACTGAGATTGGCCTTAAAATCAGAAGTAGGAAATGCCCGTGGGTAGAAGCCAACTTCAGGAACCCAGAGAAATGAGAAATAGGTATTTCAGGTACAAAAATGATGTTCAGCCCAAAGGAAGGAGTCAGAAAAGGACCTGTCCTGGCTTTCAGCCCAAGCCTCCACTGCCACCAGGGTGTCAGGGGCTGTTCCCTGGTGGCTGTGCTGTGTCGAGGTGTGCAGGGAGAGCCAGAGAGGCTGGGAGAGGCTCCTCCCTGTGCCAGAGCTCTGGGCAGGGCTGAGCTCCCCCAGCAGAGGAAGGGGCTGGGGTCACAGCCCAGGGCTGTCCTGTGCTCTGCTCCTGTGCCCCCAGCCCTGGGCCCTTTGCCTCGCCTGGCTGGGACAGGGGGCAGCTAAGAGATGGTTAATGAATTTTATGGTTTCCTTTAATCCACTAGGAAATATATGCCCCATGTGCACTGAGTGAATAATCTGTTACTTTTTGATCACCTGAGAAGATAAATGAAAATAAATCCTGTGTGCTCATCCATCGAAGCTGAAAAAAAAAAAACAACAGTCTGATTTCAGCATAATAAATAAAAGTGAGAGAATGCCCAGAACCTGCAGAGGCCCTGGGGCTGGTCCTGGTGTGGCTGCCAGTGTTTGTTTGTGGCTGTGCTTTCCTCAGGAGGGTCAGGAGCAGCTCCCTTACTCTGGTCTCTGTGTGTGTGCTGAATTTTAGGCAGACTCAGAGCAAGACCCAGTGGGAAGGTCTGTGGCCGAGGGAGCTGGGCTGCTCTTTGCTTGCTTGACTGTTTTCATTCTGGCAGAGAATGTGGCTGTTGGTCCCAAATCTTGGTGCCTCCAGCCCCGAGGGTCCCTGGGAGGCGGCAGGGCCAGTGGAGCTGTGTCTGGTGGAGACGCAGACAACAAAACAAACACACCTCCGAGAGCATCAGCGATTTTCCCTTCCTCATTTGCAAATGAACATAAATGGCTTCGTGTGAAACAGGGATAATAGCCAAGATGTGGTAGGAAATTAATTAGAATTTATTTATAATTACACATCTAACTCAGACCTGTTAGTTACATTATTTGTGTTCTAATTGCATTCCTTTTGTGGTTTTCTTCAGACTTAAAAAATATGGTATTTAATTCAAGCATTCTGGGAAGTTTGTGCCTAGAAATATGTTAAATCCAGGTGGGGCAACTTTCTGCAGCTGGGAAATTGTTTTGAAGAAATGCCCAATGCTTGGCCACTGTTCTTCTCATTGAGGAAAGACACATTAAATGCTCCATGATGGTGCTACGTTATTAAAATTTTTCCTCATGGATTTGCTCACACTGATCCTTTCTGGACGTTCTTTAAAAGCAGACTAGAAATAGCACAAAAAATTATGCATACATTATATTCTATCCCAAAAACCAGCCTGGTCCTCTTTCTGCTTACTGATGTAATTAAAGTTGTATTAGTTGGATGGATTATAATTTCCTTTGTCTCTGGGGAGTTTTGTCCCTTGTGGCTGCCCCATCCCCAGGTTTAACTCTGTTAGAGCCTGGCTCATTGCAGTCAGTGCTTTGTTCCTGGGCCTTTTCTCTGGTGTCTGTGGCCGTGAGACCTGAGTGTGAGTGTAAACCCTCTGATCCCCGCCCGTGTGGAGCCAGCCAAGGTGTGGGTAGGGGTACACCAGGTGTAAGGCTCTTCAGGAGTAACAGCAGCAGGCGTGGCCCTGACCTGGAGAGATAGAACTGAACAGCACTGGCAAGGTTTTCTGGGGGATGGAGAGGGAATATTCATTCACAAAAATACTTCAGGTTCCAAGCTGTTGGTGACATTATTTACTCATGGTAACAGCACCAAAGATACTCTGTGTAATTCTCCTCCACTTTAGTGACTAAAGCCCCTATGCTGAATAAAAAGATTAATTGTATGAATCACAACAGTACCCACAAATACATCACCTTGGCCACCAGATAGAATTTTGTATGAAGCCATCAGGCAAAGCCAGGCAAGCAATCACAACTGGTGGTTTAACAGAGGTGTGAAATGCAGTATGGATAGTTCTAAAAACGTTAAAAAGTAAAAGCCTTTTTACTGAGGCAGGAGTTAGGGCTGGGGCAGCCACAGCTTCACCTGGCCTATGCCAGGGCCTCCCCACCCAAAGCAGGGACAGCCCACATCATACAAAATACAGGTTACACTGGGTAACCAGCCTGGGAACACGCCTGGTTTGGACAAACATTTTCCTCCTCCACTGAGCAGGTCAAACAATGATCTGGGTTGGAAGGAGCCTTCCAGGTCACTGAGTGCAGGCATGGTGATGCTGTGGCACAGAGCTGGGAACTCTGCATCCCTTCCCATCACAGCTGCAGGGGCAGAACTGCCCTGTGCTGTCCTCCAGAGAGGGAAATGTGCTCAGGATGCTGGATGCTGAGGCCTCCCAAATGTCCCAAAGCATATTTTCCAGCCAGGAAGGTCTGTGATGGGTGAGAACAGTCCGAGCTCAAGTCAACAGGGTGGTCAGTGTGGCTTATTTGGACCCAGAGCAGCTGTGCTGTTCTTTTCTGAGAGGTTGTCAAGTAAAATTGAAGGCTTTAAGTATCTGACCTTTTGCAGGAATTACTCCAACAATGGCTTATTCTACTGTGTCAACTGTGGCTGTGGTTATAACAATGAATTTCACTTTGAGAATGCAAATTGAGTTCCTAATTGTGGGATTTAATCCGGGGTGGGCAGTAATCACCCGAGAGTTTTGTTCCTGCTGAAGCATTTTAGGTTCCTGCAAGAGTCGTAAGCACTGCTCCAAAGTTAGAAATGCAATATATGTAGGGGGGAAAAAGGGAAAGGGTGATGTTCACCTGGGATGGGAAGGGGAGGCTCCAGGCTTTGTGAGACAGGGCAGGTGTAGGTGGGTGGGGCAGATGTTCCCGGGAGTTCCTAAGGGCCCCCACAGACAGAACGTTTGGGGTCACTGCATCCCCAGGCACGGAGCACGGAGGCAGAGAGGAAACTCCTGGCACACGTCCTGGCAAACGCAGGCCCTGGGCAGGCCAGCTGGGCACCTCTGCAAACAGGGGATTTAACTGGTCCTCAGGGAAATTCTGGGCTCCTCTCTGCCATTGGTCACTTTAGTTCTGAGAAAACATCCCAGGCCCTGGAAACTTCTCTCTTGTGTGTGTTGGGGGGTGAAGATACACATTGCCCAAGTTTAACAAAAAACTCTAGAAATGAACAATCAACAAAAAGAAAAAACAGAATCAAGACATCAAACCAATCTAAGCCAAACAAATTTAAAAGAATCCAACAAAAGCCCTCAAACGAGTGGAAGGACTTGGATATCCTTTGTGTCATCTTTTAATTGCTCAAGATGTAGATCTGGAAGGGTTCCTGAACCAGGTACTCAATGTTTTTAGGTCCTGCAGTTGTCCCTGTGGGCTTTGCCAGAGATGTTGGAATGCCCACGTACATTGAGCAAAACTCCCCCAAACTGTGATTGAACACCACTTTGTGAGGCTGTACAATTAAATGTGTTTTACCTGTGAAGATAAGGGTTTAGTGGAATTTCTTAGTGTTTTTTCCCAAACCAAGTATCTGATTTCTGTAACTTATCAAGAGGCTTATTTGGATAATGACTGCAAATTTGGAACTACTTTTGTACGTCAGAAGGCATCACAGAATTCCAGTGTTATGCCCTTTGGGTTCACATACAACCAGAGTCTTTTACAGATTAATGAACCCTGTCTTGCAGAGATTAATTTATGAAATATTTGTTGTCTGTTTCTATGAAGTCACACTGGCACTGTCTGCCTCAGCGCAGTGTGTGTGAAGGGCTGAATTTAAACATGAAACGCCAAGAAAAATTAACTTCCTGTGACATCAGGTCCTGATTGCAGGAGTGACAGAGCATCCTGCAGGACTGGGAACCGTTCCGACGTGGAGCAGCCTCGGCTGCTGGGAGAGGTTAGATAACGAGCAGGAGGATGGAGCCCCGGCCAGTGCCACCACATTTGCTTCATTCACAGGAACAGAAAGCTGCAGACGGTGGATGGGAGGAGCCTGGCAGCGAGGGGAATATGTAAATGAACAATAAAAACCTGAAGGCTGTGGCTGCCCCATCCCTGGAAGTGTTCCAGGCTGGGTGGCTGGGGCTTGGAGCAGCCTGCTCCAGTGGAAGAGGGGGTGGCAGAGGGGTGGAGTGGAGTGAGCTTTCAGGTCCCTTCCAACACAAACCACTCTACAATTCCGTGATAGGCAGAGTTGCTTTTCATCTCCCCACTAGTTTCTGTAAAGCAAGAAAATCTAATTCCAGCGAATGTTGTCATGAGGAACTTGTTGAACACTGGGGCCACCAGCCTCACCCTGTGTGTGTGTTGACAGATCTGGCGTTACTGGTGGCTTCCCTTGAACTGGGCGCTGTTTTCTGCTGAACAGCTGTTTGCACTGGAAATTCCAATGCTTTTTTAGTGCATGTTTCCATAACTTTAGGGGGCGTTCAATAGAAGTAATTTTAACGGGAAAACAATTCTATTGCTAAACAATCTGGTGGAGGATTTTTCATTGATGATCTGTGTGTGACATTGATGGATCCATTTCCCCTCATTTATTTAGTTTATTTCATTTCAGTGAAACACATATTTTGACCATTATTTGGGTTTTTCTTGTAGCTCCTGCGTGTCCCAGTTTGGCTCTTGGCAGCCGGATGGGCATTTCCAAGTGTCCTGAGCTGCTGGGGCACAGGGGACCCTTGTCCCACTGCTGTCCTTTGTGTGAGGCTGGTGTCCAGCAGGAGGGACAGGCTGGGTTGGGATGAGCCTTTTGTCCCCAGCTGCAGGAGGCAGTCGGGTCCCTGCAGGGTCTCTCTGGCAGAGGCAGGGGGAATGTGCTGCTGATGCCTGGAGCAGCACCGAGGGAAGCCTTCTCCATCCAGGCAGGCTGGAAAAGCCATCCCCACAGGTCGCTGTGCCTGTGCAGGAGCACAGAGCAGCCCAGCTCTGCTTTTCCACTCAGCCTCGCCCGGCCCCGCACTCAGCAGGATTCGGTTTCGCTGAATAAATCTTAGGGCCATTTCAGGAAAATCAGACAGTCTGCAAAATGAAATGTAAGCATCTGGCAGATGGCTTGTAAAACAAAATCTCGGGAACCACCTGGATTTCAGGGCTGTGGGTTACCTGAACCCGGAGGAGGTTTCCTGGTGTCGCTGACCTGTGTGAGCTTTGCTCTGGAAACTTCACATGAAGCCAGTTTGGCAGATGTCAGATTGCTGTGGAAACCGCGTGTTCCCCAAACGCAGGACGGGGTGTCACCCTGCTGACTGCCCCGTGGAAAAGAAGCCTCACATGCAGCTTGAGCATTTGTGGGGCTCCCAAAGCTCAGGTGCCCTGCTCCAGGCCGTGGGGTCCGAGGGGAGGGGAGCAGGGATCAGCCCCCCATCCCTGCACAGCCCCGGGCCTGGGGGCCACAAGGACAGGGGCTGAACTGGGCATCAGTGCACACTCCTCTCCTGGGAACTGGTTCTGTGGTGCAATTCGGGTGCCTCATGAGGTCTGTGTGCTCGGCTGATTTATTACATATTGTGAGGTAGCCGTTAGGAACAGTCGAGGCAGCACAGACCAAGAACTGGCTCCAAAACAATGTTTCTCATCAACAAAGGGACTAAAGCACAAGTTGATCCTCATCCTGATCTTGGTCTTCAGACACTGTCGCTCTGAGGTGAATGAGGAGCTGTGAGCCAGCACTTTTCTCCAGGAGCCCTGTGCTTTGTGTCTCCTCTCCTCCCCGGAGGGGGAGCGGTGTGCAGGGGCAGGGGACTTACCGGGGGCTCCCGAGGAGCTGCTGCCCGGGCTGGGCAGGACGGGTCTGCCCGGGGCCGCACCCAGCCCTGGCCCCTTTCCTCAGGGAGTCCATCGCTGTGGAATCTCCTCCTTTTACATCCCTCCGCTGATTGCCTTTTACCTGACAGATCCTTCCTTGCTCTTCCTCTGTGTGGGTTGTCACTTGTTATTTGAGAAACTTTACTTGAGGAATTTGGAGTGTCGTGTTATACTTTGCACATCATCGGTTTATGTGTGTGAGCTGCAGCAAAGCGCAGTGATTGCTTAAAAACACTATAGTTACTTAAAAGAGATGACTTTGATTGTGTGTTTTTTGTTCCCATCACAATAACACTTTGCAGGTGATTATTAAATTAGAGATTTTCTTTGTTTTTTGAACAAAAAAAACCCAACCTTTTTCATGTCAGTGCCAATTATGAGTAGTAATTTTTCACATTTTACAAAAGAATTTTCTGTCCTGCCTCCACGCCCCCCCAAATAAAGAAGGGCTTTGACACTCTATGACAAGGAGGTGGGGGGTAGGGTTTTTTATTATTATTTTTTGCAAACACAGTGCTTTTGACTTTTCTTTAAAAAATCTGTTGACTCTATTGAAATGTGACAGGGCAATATTTAACCTGAATAGAGGCATGTTGACTCCTCTTATTAAAACTGACAGTTAAGGACATTTCTCTCTTTATTCCTTCTGATACACGCAGACAAGTCTTCACTGCTAACTAGTATACAAAATCAAAAACAAAAAAATAGCGAGTGAGGAGATGAGTACCTTATAAACAATATATGAATGACAATTGCAAGTTTAATCTAGCAAAGAAACCTTTTTTTATCCTTTAAGAAAATTAAAGCCCTTTCAAATTAGCTTGATATATGAAGACAGGCTGACATCATTAATTTTCGAGTATTCATTCTTCTCCCCTGGCACGGGGATGTTCAGGTGCTGGATGGGTCCACAGCGACACCTATAGCGAGAGGGGCTCTGTGCTGAGCCTGGGGCTGGGCACAGGTGGGCTCTTTGGGCACAGGTGGGTTCCCTGGGCACAGGTGGGCTCTTTGGGCACAGGTGGGTTCCCTGGGCACAGGTGGGCTCTTCGGGCACAGGTGGGCTCTTCGGGCACAGGTGGGCTCTCTGGGCACAGGTGGGCTCTTTGGGCACAGGTGGGCTCTCTGGGCACAGGTGGGCTCTCTGGGCACAGGTGGGTTCCCTGGGCACAGGTGGGCTCCCTGGGCACAGGTGGGGTCTTTGGGCACAGGTGGGCTCCCTGGGCACAGGTGGGGTCTTTGGGCACAGGTGGGCTCTCTGGGCACAGGTGAACTCTCTTGGACACAGGTGGGCTCTTTGGGCACGGGTGGGCTCTCTGGGCACAGGTGGGCTCCCTGGGCACAGGTGGGTTCTCTGGGCACAGGTGGGCTCCCTGGGCACAGGTGGGCTCTCTGGGCACAGGTGGGCTCTCTGGGCAAAGGTGGGCTCTCTGGGCTCCCTGGGCACAGGTGGGCTCTCTGGGCACAGGTGGGCTCCCTGGGCTCTCTGGGCACGGTTGGGTTCCCTGGGCACAGGTGGGTTCCCTGGGCATAGGTGGGGTCTTTGGGCACAGGTGGGTTCCCTGGGCACAGGTGAACTCTCTGGGCACAGGTGTGCTCCCTGGGCACAGGTGGGCTCTCTGGGCTCCCTGGGCACAGGTGGGCTCTATGCGCTCTCTGGGCACAGGTGAGCTCCCTGGGCTCTCTGGGCACGGGTGGGTTCCCTGGCCACCTGCCTGTCCTTGGTGTGGGCCTGGGAGAAGGACACTCCAGTGTTCCCAGAGAGCTGCTCTCCCGTGGGTTGACAGGGGGCTGTGGGCTCCCCGTCCCTGGCAGTGCCCAAGGGCAGGTTGGACAGGCCTTGGAGCACCTGGGACGGTGGGAGGTGTCCCTGGGACAGTGGGAGGTGTCCCTGCCATGGCACAGGTGGCACTGGGTGAGGTTTGGGGACCCTCCTAGCCCAGACCATTCAGTGGCACTGGTGGTAGCCTGAGCTGCACTGGGCTCTGTGGTAAAGTTGAAGTTAATGCTGACCTGTCATACCCAAGGCTGAAAAGCCCAAGGTGTTCAGTGCTTTCCTACTTGTCTTCTGAAGCAGTTGTGTAAATATCTGTGTCCATGGGGTGCTCTGGCTGCTCCTTTCCTGTGGGACGTTGGGGTAGCAGGAGCATTTCTGAAAAAGGAATTGTTTCATTCTGGAAAGGCAGCATTGAATGGCAGTTTATACCCTTGAATGTCAGGGAGTTGTGAACACCAGAGAGGCAAGAGCCAGCCAAGAGGCAGTTCTTCCCCCATCCCCTCTGCCTGAAGAGCAGGAGTGAAGCTGGGCAGGAGGGGAGCCAGCAGGGACGGGGCTTGGACCAAACCTTCCCTTGGCTGCCTCACTTCAGAGGGGATGATGTGCTTGTGCCACCTCAGAGGAGACCAGGGGAAGCTCCAGCACCCTGAGGTGGTTCAGGCTGTCTCAGGAGGGGCTGGTGCACAGTCTGTCCTGCGTTCCCATGCTGGAATCTGGGCCCTCCAGACTTCTGCCCAGGCTTGAGAGGAGAATGATCACATCATCAGCTGTATTGTTTGGAAAATCCTGGATGGGCAGGCAGCTGCAGGAGACTGACAGAAGGAACAGGAGACCAAAACTGGGGATTAGAAAATTTATGGTGTTGGGCCTTCTGTAAAACCAACTGAACTTAAGGTACAAGATTTAACATCTTTATAGTGGGAGTCACGTTTCAGAATTAAGCTGCTAGTGAGTTTTTTCTGGAGTGATCCTGCTCCCGAAATGTGTGTGTGCTTCCAAGCCACAAAAGAAGATCCAAATCTATGTGGAAAATGTGTGATGTGATGCCTCGGTTAAAGTGTGTGGTTAACAGCTGTGTTTGTACAGATAACAAAGGGATCAAGAGCCGTGGGCAGAAAACTCTTGTATGCCTAGATGCAGGGACAAGTGGAAACTGCGGGTGACTGGCACAGGAGGAGGGGAGAGGAGATGTTCTCCCCAGCAGAGGTGTGGTTTTGTACCAGAGGGTGCCCAGTGCAGGTCCCCGTTGTGTTTCTGCTCCGAGGACACGCTCAGCCTCTGTGGGGAGGAGGCTCTGGCTGTGCCACAGCAGCTGCTCTGCTCTGTGTCAGGGCTGTGCTCCTCTGGGATCCCGTCCCTCAGCTGGGATCCAGCCGTGTCACAGCCCTGCCGAGGGCCCTCCTTGGCTCTGCTGCTCCCAGCAGGGCTGTGTCTGCCTTTCAGTGCCCTCAGCTCTGGCTGTGCTGTGCCCTAACCCACATCCTCTTCAGTGACTTGTTTTTCCTCTCCCAGCTGTCCCTAAAGCGTGAGGAACGCTCCGTGAGCCCCCCGAGGCACTGCCCTCCCTGCCTCCACCTCTCCTGAGCCCCTGGGTGCCCCCTGAGGCCAGGGTGACTGAGCCCCTGCTGGGCCAGGGGCCGCAGGGCTGCCTTGGGACTGCTCATACCCAGCTGAGCATGGTCCACACTCCTCATACCCAGCTGAGGATGGTCCATGCTCCTCATACCCTGCTGAGCATGGTCCACACTCCTGGTACCCAGCTGAGGATGGTCCACCCTCCTCATACCCTGCTGAGGATGGTCCACACTCCTCATACCCAGCTGAGGATGGTCCACACTCCTCATACCCAGCTGAGCATGGTCCACACTCCTCATACGCAGCTGAGGATGGTCCACACTCCTCATACCCAGCTGAGGATGGTCCACACTCCTCATACCCAGCTGAGCATGGTCCACACTCCTCATACGCAGCTGAGGGTGGTCCACACTCCTCATACCCAGCTGAGGATGGTCCACGCTCCTCATACCCAGCTGAGGATGGTCCATGCTCCTCATACCCAGCTGAGGATGGTCCACACTCCTCATACCCAGCTGAGGATGGTCCACACTCCTCATACCCAGCTGAGCATGGTCCACACTCCTCATACCCAGCTGAGGGTGGTCCACGCTCCTCATACCCAGCTGAGGGTGGTCCACGCTCCTCATACCCAGCTGAGGGTGGTCCACACTCCTCATACCCAGCTGAGGGTGGTCCACACTCCTCATACCCAGCTGAGGATGGTCCACGCTCCTCATACCCAGCTGAGGGTGGTCCACACTCCTCATACCCAGCTGAGGGTGGTCCACCCTCCTCATACCCAGCTGAGCATGGTCCACGCTCCTCATACCCAGCTGAGGGTGGTCCACGCTCCTCATACCCAGCTGAGGGTGGTCCACGCTCCTCATACCCAGCTGAGGGTGGTCCACGCTCCTCATACCCAGCTGAGGGTGGTCCACGCTCCTCATACCCAGCTGAGGGTGGTCCACACTCCTCATACCCAGCTGAGGGTGGTCCACACTCCTCATACCCAGCTGAGGATGGTCCACGCTCCTCATACCCAGCTGAGGGTGGTCCACGCTCTGCCATCACCTGCCCAGCCCCTGCCACGGCTGCATGCTTCACTTGGCACTTCCCTTGGCACTGCTGACGTTTCTGCACTGGTACAGAACTTGAAGATGATGCCACAGCATAAATATGGAAGAATAATAAATGCTCAATATCAAGCAGGATAAGCCTGGTAATAACTTTTAGAGGGGAAGAGAAGTAATTCTCTGTAGTTCAAAAAAATGCTTCTGTTCTGGCCAGGAGCAGTCCACCTACACAGATTGCAGATTTGCTGGGGTTTTAAACAGGTTTTTTTTTGGTTTTTAGTAATCTTTGCATAATCAGATGTTTAGTTCTGTCCTTCATTAGCCAAGGCAAGTACCTGGATCACTCTGGATTCTTTAGCCAAAACCCAGAGTGACAAAGAGCCCTTCATTTCATTTTTGGCTTCATTTGGTTTCATGTGATGAAGTGCTGGGCAACTTGAAATTGGTGGAGATACTAGATTGGGTTTCTTTTTTTGTGGGAATTACTTCTTCACCATGGGAAGACACTGCTGACAGCCCTTGTCTCCTTGCTGTTTGTTCCAGCTTTTCCAAAAGACAGGTTTCCAGTATTTTCTCTGAGAGTAAAGAGGAAGCAGAGGAGTTAAGCAGGGATTCTGGCTGCCATCAGAGCAGCTTCCTGAGGAGAGGCACTGGAAAACTCGTAAAGGTTGAGCTATGCACAGAATTCCCTGAGCAGGGCGGGAGTGCACGAAGTGAGATGGAGTGTGCTCTTCACACCCCTCAGGTGTGCTGGATCCTGCAGGTTTGTTAGGTGCAGGGGGAATCCAGGCCACTGAACAGCTCCTGCTCTGTGACACTGCTCCTCGGGGCGTTTGGAGGAGCCAGTGCAGCTGGCTGTGTGCTCTGGGCAGTGATCCCGGGAGCAGAGCTCTGTGTCAGGGGCTGGAGGTGGCCATGCAGGAGGCCCTCAGAGCAGCTCTGGCACCTCACAAGAAAGGCCTTGAGTCTGCTGACTGTGCTCTTCCTGTTGGTCCATCCAAGGGTTAGCAGAGGAGGGTTTTAATGCTCAGGGCCCAGCACAGTTAGAGGCTGACTCTCATCTGCTCCTTGTCTTCGTCCACTCCTGCAGCTGAAGTGAGGTTTGCTTTAGAAACCTTAATTTCAGGGTTGTATATGAAGCTTTTAAAAATACATCTTTCTTCTTCAAAAGAAGTAAACTTTTATTGCGCTTTTTCTATTGTTGTAAATTTGATTGGCCAGATGTTGTTTCGGCTCGCTGTGCTGTTGTTCAGAATTCTTTTTGTAGATTTTGATGAGGGCCTGGTTTGGTGAATGAGGAAGTTATCAAAGGAGGAAATTTTTTTTTGTTGTTGCACCTTAACTTCTGCAGATGTTGCGAGTTGTATGATTTCTAACATTTTCAGCACATCTTTGCTTTAGTTTGGTGAAATAAAATATCCTGTGTCTGCAGAGGTGAAGGGTGCCAAGCTGAATGTCCTCAGCTGGACATCTCCTCCCTGGCATAAAACCTCATCCATGGCTGTAGGTCTGTCCTGGTGAGGAAGGGGCTCAGACATTCTGATCCCTCCTCCTGCTGTGCCAGCTCCAGGTGAGTGTCACACAGCCAGGGGTAACACAACCACCCTGGACATGCTTTAGGAGCCCAGCTCCAGGTGAGTGTCACACAGCCAGGGGTAACACAACCACCCTGGACATGCTTTAGGAGACCAGCTCCAGGTGAGTGTCACACAGCCAGGGGTAACACAACCACCTGGACATGCTTTAGGAGACCAGCTCCAGGTGAGTGTCACACAGCCAGGGGTAACACAACCACCTGGACATGCTTTAGGAGCCCAGCACAGTCTAACCCTGGTACCTCCCAGCACTGAGCTGTGACAGTTCATCTCCCCGTGCCATGAAGGCAGGGACACTGTGCTGTCCCCCAGGGCTTTCAGCCCTCACAGCAGCCTCTCCCCCTCCAGCTCTGAGTGAGGGATCTGTGTGGCTCCTGGTGGCTTCCCTGAGCACTGTGATGGGTGACGCGAGTGGGAGGTGAGGGACAGCAGGTGCCAGTGGCCAGCACAGGCATGGCTGTTGGCATGGCTGACACTCAGCCAAAATCATTCATCACTGGAGATTTTGTCTTTAAAATGTCCATTCCTTTGGGCTTTAAGAGTAATGTCAACGCTGTAGCAGCCAGTGTGGCTGCTGGCTGAGGGTCAGCATTGCTGAGCCACAGCCTCAAAGACCAAGGGTGCTCCTGAGCCCTCATGCTGTCCTTTTGGTGCCTTTGGAATAGGAGGGGTCATTGGAAAGACCATGGGTATGTCCATGGGAAATTATGTAACATTCTGATCCAGAAATAAAAATCAGTCTTCCCTGGATGAGAGCTGCATTTGAACGCACTGCTGTTGAGGCATTATCTGCATCCGTGTGTTCTTTATTTCCCTTGGTGAGCAGGGATGCAGCCTTGGCCCCTGCATCAGGCTGTGTCTCCACACGTTCCAGCTGGAGTCACATTAAGGAGAATTAACTTTGGGAACAGCACACTGGAGCAGGAATGGCTCTCTTCGCTCGGCGCCGCTCGGGGTCCTCAGGTCAACCTCTTTAATTAAGTCTTGTAATGTTAAGAGTGAATTCAATACCCATCCTACCCTATCAGAGCTAACACTCTTTCCTGCACTGCTTTTATCAGCATGCCCAATTTTCCACCTGGAATTTGTTTTAACGAAGCCCAAATCCTATTTTGCCGAGCGCTGGAGGCTGTGGAGCCCCGCGCCTGTGATTCCGTTCCCGCGCTCTGCAACTCGGCACAAACAAGCTGTAAGCTGCGTTTTGATGTCAGGTTAAGCTATTATGGTACAAATTGTGTTTAATATATTTTTAAATACTTTCTTTAATATTTTATAGGGTTTTTTCCCTATTGAATTAGCAGTAAAACAGCAGTGCTTCATATTTCAGATCTTTTTCCACCTTTCGGAGGCCTGTGTTCCACATGATCTGGTTACCAGCTGGACAGCCAGAGGCTGAGCACAAAGCAGCACAGCAGACTCAATTTCTGCCCTAGTGTTCAGCCAGAGTGTTTTTCCACAAATAACCCACTTTCTTATGTACTCCCTTCCTAGTTTAATTCCACCCCAAAACTGGAGACGTTTCTTTCTTCCTTCCAGCTTTTACTCTGTGGGCCACCAAACCCATGGAAATTCAACGTGTGGGTTTTTATCTTCAAGGAGAGGGCATCGCTCACCCTATGTGCTCATTTAAATATCTGTTTAAATTAGATACTCAGTTCTATTTATCTTTTCTAAGATGAGCAGTTCTGTTGGTTTCTCTTTATATTTTATTTGTTTAATGGTAACAGTGGGCTTGAAGTGTAGGTGAGAAATGTGGCATGACACTGTCAGACTTATAAAATGTGAAAAGAAACAAAGTTGTTAAAATACAAGTTTGACAACAGTTGGATTGCCCATAATGACAAACCCAGAGAGTGTAGAAGGACACGTGAGAAATTATTTTCTCTGTCTCTTAAAAAAAAACAAAAGGAAAAAGAAAAGCCTTGGGAGATGGCAGCAGATAGTGTCTGGCCAAAGCAGTGGTGCAGGTGGCTCACCTCTGGTGAGATCCATGGCAGTCACTCCCGTGTCCTTGGAACTGGACATTTCCCTGGTCCCCGTCTTTGCCTCTTTGGTCAGAGCTGAGGAGAGCTCAGTGAATGTGGAGAATTTGCCATGAGCACTCCTACACCTTTACTGGTATGTGCAATGACGTGGGCTCACAACATTTTGGCAAATAGCTGTTGTGTCACTGAAGTCAGTGGACTCGACGGTGTTGACACCTGGGGAGGGAGTCTTTCAGTATGAGGTTGCCATTTCTGTTGGGATTTTTGGAGCTGAATGCTCCAGCTGAAGGAAGAGGGGTGGGTGTGCTCGTGTTCTGTGTCCACAGTGAAATCCCATTTGTTCCCCCATGTGAACATTGGTGTCAGACCCTTGAACTGCTCTGCTTTCAGCACCTACTCCTCTTGTGATCATGGTTAATTTAATATAGTTTAAAATTAAAAAGTTAAACGAAAGCTGTTTTTCTGCAGGCTGTTTTCCAAAGTTTCCCAGTGCTCCTGTTTTACTGTGCTTGTTGCATTAACCAGCAGCCACATATGTGTGTGTGTGGGTACATCTGTTAGGGCGGGGACGGCTGGGTCTGAACATATGTAGGAATGAAGTGCAGCTCAAAATTGGCTAAATGACAGAGCCAGGAGGTGGCCACCTGCCCTGACACAGGCCTGGCTGTGCGTGGAGCAAAGCAGAGGGCTAGAAACAGTTACAGTCTCACCTGGAGCTGGTACAGCAAAGGAACAAACTAAACTCATTTCAGCTAATGTTTCCCCTAGGATGGGAATGCATCGACAGGATTGCCCTGTTGTTTGCACAGCAGAGTGTGAGATACAATTAATAAACTGGCAGAATTGTCCTGGTGTGTTTGATGGGTATGACAAAGTTTATGTTTTGCTTTGCAGTGAGAAAGGATGATTTGAACGTCTGTGGATACCTGGGGCAGATCCAAAGGCCGTGGGTGGGCCCTCGGGTGTCTACAGGTAGATGTATCTCTGGATGTCTCAGGTATCTACAGATACCTGTGGATACAGGGCCCGTGGGTGGGGTGTGGAGGCCGTGGAGCTCCAGAGGGAGCGTGCAGCACTGACTCTAATTGTCCCTGCCTGCTGTCCCCAGCACTGCTGCCCTCCCAGCTGCCACCCTCCTCCCGTCAAACCACAGACTCACGGAGTACCCTGAGCTGGAAGGGGCCCACAAGGGTCAGCCCAGCCCCACCAGGAACGTGGTGTTGACTGAGAGCACCATCATCATCTCATGTTCATACACGTCTAGCTGGGATGACCCAGCTATTGCTTTCTGTTCCATTTTCTTAACATGTCTGGGTTTTTATAGAAACATGTCCAGCGAGCAGCAGACGAGAGATGTGCAGAGCACAGAGCTGTTGCTGGGATGACTGTGAGTCATCACAAGGTGCCAGGGCTCTCTGCCTGTCCTCCAGCCCTGGAAGGCTCACGGGGGGGAGTTGCTGTGGGCTGTGAATTTTGTCAGGCTGGGTGCTAATTCTCTGCGTGGGCTTTGCAGCGTGGTGGGATGTGCTGGACACGAGAGCCTCCCTGGGGAGTGGGACAGCAGATCCAGCACAGGGACACCCTTTTGTCCAGGACGTGCTGCAGCCAGCTATGGGGTGGCCCCCGGGTGGATTAGGGCAGGAGGTGAAGCCCTGGCAGTGGGTCCTGGAGGGTGTCCTCCCCCAGCTCGTGCTGTGTGCCCCAGCAGCTCGGGCAGGTGGGATTCCTGTCATGGTGGCTGGAGCCCCAGGGCTGCTGGAAGGAGCTGAGCTGGGCCTGCCTATGTTTATTCTTGATCCATCACTCAGTAGAGTACCCACTTCACTTCTAAACCTCTGAAATGTTGCCCGTCTGCATCACATCTTGTGATTACTTGGACATGGGACTGGTCCTGGGCTTCTGCTGCACCCTGCCTAGGAGCACTCCTCTGCTCTTTCTGTCCAGCCACCCTGCTGGTTTTCTCACTATTTGCCTGGCCTAATTGCACTGAATTCCAGCTTCAATATTAATGTCTAGATCTGCCTGAGAGTCCAGAGGGACAGGACAGAGGAGCTTTAAATGCTGGAGGTAACGGGAAGCCCGGCTGTTCTCAGGGTTCCTTCCTGCACCCAGGGAACAAGGGACAGGGCAAGAGGAGACAGCCTTTAGCTGTGCCAGGGGGGGTTCAGGTTGGACATCTGGAAGAGTTTCTTTGTTAGAAGGACAGCCAGGCACTGGGAGAGGCCGCCAGTGGTGGAGCCCCCATTTCTTGAGGGATTTAACATCTCTGCTGATGTGGCACTTGGGGACATGGGTTAGTGGTGGCCCTGGCAGTGCTGGGGAAACAGCTGGGCTTAATGGTTTTAAATCCTTTTCCAACCCAAAGGATTCTGTGATGTTCACAAGTGCCTGTGTGGAAGGGTCAAAAAGCCAGTCGTGTCTCCTTTAGCACCAGCACTGCTGAAGGACGGGTTGGGTGGTTTAAATTTTGTCCTAACAAGTGTCCTTACAGAAAGCACCACTTGGAAACAAACTTCCCACATCCCTCGCTCCTTACCAAGAGCAAACTTGCTGCTTTTCATTAAGCTGTTTGATTGCTATCGAGCTCCTCGTGTCAGTGCCAGAGGCAGCCGGGGCTTTGTGCACTGCGCTGGGTAATTGTGCCGTTTCTGTGGCCCGCTTTGGAACAATGGCTCATAAAAATCTTAAGCAGCTATCACTTTTCATGGCTAATGAACTGAGGATCTGGGAATTAGATCCAGAGCCAATTCTTGGATTAAACCTTCTGAGCCCAAAACAAGGCTGTCTTCAGGAATAAAAAACAAGCCAGGGCCGCTGGAATAGGGGAGTACAGAGTGTGACCTTCAAGATGTGAGATAAGTGACCAACATGAAGGGTACAGCAAAAACTAATCAAGGAGGAGGGATGAATACCAAAGGACTTGTCGGAGAGTCAGTAATGCAGCTGAGGGGCAGGGGGGAATTGTTTGTTTTTAGATGCGATTTCTAAAAGGCTTTTTTAGCTTCAGAAATATTTGAAGTAAGTGTCCCACAACATTCACATGCTGATCAGGGGCAGAATGAGTTTGGTGGCCTGAGCCTGCCCCGGAGAAGGGGAGAGGAGGGAGAAGCCCCCAGCCCCGCACAAAGGAGCCAGAGCAGTGTAATCCCAGGGCGGGTGGGTGGTCTGCATTCACAGGGAGCTTTCATGGCACAGTTCATCCCCCAGACCAATAATATTTAATAACTGCATCCCCAAACCCGCAGTCTCCTCTACACCCTAAAAGCCAAAGCAAATATCTGTATAAAGTATAGATTTCAGCACTTCCTGAGAAATGAGAACATGAAGAACAACTGGAAGAGTTGTAAATAGCGGCTTTAACAGGAAAATTCCAGAATGTGTTCAAAGTAAATTAGCTCCTGCCATGCCTCCTCGCAGCCCCCCTTCCCGTCCTCCCCCCAGCCCACTTTTATTTGCTTTGAATTTCCCTTCTGCTCTCTTAGTTGACAGCATTTGCACTTATTTCTGTTAGGGAACACGGCCATTCTTTTTTATGGCAAGGTGAAAATAATTTTATTTTCATCACTTTTCCCCCACTCCTGTGATGGATTTACTTGAAAAAAAATAATGACGGGCTTCACAAACTGGCCTGACAGTTGTGATGCAGAGAGTGAGCTGGCTGAGCGGGGACAGTGAGGCATCTCTGTACCTATTATGGCAAAAATCGATAATGCTTTCTGTAAATTGCTCCTCCCAAAGGAGATGAACAAATGCAGGAGACAAGGGAAGCCATCATTCTGTATGAAAGCCCTGCACATTTGGACCAGTGCAATTATCAGGAAGGGCTTTTCTTTTCCCTTTTCTCTCCCTTTTTTGGGGGGGTGGAAAGTGAGAAAGAGTGGGATGCGAGAAAGGAAAGACTTATTTTTCCAGAAGTGTAAATTGAAGGCAGAGATTCTGTGGCTTGTCCAAACAGATTGCTTTGGCACAGGGCAAGGAAGGAATTAAGATAATTTTGGAAGTGCTTGTACTCTTTGGATGTCTTTACATTCCTGTTACACATTCAGAGTTAATTTCTTCTGAGACAGCAGTTCCCTTCTGTCGTCATCTGGAACCACAGTGTTAATCCTCCCCCATGTTCTATTACAGTGAGGTGGAGCACCACACACCACCAAGAACAGGTTTTCCCTATTGTGGAGGTCACATAAATTCAATATCAAGTGGTATGAAAGGTCATCAGGAACCAAGCAGAGGAGGCTGTGATGCCTTTAGTTCTGCAGGGACTGGCTGGAGTAAAGTCATTATTTGTCCAGTACACAAGGAATAATGAGGAATATGAGAGGACATTCCCTTTGTGAATCTCTTTGCCCGAAGAAGACACGAGCTGACATGATCCAGACTGGGTGCAATATACACTGAGTGAGGGTCTCCAGCCCCCACCACCTTACACTGGTTCCATGTGAGGCCTTTGGCAAGTCCTACAGATTCACCAAGTCTCAGTTCTCCCATCTCACCACAAGTCTCAGTGAGTTTGTGGTGACACTTTCTGGGTTCAGGTCTTCACTTCACACAGCAACAGCTGAATGCTGATTCTGTCACTGAGAGAAGCTCCTCTGCCCAGCAAATAGACAGTCTGTTGTTGTGAGACCCTTTGTGCCCACACTCTGGAAGAGAAGCATGGAGCACAGCTCCTCAGCCACCTGATAATAAAATACCTGAATTGGTGCTGTTCTGTCACCTTTCTCTTACCCTGACATTGCTGTTCCAGCGAGAAAACAGTGAAAATACCACAGATGAATGAGAAGTATATCAGAGTTGTTGTTTCTTATCAGAGTTGGAAGACGTAGAAGAGACACTGCAGGCAGGTGCTTGAATTTCAAGTGCCCTGAAGTTCAGAAAGACTTTTCACAAAGACATATTCGGAAAGGGCATTCAGCAAGTTCAGGAAAAGCCACGGCAGGTAAAAGAGTTCAGCACCTATCACCTCGCATTAAACTGGAAGTGAAAGGATAGGCAGTGGTGGGAGATGCTCAGCCCTTCAGACTGTGTCTGGGAGCTGTTGTCCCAGAACACGGTTAAATGCTCGGGGCTCTTGCCAGATGTGGCCCTTCCCACCAGCAGGACTGGGGAGAGCACGGTGGAGCCCTCACTGGGTGGGGGGTGTTGAACTAGTGACATCATGTCAGAGGAGCTAAGCTGCTTTTCCAGCGTTAGGAGATGGATGTTGAGTGAAGATGGATAAAGAAATAACAGGCACAAGGACTGGGATGGAAAAGAGAAGGTTTTCAAGAGAGAAATTATTTATTCACATGCATTTCCTAAATTTACTTTTTTAAATCAGTAAGTCTTGCCTTTTTATTAGCTTCAGTTTCTTTGGCAAGTGTTTTGTTCATGATTTCTGGGTCTCCTTCTGGAGGCCTCGTAGTCGCCCCAGAGCTGGAGGAGAATGTGGGAATGAAAGCTGACATTGTCATTCCAGCAGACGGTTCTGCTGGAGCCATTTCATGGTTTGTTAAAAACACAGCAGCTGTTTACAGTTTGTGTCCCTCTCCTGCAGACTGAGAGCCTGTCTGTCCTGTGATAAGCACAGAAGGACTGAGGAGCTTCTGAGAAGCTGAGAGGCAGCTCGAGCCTGGTCTCCCCAAGGCCTCTGGCACGGCCCCGTGCCCGCGGGTTGGGAGGGGTGGCACAAAGCTTCTGCTTTGCCAGGGGAGCACCGTCAGGGCCATGCCCCAGTGGGACACAGGCGCTGGGAGGGGACACATGCTGGTGTTCCCACTCTTGGGAGCTTGAGGAGTCGTGGTGGAGCAGGGGGTGAGGCCACTCCTCTTTAAGCCAAGGTTCTGTCTCCCTCTCATGGAAGGGAAAAGCACGGCTTGGCCATTTGTGAGTCCAGGAACAGAACAAGCAAAAGTGATTTGCTAAAATCAATAATTCTCATGTCATCTTAATGCATCTAAAATATTTAAAGGAAATATGTTTAAAAGCTATTATTACGGTTTACATCTAGTGCAAGTTTTAAATAATGAATTTGAGAGAGGCTTCTGAAAAGTAAGGGTGGTTCTGATAACCGGGAGGCGAGTCTGGGAATGCAGCGGGCCGTGGGTCAGGAAAGGGCAGCTGGAAAGGTGACATCCATCACCCCGCTGCCAGCGGCGGGCTGTTGCTGATCTGCCTCCGCCAGCAGGAGTTATTCTTCGGAGGGGAAAGCCTTCTAAACAAGGCTGTGAATTGGTTTTCATGCTCGCATTGACAGATTGGGAAAGCAGTTTGTTCTACCAAATTTAACAATGATATATCATTATCACAACTTTGGGGGAAATCTATAAAATCAATAAGTTTGTAGCCTGAACAGGATTTGTATCGCTTGCTTGCTGTGCTGGTGTCAAAGCGTGAGCATATGGATTGAGTCACAGCCTGAGATCAATGGAATTTGTGGACAGTAAGCTCAATAACAAGCCCTTCTGAAAAGAAATAGATGTAAAAAGCAAATTTACTAGAGTATAAAAAAAAAAGCTAATATCTGTTCCGCGTTGGCTGCAGAGGGCTGTTGGGCTGCCGTTGGCTGCTGTACTTTGAAAGCTGTCTGGGGTATGTGCTCGCAATGCTGAGTGCTGCTCCCGGCTTCCAGGCGTCGCATGTACACTTGGATGCTTCTGTTGGTAGGGCTTGTATTAGGAAACTCGCCAAGAATGGGAGGAGGGGGGAAAAATAGCCCTTTATATTGTAAACTGAATAAAGAATAAAAACAGTCAGTGTGTCTGCTGGGGAAAGACCATGGTGGCTTTATTTACTTTGTACTGGCAGGGCTTGCTAATGGAGAAAAATAAAAAGGCATAATTAAATAGTTTAATGAATTCGCAGCTCTTTTGTTTGAGTGGGGCTGGGAATGCATGTTCCAGAGGGCCTCACAAAGAGCTCGGCTGGTAGTGAGTTAAAAGTAGGAAATCAGTCCTTTGAAGGCATTTTTATACTTCATTATCCCAGCATGTAAAATGACTTGTACTAAACGATTGAGGATTTTTTTTTCACTCTCTCTCTTTCTCTCTTCTTTTTCTAAACAAAGGAGAGCATCAGGGCGGCAGGAGCATAATTCCCCTCAGTGTCCTAGAGCCAATAGATCAGCTTGTCAGCAAATTGGTGGGCCTGTACTTATGTTTCAGTAAAATATAGGGCTCTGGGAAACTGTAGTGAACAACGAAACCACAAGCCAACCACCACAGAAACACACACGCTCTAAGAGATCCTGGGGGAACAGGGATGAGAACACCTCCCTTTTCACCTCACTACTTTGCAGTAGGCAGATACTTACTTTTAAAGATTTTTTTGTGTGTGTGTGTGCAGTAAAAAGAATAATGTTACATTTTTTTCCCCCCAGGTTTTTTTTATTTCTTTCTTGTTGTGGAAGAGTAAAGTGGGATCAGCAAAGGTGTTCTTCCTTCCTCAGAGTGTGCCAAGAGGGTTTTGAGGCAGGCAGCAGCGTTCCTGGGCAGTGCCCAGCTGGCCTGTGCTCGCTGGGTGGCCGTGCTGCAGAACCAGGGCAGGGCTGTCCGTGGCCCTGCTGCTCCACGCCAGCTCTGCTCTGCCCTGGCAGGGGCTGCCCGTCATCTCCACGTCTGCAGCATCCCTGGGCCATCCTGGGCCACGGGAGGGTGGCTGCTCCTGCTCCAGGAGGCAGCTCTGCCTGGCTGCTCCCCGTGGTCACACTGCTCTGCGGGGCGACACCAGAGTCCTGCTGGGGCTCTGCCTAGTGAAAGCATTTCATTGAAACACAGCCTTGGGGGGCTGAGAGAGAGTGGGCAATTCCTCCTAAAGGAGGTGGCAGTGGGAGCCCAGGCTGTGCTGGATTTAGGGCTGGGTCCTGGCACTGTGCTGTGTGCCAGGGGCCTTGAGCAGACTCTCTTGGCTTCTCTGCTGCTGGGTCAGGGACTTCTCTCCTACCCCTTGGCATCTTGCAGATGAGAGGTGGCACTCCAGGACGTGGGTTAGCAGTGGCCTTGGCAGTGGTGCATTCATGTTGGAGGAGCTTAGAAGCCTTTTCCAGCCTCAACAAGAGCAGAAGACCATGAGCAGTGACTGTGGCCCTTTTGGGTATGCACAGGACAAGGGGCTCGTTCCGTGCACTGGGAGGGAAGAGCTGTGAGGAGAAACACCTTCACACCAAGTGAAGGTTTTGTCCCTGCCCTCCTTGGGCAAAGCCACTGGTGTCACCTGGAGCTGGTCACACTGTGCGTGTGAGAGCAGCTGCAAGCAGCAGGGAGCTTCCCTGCAGGACCTCACCTGGCCCATGGACGGGCAGTTACAAAGCATTCCCTGCCTTTTACAGCTTGAGCTTGCTTATAAACAACACTAACTGTTTGTTTCTTGTTAAAATTTACCTCATAAACAAATTTTACTGCCTTAGTTGCAGGCAATAATTGTTTAATCCTGACTTTCTTATACCCATAACAGGGTGACCATAAAGCTGTGGTTGGCACTTGCTGTAAGCTCTCGGTGCTGTCTGCAGCCACGGGCTGCTCCCACAGAAGTTCTGCTCCTGGAGGGGGACCGTGCCCTCCTCACTGGGGAGGCTCTTAGTGAGGGCATAAAACCAAGTGCAGCCTTGTGCTCTGCCTGGGAAGACTCAAACCAGAGCAAATCCCCAAAGAAGCCCCAAAGTCCGGAATAAAAGCAGGCTCCTGTTTCTGAAGTTTAACTTTCTGATGTGCCACTGAGGCTGTTCTATTTACAACCCGTGGCACTCTCGTCCTTCTTGCTGAGTAGCGGGGAAACGCCGTGGTAGTGACTGCTTATATTGATCAGCGAGACAAGAGAGAGTTAGAGACCCTCAGCACTGCCACTTAGAGTGGGCAGGAAACCCAAATTGAGCAGTAATAAAGTGTTTGAGGTTGTCTGAGGCGGCTCCTGGGGAAACGGCCGTGGCCGAGGGGGGATGCTGGGGGTGGAGAGCTGTCAATTACCCGTGTTTGATGAGGACTAAGTAAACGTGCTCTTAAAGCAGCCTATTAAATGGCAGAGAAAATGTGCTGGGGCTGGCTTCCATTTGCAAAAGTACTTCTGCAAAGTTGGAGGGATGGATGCTCTTGGAGCCGTGAATAAGTGCTGCCCTCAGCAATGACTGCAAGCCTGGGCTTGACTTTTCTCTCTTTGTTGTGGCCTCCAGTTACAGACAGGAGAAAAGTGACACTGTTGTTAGTGCCCAGGAGTGTAAAAAACCTTAAATGCTTGCTGGAATGCAGAGTGAGTGTGTCAGAGGAAGGCAGAAGGCCAAGCCAAAACTACTTAGGCCATCACAGGCAAAAGGGCAGCAAGTTCTGAGTTTGGTGGGCAATTAAAACTAAGACTAATCAGTGACAGTGGAAGTCTTGGATGCCTAATGTGACAATTACTGGGGATTATTCAGCCCCAGAACCTGAATAGTTCCGTAAGTGGAATCTTTTTATCAAATGCAAACTATCCTAGTGCAGAGGATGGATGCCAGGTGTAAGGAACCACCTCGCAGACTTCATGAATAAGTATTAAAATACAGCAGAGCAAAAACCAGAGGTCAAATCATCAAATAGGATGCAAGGTGCAGCAAAATAGCAAAAATAAGAATGCTAAGAGCGTGAGGAATGGACAAACAAAGAAAGGTGTAGGATCACCATTCGGTGGAGAGCAAAGAGAATTTTGAGATAGCCAAAAGTGTCTGTATCCTCTCTGTTGAAACAGTTACCACAATTAATGCCCTTGCCAAAGCGTTTAGATCTGGGTCCTGAAGAGAGAACAAACAGCTTAAGTGTCCAAGAGAGCTGCCCTCAGAACTGTTGGTTTCAAAACTCAGGCAAAGATGATGTAGAGCCGAAATCAACTCAGAACTAGAGGAAGGCTCGTGCAGGGAAGGTGCAATCCTGGACGACAGTCCAGTGCCTGACTTCAGACAGGGGTTACAGACCAGTCAGGGAACCTGCAGTGCCTGCTGAAACTCCGGGAAGAACAACCAAACTATTTGTGAGCACCTGGAAGACGACAAGGGAATGAATAACAAACATGGACTTGGCAGAAAAAGATATTGTCCAAGCAGCACAAGGACCTGTCCTGTAGCGTGGGCAGGGAAGGAGCTCCAGTTCAGGGAGGGTTTTGACACCCTCATGTGACTTTGTTTATTAGCCAGCTGAGGGAATCTGGTTGAGATGAGTGCTGTAGAATGGGCTGAAGAATCATTTTTAGGGCAAACTTATCACTGTCATAATGCAAGGAGGTACACAGTGAGTTTTGGCAGGGGTGTGCCCTGACCCTGGGTCACTGCAGAGTTTGCTTTAATGAGCTGAATCACCGAGTAGGAAATATATTTACTGAGCTTTCAGACCACAGAAAGCTGAGCTGGTGAGGACATTCAGTGATAGCAGCACAACCCAAAGTGATCTGACAGGTGGGAGTGATGGTTTGGCAAAACCAGAGTTCAGTTCTGTGGGGACAACCACAAAACCTTCTTAGGGAAAGTTTGTGATGTGCACAAGGAACGTTATGTGTTTATAGTAGCGGTTTCTTGGCCAACTGCCCTGGTGCTGGCTTCAAACCTTTTGTTCTCCTTCTGCTTTGAGAAGTGAAATGATTTTCTGCCGGTGTCCCTCCAGTCTGGTTGTGTTTGTTCATTTAGGAGTGAAGTCTAACACCTTCCCTGAATCCCCCTAGGATCCCTGGATCCGTGTGTTGCATGAAGCCATGCAGTTAGAGGCAGCCGGTGACACTTCCTTACTTATTATTAATTCGTTACGGGCAAAATTCCATCTCTGTTTTTATGATGTTTGTGGTACTGTGGATGCTCCCTCTTTTCCCCTTCACTGCCCCCCAAAAGCTCACTTCAGCAGTATGAAGTGAAGCATGCTTGGAGTGTTATTAAGTAATATTCCTTATTACAAAAAAGCAGAGGGCTGCCTTTAATGAGAGCTTTAGTGCTCCCGCCTCGTGGCCCTGTCTGGGGAGCCCCTTCCTTTGTCTGTAATGAGCACCTCCTCATTTGCACTGTCCCTGGATTTATGGAGGGACAGGAGGAAAAAACCTTCAATTTATTATGTCTTAAATGAACTGCTCCCAAAGCAAAACCAAAGAGAGCAGTAAACTGGTGCCTCTGCATTATATAGTTTGATTTTTATGGAGCTGTATCGTGGTGTTCTGCCTCACCTAAGCAGGGTGAGCACAGGCTATAATTACCTCTTGTGAACCCCATTTTCTGATAACCTCCCTGGCCTCTCCCTCTTCAGGATGTTGAATCTGTCAGTTAGGGGATTTTATTTGTTCTCATTGATGGAGCTGGATATGGTTAGAAGCAATAAAGCTCATTTGATATCTCATTTACCTGTAAAAATGGGGCTCGCTCCCTGAATTTGAAGCAGGAGAGACATTCCAGATTTGTGACTTCTACTCTTCTATATTTGTATTCCTGTTAATTCTCTTTCCTTACGTTCCTCCTCACCTTCCCCTGCTCCAGCTACACAGTTCCCCTCTTTGGTAGATACTCCTGCATACCGTAAGAGTTAACTTGAAAGAAAAGCCATTTTTATTGATGAATGCCAGTTTTAGAAAAGAGGGCTTTAAGGTCAGAGCCGTCCTGTGTAGAGGGAACAGGCAGGCAGTGACTGCTCCTGGGCTGAGATGAAATCCACGTCTCCTGTGCAAGATGAACTGACAAATGGTGTTACTCCTTGCTTTCCTTACTCAGGGAAGAATGTACTAATTCCTTGCACTTTTATTATCATTTAACTTCTTCGCAGTAACTGTGCCTTTGATGTGATCAGTTTAAAATAAAATCTGAGACGTAAGAAGGTGTTTTCATGGTGGTGGGTTTTGTTTGCTTGATTTGGTTTTCTTTTGACTTTGGCTCCCCTTAGACACTTCCTTGTATTCCAGAATGTGGAGCCACCTAAAGTGTGTTTTTCAGCTGGAAAGCAGCAGTCCAGACTTGGTGTGTAACCTATGGAAAAAGCAGAGATCAATAATGAGTGCTCTGGTACCTTCCTGCTTTTGCTGCCTGTGAGTGTTTCCTCTGTAGTTCAAGGGTTATAGAAATTACACTTGACAAATCTCAGCTACAAATAATATTTCTAACATTTTGCATAAAGTCTTAAAACCTTTTTATTTATTTCCTTTCTCGCAAGAGTCAAATAAGAGGCTTTTACATACCAAGGGGAGGTTTTTTTAGACTTAAACTTCAGAATATTTTCAATATCTGCAACATTATCTTTTGAATAATAATTACCTCTTATATTAAATTATAAGACAGCAGGATTCAGGATTAGATCTCTGCATATTATTCTAGTGAAGGAAATTATGACAGGGGTCATTTTTTAGAATTATGTAGGAGGGTAAAAGGTCCCAGGCAGCATTAGAAGGGAAGGCGTTTATAATTAAATTGTAATTTAGGCCTATGATTTATAGTTTTCTCAATGAAAAATTTGGTGCTGTAGAGAGATCCTAGGAGGAACTTTAGTGAGATACAACTTAATGAAATAATAAAAAGAGAAATGATCCTGGAAGAGACTGTATTGCAGTGGTCCCCGTCAGGACGCAGCAGTGTGCTGTGTGCTGTCCCTGTTCCCAAAGAAATTCCCTTTCCCAGGGCGTTGCACTTACAGGTTGCTCAGGCTGAATGGAAGGCTGCAGGCCAAGGCCATTTTCACAACAGCTGCCTTTTAAACTCATTTAGCTCATTAAAACTTCGGGAAGTGTTCTAAACCATGCGAGTTGTCAGTTGAGGACAAACTGTTTCTGTGTCTGTTGTTGTTAGTCACGAGCTGCAGGAAAACTGGGAGCCTTCTTCTTCATCATTTGTGGAGCCATTCGTGTGTGGCTGCTGAAAATCTGCCCTGAAACAGCACCCACTTCCCTAGAAATAGCTCATTTCTACCTAATGTGCAGAGGAGTTGGGAGTTTCAGGATTATTCTGCAGAGCAGATAGCTGCTGGAATTAAAAAAAGAGTATTTTTATAGTTGTTTTTATTAATTAATGGGCTAAACTCCTCCCGACCATGATGAAGAACCGTTCTTGTGGCAGGAAGCCATTAATACAGAAAGGTTAAATGGTTTGCCAAAGGTAATTGAGGCAGGCAGTGAGTGATCTGACACCAGGAGCCATCTCTGACCCCATCTCTCCGGCAGTAAAACTCTGCTGGGCTGCGCGGTGGCCAGCAGCTCCAGCTTGGCTTAGCCCACGTCTGGGCTAGGGAGGATTCACTGGCCTTAAAATCACTTTGAGAAAGGAATGTACGTTCAGACACTGCTTTTAAACACCCTTTTCTTGTGCAAACTCAGCAGTGGTTCCTACAAAGGTGGGGACAGGCTGCCTCAGGCTAGAGAAATATCCTTTCTGGTCTCTTCACTGCAGCTCCTTGATTTTGTGTACAGTTGTAGAAAGTCAACAGGCAAGTTTGGAGTGTGGGTTTCAGGATCAGCTCCTGGACTTCACTGTGCTCAGGTGAAGGCACTGGATCAATCTTCTGGTACTTAAATTGTTGGCAGTAACTTTGAATTCAAATAAGCATCTGATTCAAATAAATGTACTTATAAACCCCCTCTGAGATAAATTAAATTGTTGGAGTTGTGTCTGGGCAAAGTGTGACATTTTCCGTGTCACAGAAAGATGAGAAGGAGGATGTGACTTAAAAATACCAGATATGGAAGTTCAAAAGAAGGAACGATCCTGAAAGATCCCGAAGCAGCAAAATTCTCCTGAAAGATCCGAAGCAGCAAAATTCTCCTGCCTTCTCTGGGAGAGGTGCTGAGAGCCCAGGGAGGCAGGGCCCAGGAGAAAGTGCCTTGGTAATCGCTGGTACTGCCTGTGTTTTAAACGTCCCCTTCCAAATTAGCCAGCTGTCACCTTGTTTAACTTGTGCACAGAATCCTCCCAAGTAGCCAAATTCATGAAAAAACAATCGGCCTTTTAAAGGCTGTGTGTTCCCATAATTAATATTCAGGAACCTTCACAAATAAGGTTGGGGGAAAAATCTTAATAGCACAGATTGTTCTTTGGTTTGTGGGTAGATAACAGCTACTTTAGAATTCATCTAAATAAAGAAGTTATACTTTGAAGGATTTTCAGAGGGCTGTTTAGTTTTTCATTGCCTCAAATGAAGACTAAACCCCGGGCAGGCTTTTTCTGTTTTCCACCTCACCTGCAATAGACAAGGTGAAGGCACACTCGGCAGAAGGGGTCTTTCCCCTGAAGGAGAGAAGGTTGCTGGGCCATTTGTGGAGCAGGGTTGTTTCTGCCGTGGGCCGGTGGCACATGTGGTGTCAGGGTGCGGGGCCACTGTCCCCGGCTGGCCCTGGGTCTGCGGGAGGACACGGCGCTGGGAGCGGGGCCCTGCCTGCTGGAGGACACGGGAGTGTCACCGGGATGTCACTGGGGTGTCACTGGGAATGTCACCGGGAGTGTCACCGGGATGTCACCAGGAGTGTCACCAGGATGTCACTGGGAATGTCACCGGGAATGTCACCGGGATGTCACTGGGAATGTCACCGGGAGTGTCACACGGGGCCCTGCCCGCTGGGGGACACGGGAATGTCACCGGGATGTCACCGGGAATGTCACCGGGATGTCACCAGGAGTGCTCGGCCCCAGAACTGCCCCAGCCGGGGCTCCTCGGTGCCGTACCACACAGACATCCCATCCCATCCCATTCCATTATCCCATCCCATCCATCCCATCCCATCCCACCCCATCCCATCCCATCCCACCCCATCCCATCCATCCCATCCCGCCCGGCAGACCAGGCACTAACGGGTGAAATGCTGGGAGGTGCTGCGCTTCACAGGAGAAAAATCAACTCTAAGGTGGCTTACACTGGATACCCAAAATTAATAGACGTATTTGACCTTAATCTGTCTTCCTGGACAAGTTTAATTATAGCAATTCCTTAACTTCGGCTCAAGATCTTGTTTCAGAAATGTTGGTGTTCCTTGAATGTGTGGGGCTTTGTATTTAGTATCACCGTGTCTTTGAAGGGAAGGCAAAAATGGGCAAAAATCGAGTGCACTGGAATCACCCAGGAGTTTAGAGATGCCCGGGATTAATTTCTCTTTCTAAATAAATCAACGCTTCTGAGATGACACTGAATTAGGGGCGAGGAGGAGGAAGATATTAGAAATACTGTTCTAGAGCAGAATTTTAAAGGAAATTTATTTTGGAATGGTTTTATTCCCTTTGTGCTCACAGCCTGTCCTGGCAGGAATCTTTCAATGTAAACCATTTGGCACGAGCTGATGATTAAAACCTGATGATGTACACGTTGATTTACACCAACTGGAGTCGTAGCATTTGTTTTAGCCTTTATGTTTTTGTCCTGTGTAAGTTAAACAAAGCTGTGAAGGTTGTGGTATCAGTGTGTGGTGTGCAGTATAAATATTTGAGAACGCAATGCCGCTGTGTGTGTGCAGCAGCAGCAGCAGCTCTGGTGTGCCAGCAGCAGTGTGCCTCCTCCAAAGGCAAACTCCTGAGCCTTGGATTTGCACTTCTCCTGTGCCCGGAGCAGCTGTGGCACTGGCAGCCCCAGGACTGCACACAGATCCTGACTGCTGCGAAGGGAGCCTTGCTGTCAGCCCTGGCTTCCCTTAACTGATGTACAAAAACGCATTTCTGATTGTCTGCCAGCTTTAAAGGAGATATTTTAGCTCTTACACAATGGGTATGATTCGACCATGTTTTACTCTTTCTCTGTTTACAAGAAAGAGCTGAAAATGCAAAATTTTAGACATGAGCAGCAATTTTGCATCTTTATTTTCATAAATTTGACACTTTTTATATGAAATAATTTCAAGTTTTCTGTTAAAATGGAAAGAAACCATCAGTGCCTTAGAGGGAAGCCTCTAAGAGAAGCAGTTTTGAGCCAAGCTGATGGTGTAGAAGAACTCCTGGGTTATATAAATAAAAAAAATGAATCTGTTTTCCTCTTTCTTTGCATGGGGCTGGTTTGTGGGTGGGATTCTCACAGAGCAGACAGACTCGTTGCTTGAGTGCACTTACTTTAGTGCCACATCTCCCCCAGCTCCAGGAACTTGAACTTGTCATTATCAGCCCCAGAAGGTCGATGCATTACCCAGGGCAGCGGCTCTTTCATGTGCCCTTTCTGAGGAGGGGGAAAGCAGCTTTTAATCTTGGCTTTCATAAAACACTCTGTGTACTGGATCCGTCCTAACTCGTCATTTCCTCGTGTGTTTTAGTGCTGGGAGATCTGCAGACGCTTTGTGATGCCACACAGACACACGCATCTGCAAAAGGCCTAATCTGAAGTGAATCTTCTATAAATAATAAACAACAAATAGGCTCCTTTTAGTTATATTAGCCCCAAAATAGGTCATGTACATTTGTTTTAAATGCAAACTTAACAATAAAGTAAATTCCCTAGGTGGAGAATTTGATGTGTTTGTGCAAATTTTCTGGACATAGTACAAAAACAAGCCAGCACCTATATTTTACCATTTAAAATATTTATACATTGTCTCTTAAAGTCCTGTGTTTGAAATACTGTTTATAATAAACTCCCTAGGAGAGAACTAATAGTCACAGGTAAACATCTGCCATTTGTTACTTAAACACGAAGTAATCTTGTACTTTTTAAAGAGAAACTTAGTGTTTCCCTTTTCTTCCAGAAAAGTTGTTGCCTTTGTCATCTTCCTGCCTCCAAATATTGTGATTTTTCACCTGATGTCCCCATGGTCTTGGGGCTGCTCAGGGAAGGTGGTGCAGGAGAGGGAGCCTCGTGTCACCAGGCTTTGTCCTCTGAGCCTCCCCGGGAAATGTGAACGTGGTTTTCAGTACAAAAGGGCTGCCTTGGCCATTCTGTTGGTGCTCCCTCACACAGAAACCCCAAGATGCTCGATTCTGTGGTCACTGATAGAGGAAGGAGCATCTGAGGAATGGGCCGTTTGTTGAATGGAGCTTGGACACCCATTGTGATTTTCATACAATTCCTGCCTAACACAGCTGGTTGCCTTTGAATTGGCATCTGCAAGTGCTTCTGCAGTCCCCAGAACGTGTCAGGATGTCTCACAGCAGAACCAGACCAAGGTGAAACACCAGAGCTGCAGTTCCCAGCTGGAGTTCCCTGGAGCAGGGTGGGCTCTGGACTTGTGGTGTCAGCCACTGGAACACAATTCCTCTGTCCCCATTCATCCCCGAGAGGCACTGGAAAAGTGTAAATCCATCCCTGGATAATTCTCAGTGCCATCATTTGCTAAATGAATGGTTAAGTGAGTCATTGTTATTAGTGGGATGCTGCTGTTGTTCTGCAGAGAGAGGGCCTGCCAAGGGCTTGAGTGATGTGCACTTGAGTGTTCTTTCAAGATCCTTGTACCTGTTTCATTTGGGAGGAGTTTCACTCATGTAAAATCAAACAGAAACAATTTTAGTAGCCTCTGAAAAGAGAAGAAGGGAAAATGGATATTAATGAACTATTTAATATTCTGCTATGGCAGAGATGCAGTGATTTTGCTGTTGACACTTTTGCATGGAATTAAAGAGATCTGGTGGTTGTTTTACTCATCTGTCTTTGTTCCTGAAAGACTTTTCAGTGTCATCAGATTTGGTTTTGTAACCTGAGAGAGATTTTACAGACATGCAGACAAGAAAAAAAGCGTGCTTCTTTTTCATGAAATTCATTGGTATTCAAAACATGGTCCTTTGATGAATTAGAAATTTTGGCTAAAGCTTTAATGAGATTTTTATTTCCTGAACTTATGTTGGAAAACGTGTGAGCTGCACGATTCACAGTTCTGAATAAGGGTGGCCTTGGTTTTTCTGTTCAAGAATATTTCTGGCTTGTTGTTTATTGCTCAATATTGTATTGATTGGTGAGTTGAGAAGTTCATGATGAAGTGGAGCAGTTTAGAGCTATGGATCTTTACTGTGTCACGGGGGGAGCCTTTGGCTGTGGGTGCAGGAGAGCCTGGGGCAGCTGTGCCAGGGGGGCCAGCAGCCGTGCCTGTCCCCTGTCCTGTGTGTCCCCTGTCCTGTGTGTCCCCTGTCCTGTGTGTCCCCCGTCCTGTGTGTCCCCTGGTCTGTGTGTCCCCTGTCCTGTGTGTCCCCTGGTCTCTGTGTCCCCTGTCCTGTGTGTCCCCTGCTCTGCCTGTCCCCTGTCCTGTGTGTCCCCTGGTCTGTGTGTCCCCTGTCCTGCATGTCCCCTGTCCCGTGTGTCCCCCGGGTGACCCTGCCTGGGCAGGGCTGGCGGTGTCCCGGGGCTGTGCCCTGGGCTGGCACTGTCTGCTGTCCTCCCGGCCCTGGGCACACACCGTGGACACACACTGGCACACGGCTGCACAGTGGGCTGGCCAGCCTTGTGTGTCTGTTCAGGTCACTGGAATCTTTCTCTAGGTGTTACTGGGGACACATCATTCGGGAGGATTTCCAGAAGCTGTCATTGAGTGGTCTTAGATTTTATAACATTCCTCCTGTTCTTGTGCTGTGCTGGAAATTCAAGAAGGTTTGAGTGTTATGTCGTAGCACATTTTGAAACTCACATGTGTTCCAGCATGTTAAAAAATATTAGCAACATTCAGGGAATCATTGTACCTTGTCTTTTATTTTACTTCAAATCCAAGGGGTTTTTCCCCGTGCTTACAGAAGTGTTTTGGTGTTGACTGATAAGAAGGACGTTATGGAAGATTTTTTGTTAGTCATATGGACTAGAAGAAATTCTGTTTGTTCACATCCAACCCCAGCTAAATTTGTGTTTTCCATTTCTTTGTGCCAGCTACTTTCTGGATTTATCCTGAACGAGAAGAGGAATTACTGAATGAACACCCAGGCAGTGAGTGTGCTGTGTTAGATGCTGCAGTCCAGACATCCTTCATAATGGTAAGTAAGCCTCTGGCTTTGGATTTCCACACTGAGCTTTTAGCTTTATTTCAATGAGGTTTTGGTCAAAGCTGTCTGATTTTCATCTCTCAGTCTGGAGATGTGTGAATTGTGGCCACAGTGTGAGCTGAAGTCTTTGCATTGAGGTTATGGAATTCTGTGTTTTCAGAACTTATCTCTGTATTTGAGCTTTGAAGGCCTATTCCAGAAATAATAAATGTAGCAATAATTGTGATCTTTATAATTTTATCTGGGCAGCTGCAGCAGTCAGTGATCTGTCTGTGTAAATGGCTCCAGAACATGGAGGTCTGAACAAGTGGTTTTGGGAAAGAGAAGGTTTTGTCCACACTCTCACACTGTTCTGGGAGAGGAATTTCTGAAAGTGTGATATAAATGCAAATCTGTGTTTAAAAATACTGAAATGCTCTGTGCTAGTTCTGCTGGCTTGCTGTGGGATGTTTGGGGTAAGTTTGCTGATGATGTAGTCAGTGTGGGTTTATTCTGATGTGTTCAAATACAAGATGCAATATTATTTGAGGGTACAAAGTCTTTCTCTTCATTTATCTAATGCTGAGTGTTGCTTTGCCTCTCTGTTGTCATTGTCGTGCTAGTCTACTTGTGTGTTCACTTTTGGCCAAAATAACCTGGACTGGAGGGGGCTGGGGAAGAAGAAGGTGCTTGTAGACAGGTTTGTGGAATCACTGCAGTGAGTTTTAAATGATGTATGAAATGAAAAATTCCTGTCTGATGCACAGGGCGAGCAGAGCCATTGATGTCTGTGAAATCGCTGCTGCAGAGGCTATTTCAGACTCTCCCAGGCTGCTCTGGGCTGGGAGGGACCCCAGAAATCATCTCGTTCCACCCCCTGCCATGGGCAGGAGCACCTTCCCCTGCAACAGCTGCTTCCAGGCTTTCTAATAGTATTTCAGAAATGCCAACTGTTAATTTTTTATAAAACTCTTCTGCTTTTGAAAGGCAGAAGTCTTTCACAGCAACAAAATTCATTAGAAAAATCTTTCAAGATGGTGCATCAATAAATATCCTAAGGCAGTTTTCTGGGTTTGTGTGGGTTTCTGAGCCTGAGCAGCTCTACTTTACAGAATGCCATGCAGGTGTGAGGATGCTTTGAACTGTCCTGAAGGGAGAATTTTCGAAGTTGAACGATGGGTTTCGAGAGCAGTGGTTTGTTTGGGAGGTGCAGCAGGAAAAGCAGGAGTGCAGGGTTTGGGGAGGGCTGGATTTGCAAGGCTGCTGCAGAGCAGGAACTCCAGGGCAGCAGCAGAGGCAGAACATCCTCTTCTTCCAGCTCAGTCACCAGACTGTCCCCTGCGTTTCGTGGTGTGGCTCCTGGAGGGAAAAAGGGTGCCTTCAGTTAGACCCCCAGGGATCCACAGGAACATTGTCCTGGTTGTTTCCTGGCAGTTGAGTTGATACCTCTGTGCCAGTCTGAACCCCTGGTTCTGAGGGTTAAGGGCTTTGTGCACAGGTGGCTGCACACACTTTGGCACTGTGGTTTTGTAGGTGCTCTGGAAGTGCCCTTTCAGCACCCTTTCTGTGGAGTCATCCCAGATTTAAGTCTCCAAGTCTCTGATCGGAGAATTTTGTTGTGTTTTTAAATTGCTGGTGGTCAGGATTTTAAACGTCATTATTGAGAACAATATGGGAAGAAAAACAGTTTTCTATTGTGCCATCAGGTTCTTTAGAAAGGAGAACACAGTGTCTGAAGAAATTGAGAACACTTTCATAAATCCTGCTTTGTTTTTTATTTTTGCTTTTGGGTTTTTTTTGGCCTATTCACGTTGTGTTTCTGCTCTCTAAAAGCACAGACTTCCTTCCAGCTCTGCCCTTGTGCTGTGCTGATGCAGGCAAGCTTTTCAGTGGATAGAAGGAAAAAGCTCAGAGAGGAGCGTGGAGGTGGCTTTTAAAGGCAGCAGCTGGTTGGTTTGCTGTCGTGATGGTCAGTATTGTCAGTTTGTTTGGTCAGTATTGGTCAGTATTGGTCAGTGCTGTTTCCCCCACTCAGACCTTTCTGAATGGCCGTGCAGGGAATGTCCCTGAGCAGCAGTGAGGAGCAGAGGAGGGATGAACAAACCCTGAACAGAGGTGTTCCCTCCCACATCCTCCACTGGAGATGGCGTTCTGTATGTGTCACTGCAGACATTAACTAGACTTGGCTTTATTTGGGACAGAGGGGCTTGGAATGCACATCCCATGGAGAAATGGAAACGAGGAGGCAGTGGGATTTGCAGGACAGTTATGTGGTAAAATAAGAAGCAAGAGCATGAATAACCAGATGGTCAGCCTTTTTTTAAAAAATGAAATTGTTTGACACACTAAAGGACTCTGCTTGATTACTGCAAGGCATTTGATATTGAATCTGAACAGGTTTTGATCAAATTTGAGTGTGGGTCTTAGTCTCTGAAAAACATACCCAGAGAAAAGCTCTGCAAGCCTTTTGTGAGTGCTGCGGAGCAACTGGGGCTGTCAGCCCCTGCACGGTGCCTTCTGCAGCAGGTTGTGTGCAGGAAGTGTTGGGCAGGAGGTGTTTTAGTGTGCCTAGGTGAATTCCAGGCTCTCTGGAAGCTACTTGTTCTGCAGAGATCAACCCTCTTTCACACATCTTAGTGCAGCTCTCCCGCAGAAGTTACCTGTGGTGCTGGAACTGGGCTGGAGAGCCAGGGCTCAGAGGTGCTGTCAGTGCAGCCAGGGTTTGGGGTGGTAAATAAGAGCTGGATGGCTTTGAAGAAGTGGTGAAGATAAGGTGAAATGGAATAGATCCAGGTAAGACTGGCGTTTCTGCTGGCTGGCAGGGTGCTATTTTCTCGGGAGGAGAGGCCAGGAGCTGGCTGAGGTACGGCTGTCACCAACACGGTGTGTCTGTGAAAAAACCGAGTGCTGCTCTCAGACACGCCAAGGAAAAAGTGATTCCAGAGAGGTGTGCAAAGTACTGCTGCTGCTTTAACAGCAGCTGGCGGGAGCTCATCTATTCACAGAGGGAAGATGTGAAAGCAGGACTGTTTCTTACTCGGGGAGCAGTGCAGAGGGGCTCTCTGGCTTCCATCATTACTCAGGGCGGGAACAATTAACACTGAGTCAGGACTTTGTTCTTCTTTAACAAGGAAAGGACGATGGGTCATTTCTCCTCATGATGCTTCTGAATGCATTTGAGATCAATGGTTTGGTGATCTGACAAATTAGAAGAATAACATGAAGTGTAAGATCACTTTTTTCCCCCAACTGAAATGTGTTAGAGCCCCCATGACCCTGGTAGCAGGGGAAAGAAGAAAACAGTTCTTGAACTCTTTGCTAAATTGATATACTAATCAGAGTGCCTTTTCCAGAAAAGAACGAGCCCCGTTTTGCCTGGACTCTATCTTTGCTATTTTCCTTTTTCAGAAATAGAAGATTAGGAGGTGTCTGCACCGAGGTGATAAAACCTTCCTGTGCAATTGTATTGTATTTTCGCCTTGAGTTGCTGGCAAAATGAAGTTGTTGGCTTTCAGTGCTGCTTTGTTTTTGACCCCTTTTTGTGAATTCTCTGAGGAAAGAAACATATTCCCATCTTTTATAGTAATCAAATTTATCTGGCATCTCTCAGCCTCTTGCATTACTTATGCTACAGTTGACCAGCCTTGGGAAGGGTTTAGCGGGTTTATTTATTTATTGTTCTAAAGTGAAGGTTTTTGACTTGAGGTCCCCACATAGTCCCTGGGGATTTGAAGAGAAAAAAATGGAAGTGCTTTCTGCCATTATTTCGATGCAGTTATTTTCTGTGAAATTGTTTAAAAAACACTCCAGTCTACCCAAAACCTAAACAAAGCCCCCCATTAGTCCAAAACCCCCAAGAAACACTGAGAGAGGGAAAAACTTCATTATCTTAGTTGTGGTGGAAATTCAACTTCGTCAACTTTCTTTTGTATCTTCTGTCTCTCTTGCTGTTTTTTCATCAATTTATTTCCATGATTGAAAAAACTAAAGATTGATTAGAAGGGAAATCTGAGGTATCATCAATTATTTTGATTTCAAATATGATTTATTTGACTAACAGCTTTAAAAGCTGAGACTAATTCAATTTTGGTTTGTGCTCATGAAATGCACAGAAGGCTGACCTGGCCTTCTTCCTCATCCTCTGCTTTGAAAGTCCCACATAGTCCCACAATTTCCCCTCTGATTCTTTAATTTTGTGGAATTTCTCTTTGAGGAGCAAACAATGATAGTGTGGAAACGTTCCTATTACATTTCAGATGTATATACCCATGTAGAAGGATTTTTTGTTGCAGGAGAAAAATCAAATCCTTGTCACCTAAACTGCTAATTATGTTTGATAAATGTATGGTATATGTTTAATGCAAAGGGAATTTAAGAAATAATACACCTTGTGTAATTACAGCGACCGAGCTACTTCCATCAATCTAATTTTTCTGATTCAGGTTCATTTGCATTGCATTATTTTTATTAAATGAGCTTTCAGTGGAGCCCTGCGCCCTGTCAAGAAGAAGAATCAAACAGTGAAGTATTTCAGTGAGCATCAGTCGGGTTTGCAGGTGACACCAGGGGCCTGGCAGTGCCACGCTGGGGCCCCCCGTGCCCCCTGTGCCCACTGGGGCACACCCAGGCACAGAGCTGTTCCCGTTTGGTGGACACAGTCGTCATTATTACTGAAGGGGAATATCAATTTAGGGTAGTGCATATTTGGTTTTATGGCATCATTTCCTTACAGTTTCCTGCCGTGGGTAATTTTCTGTTTGTTGCTCTAGAACGGGCTCCCTTTTAAAGACAGGACATTGATCCTGCATTGGTAATGGAATGCCTGGAGCTGGAGTAAGTTAGAGAGAGAAGGCAGTGCCTGTCAGTGTAGCATCCACAGCCCGGGCAGACACCTGCCTCTTGTGCTCTTCACAGGTGTGCATTTCAGATCACCTCGGGATTCCTGCAGTCACTATATTCAGACTCTGTTAATTTGCTCATTGCATTGGGGAACGTTCTTCCCCACCGAAGGCAGTGGCTGGAGATCCCTGCGGGAGCACACATTGGGTCACAGAGGGCCCTGGGCAAGGGCAGCTCCTGGCCCGTGTGTGCTCAGCTCTGGGCTCTCCCTTCCCCAGTTCAGCAGTGTAAGAGCCGTGGGAATGGACCCGAGTGCTCTGTGGCAGCTGTAGCTGACACACTGTGACACACTGTGACACACACAGTGTCCTCACAGCGTGAGCACAGGGCAGCAGCTGGGGGCTGGCTGGGGCAGGGCCTCACCCCGTGAGCACTGTCCAGCCCCAGGCTCCCTGCCAAGGCACACACTGCACACCCGTGCCCTGAGCAGCACCGGCCGTGGGTGTGCTGCTGCAGCCCGCTCCCGTCCCCAGCCCCTTCCCACTGGAGCCCCGAGGCCTCTGGGGGCGAGCCGGGCTGGGACAGGGCTCTGTGCCCCTGTGCAGGGCTGGGACAGGGCTGTGTGTGCCCCTGTGCAGGGCTGTGTGCCCCTGTGCAGGGCTGGGACAGGGCTCTGTGTGCCTCTGCAGGGCTGGGACAGGGCTGTGTGCCCCTGTGCAGGGCTGGGACAGGGCTCTGTGTGCCTCTGTGCCCCTGTGCTGGGCTGGGACAGGGCTGTGTGCCCCTCTGCAGGGCTGGGACAGGGCTGTGTCCCTGTGCAGGGCTGTGTCCCTCTGTGCAGGGCTGTGGCTGGCAGGGAGCAGCAGACAGGGCTCGGGGTCTCCTTGCAGAGGAATTTGTGATAACCTTTCCTGGGGGTCACCCTTGGTTCTGCCTGCTGTGCACTGGGGGAACACCCTGCCCTGCCCTGATGCAAGGCAGTGTCACCCCAGAGGGAATTTACAGCTTTTCCTTGGCGGGGAATCCAGGTCTCAGTCAAACACGCTGCTCCCATGGCACCCTTTGGGAAGACTCCATCAGACAGGCATGAAAACTTACTTTTTTCAGAATAATCCCACTCGGTTGCAGGTTAAAGTTTGGAGAGTTTCCTTTAAAGGACGCTCACTGGAGCTTTTGTTACTTCAAAAGAAGCAGAGGATATTTCACATACCTCCCCTTGGTGTAATGATTGTTAAAGATGCTTTCTCCTTAAAATAGCTGGAATTCATTAAGTCCAATTCATTGGCAAGAAATCTGTGAACGGAGTGTAAATTGTTAAGTTTCAGGACTAGTTAAAAACAGTTCATCGTGTGCATTAATTCTGTGGAAAACAAAAAGAAGAGTAAATAATTTGCATTAGTTTAATGGAAATGAGATAATGGCCCAGTTTCTCCAGTGTGTTATAATTACACCGTTTATTTGAAGAATAAGATTCTAGAGTGTTGTAAGGAACTCCATACGGCTGTTACTACTGTAAACAATCATAATTATTAAAGTAGGAGGTTTTTTCAGGTCTGCATAGTCACTGGGAATTGTTAAAGCTCTTGCACAAGACATCTGTTTTGTTTTGGGTTTTTTTAATCTTAAACCAATACTTTTCAGCTGAAGAGAGAATGTGGAAAGTTAATTGCTCATCCCAATGAGATGGCCTAGAGCAGCCTGAACATTTGCAGTGTGTTCAGGGTGTGTGCTGCCGTGTGTGTTTGGTCAGGAGCTCACTGCACTGGATTCAGCACTGTGGGGTGGTTGGAATGGGGCAGACTCTGTCCCCTGCCCAGGAGCAGCAGCTGGGAGTGGAGCTGGGCCGCCCCAGGTCCTTTACAGGAACACGAGAGGAACTCTCTGAAGCGCAGCTCATGGGTGATTGCAGTGACTGTAGATTGGGAGGCCGGGGAGGAGTGTTAAACCATCTGATCTGCCATCCGAGGTGACACGTGCTGCTGGAAGGGGCCCGGTGGATTCTCCATCAGCCCTCGAGTCTGTGTTGGCACAGTCCAGGCTGTGCTGCCTCAGCTGCTGCTGTTTGCAGGAGCAGGATCTGCTCTGCCCTTCCACCCAGCCGGGCTCTGCACTGGAAATCTTTGTGTTTGGGTTTCCCCAGCTTTGCTCTGCACTTCTCTGGCCAAGACATTGCAGGTTTGTCCATCAGCTCCCTCTCACAGAGCCCCAGGCTGGTTTGGGGGGAAGGGTCCTTAAATCCCACCCCACCCCAGCCATGGGACACCTTCCCCTGTCCCAGGCTGTTCCCCAGTGTCCAGCCTGGCCTTGGGCACTGCCGGGGACAGCCACAGCTGCTCTGGGCAGAGCTCTGGGTGTTCCCTGCCCATGGGAAATCACTGTGCAAATGGCTTCATTAACTCTTCTATTGTACTAAAATAGACGGGAGCAGGTTTAGTTCTGTCTTTCCTTTCCCAACACTGTCAGCCAAACTTGTCCCATCAGAACTGAAATCTGGGTGGTGGTCGTCTCTCAAATCCTGGACTTCTCAGTATCATTGTACTGCAGTGAAAGAAATCAGCTCTGTCAGGGGCTTTGTTTGCCATTCAATATATCTCACCATAAACAGGATAATGCTTGTTTCTGTTTTTGTATAAAACAAAATATTCATGTGTTACTGTTTTGATAAACTCAGACACTGAGGCTCTCTCTTCTGTCCTATTATGTAATCACATCTTCCAGGTTTCTTGGTGCCTTTGATGCTGTTGCAGAACTACCCTCCTGTGTAAGAAGGACAATATTTAGTAGCATTAGAAAAACTCTGTAAGGGAAGAAAAGGCTCAGTAAGCTTTTCCATGATCTCCAGAGAAAGGCCTGGCAAAAACAAACTACTTTCTAAAGTTCGGGATGCACATTTAAAATGTGATCTGGCAATTTCATTGGATTATTCGAATTTTCTTTTTAATTGGTTCAATTTTATTGAACTACTTGAAGTTTTAAGCTATATGGTATTTCTGCTCTTGGTGTGTTATTAAGCTTGCAGTTCAATTAGCTTACAGAGCAATTAGGGGGTGTTAAAGGCACCTCTGCTGTGGGCTGTGCTCAGGCCTGACCTGTTGGTCTGTGCTTATTGAAGAACTGCTGGGAGTGACTCCTGTGCAGAACAACCCAGGACTGCAATCTGGAGGATTTCTTTTCAGACAGATTGTCTCGTTGGTTTAACTGGAACCAAAAGTGTGTATTTGGCAGAAATTGCAGCCTGTTTCAATCAAATTCTTCTGGCTAATCAACTGTAGTTTTTACCCAATCGATCACTGAGAAAATAGTGTTGTTTATAAACCTGAATAGGTTATGCCTTAAAAAAATCTATTAATCACTAATTCAGAGCAATGAAAATCCTGAATGCCACGGAAGTGAATCTCTGTGGATGTAATTGATAACGCCTTCGAAATGAAAAGCCTTTATACCAGTTCCCTTATCTGGTAGTGCAGTTTCACTGCTGCTCACCAGCAAACCTGATTTTATAACTCAAAAAATTAACTGCAGGTCCCTCTGAACTGTGGTGCTGGCTTTGGTACAGGGCATGAAATAATTTTTCCATCTTAGCCGCCGTTCTCCGAAGGTCAGCCTTTCAATTGGGCTGTTACTGTCTTGCTGCAGAGTTTCCAAGCCACGTTAATTTTGGGGCTGCCATTGATGGATGGAGCAGTTGGAATTGTGACACGCAGCAGCCTGACTGCAGTGACCTGCAGAGGCACATGTCGGCCTCTTATTTCATGCCCGTTTGTCAGAAAGGAAAAACAGCTTTTTTTTTTTTGTTCTTTAGCAGTCCTGCTTTTCTCCCAGAGAGAGAGAGCACTTGTGGGTGGGTGTGCTCCGGATACACGTACACGGAGAGAAAAATAACAAATCCCATTTATTTATCCTTGCTGGGAACCTGCCGAGGACTCTGGGGAATTGTGTGCCCGGTGTGAGGGATGTGCATATTCTGGTGTTTTCTGTGCTGCAAACCAGTGTGCAGGAATCGTCTGGAGAATTTATTATTTCATAAAAAGGTTTTATTTTGCCCACAGATAAGCTGAGAAAATGAACATTGGGTTTTTGTGGTACCTGGGAATTTACGGGTTCAAAAGAATTTCCTTTGTGATCTGCTTTTGCAGATTCGTGGTGCATCAGAAGGATTTTCTGTTCTTGTCCAAAATTCCTCTGTGAGGAGGACACAGACCCTCACTGGGAGCACTGGCTGCTCCTTTCATGTGAGAGCCAAACCCTCATCCAGAAATTAACTCAGGGAGGGAGGATTTTCATTAAAATATCAAAAATCAATTAAAGGACTGATGCAGACAGAAAAAGCTGAACTTGCCCACTTGGCTTGTACAGAGTCCTAAGGGAGGAGGAGTTTATTTGGTTGATATGGGCAGAAAAACATGGAAATATTTAAATCAAAGAATGAAAGCTCACTGTAACTGTCAGGGTTAAATGTGGGCAGGTCTCAGTGAAGCCTTTGAGGGCCTGTCTTGCCTTTGCACTCTGCCAGGGACACGGAGGGAAAGAATTCTGGGGTGATTCTGTCACCTCAGTGGAGCAAATACAAGTTTTGTCATTGGTATTGATTGGCTCACAATTTTCCCATATGACCTTTCCTTTACTTCATCACTCTCCAATTTAAATTGCCTTCCTTTTCTTAGTAAACTTTAAATTCTTAGTTTTAATTTTGGAACGAATATTTTTCTTTCTAAAATTCACATTGGGCATAGAAAACACATAAAAAAAGAAACAGAACTTCCATCTGTTGTGGTCTAGTTGAAATCACATAAGAGTCAACCCATTAATCATAAAGGTATGAAACAGTTCTGCAAATCTGCAGATAACAGAAAGATTGTATTGTATAAGTAATGATGGGTCCAGGTCCATTTTAGTGGCAAACCCAAATAATTTTAAGGCCATCTTTTATCATTAATATACATTTTAATACTTGATAATCCAAAGTTATGCCTTCATTTAAAAAAAATGAAGAACTTTAAGTTGTGAAAATAGAAGAAGAGCAGGAGCCTGATCTGTGTATAATGTAAATAAATAAAAGATGTGTGTTTTTTGCAGCATGTGTCCTTGTCTGCTCAAACAGCATCTCTGGAGATCCTGTGATCCCTGTCACTGAATGCCTGGAATCTCAAGGCTGGGTATTTTTAAGGTTTTTTCCTGTGTAAGTGGAACAGCCCAAGTAGAAATGTGGGTTTGGTGCAGAGATTATTGCGTGGGTTTCTTTGTTCACTGTTCTGTGGAGGACAATATTAAAGGGGCTGAGTCTTTTCCTAGGTGCCAGCAGCCTTCAGTTTCTTGGGTCTTGCAAAGGGAAAGCAGAAAACAGGGAAATGCTGCTGGTGAGCACAGGGTTAGTGCAGTGGAGGGCCTCAAAATACTCACCAGAGCAAACTTCCAGGAAAGTTGCTAACAGCAGTTGGGCTTCCTAGTGAGTGCACAGACTCCCTCTTTGCAAATTGTACACAGATGTTTGTTGTAAAATTGGTGCTGAAAAATACACAGGACTTATTTAAAAATGGAAAGTACTGAATTAATTGTTCTGTGCCTGATGAGAGAAGCCTCCTCCCCAGGGCCGTGTGCCCTGCTGTTCTTCTGAGCCCTCAGGCTGTGAAGTCTCTGGCCTCTGCTCCCAGGCAAAGGCTGTTTTACTTGGGAATTCCATCACTACCATTTGGAATGCTCCAAGCTGCTAAAAGCCCAGCCTAAGAGCTGAGCACACATTTTCCTTCCTGCTGGAAAATTCCTCCGAGTTGTTGATATCCCTGATGTTTTGCCACAGGTGGGAACCCCAGTGTTGTAAATCTCAGGTGTGTTTAAAAATAGTTTTATATGGTATTAAACCAGAAGAAGCCTGTGCAGGAGTGTGTGCTGTGGCTGCTGCAGCCCAGGGCTGTGTCCTTTGGAAGAGCCTTGTCCTGTTCAGTGCTGGGCAGCACTTGGCTCTGCCCTCCTGCTTTCCCAGCCTCCTGTAGTCATCCCAAGGGATGCTGAGGGCTGCAGCCTCCTCCCAGGACTTGCCCCAGAATGCTGCAGGGTGTCAGGAGAGTCGTCATCTCTGTCTCAGTCACTGATGGAGGCTGACAAAGCCCTTTTCCTGTGCCCTGCCAGCCCTTCCCAGCTGAGGACATGGCCTTTTCACTCCACTGGGCTCTTGGGCTGGTCACTTGGGGTTCAAGGACTGGAAAAGGGTTGATGACTCTCTCTCCTCCCAGTGTTTGGAATGAGGGAAGGAAATGGGTCAGTTAAAATTCTCTCTTTCTGAGGTTAGTGCTGTAAGCAGATGTTGAGGTTTCCAAACACGCTCCATGGTTTGTCTTTGCTCTCCAGTGTGGAAGCCAGTTACTTTGGACAGTGTTTCTTAGTGCAAAGCCAGGACCTAAAAGTGACTGTGCTACTTGAGATGCCAGTACAAGTTGCCTTGGTAGAAATGAACCTTGCTGGGGTGTGGGGGAGTTTGCCTTCTGTTAGGCACAAACGTTCCCATCCGTGTCCTCCTGCTCATTCACAAATCCTACGGCTGCTGGGCTGCTCTAGGTGCTGAGTGCAGGTTGATGGCAGATTCCTGTTGGAGTCCTGGGAGGGTGTTCAGCCCTGGGGACAGCAGGGGACAGCAGGGCTGGGGACAGCAGGGCTGGGGACAGCAGGGCAGGGGACAGCAGGGCTGGGGACAGCAGGGCTGGGGACAGCAGGGCAGGGGACAGCAGGGCAGGGCACCCATCCTCTCTCTGGTGGATTCTCTATTCCCTGAGCTAGCTGTGCCTGCAGGGAGCTGGCCCAGCCACACCTCTCCCACTGCCCTGCCCCGGGCTCTGCCCTGCTCACTTCGCCTCCCTCACACGCTGGCCTCACAGGTGTCACTTCCACAGGTGGTACCCGGGTGTTTTCTGTCCCACCCGACCCCAGCTCGCTCTGTGAGGATGCAGTAGCACCAGGGTGGTGTGGGGAGGGGGCACAGGAGGGTTTGATGGCACTGCCTTCCTTGGAGATGGGAAGGAAACAGTTTTTTCTGTGTTCAGGAGAGTGGGAGCAGAGCTTTGGTTTGCAGCAGGGATGTGAAGAGATTTTAGCTCGCTGGAGTCCTCCAGTGATCAGTGCTCCTGGCATATGTTATGTCAGATGCTCCCACGGATCTGCCTGTTATCTGTCCTCATCCCTGCTGTCCCTGTCTCTGCTCTCCACATGCCAGGCAAGGAAGGACATTTTTCCTCTATCTGCTTGTGAATTTTTTCAGCAGTGGTGACACCACAGTGGCGGAGCTGGTGGCTGCCTGTTTTCTGAACATAACATGCTCTATTTCTTTCCACAGTCAATCTTTATAGGAGCCCATTGCTGCTGGTAAATAAAGAATAAAATGCAATATCAAGGGCCACATAGCAAAGTGGGATGATGATTTTTGTTAAATTTTCTTGACATAAATCTTCCTGATTAAATTCTCATTTGCCTGATGTAGTGGAGCCAGATCAGAGCTACGGTGATGAGTTTTTATTGCCATCAGATTCTGCCATCCTCCTTGTCCACTTTATTGGAACTGCAGACACTTCCATGTTCACATGATTCAGGACATGAACCATTCCCAGCCTTTGAAAGATGCAGCGTTTAAGCAGTAAGAAAATCAACTTAATAACAAAAATTAGCTGTGAAAAATACCAGGCAGTGTTTGGAGGAGAAATTGGCTCCTGGATCTGAGATAGGTGGAGTGGAGAGGAATAATTAGTTATTCAGGTGTCATCCATTGCTAAAAGTATCCCTTCACCCGAGAATTGTCTTCCAGTGGAAATTGTACAATTACCTGTGGAGTAAATGGTCTAGTGTACATTCATATGTCAAAATGGGCTTTGAGATGTCTGTCAGCACTTTGTGCAGGAGAGGGGAATAAATCAGAGGCATGGCTGAACATCTCCCAGTGCTCTGCTGTCCCTCCCCTGCTGCAGCCTCCAGGAGGGCCACGAGAGGCTGTCCAGGCTTCCGTGCTTTGTCAGGGCTTCCTTCTCCTTTTTCCTACTTTTCTTATTTAACATTGCAAATGAAGTGGTCAAGTGCAAAAGTGTCCCTTTAAAATCTCTCATACTTTTTCCAGAACCAATTTCTGTAACTGTTTAGTTTGCCAATGACCCCCCTCCACTGTCCCGTCACTCCGTGGGTGACAACTGCTCCAGTTCCCCGGTGCAGCTGGTGTGGAGTGTCCTGTGGGGAGTCCCCAGCCCTGCTGGGGCCACGCTGTCACCGTCACAGTCACAGCCACAGCCACAGTCACAGCCACAGCCACAGCCACAGTCACAGCCACAGTCACAGCCACAGTCACAGTCACAGCCACAGCCACAGTCACCGTCACAGTCACAGTCACAGCCACAGTCACAGTCACAGCCACAGCCACAGCCACAGCCACAGTCACAGCCACAGTCACAGTCACAGCCACAGCCACAGTCACAGTCACAGTCACAGTCACCGTCACAGCCACAGGTGACTCGGGGACAGCAGGGCTGGGTGGAGGGTTCCCCAGGGGTCTGTGGGCCGTGGCAGGAGTTGGGGCTGGCTCCTGTCGGTGTTCTCACAGCGTTTGCCCTCTGCACTGCCCCCAGCTCACCTGTGCAGGTGACTGACCCCGGGCACAGCCCTGCCTCCAGGGAGGGCTCTGGGTGTCCCTGCACGGGTGTCCCTGCACTCAGCTTCCTTCAGCGGCCCATCTGACCTCACCCAGCAAACTCCAGAGAACCAGTGCCCTCGGGGGCCTGCCTTTGTGCCTTTGGTGCCTGGGGGTTGCTTTGTTCTTCTGGAGCAAATGACTTTGACTATCCAGCTCCTGTTGCTCAAAGAAATCGTATCGTTTCTTTTTTCCTTACCTCCCTTTGCCTCTCTCTGACAGATTTAAATAACAGCAAGGCTCCTATTTAAAATGATAACATCCAGGAAATTAAAAGTTAAGCTCTTCTCTGTCCATAGCTCAGTGTCTCTGCTTCCCCCCCTCAGCTGTGGTGTAAATGAAGGACGAAGCTCAGCCTGGACTTCCAATTTCCTGGCTGGTGTCTCTGTGTATCAAAGGCTGCTGTTGTACAATCTTCATCTCTGGGAGGATTCATACACAAAGTATTATGGAAAACTAGAGAGCAATCAGAGGAGGAATTAAACACTCTGCAAAGGTTCATATTAACCTAAATTTCCTCAATGTTTTGTTGAGTAAGCAACAAAATTTAGGAACTAAAGTGTTACAGCACAATGCTCATCGCTTATGGATTAGTTAAAATTAGAGTTTATAATCTCTTCTCTGTTGACAGCTGTCCCTGGAGCAGTTAAGGAGTTGTACCATGATGGGGTGTTCCCCTCTCAGCCTCCTGCAGGGCAGGCCTGACTGAATTTGGAGTGCCCACATGGCTCTGAGCGTGCAGGGCACCACAGAGGAGGGGTCCCAGGGGCTGGGATGGATGTGGGCACAGGGATGTGCCCCAGGGAGGGACTGGAACAGAGGCTGTTTAGGAGAGCAGAGAAATAGCAGAGAAAACCAGCAGACGAGAGGCACAAAGGGCAGGCCAGATTGAAGACTAGTTAATCTGTTGCTGCAAAAATGTAATTACATATTTTATGAGCTCTCACAAAACACTTCAGTTGCTGGTTAGACAAAGGTGGGTGGCCAGAGAGCCTTGGCAGGGCCCGTTCACACCTGAGCTGCCTCTCACAGTTTACAAAATCCCTTCTCTGTTGCTGCTCCCCTGATTCTCCCAATCTGGAGAAGCAAAAACAGCAGCTTTTTTTGCTGTTTGAAATTCGTCATGTGGCGCCCATCTTTTTGTATGAAATGATAGATGAGCCCTTTTTTGTATCAATACATATTTTTGTCTGGTTTTAACTTTACCAAGTATCTTCCCAGTCTGCTTCCTGGTCAGGCTCCTGGCAGGTGCATCTTTCTTTATTGCTGTGAAAAATGGGGTACCTTTATCCTTATTAAACTCAAAATACCTGAAATGAATTTCAGATTTATACAGGGAAGCCTCGCTATTTGCAGAATGAATCATAAATGCCAGTAATGCAATTTTAAAGAGACGTTTTCTCACAGAAGAAGAAAAATCCTTTGAATCTGGATGTCTGGCTCGGCTGCTCTCACCAGAGCAGCTGAGAATTTCCTCTCTTTTGTTTGTTGTTTAATGCTCCAAAGCTGAACAGCAGTGGAGAAGAGGAAAAAAAGATGGTTTTTTCTGTTTGTTGAGAGATTTGTGGGTGTTTGGTGTTGGAGAGGTTCTCTGTGCTTGGGGCAGACGCTGGGGCGGTGCCGCGGTGGGGACAGGGAGCTGTGTCCCTGTGCCTTGGGCAGCTCAGCTCCTGTGGGCTCTGTGTGCCTCAGGGCAGCCCCAGCCCCTGCCCCTCGCTGCCCTGGGGCTCCCCCTGGCCACAGCTGCCTCCCCAGGGGGACGGGGGCTTGTCTGAGCCCCTGCCACTGTCCTCATCCCTGTTCTCTGTCCTCAGGGATGAGGTGACGTGCCGTGTGTGGGCTCTGGGGGATCGGGGCTGGGGGACACCTTGCCTGGCTTTTGTCATGTGCTGGGACCATCAATCTCTTCTTCCCAATCATAGCCATGGATTTTACTCCAGAATTGGATCCCTCTTCAGTCATTTTACAGTAAAACGGGGAACAAAACAGTGCAGACAATTCACAGCCTGACTCTTCCCCTCCTGTGCACACCAAGACTGTCCCAGCCTCTTCTCCATCCCCTCCTTCTGCATTTGCTGAAATTAGGGCTCAGAAACTGGTCTGTTCAGTTAGGACAAGGTTCAAATCACTCTCTGCTTCAGAAGACAAATAAGATCCAAACATTACCAAGTAGCTGGAAATATAACTGTTGTTATTTCATCTCCTACCAAACTCTGAAGCCCCAAAGTTAAATATCCTTTTGTATTCTCACTTCCACCAGAATAAGGTTTAACTTTAGGTATTAATTCTCTGTGCAGCCCAACTGCGAGATTCAAAACAAGGAAATAATTAACAGAAAAACCCAGACAAACCTACAGAAACCCCAAAGGTTTGTGAAACTCCGAAAATCCATGAACTGAGAAAGCCCCCAAACATTAAAATTTACTCGCAACCTAATCCATGATCTTAATTTTCTGGAATATGATGGAGTTTCGGTTTTCAAACCACTTCACTTGTCCTTCTCTGGGCTCTCTTTCGTCCTCTGTCACTATCTGAGCTTGTGGCAGATGCGTTTTTCCTTTCTTATTTTCTTTTATTTTCCTTCCCTATTTTCTTACTGCCCTAAAAAAAAAAAAGGCAAGCCTTTCCCATATTAAACCTGCATTCAACCTGCACAGGGAAATTTCAGTTTATAACCAGCAGTGGCTCTATCTGGAACAGCCAAGTCCTAGAGAGACTTTTTCCTGTTTTTCTCTGAATTTCACCTCTGTGAGCCAAGTGTTGTTTAACATTGACAGAAACCACATGATAATTGATAAGGGCCCTTCGGCAGCATCCAGCACCATCCTGCAGGGTACAAAGCTCCCGGCAGCTGGGCTGAAATTCCTGCATTAACACTTAGTGAGAATGCAGCTTTCCACTGGATTTGCTGCTGGTGGCGTGGATGAAGCTGAGCTGGGCTGTGCCTGCAGCCAGGTGTGCAGTGTGGGGCGTTCCCCCAGCTGTGCCCAGCTGTGTGTGAGGGCAGAGCCCCAGGCCAGGCTGGACTCACACCCCAGCCTTGGAGGGCCCCGGGAGCCCCAGAGGAGGGAGCTCGGTGTCCTCTGGCTCGGGGTTGTTTGGGGATGCCATGGGAAGGATCAGGTTGGGTATGTTTGGGAGCTGGTATTTTCCCCTCCCCTTGATCATTTCAGGAGAGTGATTTTCATCATAAACCAACATGTCAGCCAAAGCATCTACATTTTAAAAAAATATTATTTCACAATTTTCCACAGGCACATTTGATGTAAACCCTGGAGGTGTATTCCCCGAGTACCTATTACCTCCATTTTAGGGAAATTACATTAAATTATTAGTGACAAATTTACTTGTCTGCCAATGTGTTTTTCTTGAATTTTACTACAACATCAATACTTGGCTGTTTTATATGGGCCCTCATTTACCTGTCTTTGAAGGCAGTCACCCCTCTGGGAGCTTTGCCTGTCACTAACGTGCACTAGGAAGAGTCTTTAAGTTTAGCATTTGCTGTTTTGAATCAGAGGAAAAAAATATGTTGCACTTTAAAAATATAATCTGTTTCTCCAACCTTTTAGTGTGTGCTGGCTCTTTTTTAGAGACCACAGCCAGTGAGGAGGGCAGAGGAGATTCTGGTTTGTCTGAGCAGAGGTGTTCACCAGGAGAGACTGAAACGTGGCTGCTCTGGGACACCTTGGGTTGGGGAAATCACCAGCCTTTGCTTGTGTTTGTGTCTGTTCAAGAATCCAGCCTGATGCCAAAATAAAAGCAGATGGGAAAAAAAAAAGTCCGAGTGGGATCTAAATTCAATGAAATTCAAAGCTCTCCCAATTGCATGAGGAAGTACAGCCATGAGGCAGATGGAGAATGAGGCTTTTTCGAGCAGCCCCAGCGTGCTGGGAGTGAGGGTCACTTGTGGTGCTTTTAAAATCTTGGAAGTCTTTGTCTTCAACAGCAATTAGTGGTAATTCCAAAGAAATGAATGTCTCTGGATTTACTTTGCGGCAGTAATGTTTGTGTAAGCACAGAAGACACTCTGCTTTTTGGAACAGAAGCTTTGGCAGGCGGGGTTCACTGAGTCCTGGGGCGGTTTGGGTGGGAAGGGACCTGCCAGCCCAGTGCCACCCCTGCCGTGGCAGGGACACCCTCCCCTGTCCCAGGTGGCCCAAGGGCTGTCCTGCAGAGCTCAGGCAGGAGCAGCCCTCTCCAGCTGCTGACACAGCCCCAGGCTGCAAACGGAGCAGATTCTGCTGCTGCCACGAGGTTTCTGGGGAATGCTCCGGTGCTTCAGCAAATAACACTGGCTGTAGGATCACCCAGAACTCTGTTCCTGCAGCAGTGAGTGCTGCTGCTGCAGTGCCTGCCTTTCACTGCACACGGGGGGATGTTGCTGGCCCACGTCCCTGGGGCAGAGGTGTGAAATCTCTGATGAAGGACTGCTGCAGCGAGGCTTCCAGGGCCTGAGCTGCAGGAGCCCAGCAGTGCCCTGTGCTGGGGACACCCTGGCCCTGTGCTGAAGCCACGGGAGCAGCAGTGCTGTGAGCAGCAAACAGTGTCACCGTCCCCAGGGACAGCCCTTCAGGTGTCACACTGGGGACAAGGAGGGACTGTGCTCCTCAATCCCACACCAGGCTTCCTGCAGCTGGGATTTCCAGTGCTGCAGCATCCAGTTGCTGGGAGCTGTCCTGTCCTCCTCAAGACAACTTGAGGAGGTGAAAATGGATTATGAAGGTACTACCTCAGAGTAGGTTAAAAAGCTTTAATCGAATTGCTCTCAATTGAGCAAAGGAGCTGATTAAAATGTGCTTTTAAGTGGGTCTTTGGTTACCCCCGAATAACTTGTGCTCTGAAGGGGATCTCTGAGTACACGTCTGTGGGAGGAAGATGATGGTAGTGCCAAGGTAATTCACTTCCACTGCTGAACACAACACGAGTAAGAAGTACACCTAGAGGAATGATATTATTTCTTAACCTTTTTCATTCTGTTGGTAAACTGCTGATAAATTCAATTTTTCTTTAACTCCTTCCCTCACTGTTAAATATTATTCAGAGACTTTGCTTTGCCTCCTTGGCACTGGGACTGCCACAGATCCATGAGAATTCCGTGGGATGAGTGTTACTTTCCCTTGTATTATATCCAAATCTTGAACAAGCAGCGAAATGGAGCATATACTTAAGATGTACCTCATAATTCATTTCAATTTATTCCCTCACCGAATCAAAATGATTATATAAATCAATGCAATTTTAAACTGATTAACCTCAAACCCTCTTAATAAGAAAGTGGGGGCCACAGAGTTCAGGGGATGTAAAATGCCTTTATGTTGGTTTGCTGATTTTTTATCCTAGGACTGAAAATAGAAGATGGCTATTATTGCCATCAAATATAATTTGATGAGGAAATTATATTCGTCAAGGACTTTCCTCCTCCTTTTTTCGATGTTGCTGTGCCAAAACCCAATGTCAGTGCAATGTGTTTCGGCCTAAAAGGAAGGTGAGGAGGCAAGGGGGACCTTGCTGCTTCCTCGGGGTTCTTTACTCCGCACTGAATTTTGAAAGAGCTTTACATTTTTCTTTGAGAGCCTGGTAGGAATTTTGGAAAGACCCCATCCAGACTGTTTCTGCCGAGTTCCTCAGTGCTCTGTGAGACTGCCTGGGAACAGGGCTCCTGTCCTCCTCCTCCCTGGGCTCCTTCCCACACGATGTGTGTGCAGGACGTGGTTCATGGTGCTGCTGCCCGAGGGACCTGAGCATCTTCAGGTGCTTCCCGCCCCCGAGGCTCCTGGCCCCTGTGCCTCCTGCCAGCCCAGGGGAGCTCTGGGTGAGCCAAGCCCCGTGTAGCCTGCCTTGCCTTCCCTCCAGACCTGCCCAGGGACCAAAGGGGTGTGTTTTGGCACCCCAGCCCGTCCAGCTGAGCTCCCAGGACGTGGAAATGGCCAGTTCAGGCTTTTCTAGGGGACCTCTCAGTAAACCCGGGTGTCCTTAGGATCAGTATTTGATCTGTGTGTTCTCTCCATGTTCTGGACAGCCCTCAGCTCCAGGGGTCAGCTGCTGGAGAGGAGATGTGCCTGGATGTCCCGTTTGGGAGAGGGGCGAGGAAACGTGTGGTAATTACATCTTGGGAAAGGGGAGGTGATACTCAGGGGGATTACATCCTGCAAGGCTGCTGCTGCCAGGGACTAATTGAATTGGGATGCAGCTCACCCGGGGTGGAGCAGTGGCTCACGTCAGTGAAACGCTTCTCAAAATACAGGCGAGACACTTCTGAATGGAGCAGTCACCTTGGGTGACGTCTGTGCGTCCTGCTGGGAATTGTTCCTGTTTCCATTAGAACCTGCCTCACCTTCAGAGGACAGGTCACTTATTAAAGCCTCAGCCAGCTGTGCTTGTGCAGGAGATGTGACCTCACGCTGTCTGCCAAATATTGTAAAGAAATGTATTTAAATAATTGTACAGTAAATGGTTTCCTTTTTTTAGCATACAATAGTCAATTGGGATGGAGGTTTATTAAAATGTGGGGGTTTTATGTCCCCATAAATGTATGAGGAAACCTGGGTGGGAGCTGTTTTTCCTAAAACACTTCCACTAAGTGATTTGCTTTAGAGGGACATCTGAAGTATCACTGAAGAGTCCTGTTAATATGTTAAGGATTATTTTTATCTCAGGAGAACAAACAGCATAATTCGGTCTGTTTGTTCTAAACTTTACCTCTGCTTCTCTCTTGGTTTGTGGGGTTTTCTTTGTTGGCTTGTTTTGGTTTGTTTGGGTTTTTTGTTTCTTTGCCTATTGCAATACAGAGTATTTCAGATTGTCAGTGCCGTGTCGTGTCCCTGGTGCTCCTGTGTCAGGTGTGGTGTGTCTCTGTGCAGCAAACACGAGCGTGTGTCCTTGCTTTAGCTCAAGATGGAGGAGGGTTCTGATGAATGGAGGTGATGCAGCAGATGCCGGGTCCCTGGGCCCTGGGGCGCTGGTGCTGGCTGCACACGGGCTGGAGCATCCCGGAGAGGGCCCTGGCACAGCCCTGACCTTTCTGTCCCAGCCAGGGGGCCAGGGGCAGAACCAGCACCATCCAACCGCAGTGCCACTCCTTTTCACTGGGAACGTCCCTCTTCAGAGACCCCGATGTGCTCTGGAAATGCAAAATCCTTCCTACCAAGTGTGGCCACGTGTTCCTTTAAAGGAGATTGAAAGATTTCGCCTCTCTGTGCGTAACAAAATGCCTTTAAGATATTTTACTGGCTTGGATAATGCTCCTGAAAGGTCAATACAAATATTTAGCTTCTACTTTTCCTAGTGCCGTTTGACGGCTCGGACCCGTTTCCAATTTAGAGTCATCTCAGGGAATATTTTAAGGACTCTTCAGACGGCTTGTGGGAAGGCAGGAACAATAGGTCCTACGTGCAGGAAGGTGTTGGTTATAAAAGGGCTTAAATTGGCTTTAGTGTAACTGGAAACCAAATACATGGTGCTGGGAACTGCAGGAGGAGCCTGGGCAGGTTGTCCCGCAGTCCCCAATTAGTGCCATTACAAAGTGTAATGTGCTCAGCGTGGCCCAGCAGCTGTGATTGATCCCGGGCTCCACCAATCACGCCGCCGCCTGTCAGCTCTCATTAGCCCCCATCAATTACCGCCAGCGCAGGCCCGGCTCACTGAAAACTAAAAACACATTGTTACCACAAATTTCATCAACTGAATATGCTGGATAAGGAAATAGATCAGCTATGACCTCTTTGACATTTTCAAAATGTTTAAAAGCTGAAGTTAATTCTTTGTGATGTCCTTTCATCTTGAGTTGACAACAGAGAGACCTGGAGTGGTGACAGGCCTTGTCAAGTGGCTCTGCCTTATCAAAAACAATACCCTCCAGATCTTTCAAGCCAAATATTCTAATCTAAGATAATTGCAGTTACAATTTCATGAGCTTTTCTGCCTTTCCCCGAACCGTTTTTTGTGTGAAGTGGCAAGGCTTTCCCTTCCCGCAGTGCTTTTCTCCCTGTGGAAGGTGTGGTGGTCACCAAGGGGGGCTGTGGTGGGCGTGAGGGGAGCCCAGGGTGCCCGGGCAGGGCCAGGCAGTGCCCAGCTGGGCCCGGCCGTCCCTCTGCCATCCTTCCCCTGTCCCCGCTGTCCCCTCAGCGCTGTGGGTACAGGCACTTGGCTGTTACCACTGTCTGCCTTCTTCTACTCAGCCCTCTCCTGTCCTCTCCCCTGCGCTTCCACCTGGGACAAGTGTTCCTGCAGGAACCCAGGAGTGTTCCAGCAGGAACCCAGGAGTATTCCATCAGGAACCCAGGAGTATTCCTGCAGGAACCCAGGAGTATTCCAGCAGGAACCATGAGTATTCCATCAGGAACCCAGGAGTATTCCATCAGGAACCCAGGAGTATTCCAGCAGGAACCCAGGAGTATTCCAGCAGGAGCCCAGGAGTGTTCCTGCAGGAATCCAGGAGTGTTCCAGCAGGAACCCAGGAGTATTCCTGCAGGAACCACGAGTATTCCATCAGGAACCCAGGAGTATTCCAGCAGGAACCATGAGTATTCCTGCAGGAACCACGAGTATTCCATCAGGAACCACGAGTGTTCCAGCAGGAATCCCTTGTTTCCTGGAGAGTGAGAGCAGCAGAGAAACGCCTGCCCCCGCTGCCAGCGCCGTGCCCTGGCCCCTCGGACAGGACTGAAATGTAAACTCCTGTAAAGTGCTTCATTGAACAACTTCTAACCCACAAAGCTCATTTCAGCTGCATAAAGCAAAAACATCTGAGCCAAATTTCGTTTCCCTATCATGGTAGATTTTTCCTAGTAATTTTCTGTGCATATCTTTCAAATCAAAATACAAACCAGATCAAAGAGTGAGGCGGTAGCAGAAGAAGTCTGTACTGTGAGATGGTGTTTTGGAGCACATCTAACATTGGACAGATCTGAAGGGAAGGAGACTCAGGGACCTGAGCTGTTAATTACCTGCTTTACTCAGGACGATGTAGTTTCTTGGCTGACATTTTCCTTAGATTAATTCTTTTCTCCTTCTGGTGATCACTCCAGTCTCTTCAGGTGTGCATTTACATGCCATGTCAGTAACCCCTCGCATGCATTTTTGCTGTGTCAGTAAACATTTCTGAAAAGAAGATTTTCAAGTGTGAATTATTTATACTATATTATAAGCAAGTAGAATGTTGAAATTCAATACTAGTTCCTAAGATTTTTTTTTTGGTGTGATTTCTCTATGTCTCCTGCCCTAACCCAGCTCATGTTGGGAAGAGCACTTTCTTCTCTTGACACATTACTAAAGGTATTATGCACACCTAAGATGATGTTCATTATAATCTTTGAGAGCTGAAATTCATTGTATAACTTGATCTAAGGGAAGACTCTACTGGCAAACAGCAGTCAGCTGAAGGTTGCAAAGGCTGATTTTATTAGGGTTATGAAAACCATTCCTACTTGTGGACAGTTTTGGTTGTTAGGTCAATTGTGTAATTCCCATGGACCATCTCATGTTCCCTGTGTTTCCTTTCGTCACCTGTGAGTGACCTGGATGTGACAGGGTGGGACTGGTTTGCTTGGGCCGTATGGAAATCCAGCTTCTATTAGTTTGCACAGGCCTTTTTGAAGATAGAAATTAAGAGTATATTTAGAAATGTGTCAGCACTGTTTACATTTAGGAAGATACAGACATGTTACTGGGGTTTTGCATGGTTTTACACCTCCTTTAATCGAGTGTGCATAGCTACACTGTGCACATACAGTACACACACACAAATACTCTGTGCCCAGAGACTCCAAAAAGGGACTTAGCATTTCATACTGCAGACTGGTTTGGTTTATTTTCCCCCTCATGCTGTAGAAATTCTAAATTATTTACACTTGCAGTTCAGGCTGTAATATAAATAAGTGTAGTCCATTTTGTTTCTCACTTGATACCAACAGCACGAGGTGCAGGCTTGGACTGGGGAGGAATTTTCTGTGAGACCAAACCGTGGGAGCCTTTGCACGGCTCAGGACCTCTTCACTCTAAGCCTGGAAACACTCTGGTTTCCTTTGTCCCTCTGCCCCCACCAGTGTTCCTGAACAGGCCAATGGATGGTGACGAGCTTCTCCTGCTGAGATGGGTCCTGCCACAAGTACCTCAGAACAGAGTTCTTCCAGGGCTCTCAAGGCTTCTGACCAGGTGCCTCAGCAGGCTGTGGTTTTACCTGGAGAATTCTTTAATAAACCGTTGTGTAACAAAGGGCTGCTTGGATCCATGGCCAGGGAACCCGGGGGTGCAGAGCTGTGGGAATGGTGATGGAGCACCCACATGTTTATTCTCCTCTGAGGGATTCTGGCTAGAAGCAGAGGAGACCAAGGGTTTGTTAAGTGTTTTGTAATGAATGGAGAGAAAAGTGTTCCTGAGAGGTTTATTTTGGGGAAATGTTTGCCTTTTTAGTGCAGGGAAGAGAAATACACGTGTATGTAAGGCTTTTATAATAGCTGGGCCTCATGCACGTGGGCAAACACAGAATCCTCGGGGTTGGGGAAGACTTTGAGATCATCGAGTCCAACTGTCAGCCCAGGGCCACCATAATGGCCCCTAAACCAAATCTCCAGGTGTCATATATATATATATATATACACACACATACATACATAGAAATATATCTGTAGTCTTTAAGTAATGGCATCGTGTTGATGAATTAATGATTTCCTACATGAAATCAATGTTTATTTCTGCCCTTAAAATCAGATGTCCTATCAAAGCACCAGGTTATTGCAGTACAGGTAATTGCTGACTGCAGGCAGAGTGCTGCCAAGCTCCACAGGGTTTGCTCACACCAGCTCACAAAGGAGAGCCCTCTTCTCCAGCAGATTCCAGCTCTCATGATCGCTGTGGAAGGAGCTTAATTTACCTGGAGTAGCACAAGCCCTTTGGAAAGAGGTGCCCCATTCCACAGAAGTGTCATTCTCCGCATACTCTAAATACTGTACATATTTACCAAATTTAAATACATATTTACATATGTCAGAATGACCCAATTGAAGGGAATGACTCCCTTGATACCTTTTAGAGTCTATTAGGTAAATAAGCGGCTGCTCCTGGCACAGCAGGCAGGGATGCAGCTGGGATCAGGGCTGGGGGCTGGCAGCTTCCTGGGGAAAATGCTGCTGTTCTCCCTCCTGCAGCCTGTGTGGCGGGGAGCTGGGGGAGGCAGCACTGCTGGTGGTGACAGCCACACCATGCCACTCAGAGCTGGGTGGCCAAAGCTGCCCCAGCGCTGCCTCTGCCCTCCCTGCTCCCCTCCCCACTGAAAATCTTCCTCAGACTGGCAGAGGGCTGGCACAGAGTCCTCGGCTGTGGAAGAACATGTTTTATTTAACACGTGTTGTCTTAATTAGTCCTTTATAGATTTCTGGCTCCCTTTGTACAAACAGATGAGATGCAGAGAGAGAGCACAGTTTCTGCTGGGCTCCGTGGAAGCCTCTGGTCCCCCCAGGGCCAGGGGACTGTTCCCCTGCCCTTCTGGCAGTGGTGGTGGGGCACAGCCCAGCACACGGAGCCCCCGGGCTGAAGGTTCTGGAAGGCCTGGCCGTGCCTCTGGCTGTCCCCTTGTGCAGGCTGGGGCAGTGCCAGGCCCATCTGACACTGCTGCCGGGGCTCTGGGGCCTGCGGTGGTGATCACACAGTCACAAAATTCCAGCACGGTTGTGGTGGGAAGGGGCTTTCACCCCGCCCAGCCTCACCCCGTGCCCGGGGCAGGGGACACTTCCCTTCGAGGGGTTGTGTTGAGGTCCCTGCCAGCCCAAACCCTTCTGGGGTTCTGTTTCCCTGTGGCATCAAACGCTGGCCTCCAGGCAGGGTGTGGGTGCTGCCCACACAGCCCGTGCTGATGATCCATCTGTTGCCATGTGCAGTCTGTGCCTTCTGGAGATGAGAATCAGGAATTGCAAATTCTCTGTGAAAGACAAGTGCCTCCTGACTGTAAATACACGTTGGGTGACACACTGACAGGGGCTGCTCAGCTTATTCCAGTCTGGGGCAATTCATCACCCCTTGATTTACAGAGCTGTTCTACTTTTATCTTACTGATTTGCAAATTCTAGTGACCAATTACATTTCCAACATCAGTTATTTTTATGACGTAGTTTGTTTTAACAGAGCATATAGAGAAGCCAAGCCCTACTTCAGAGAGCTTATGCACTGGTTTGAGATATATAGTGAGGAGTGTGGAGAGAAAAATGAAGCAGCCCATGGAGCAGTGACAGTTGCCTGCTCTTGGCATGTGCCCATCTTGCTGCTATTTAAGTTCCTTAATTCTGGTAGGAAAAAAAAATAAATCAATTCTTTTAGACAGCGAGACAAAACTGAGTTTCCAGAGGAATTTCTATTCCTAAGGCCACACTGGGTGTCAGTGGAGTAAGGATGAAGGGAGGCTGGGTGAAGTGAGACCGCTGTGGGGAGGGGCACGAGGGCAGGCTCAGAGGGCACCTGGGGCCTGGTTGGCAGTGGCACAAGGTGACAAAAGGTGGCAGTGGCAGGTGACACCTGTGCTGACTTGGGGAAGCACCGCCAGGGTAATGCCTTCATGGCCAAGGGCAGGGTGAGGGACAGGTGTGGGAGGCTGCAGGCTCCATGGCACAGGATGGAGGACCTGGAGAGCCCCAGGGGCAGGGCCAGGTCTGGGCTGGGGGGACACGGGCACAGGAGGGTCAGGGCTGGGGGACACGGGCACAGGAGGGTCTGGGCTGGGGGGACACGAGCACAGGAGGGTCAGGGCTGGGGGACACAGGCACAGGAGGGTCTGGGCTGGGGGGACACGAGCACAGGAGGGTGTGGGCTGGGGGGGAACGGACACAGGAGGGTCTGGGCTGGGGGACACGGGCACAGGAGGGTCAGGGATGGGGACACGGGCACAGGAGGGTCTGGGCTGGGGGACACGGGCACAGGAGGGTCAGGGCTGGGGGGACACGGGCACAGGAGGGTCTGGGCTGGGGGACACGGGCACAGGAGGGTCAGGGATGGGGACACGGACACAGGAGGGTCTGGGCTGGGGGTACACGGGCACAGGAGGGTCAGGGCTGGGGGGACACGGGCACCGGAGGGTCTGGGCTGGGGGACACGGGCACAGGAGGGTCAGGGATGGGGACACGGGCACAGGAGGGTCTGGGCTGGGGGACACGGGCACAGGAGGGTCCGGGCTGGGGACACGGACACAGGCGGGTCTGGGCTGGGGGGACACGGGCACAGGAGGGTCAGGGATGGGGACACGGGCACAGGAGGGTCTGGGCTGGGGGGACACGGGCACAGGAGGGTCAGGGATGGGGACACGGGCACAGGAGGGGCTGGGCTGGGGGGACACGGGCACAGGAGGGTCAGGGCTGGGGGGACACGGACACAGGAGGGTCAGGGCTCGGGGGACACGGGCACAGGAGGGTCTGGGCTGGGGGGACACGGGCACAGGAGGGTCTGGGCTGGGGGACACGGGCACAGGAGGGTCAGGGATGGGGACACGGGCACAGGAGGGTCTGGGCTGGGGGACACGGGCACAGGAGGGTCAGGGCTGGGGACACGGACACAGGAGGGTCTGGGCTGGGGGGACACGGGCACAGGAGGGTCAGGGCTGGGGGGACACGGACACAGGAGGGTCAGGGCTCGGGGGACACGGGCACAGGAGGGTCTGGGCTGGGGGGACACGGGCACAGGAGGGTCTGGGCTGGGGGGACACGGGCACAGGAGGGTCAGGGATGGGGACACGGGCACAGGAGGGTCTGGGCTCGGGGGACACGGGCACAGGAGGGTCAGGAGCCAAGGGGAAGCCCCGAGGAGAGATGGTTCTGGTGCCATAGCAGACACCCTGTTCTTTGGGAGGAGCTGTGGGAGAGACAAAACGGGGAGCCTTTCATATTAGGAGCACACTTTGCATTGAAGTGTGATGTAAAAAGCCTTTCCTCCTGGGAATATGCATTACCAGTCAAGGCTTCAGACTTCCTTAATTTTCTGTTCCTTACTACATTGAAATATACGTAGCAAAAGTGTTAAAACTTCTGTGTGAGAGGTGATATTTCTATTAATATCCAGGGCACTTAGTACATTGATCTGTGATTTATTGTTAAAATTTGTCTTTCTGTTATATTTTAAAACTTAAAAATAGACTCATCCCACTGCACTTCCTCAGGGAGCATTCAGGCTGGTTTGCAGAATCACTGAAGGAACGATAGCAAGGGGATAAAAGAACTTTGGATGTGTCTTAGAATAAATCCCAAATGTGCATATTTACAAACAGTTATGGATTAGATGCTGAATTAATAACCAAGGTGAAACTGCAGCAGTGACACTTTCAAAAAGAGCTGTAATTTCAACACTAAAATTGCCGTATCACGGAATGTGGTGTGCCTGGCTGAATGGAAACCTGTGGGATGTGAATGAGGGGCCCATACTTGCCTGCAGCCCTGAGCGTGGAGTTGTGGCATCCCCAGGGACAGGAGTGAAAACTTTGTCCTGCGTGGGGCTGCTGAGGGACCCCCAGCCTGGGGAACTCGTCAGAGCAGCCTGGAGGTGTTCCCCAGGGTAACTGTTCCTGAAAGACAGGGGAGACACTGCTCCCGTGCCAGCATTTCCTCACCTGTGGGACCTGGAGGTGTTCCACAGGGTATCTGTGATCCTGAAAGACAGGGGGGACACTGCTCCCGTGCCAGCATTTCCTCACCTGTGGGACCTGGAGGTGTTCCACAGGGTAACTGTTCCTGAAAGACAGGGGGGACACTGCTGCCATCCCAGCATGTCCCCAGCTGAGGGACCTGGAGATGTTCCCCAGGGTATCTGTGATCCTAAAAGACAGGGGGGACACTGCTGCCATCCCAGCATGTCCCCAGCTGAGGCACCTGGAGCACAGAGGACAGCGGGGCAGGAGCTCCCTTGCAGAACTCCAGCTCCAGCAGTGCCGTGGCCTCTGTGGGCGCCCTGTGCCCTGTGCAGGAGGTCACAGCTGCACACAGAGAGGACACCAGTGGGGCTCCAGCCCCTGCCCTGCCCAGCTCTGGCTGCTCACTGTGTGTTTTGAAAGGCCCAGGGGGTTTTGGAGGGGAGCACACACACAGTGTCTCCTCCAAGGCAGAGAGTGAAGCTGAGTCCTGTGGAGACACGAGGCAGCCGAGTGTGCAGCACACACAGGGACCCTCACGCTGGGAAATGCCTGCCCTGCAGAGAGTGTCCTGCACGCTGGGCAGGCATTTGAAGGAGATTTAAAGGAAAAAGCTGGATTCCAGGCTCATTTCTAGGAATACAGGCAGGGCACAAGGTCTCAGTGCTTTGGACTCTCCAGTAATTTTTTGCTGCCTATGTTCTTATAATGTAATTTATTGTGAATGTTATAAGGGAGGAGTAGAATCAAAGCAACTCAACTGTCTGGAGACATGCATGTTAAAAACCCCAAAATGGGAAGGATGTTGCCTGGGTCACTGCCCATTTCACAGCCCCTGAGCAGGATGTGAGAACGCTGCCTACAGCAGAGGCTTCACTTGCTTTTTTCCCTCTGCTTTGTAATAATTCTTTATCCAAATACTCGCAGTGAATGAAACCTGCTGCAGTGACAGTCACATTATCTATTCTTGCCCACTCTCCAGGTCCTTTGGTTGTCCTAATGTCTACCGTGGTGAGGGGTAAATATTTGACCACTCTGCTCGCCATTGCCTCAGCGGCTCCGAGTGACCCTGCATTAATTAGTTGGGAATTTCGGGGCTTTGAATCTGATTGAATCAAAATATTGTTTTTACAAGTTGATGAAGGCTTGATTGATGTGGGTTCTGCTGATTCTTGAAAGGATTAAATTGTATGTACAGATTACAGAGACCTGCCTGTCACTGCTTAAATGGGAATTGTTTTTTAACAACGCCAAGAGGAAACAGTGTTTTCCTTTAAATCAGAGAAAGAAAGAAGTCCCGTGGTTTCCCGAGGTCTTGCTCTCCCTGTCTTTGTGGGCGGTGAATTTCATTCAATCTAAAAATAATCTTCTCAGGCTGGATCTGTGCTTCCCTTCTCCTGCAGCTCTGCTGTCCTGCACCCTGCTCGTAGGAGAGGGGCCACCTGGGTGCTAGGCTCCGAGGTGACCCAGATGACAGCGTGCAGGAGCATCTGCTGCTGGCCCCTGGGTTCTCCTGGACAACAGCAGGGACATCTATCCACTCTCTTAGGCCTCCCTTTTGAGAGGAGGAGGGCACCTCACGGGACTCAATGAATGTGCTGAGGACAATAAAGGCAGACGGAGTGACAGTCACATAGCAGGAGCTGGCAGGAGCTGTTTGAGAAGGGGAGATGCACAGTAGCTGTTCCCTACAGAAGGACACTGTGGGCAGTATGTCCCTTTGTGCACACAGGAGATCTTTGGGGGCTTCTCCGAGGGCTTTCGAAAGCCGTAATCTCATTTTACTGTAACCCTGTTACACTGAGAAATGGCTCTTGTTCCTTGGGGCTCTGCCTCGTGATGGATCAGCCCCAAGAAACACAGAACCAGGAAAACCAAAGTGCTTTGGTGCCGTGGAATTGCTGCTTCAAATGCAGGTCATCCTTTCCTGAACCCCTGAATCCCTGAATCCCTGAACCCCTGGACCCCTGAATTCCTGAATTCCTGAATCCCTGAATCCCTGAATTCCTGAATCCCTGAATCCCTGGACCCCTGGACCCCTGAATTCCTGAATTCCTGAATCCCTGAATCCCTGAATCCCTGAATCCCTGCACCCCTGCACCCCTGCTCTCCAGGGAGGCTGTGGGAGCAGGGGCACTGGCCATGCCCAGAGGCAGTGTGGGGACAGTGGGCACACGGGCTCTGCCCAAATGCCGTCGTGTGGCCTCGGTGTAAAAATGGCAGCAGACCTTCCCACGTGCCCATGACTTGGTAAACAAACAATAAATCTCATTCTGCTTCTGCCTGCTGGAAGAACAACATTTGTGGAACAAAAGCTCTGACAGAAATCATAGAAGCTGTGAGTACAAATGAAAGTCTAGATAAAGTGAGGACTGATACAGTGAAGTCAAACAAGAGGTTGTTTTTTAGAGGTAGAGGATGGGAAAGGTAAAGCAGGAATGAGAGGGAGGAGGAAAAAAATTTATTTACTTTCCAAGGAAGTTAAAACCTCTGTTTGAATGTGGGGTCAAGCATTCTTGGGGTCAACTGCATCTTCCTAGCAGTTCTCTGGGAAGCAAATTGTCCCACTGTCCCTTAGTGTGTCTTGAGAACACACTTTAAATACTTTTTAATTTATTGCCACGTGCTGCTACAAATTGTAGATGGATATCATGTGAATAGATTTGGAGTTTTAAATTTTATTTTAGAGCTCTGCTTACAAAGGTGCTGCTTAATACAATTTCTGGTGATGTCTGAGGGGTAGTGAGCCTTGTGGATAAAACTGTACCTTCCTGCTGCTTGTAAAATCCAAACCCATGGGTTCCTCTGGGTCTGGTTATACACTGGGCGTTGTTCCCTGCTCGGGACCTTCCCCTGATGATCCCTGGGTGAAGTGTGGCTGCTCTCCCGGGAGGTGTGTGTGTGCAGCAGCCCCTGACGCTGTTCTGGGAGCGCTGTCCTGGCAGTGCCCCTGCAGCTCCTGCCCTGGTGGCCTTGGGCCGGGGGTTTGGCTTCCCAGGGCAGGAGGACAGCTGTCCTCTGCCCCTGCCTCGTGGGGCACGTCGTGGCCAGGAGTTCAGCACTGCCTGAGGAAATACCGGAGTGATGGGAAATAGAGCAACCCGGGCAGTTCCTTCCCAGTAGAAACTTCCGTGGGATTGAATTGCTAATAATGATGGTGAAATAGAGTTCTTGGGGTTCGTACCTTTTCCACTGGGTTCACAAATGTTCATCAGTTGGCTCCCAGCAGCCCAAAGGAAGCAGTAATGAATACAGCTGCATTTAGTAGGAGCTGTTTGGAAGGAGAGGCCGTGTCATCCTGCTCGCCAGCCACCCACAGCATCCCAAGTGGGGAAAGGATGGAGCAGCTGCTTCCATTGTCGCTTTCAGCGGTGTTCTGGCCAGGCAGAGCTGTGCAGAGGCTCTGAGGAGGCTGCTGAGCTCTGCCTTTGACCTGTGTGGGCATTCCCAGAGCCCTGTCCTGGCCAGCAGTGCCAGAGGCACGCTGCCTGTCCCCAGCCCAGAGCCCAGCCCTGCCTCTGAGTGTCCTTCTCCCTCAGCATTACCTGCAGGCTCCACAGAATGGCTTTGTTTTCTGCTTGTCTTTCTACAAGACAGATACTGCTGGTATTCACTCATTTAAGGTATTGCCACTGATCATTTTCGTTAAGCAAATTGCCATGAAAAATGAACACCGAGTGATTTTCATCCGTTTTTTTTATAACCTTGTCTTTATTCCGTGTATTTTCCTAATACATGTATGTGCTCAGATCTGTGTAACAAACAGTTCTGAAAGATAGCAAGGGACTTTAATAACAAATAAAAGAGCACTTCCCATTCAGCTCTGAATTGCCCACAGCTAAATTCAAGGGAAGGGATCTGCAGGCGGAGCGAGCAGGCAGGGATGGTTTAATCATTTCACCTCGGCATTAGGAGCCAGGACGTTTGAAAATCCAGAGCGTGGGCTTTGCTTATTACTTATATGAATCACGTCTCTTCCCTGCAAAAACCAGCCCCGAAAGTGGCGTCCCCCTGCTAATGGTGGGCTTGATTTCCCTGTTTGTCAGGCTCACCCTCGGGAAAGAAAGGGAGAAGAACGGTGAAATGCTTTAAAATAACACATTTCATTTCTGTCAACAATTTGTTAATTATTGCTTTAAAGGAGAAGCTTCAGAGTGTCAGTAAATAGCGCTCCAAAAGGGTTTTTAAGAGATCCCAAATTAAGCTGGTAGCATTTCCCATTCTCAGATATCCTGATTAGATTAAATTATTTCCCCTGATTTTGCTCCCGAGCGAGCTGTGTCTGGTCAGATGAGAGCAGCTCAACGAAATCGCAGACAAACAGCGGCTGAGGGCAACGGCTGCACTTGGATTCAAACAGGGAAGTGTCAAGGTTCTCATTCGGTGCAATATTTACTGAATTAAAACATCTGAGAAATGGAGAGGCTTTGATATTTTCTGCCTTTCCTATGGCAAAATGCTGTGTTTAGGGTAGTCTCAATTTTTGCTGCTTGGAATAAAAATGAAATAACAAATGTCCAGGTTGAATAGCTGCTTGTGAGCTATTCATGAAAATAGTTCCTAAAGTTTAAAATTGAACATGTCTAATTAATAGCAATATCTGCCAGACTCTTTTGCCATGAAGAACAGGAGAGCAAATCATTTTAACTGAGCGAAACAGAGTCCAGAATGAAGGTTTAGTCAGGGCTGCTGTTTTAAAATGGAAATGTTGTTGATTTTATTTGTCCTGTTGTAAATGCTTCGAATCCAGGATTTTAACACCATTACAGAGAATTCAGTGCGTGGTTTCAATCCTAAACCCCCTCGTGTTCTGCAGCAGGAGGCTCTGACTTTCCTTCGGAACTCAGGGCTATTATCAAAATTAGAAATGTCATTTTCTCCATTATTTTAATGGAAAGTTACCTTTGGAAGAATAAGTCCATTTTGACATGATATAAATGTTTTAAAATAAAAAAGCATTGAGGGAATCACAGAAACATTTTAATCTTAATTATTCATAAATAGCTACCTCAAGTCCATTTGAACAAAATGTCAGTTTACCAAGAAACATGCTTATTTTGCATGAGAAAAAAGGATATTTGGGCTGTAAGAGGAGGATTTATCAATGTAGATTTAACTTAAAATGAAATCTGCAAATCAGAACCAAGCATCTATCATGAAAGTGCATTAACCTTACAGCATTTGCTGCTGAAAATTCAGCAATATTATGAAATTTTTAACTCTAACTAAAAAGGAAATGGGAAAGGACTCCTTTTATTTATCAAGAATTTAGCAGGAATTTTTTGTTAAATTCATCTGAAATATTTGGAGGAGCTTGATGTAAAGGAAAAAAAATTAAAATGTTATAATGTAAAGTTTGGAAATATAACTAACACAAATATTCGAGCAGCTTTGTATTATTTTCCCCTGCCCTGCCCTTGAGAACTGAAGTCCCCAATGGATGTTTTGATATACTGGGCACTTTGCACTTAAACATTTCCTTCCTATAAAGACATCTAGAAAAGGACATGCCACTGGATCGCTAAATGCATTTTGCAGCAATTGATTGTTTTGTTCTTTTTAACTATGCAGATTAAAGTAATAAACCAGGACTTTTTGGAGTTGGGGAAGAATTAATTGTTCCTCTCAGCCCCTCTAGAACCCGTAATTCCTGTGTTCAGGCTGCTGCTGTGTTTGTACATCCCGCTTTCATTGGCAGACCTAATTTCAGGATACATAATGCATGATTTCGAAACCAATTTGTTATTGTAATAAAATATTTTTCGGAATGCGCGGTGGTAGCGGCGAGGAGAATGTTAAATTATACATGTCTTGTGGCCGAGCGCATTCATTCCGCCGGCTGTGCAGGTGAATCTCCCCGTGACCTTGGCTCTGGCGGGGGAGCGCGGAATAACAATCGCAGCCGGGATCGCAAATCCGAGCGCTCCCAAATATTAACAACTTCTTTCAAAGGAAATGCTGATTTCAGCGCTTATGGTAATGGAACATCAGTATATCTTTCAGAGAACTTAAAAAAAAAAAAAAAAAAAAAAAAAAGAAGAAAGAAAAGGCATGATCTTAATAGGATTAAAAGCCAGGCTTTTTATTTCCAAAATGCTAATTTGTTTTCTGCATTCTGTTTTCAGAGCGGGTCTTGTTAGGCAGCGCGCCGGGATGCAGAGGACACTGAGAGCTGCCAGAAATGCGGGGGTAATGATAGGAAAGGCACATAAAAGGTTCTTTCTGAGAGAAATCCTCTTCCCCACGAGCGCCTTCCCTCTCGGCAGCTGGCTGGAGAAGGCGAGCGCAGCGAGGGGACAGCGAGGGGACAGCGAGGGGACAGTGAGGGGACAGTGAGGGAACGAGGGGACAGCGAGGGACAGCGAGGGGACACGAGGGGACACGAGGGGACAGTGAGGGAACGAGGGGACACGAGGGACAGCGAGGGGACAGCGAGGGGACACGAGGGGACAGCGCTGTGCTGTCCTGCCCGTGCCGTGGGTGCCGCGCTCATCGCTCCTCGTCAGCGGCCACACGCGGCTCATTAGGGCCGCGTTAATTGCAGCAGGCTGGGGAGCCGAGCGGGCCGTGCCGTGCCCTGTGCCCTGTGCCCTGTGCCCTGTCCCCTGTGCCCTGTGCCCTGTGCCCTGTGCCCTGTGCCCTGTCCCTGTGCCCTGTCCCTGTGCCCTGTCCCTGTGCCCTGTCCCTGAGCCCTGTCCCTGTGCCCTGTGCCCTGTGCCCTGTCCCTGTGCCCTGTGCCCTGTCCCTGTGCCCTGTCCCTGTGCCCTGTGCCCTGTGCCCTGTCCCTGAGCCCTGTGCCCTGTGCCCTGTGCCCTGTGCCGTGCCGTGCCGTGCCGTGCCCTGTGTCGCCGTGCCGTGTCGCCGTGCCGTGCCAGCCCCAGCGGCCCCAGGCCCGGACACGCTGTGATCTGTAATCCCGCCGAGCGCTCCGCAGCGCCTTTGGTGCCGGGCACGGGCCGTCACTGGCCGTGACATTCGGTGGCAGTCCTTTGACAGAGCTCACACCCGGTCACCCTGCGGGCCCCGGGGCTGGCGGGGAGCGGTGCCGGGCTCAGCCCGCGGGAGGGGACAGCCTCGTGTGTCCTTTGTGCGGGCCCGAGGCGGCCACCGCCCTGATGGAAACCATGTGCAGAGGGGCAGGTAATTTTGGAGGCAGATTTGGTTTGTAAATGAGGTGTTCCATTTGGGCAGCGGCGCACCTGGCGAGCGGGGCTGCGCTCCGGACAGCTTGCTTTAATTCCCTGCCACTTAGGGGAGATTTCTTCAGCCCACAAACTGCCGTTTTAATGCCTTCGTGGAGGCATAAAACATAACAAAAATTCGGGGATTTTATATTCCCAACTTCAAAACTTTCATCCAAAAGGGAAAAAGGATCAAAAGGAAAAGGTGGTGCGTTTCATGTTCTCTTGTGGTTTTAATACTTGTTAACTGACCTATAAACTGAGTTTTCCAAGTAAGGAAACGTGAGGGAATTTTATTACAGAAAAGTCTACTGCGAATCATCCCCAGCTGCTTGTGGAGATAGGAGAGCCTTTTCCACGCCTGCTTTCCAGGGTGATGGATGCCGTCTTCTCACCTTCCCTTTGTTTCCATACAACACTGTGCATCCATGGCCAGATTGCTCTTTTTGTTTACCCTGGCTCTGAATATTTTCTCTCATTTAGAGGAGCTGCTTTGGGCTTTCTTTTTCAGCTGAAGGGAAGAGAATCACATCAAATCATGTTATTTTTGCCTGATTATTTCTTCAGTGCAGGCCAGTTTGTATCATCTTGATGATTAAAAGTACCCTACGTGTCCTTGGATCCAAAGGACTTCTTGAATCCTGGCTGTTAAGATTTCACAGGTGATCATGGAGCCTGTTGCTGTGTTAATTATAGGATTATATCTGGAACTGGAAGTAGAGGTGCTGTTCCCAGCACCAGAAACTTCTAAATCTTTTGTTCTGTGGAAAAAAAAAAAAAAGTATTCTAATTATTAGAATTAATTGTAATTATTGGGATGATAAAAATGATGAATGCATTGAGCCAGGGGATGCCTAGAGAGAGGTTCCTGTGACTCTTCAGGCTGAATTTGTGTGGTCGGCGTGCTGTGTGTTCTGTGTGTGCCCAGGACAGGAGCCTCGGCTCCCGGCGTCCTGCAAAGCAGAATAAATGACAGCAGCGGACAAACGGCGCTGGTGCTGGAACGCACGGCCTGCTGCTGAGCACTCGGTGCTGGTGGGGAGCGCCGGCCCCGGAGCGGAGTCACGGCACAGCCACCGCGCCGGGGACAGGAGCTGTGACACCGAGGGCACCGGGGCCTTCCACAGCCCCTTGGGTCCTGAGCAGAGGAGCGGCAGGGAAGGGAAATGGCCTGGGCTGTACCCCCGGCTCCCCGCGGAGCTGCGGAGGCACCGGGAGGGATGTGCAGGAGGACCGTGACACACGGGGCCGGCTGAGCCGAGGCTTGTCAGCATCCTGAACGCTCCGAGATGAGGGAGAAAAGAGCAGAGGCAGAGCTGAGGTTCCCTGTGCAGAGAGGGGAGGGCTGGCTCTCCGCGGCAGGCAGTGCCCACTGTGGGCAGTGCGGCTGTGGCTGCCCTTGGCTCCCATCAGACCCATCCCCGGGGCTTTCTGCAGCACATTCCAGTTCTCCCTGTGCTGTTCCAGTGATCCCACAGCAGCAGGGATTGCTGCAACACCCACCACATCTGTTACTTTCTGTATCACGTGCCGTTTTTCAGAAGCAGCAAATTCCTAATTTTTCTAGTCGGGGGTTTTATTCTATTTATCCTCTGTCTCAGGCGATTGGAAGGTTCATTTGGGTTGTTAGCAAAACAGAGCTGGAGCTGCAGCTTGTGTAGCAGCATTTGGGGTAATTACCTGAATTAGGAATTGTTCTTTTCTCACCAGTTCCACATGCAGCAAAGTGTTCCCGGCCGTTAAGTCATGACAGTGGTGTCAGACCTCCAGGTTTCTGTTGTATCAGGACAGGCACGGTGTTTGCAGGAAGGATTTTCTGCTTATCTGTCTGTGCTGCTGTGGGAGCTTTGCTACGGGGTGGATTCTCAAGTATCACTTAACATCAATCCATTTCCTTAAGATGGTTGATAATGTGGTTTGTATTTCACAACTCATAAATAGGCCCCATTTCTCAGCAAGGTTTTGGAAAAAGCCAACCAAAGGCTCGGCACCCAGGCTCTCGTTACACCTGCCTTGCCCCTCGGAGGTTTTGGAGTTCTGCGGTGTCCTGGGTGTGGGAAGAGGAGTTCTCTGGTCCTGCTGGGCCCGTGCTGGGCTGTGCCTGGCTGCTGACACTCCTTCCCGTGCCGGGCCGGGGAGCAGCAGGCTGGAGCCACGGCCCTGCTGGCACACAGGGACTGGGCACCCCAGCCAGGGGAAGTGCTTTCGGACACAGACTGCTCACACTGAGCAATTCTTGAATTCCATCAATTTCCCAATGATCCCCAGAGCCACGCAGAAGGGTCTGCACTGTCTCTACTGCTGATTTGACTAATGCTGAGTTTTACAGGTCCCTGCTTTGCGGAGCTGCTCGTAGGTGGTTTCCCTTAGATGTTCAAAAATAACTGTGAGGTTGGACGGAAATTTGACTTTTCAGGTTTAATATTCTTCAGTTCTTTCTCCGTTATGTTGAACTTCGGTCTTATGTGGGGCACCGAGTATTCTCTTCTCATTTTTCAAAAGAGAAGTATAAATACATTTCAGGGTACAGAAGAGGCACTGAGAACTGTAGCTGTCATTCAGTAAGGCAGAGCAGAGAAAAAGGCCATCTCAACATACCCAGAAAAAAAGTGGAAGAAAAAAATGTTGAAATGTAGAAGCTTTCATAGTCAAATACACTGCTGAAGTGTCTAAGTGGAAACATGGGGATGAGTAAATTTTAATTCAGCTGTGATGGGTTCGATCCTCATTGCTTCTGGGTTCACTGCATGGAAGTTTTATTTTGTTTTGTTTTAATTTGTTTTATTTTATCTTGTTTAGAGCAAGCAGAGATGCTGTAAGAGCACCCCAGGGTCACAGCAGCTACTTACTGTGGGCTGTGAAAGCTCTGCTGGTATCTCACCGCCCTTCACAGAGGAAAGACAAGGAAAAAGGTTTCTGACAGACAAAACCAAATGGGTTTTTTCCTTGAGATGAAAAGTAAAATGCAACAAGCACATTTAATTTCTCCCCTTCTAGGCGGCGTTTAATAAAATGGCACCCCGCAATGGAACAGATAATGTTTGTCTTATAAAACCCAGCAGCCAGTTCCCTTTTCTAAACACAGATCTGCTGGCTGGGCTTTGTTGTGGGCCGGGGAGTGACAAGTTTGCAGATGCTACAGCCTGTTACCTAATCAGAGGCAGATGCTGCTCCCCGTGACTTTGTGAGTGTCACCAGGCGCTGGCCGCAGCGAGGGACGGCCGCGATTCTCCTCGGCCTGCCCGTGCCGGGGAGTGTCACCGCGGCCTCGGTTATCTGCACTCTCTGTTTGTTTTTAATCCGGGGGGGTTTGCACTGGCCGAGACAGAGGCCGGGGGATGGAGAGGGAATGTGAGCGAGGCTGATGGCCACTGGACATCTGTTTAAATTCAGCAGTCAGGCACACAGAGCAGCCTCTGTGCCTTTGGTTTGTTGTCGGGAAATGGCCTGCAGCAAAATGAGAGTATTTGATTCGAGAATTCATTAGATAATTCTGTACATTTGACTTCAAATAATACATAGGCCTGAGAGAACGCTTTCGGTAAAATTAAACATTTCGGTGTGGCTGCGGTGGGTGTCGGGCGCGTCCAGCACAGGGACACACGGAGGTTCCTGGCCCCTCTGAGCTGCAAATCAAGTTCAATATTCTGTCTGCCTGCTTAAAAAGGTAGCGAAGGAATTTGGACTGTAGGAAGCCAGGGCCGTGAGATCACGATTTGGTTGGGCACCTTTTGCAGCCCTGTTCTCTCTGCCCTGGCCGAGTGCTCGGTGCTTCGTGCCGCTGTCGGCGGCGCCTCGGCTTTAATTGACTCGTTACCATCTGCTCTAGGAACTTCGCAGCTCGTGTGCCCTGTGCCGTGTGTTTCTTGGGTTAAATACGGTGTCACAAGGAAAGGGGCTTCCCTCCCCGTGCCCAGCGATGCCAGGAGTGTCCGGCACTGCACTGATGTTTGCTCTCGGAGCCGCTTTCACGTGTGGAATTATCCTCGTGCTAAACCGCGGCGTTGTGAAATGTTCAGGAGTTGCTCCTGTTTACAGAGGGATCTGCTTTCTTTCTTTCTCTCTAGAAGAAACCTGTTATGCAGTGGGTAATAAAACTAAAAATAAAGATCAGAGCCAATGGAAATGCTGTAATGTTTCTCGGCAGAAGCATTAGAAGCTGCCCATAAACCATGAGGCATTCAGAAATTTGCACCCTATTATTGTGCCCTCCAGCCCCTCTGGAATCCCTTTTCTCCACCAGATCTGTCGTATTCCCAACACCTCTGCACTGTGGGTTGTGTTTCTGCGCCTCGAGCTCCTGACGCCCCGCGGGGGGATTTGTCCCGGGTCCTTCACACTGCCACTGCTCCAGGGTGAGTTTGGGCAGCTCCTGCCTTCCCCCGAGCCAGGACAGGGGCTGCGATGTGCAGGGAGAAGCCTTGGCTGCATCTGTGCAGCCCAGGGTAGTGGTAACTCTGATTTATCTTACACTCAGGTCATATTTAGGACTTCTAAGCTGTGTTTTCTCAGACTCTGCATCATCTTGGGTTTTGCTCTTTGGGGTTCTGTTGGTTTGTTTGGGTTTTTTTGGTTTTTTTGTTTTTTTTTTTTTTTTCCCCGACATTTTGTGCTACTCTCTTTCCTAGAAAGCTGTTTCATTTCCAGGATTTATTTCCCCTTCGACACCTTAAATAGCTGATATTTTTCTCTGTACATCTGGCTACTGGATTCAGGGAAGTCCCTAAGCCAGAATCCATTGTGAATCAGTGCGTGCCTTTCCCCCGCTTGGTGATTTCACAGGCGCTGCTCTTCGCAGAGAGGCTCCACTTTAAACAAACCCCATCTCTGGAGAGAGCTGGCAGGAGGAGCCAGGAAGGTTTGCAGACTCATCCTCCCCAAACAAATCCCCCTGAAGAGTTAAATTAAGTCACCTCCCGAGCGCTGCCCTTCCCTCCGGCACCCTGAGCCCCCGGGTTTTCTCGGGAGAACAATAAACCATCCTCTCTTCTTTTGGTGCCTGTCCAGTGTAGAAAGAGAAGGATGAGGTCAAAGTGGCAGGCTGTACAGCTTGCTTTTGAGCCAAACAGATGGTGAAGGTTAAGTGACAGCTCTGTGACTGCCTCTTTTGAAGTAATTGGAGATAATTTGTATTTTGAATCAGAACTTGACCACTGTCAGAAGGGAAGAAGGTTAATATGTAAACGATTTTACATTAGCCCCTGTTTCTTGGGATTTTTGCTCCCTCCCACCCCCCCTTGGATTCTTGTTTCTATAATCCTTGCTCCAGGCTATTGGTAAGATTGTCTTTGAGCTCGGTGTGACTCGGCCTAGGCTGCAGTTGTTATGAAAGCCAACAACAGCTTATTAAGGCCAGGGATAATCTCTGCTACTGATGCATTGTTGCTTTCCTGCAGTCCAGTGACGGCTTGGAAACGAGACTGGAAATGCAGTTCTAACTGGGAGGTTGGCAGAGAAATCCCCCAAATATGTCTTGTTTCTGAAGCTGGACCCGTTTGGCAGATTATTCTGCGTGGTTAAGAAGCTCCCCATAACTTCTCTCATGATCAACAATGGAAATTTGATTTGGGCTTCCTCCTCTCCCGTGGGATATCTCCTTGGCTTTGAGCAGACTCCTGTTTATTTACTTAGAGTACAGAACATACTGTATGTGTTGTGTTTGCTGATGCTTTCCTGGTGGGAAGTGGGATGTTTCTAGAGCCTGATTTCAGAGAGGTGGAGAGGAGCTGCCGAGTTCCTTCTTGGCAATTCTTGTTGCTACAACTGTTCCACCCTGGTCCTACGGGTTGTCTGCAGGTACCACGTGCAAGAGCAAGTGGTGATGTGCTGGGGTTTCTGTACCCAGTCCTTTCTTCTCTTCATGTGGGAACTGAAAGGACTCTATGGGGAAAGGACGTGTAAAGTCCCTGCGTAAGGAAAACGGGCAGCAGTTCCACACGTACGTAATCCTGCAGTTTGGGTTTCTGGAGGGATTTAATGCAGTGTAGCAGTTGTCAGCACAGACACCTGAATATGCTGCTTGGGAGGTGGCCTGGACCCTTCTGAGGGCTGTAGGCAGAGAATATGGGATATCCTGGGTTGGAGGGCATGCCCAAGGATCATCACAGTCCAACTCCTCGCTGGGAGATGAGGAGCCAGATGATTTTGTCCTGGCCCAATTCCTGCGAACAGAACTCAAGAGGTGCTGGTGGAGAGGCCATCAGTGCAGAGAGTCGTGTGTTTCTGTGCATCTAAGTGCTGTTTGCTCAGAAGCAGAGAAGGCAATATTGTATTTTATTCACATACATCAGGTTGATTATGAAACACATTTTTTCACTAACTTGAAGAAGAAAAAGGAGATACTGGCTTGTTATTTCTGCCTTTTTCTTAACCAGGCAAAGTAAAGAAATGGTTGCAAAACCTTTAGAAGCATTCAAGTACCTCAGTGACTTTCATCAGATGTTCTCTGTACAAGAAAAAGAAAAAAAATCGTTCTATCTTTTTATTTTTACTTTGCTTTAATCTTATTTGATGATGTCTCAACAGGCTGGGACATGCTTTCTTGGATGGCAATTTCACTGCACCATATGTGTCTCTCACTAGATAGCAGAGTGAAATGAGTCTTGGCAGGAAGAGAACTAAACACATCGACAAAGAAAAGAAAAAAATTATTTACTTAACTCCCTGTTGCCTGCATACATTTTTCCCTGGGACTGCATCTGGTACAACAATGCAAAGTTGGCTTCTTATAAATGTGTGTCTGAGGCACAGTCCCACATTGATCCCTTTTTCTTGCCATCCATGCTGGTTGTTTGAGTTTTTCCTAGTAATCCTGATTTAAATGTTTCAGTAGCTAGCGGTGACCAAGCTAAGAAAAAAGGAAATCTGGTTTTACCAATGAATTTGTGTCGCTTGTGTTCTCAGAGGGAGAGCTGGTCCTTACTTGGCTCCAAAAAGGATTCCATCATTCTCAGGAAGAAATAAGAGGAGTTGCCAATATTAAATTCCTGCCCAAGTTGGGCATTCTTCTGGTGAGCTCCAGGCCTGGTGTTTAAACTCTGTGGGGAGCAGAAGCAGGATGAGGCAGGCTCAGCCCCACGGGCTCCCAGCAGTGGGGGGAGATTGAGGATATTTATTGTGGTTGAGATTCCAGTTTGGGCTGATAAGTTTGGAAAATTTACACTGGATACATTTCAAAGGACGGACAGGGAGTCTCTCTGGGTTGAAATAGTGAAAGGTGTGTTTGAACGTTACGATTAATCTACCGAGGAAAATGTTTTGTGTTTGAGCACAGGGCTGGGGTCAGGGACAGGGTGGTGCCACAGCAGCCCCAGCCTGTGCCCAGTGCCGGGGCCGGGTCTCAGTCCCCACTCACCCAAAACCACGGCAGGTTTTTATTCCAGGGGAACCTGCCCGAGTCCATCTCTGACTCCGTGCTCCGAGGGTTCCACACTGGATCGGGTGCTGTTTACATTGGCTCTCTGAACCCTTGGTAAAATCTCTCTTTGTGCACTTGGATATTTGGGAGTCAGATCAATACACGTTCTGCTGTGACCTTGCTGGGTAGCACAGAAGTGTCTGGCAGAAATGACAACAGAGGAACACGCAGGCGATTTGCAAAAGATAAAATGGAAAAAGAACAAGCAGGTTTGCAGTGTTTAAGGAAAATTGCAATTAAAAACAATGGACACATAGGATTTTAGACAGCACATGGAGAGGTAGGAAAGGGAGAGAGAAGAATCCTTTGAAGCACGAGGAGCACAGAGATTCCCACAGACCCGCGGTGGGGTCCCAGCAGGGGCAGCACACAGGTAACGTGTGCGGGGCAGGCACACAGAGCAGAACGGCTGCAGAGTGTTCCACACTGGGCTGGCTGTAACATCAGGTGGACAGGACAGCTGAGAGCCTGTGGATGCAGCCTTGAGGGATTTATTATGTACTTAAAACCATTCCTCATTCGTGCTCCTTCTGAGTAAAGTGGCTGGAAATATTTTTCCAAATCCTTTTCCCAGCCTTGTGGCTGTTTTACAGTATCCCAGCTGAGTGTCGCAGGGACGTCTCAGTGACTGCTGGAATGTCACTGCAGTGTAGGTCCGGGGGTCAAAGGTGCCTTGTGTGCGGTGGAGTTGGGAGTTTCCTGCTGCTCCCACGGTGGCCACTGTGCCAGGCCTGGGCTGGTCCCTTTGTGTGCCCCAGGGCCACTGTTGGCCCTGCAGCCTCCCTGTGCCCACAGGCTGCCAGCTGGGCTGTGCCAGTGCTGCCTGTTCTTGGCCCTGCAGCCTCCCCATGCCCACAGGCTGCCAGCTGGGCTGTGCCAGGGGTGCCTGTTCTTGGCCCTGCGGCCTCCCTGTGCCCGAGGGCTGCCAGCTGGGCTGTGCCAGTGCTGCCTGTTCTTGGCCAGCTGGGCCGTGCCAGTGCTGCCTGTTCTTGGCCCTGCAGCCTCCCTGTGCCCACGGGCTGCCAGCTGGGCTGTGCCAATGCTGCCTGTTCTTGGCCAGCTGGGCCGTGCCAGTGCTGCCCAGTCGGTGCTGCCCAGCGGGCACAGCTCCACTCCCCGGCGGGCCCGCTGTGCCAGGCGGGTGGCAGGGACACCCCTCTGCTCTCCAAAGGCCTCATGTCCCCACAGTGCCCCCGGCATTGCCCAGTTCCACCATGGCACGCTGTCCCTGGCTGGGTGCTGGGCGCTGGGTGCTGGGTGCTGGGTGCTGGGCGCTGGGCGCTGGGCGCTGGGTTGTGTTGTTAAACATCCCCCGTGGAAGTGGATCAGGTGTAGGGTGAGGTGTGAGCGGAACATCCCCTCGGAGCATCCTCTCCCCTCAGCCCCTGGCCGTGCCACCAGCCCTGCGGCCAGCAGAAAGAGCAGCCCTTGCCCTCGGTGCAGGAGAAGGCCTTCTGCAAAACCAGGGCCTCTTTTCCCCCTGCTCTGCTTCTCCTGTTCACCTTGGGGTGAACTGAATCCTCCCTTGTCTGCAGCCCCCGTGCCCCGCGGCGTGCGCTCCGGAGAATTCCGGGCTGTCGGACTGTTTGAAACAAACAGGTCCTACAGGGAAAATAAAAGTTGGCGTTCTTCTTAATTTTTATGGGTTATTTTAATCACAGTGAAAAATTATAAACTATGTAAAAATACGTAAATAGAACACAAACATTCCGACTCATTGAGCAAAAGCCATTACCTGGGGGGCAGGAAAAAACCCGCGTGTTGTTGGATTCATCCGAACGCAGCATTAACTGACTTCGTCAGAAACGTGTCACAAAATTGCTGAGGCTTTTTCAATGGCTTTTTATAAATATGTCTTGAAATCCGAGCGTGTTCTGCAGCTTAGACAATGCATTATGCCAAAAAGGATGTTTCTTTTGTTAAAAGCTTTTAAGGTTGAACTGAAAATACAAATCAGATCGGAATAATCTGGATTATACTTACATATTCTTTAGCTGTGTTGTTTTTTGTTGACTGTTAAAAGAAAATCTCTGTGTTTAGTGCTTTTTATTGATAAAATATTTCATATTAAGTAGGTTTTATTTAAATTAGACAAATTATTTAGCTGTGGTAAAACTGCTGCATATGTATGCTCATATATATGTGCAAATATAGGTATACTCCTATATTATATGTAACCCCCTAAATTTTTAGGAGGAAGTTTCTTTCCAGTAGAGCTGTTTAATGACCTGTCAGTTCCCCACTTGTGCGGACTGTTTAAAATTCTATATAATTTTCTGGTTTAATGCAGTATCATTTAATTCTCTAGAGAAAAAGAGATTAGGTGTTAAAATTGGGATAAAAGCTTCCAAATACTAGAAAATTTGCTGTCAAACCCAGGGCCCTTTTTACCGGCAGAAGCTTAAGAGAGTAAATACTAATAAGCTAACATGCAACAACAACAAAAAATAGATATAATTTATTTAAACAACATAAATGCAATTATCAGTACTTTATCAGAAAAAGTGAAGGTTGACTTTTCTGGTATTTTTTTGGTTTAGGCTGATGAATAGCTAATCAATACTTCGAAACTTGATTTCTTCTCCCAAGAATTGTTTATATACCTTGTATGCTGTTTATATTCCTTGTATGCCACCAAGGAAAAGTGGTACGTGTGTTATTTTTCCCTTTAGATTATGTTCTTTTCTAAGAACAAGGCATGAAGTGACCTGCCCTGGCGTGTTGGCCGGGGTGTTTTTAGGAGACGTTCCCCAGTCGCCTTTGCCCTGGTGGTGGCTGGAGTGCTCTGGTGTCTCTGTGCATCCTCCGAGTTCCTCTGTAACTAAAAACCAACGTGTGTTACCCCGTGACACGGCTGCAGGTGTGGGCAGGACCTGCCCGTGACAGGGACAGCACGGGCTGCTCCTGGTGGGCCCTGGAGCGGGCAGCGAGGGCGGGGATGGGGCAGGGATGGGGCAGGGACAGAGGGCAGGGACAGAGGACAGGGATGGGGCAGGGATGGGGCAGGGATGGGGCAGGGACAGAGGGCAGGGACAGAGGACAGGGATGGGGCAGGGATGGGGATGGACAGAGGGCAGGGACAGAGGACAGGGATGGGGCAGGGATGGGGCAGGGATGGGGCAGGGACAGAGGGCAGGGACAGAGGACAGGGATGGGGCAGGGACAGAGGGCAGGGACAGAGGACAGGGATGGGGCAGGGATGGAGGATGGACAGAGGACAGGGATGGGGCAGGGACAGAGGGCAGGGACACAGGGCAGGGATGGGGATGGACAGAGGGCAGGGATGGGGCAGGGACACAGGGCAGGGATGGGGCAGGGACAGAGGACAGGGACAGGGCAGGGACAGAGGGCAGTGAGTGGAGAACGGACCGAGGGCAGGGATGGAGGTGGCCCACGAACACACCGAGGGCAGCAGCAGAGAACAGTCCCCTCGTGCCGGCGCAGACGCGCTCGGGAGCAGTGTCCAGCCTGTCCTGTCAGGTTTATTGTCCACTCCATCAAGGGGTCTAATGGTCAGCGGAGGGGCCGAGCGTGTCCCCGGGGGCCTGCCATTAAGGCAGCGGACTTGTTTAAGCTCACGCGGGTGTCCCCGCTGATGGGGACGCCAATCGCCCTGTCCCTGAGTGAGCAGCCGCCGGATCACGGCTCTGCACAGGCTGCCGAGGCTCCGGGGGAGCTGCCCCGAGCGCGGCCCCGGCCCGGGGGATCGGTACCGCGGCCCCGGCCCGGCCCTGGCCCGGCTGGTGACCCGGGATGGGTCGGGACCGCCGGCCCTCGGCCCGGGCTCGGAGCACACGGCACCGCGGGCACCGCACAGCCTCGGGTCGGGGCTCGCTTCTATTCCAAACTGGGATTGCTGGCGCTGCGAGAAAATCTCATTCCATCAACCAGCCACGAGTACTTAAACCCCAAAATCAGATTGCGAACAGAAAGTGCAAAAAAATGCAGCTGTGGAGCTTTGGGTAGTTTGTGCACAGGGTTTTTCATATTCGTCTGAAATATATCGTTTCTTTCCTGGATGATTTTAAGGTGCTTTTTGTTGGAAAATAAAGAGATGATTTCTGCGTACCAAATTGTTACCTGAAAATATGTTTTGGTTTTTTTTCCTAATTGAACCAAAATGCTGCACATTAATTTTTTTAAAATAATTGTGTATTAAAATAGATTTATACTGCTTAGTTTTTTAATTTAAAAAACCCCACAATTTCTTCAAATATTTTGAAGAAAAAAACTCATGAAAACATTTTTTTAATATTTAAGTAAAGGAAATGCCTTTGACTGGGCTTGTTCCTGCTGTAGTGACAAAGAGCAGGGGAGGCTCTAAATCTGCTTTTCCAAGGCAAGCTAAAGATGGAAATTGCGAGGGAAAATGAGCCAAATAATATGATTTTTGATAGGTGTTTGTAGTTTGTCAAAGCTTTTTGTCATTCAGATGACTAATTCGTATAAATAAGTCTGAAAACACTTTGTATTAACATAATTATTTACATAAACTATCGTTATTTTTCTGCTTTCATTAACAATTTTTTGTTTAGTTTCAGATCGGCTGTAGTAAATACTTTGTGCATATTTATATGCTGCTGAGTGTTGTCTTGAAAATGTTTGATAGTATCAGTTTCCTAAAGATGATGTTTATAAAATGCACATAGTTGTGTGAATTATTTATACCAAACGAATGAGAAAGAGATCCTGCTTCCCCTAACACTAACAACGGATCCACTTTTCCTTCGGCAACACAAATATTTATTATATTGTTGTACTTAAAGAAGGCTTAAGCCTCTGAAGTGTCAAAAGTCAAGCCGAACAAATTTAAAAGCAATGAAATGAAACCCGAGTTGGGCACAAAGGATCTGCTCTGAATTTCCTGAAAGGCAGGAGGGGACCGGGGCTGGGGGATGGCCCCGGGGGCAGCGGGGGCTGGGGGCTGCGGGGACACGGAGTGCGCCCACCCGGGAACAGCCCAGTTCACACAGAGCTGCACCTCAGGGAGCTGCACCTCTGAGAGCTGCACCTCTGAGAGCTGCTCCACTGAGAGCTGCACCACTGAGAGCTGCACCTCTGAGAGCTGCACCTCACAGAACTGCACCTCTGAGAGCTGCACCTCAGGGAGCTGCACCTCTGAGAGCCGCACCTCTGAGAGCCGCTCCACTGAGAGCTGCACCTCTGAGAGCTGCACCACTGAGAGCTGCTCCACTGAGAGCTGCACCACTGAGAGCTGCACCTCTGAGAGCTGCTCCACCGAGAGCTGCACCTCACAGAACTGCACCTCTGAGAGCTGCACCTCTGAGAGCTGCACCTCTGAGAGCTGCTCTACTGAGAGCTGCACCTCTGAGAGCTGCTCCACCGAGAGCTGCACCTCACAGAACTGCACCTCTGAGAGCTGCTCCACTGAGAGCTGCTCCACTGAGAGCTGCACCTCTGAGAGCTGCTCCACCGAGAGCTGCACCTCACAGAACTGCACCTCTGAGAGCTGCACCTCTGAGAGCTGCACCTCTGAGAGCTGCTCTACTGAGAGCTGCACCTCTGAGAGCTGCACCTCTGAGAGCTGCACCTCACAGAACTGCACCTCTGAGAGCTGCACCTCTGAGAGCTGCACCTCTGAGAGCTGCACCACCGAGAGCTGCACCACCAAGAGCTGCACCTCTGAGAGCTGCACCACCGAGAGCTGCACCTCACAGAGCTGCACCACCGAGAGCTGCACCTCTGAGAGCTGCTCCACCGAGAGCTGCACTGCAGGGAGCTGCACCTCTGAGAGCTGCACCTCACAGAACTGCACCTCACAGAGCTGCCCCTCACAGAGCTGCACCACCGCTGCATTTCGCACTCTAAAGCCTCTGTTCCGCGGCCTCGCACTCCTCGGCTTGTGTTGTGGGCAGGATTTGCACACAGGTGTGGCTGCTTTGGAAAGCAGCGGGCAGGGTGATTTACCTGCCCCAGGACATGACCCTGCCCCTGCCCGGGTGGGTTTGGGAAGAGCTGGGCAGGGAATCACATCACCTGCAATTCGGGACAGGGCGCAGAACTCTGAGGCAGCAATCACAGGGCAGAGACAGACATTCCCTTCCTTGTGCTGTGAAATCCCCTTTTGTGAACGTTTTGGAGACAACCAGTCGTTTGTAAAATATAAAATTAAGCTCCCAATTTTTTCAGGCTAAAACTGTATTTCAAATTCACCAGCTGTGTTTTCGGAAGTTCTACAGAAGGGAAACACGATTTGGGATTTCAATTATAGTTCCAAAAGTGACAGCAAATTTGAAAAATCTCAATTCAGCAAAGGTGCTTTTCCTTTGGGGAGTGCTTCAGGAATAAATCCCAGGGAAGGAGTGTATCAAGAGAAAGGAAGATAGGAATTCTGTGTAAAACATGACCTAGAATCACGGTATGAGTGCGTCCTGTAGGATCTTTCTGTGAAAGAAATACCACTCTCCTTTGAAAAACTGATTTTGTGGAAAGGAAAAGATCCTTAATTCCAAGGAGGGGCTGGCACGAGGTGAGGGAAGCCGCCGGAAAGGCGGCAGGGGAACGTGGTGCCGGGCACAGAGCCGGGGCCTGCTCGGCCGTGCCCCCGATGGAAAAGGAGCTTTCCCATCCAAAGGCAGTCGGGTGTCACCTCCAGCGGCACGGCCGGGGACACAATGGGCTGACCGTGACCTCCGGCAATCAATAAAACATGCGGCTGCTCCCTGCCGGCCTCCCCCGCCCGTCCAGCCGGGGCTCACCGTGGTCATTTCCCGAGGCCGGCTGCGGGAAAGGCGCCCCGAGCATCACCGGCAGCTCCCGGCCCCACAGAGCCGCTGCCGGGATGGGGCTGCCCCATAATGCCGCTGCCGGGATGGGGCTGCCCCGGCCCCATAGAGCCCGCTGCCGGGATGGGGCTGCCCCATAGAGCCCGCTGCCGGGATGGGGCCGCCCCGGCCCCATAGAGCCGCTGCCGGGATGGGGCTGCCCCATAGAGCCGCTGCCGGGATGGGGCTGCCCCATAATGCCGCTGCCGGGATGGGGCTGCCCCATAGAGCCGCTGCCGGGATGGGGCTGCCCCATAGAGCCGCTGCCGGGATGGGGCTGCCCCGGCCCCATAGAGCCCGCTGCCGGGATGGGGCTGCCCCACAGAGCCGCTGCCGGGATGGGGCTGCCCCGGCCCCATAGAGCCCGCTGCCGGGATGGGGCTGCCCCGGCCCCACAGAGCCGCTGCCGGGATGGGGCTGCCCCGGCCCCATAGAGCCCGCTGCCGGGATGGGGCTGCCCCATAGAGCCGCTGCCGGGATGGGGCTGCCCCATAGAGCCCGCTGCCGGGATGGGGCTGCCCCGGCCCCATAGAGCCCGCTGCCGGGATGGGGCTGCCCCGGCCCCATAGAGCCCGGTGCCGGGATGGGGCTGCCCCGGCCCCATAGAGCCCGCTGCCGGGATGGGGCTGCCCCATAGAGCCGCTGCCGGGATGGGGCTGCCCCATAGAGCCGCTGCCGGGATGGGGCTGCCCCATAGAGCCCGCTGCCGGGATGGGGCTGCCCCATAGAGCCCGCTGCCGGGATGGGGCTGCCCCATAGAGCCCGCTGCCGGGATGGGGCTGCCCCATAGAGCCGCTGCCGGGATGGGGCTGCCCCATAGAGCCCGGTGCCGGGATGGGGCTGCCCCATAGAGCCCGGTGCCGGGATGGGGCTGCCCCATAGAGCCCGCTGCCGGGATGGGGCTGCCCCATAGAGCCGCTGCCGGGATGGGGCTGCCCCATAGAGCCCGGTGCCGGGATGGGGCTGCCCCATAGAGCCCGGTGCCGGGATGGGGCTGCCCCATAGAGCCCGCTGCCGGGATGGGGCTGCTCCGGCCCCATAGAGCCGCTGCCGGGATGGGGCTGCCCCATAGAGCCCGGTGCCGGGCCCCGCCTGCGGGACTGCATGCTAATAGGTCTGGGAAGGAGAAAAATGAGTTTGCTCCGCGGTTCTGTTCTTTAGGAACAGAAAAAGGTGAGCATGTTGCAGGGCAGGGAGGGGAAATTTAATATTGCGAGAGATAATGGCAACTATGTTAATATCCGGAATTTTCAATGTACCATAAGTACATTTTGTTTTTCCTTTTAGCACGATTTATAATTAAAGATTTTAATCTGGCTTCACATTGAGTTAATAAGCCCTTTGATTGATTAGGATTCATAAAATTGCCATTTCCCGCTGCTGCTTTGTGTTTCTGGGATGTTCTTTTGAAAAGCCGGGGAAAGGTGAATGGGAAGCGGCCATTGTTTGGGCTGAGCTCCGCCAACTCAGGGGGCTCGGGGCCGCTCTGTGCCGAGTTTGTCCCCACCAATATCTTGTTGTTCTGCCAAGTGAATGCAGATAGAATCTGCTGAGCTACATTTTAGCGGTTTTTAGGGAAAACTTCTTGTTGTGTATAATTTCAGCAGGTGTTGCACACAATTGCGGCGTCGTTACTGACCTGGGCTCGATGGAGGAATTTAGGATTAGAAGCAGAACAAAAAAGGCAAAGTATTAGAAAACAAATATATCTGAACAGAGCACAACCGTGATATCCGGGCTCTCGTGTGGCTTTCAAAATTCAGTTTACAGTTCTTTGCCCTCACAGTGTCACCTCCTTTGTTATTAGGGGCTGGTGCTGCAGCAGTCCCCGCTAAAGCACTTGTTAGACAAGGAAATGGAATAAAAGGAAGAGGCCGTTTCGCTGCTCTTTGATCACATTCTACTTGTTTAATTTTTTTTGAGTAAATTCTGATAAATTCTAAAGTATAAAGGGAAAAAAATGAGAGAGGCAGCTCATGATTTTTCAGCATCTGGTTGAGTGGAGGTGGGCTGTTTCCCGCAGCCGGATCGTGTGCGTGTGTGTGTGTGTGTTAGGGGGGGGGAAAAAATCTTTTTTCTTTATTTTTAGCCAGGGTAAAAGTGACCCTCTTTAGCCCCAGAGGGGCCTCACTGTGTGGATTGAATCAGAGCAAATTCCCTTTGTGTTTCCTGCTCTGAGGGGACACGCTATTGTTGAGTGCGGGGCCTCTCGTACGCGGAGCAGCGCAGGACCGTGAGCAAATCCTTGCCGGATAATGCACAAGTTGTTTCACAATCGATCCGGCCTCCCCTCCCCCAGCATTCACCCCGATTTACTTGGCACAACTATCATTTCCTGGCCCTTTTATTGCCATTCAGATGTCCTACAAATGCAAACCTTAGGCCAGAAGGAAGGGCTGGGTGAGGCGAGGGCAGCGTGGGGAGCCCAGGATCGCGATGCTGCCGAGCTGCTGGCCTTCGGAGCCGGGGAGCAGATCCCCGGCTGGGGAGAGCCGTGAGCTGGATGTGCCAGCACTTCCAAGGGGCTTAATTGGCTGTGTTTTTTTAATGTAAGTACCTGCTTCCTATTTCTGTTTTACACAAAAATATTTTTAATCCTCCACCGTTAATTTTCCAGCAGCCTTTGAGACAATTTTGCCTTTAGCTCTCGTGTGCCAGCACAGGCTGACAGTGATGAAAAGATGAAAACCCGGCAATAACACAGGGTTTTGCTTACAAATTGACAAAACCAGCCCTGCCAATCCCCAGTAATTTCCTGCATCTCCATAACTGACCTCATGCGCGCAGCCCCGGCGGCGCTGATTGGCGAGGTTAGGACGGGAGCGACGAGCGAGGCTCATCCCGGAGAGCAGCGGAGGCACGAGGGCGGCCGGGCCGTGTCCCTGTCGAGCACTGTCCCCGCTGGGCTGGGACCGGCCCCCGTGTCCCTGACGGGCATTGTTGTCCCCGCTGGGCTGGGACCGGCCCCCGTGTCCCTGTCGAGCACTGTCCCCGCTGGGCTGCGGCCGGCCCCCGTGTCCCTGACGGGCACTGTCCCCGCTGGACCGCGGCCGGCCCCCGTGTCCCTGACGGGCACTGTCCCCGCTGGGCTGGGACCGGCCCCCGTGTCCCTGTCGGGCACTGTCCCCGCTGGGCTGGGACCGGCCCCCGGTGCCTCGGGCCGCTGCGGGCTGCTCCCGGCGCGGAGCCTCCCGAGCCCCGGCCCGCCCGATCGATGCTTCATTAGGCCCAATTGTCTTCTGCCCACGCAACCTTGAAACACAGCGCCTTAATTACCTGTGAGGAAGTCGGGGACCCCGCTCCCCCCGGCCGCCCCCGCTCCTGCCCGCCCGCGGGGCCGGGGTCACCGGCGGCCCCTCGGCGCCCGCGGCACGGGGGGGCGCGGCCAGAAATATGGGACCCCGGGGTGAGAGGGCAGGGTTCAAGTCCAGACTACACATCTATTGAAGAGGTTTCAGACAGCCGGGCCTCCACTTGACTTTCCATCAGCCTGCCCCGAGTCCTCAGCTGCTGCCTGCGCGCCGCCGCTGCCGCCTCCGCGGGGCTCCTCGTCCCCGCGCTGCGGAACGGCCCGTGCCGTGCTGCAGTCCTACACTGCACTGCACACAGCATCCTGCACTGCGTCCTGCAGCGCACACCGCACACAGCATCCTACACTGCACTGCACACTGCATCCTGCACCGCACAGCACCCTGCACCGCACAGCGTGTCCTACACTGCACTGCACACAGCATCCTGCACTGCATCCTGCACCGCACAGTGCATCCTGCTCTGCACTGCACACCGTGTCCTGCACGGCATCCTGCACTGCGTCCTGCAGCGCACACCGCACACAGCATCCTACACTGCACTGCACACTGCATCCTGCACTGCATCCTGCACCGCACAGCATCCTGCACCGCACAGCGCGTCCTGCTCTGCACTGCACACTGCATCCTGCACCGCACAGCACATCCTACACTGCACTGCACACTGCATCCTGCACTGCATCCTGCACCGCACAGCGTGCCCCACACCACACACAGCATCCTGCACTGCACACAGTATCCTGCTCCACACACCGCATCCTGCTCTGCGCCCTACACTGCATCCTACACCACATCCTGCACCGCACACCGCACCCTGCACTGCACCCTGCATCCTGCACCGCACCCCACACCGTACCCCACACCACCACATGAAGGGGCCGAGGGGGGAGCAGGGAGTGTGTGTGTGTCCCCCAGACCTGGATTTCAGGGGACACGGCTGCATGTCACTGTGGGCCCTGCAAGCAAAGCCAAGAAAGTGCATAAATAATCTTATTTGTTATGCATTATTAAAAATTCAGAAAGATTTTAAATTCAAGTGATAATCTGATCATCCTGAGGGATAGGTTTATATTTAATAGCCAGGTATTTTACCTATTCATTTGTGATGGAAAATATTATAATGAAGTAATAAACCGTAGCACAGAAATGTTAATCATATATATGTGGTCTGCAAACCCCCTGAAATCACGGACCCCTTCTGCTGTCCCGAGCTGTCTTTATTGGTAACCTCATGATTTAAGATAATTTAGGTTTTGGGACTATGCCCGTAGACCTCAGGGCACGGTTGTTAATAATGGAAAGCTTATTTGACTGCATTATTCTCCTCCCGCATCTTATCTGTTCTGCTGTGAAGTTTTTCTAATATCATGTGCTGTTTCTTTGTTTCCTATTTTAGAAGAACACGGAACAAAATCATGAGAGCTGTTGAGACTATTGCAGATCTGATATAACGGGGTGGAGGAATTACGGCAGATGAAGACTTGTAGAGGGGGTTCAGCTTTAAAAATTCACAGAGTATTTTCATTTTAATGCAGGGTTTGACTCCTCAGCGCTGCTGAGAAATGAGATGCCTTCCAGCGCTCCGTCTCTCCCCCCACCCAAGAACCACCTCCTCCATGCAGGCTGTGCGTCCACCCCGGCCACAGGGGACTGCCCAGACAGGTGTCCACTGCTCTGCTGCGCTGGGCACCAAGGGGCAGCTCCCTGACCGTGTGTGTGCCAGGTGTCACTCCCTGTCACTGCGGGGCTGGGGGCACACGGCTGTCCCCCGGCGGCGGCAGGGCTGTGCCCACGCCGAGCTGTGCCAGGACACAGCAGCCTCCAGGACACAGCCCCCTCCAGGACACAGCCCCCTCTAGGACACAGCAGCCTCCAGGACACAGCCCCCTCCAGGACACAGCCCCCTGTGCTGGGGCAGAGGCCTGGGTGCCAGAGGGCTGGGAGGTGACGAGTGGAGCCGGCTCCGCGCTCACCGCCGGGGCTTTGCTCACCGAGCGAGCCGTGATGTCACCGCATTAAGCTAAAATAACCACTGAACACGAGAACAAGAGCGATGGGGGGAGGCTTGATGGGGGAGAGAGAGGGAAATAGCAGGCGTATTACCAGTCCTGCATGTGGATCACAGAGCCAGACTGTGAGCAATCCCGGCGCTCAAAGTGTCTCCTTAGCAGGAAAGGGAGAGGGAGAGAGAGGGAGCCAGCAGCCAGCCTTCAGTCCCCACCACCAGAGCTCTCGCCGTGCACTCGGCCAGGGTGTCAGAGGGCGTGAGTGCATTTTTCATTTCTTAGCCTTTGTGTGGTCTGCCAGAGCAATCGGATTCTGTCTGTATTTCCATGTATTTGCCTAACCGTGCTGTGTATTTTTGTCCTGGATGTGAGCAGGCATTAACACACAAACTCACACGCACTAAAATAGATGTAACGTAAACTGGCACACGGGGAAGACATTGAAAATAGCCCAAGAGTCAGCTTTCCACCTGAACTGCCCACCTGGAAGTGCCCAGTGCTGTTCCCGTTGCCCAGATGTGCAGGAAAATGGGGTGTTACTGGGAGGGAAGCACTGGAACGGAGAGGGAGGAATCTTTATTTCCTGGCCTCTCAAATTAAAGTTGGCCTTTGTGTGGTGTAAGGCCAGGGAAGGTTGCTCGTGCTGCTGGTGCTGAAAACCACTGCTCAGATGGCTGCCCCGAGTTTTGCAGGGAATGTGTCTGCAGAGCTCAGTGGGAATGAATCCAGCCCCGTTCTGATGTGCTGGGATCCTGCGGGATCGTGTGTGAGCGTGTGGAGTGGCTCCGTGTGTGTGAGCTGTGTTTGCAGCCTGTGCTGGGACTGCTGGGAGCTGCACCACGTCTGGAGGTCACACCTGTACCCCACACTCACTGCTCGGGGTGTGCAGCTCTTGGAAATCCTGCAAACTGCTCTGCCTCCACCATAACTCATCCTGCTTCCAACCTGATGTCGGCGATGGAGGACAGAAGTTGAGGAGAGAGTGGGATTTAACCTCAATTCTTCCCACTAGATTTCCAAGGCGGTGCAATTTATGGACATGAAGAGGAGTCTTATGAGGAAGGGCCAAAAATGCAGCAATTTAAGAGCAGGGAAGCACCAAACAGTGTTACCAGCTCCAAGTCAGAGCCCCATGTCATAAAAAGGTTCCAGGGCTAATGTAGCCTTTTCATGTTTTCTTTCTTTTCAGTTTTCTTGTTTCTAGGTAAACCAAAACTGAGTTATGAAAATGCCAAAACAAAAAGATCAAATTGAATTCCTAGTGGTCTCTCTGGGGGAGGTGGAACAGGCCACTGTGAAAGCCTGGGGAGCCCTTTGTGCCTGCCAAAACCACGGGCACTCCTTGAGGTGGGAAAGGTGCCAGGCCCAGGGTAACACGGAGTTTGGCTGCTGTTCAGGGGGGCACATGGTCTTGGTTCATGTCTGTGTGTACCTGTGTGCATGTGTGTTACATGTGTGTGTGTGTGTTACCTGTGTGTGGTACCTGTGATCATGTGTGTGATACCTGTGTGTGTGTGTGTGTGTGTGTGTGACCTCTGTGTACATGTATGTCCTTGTGTATGGTACCTGTGTGTGTGCTACTTGTGTACACATGTGTCCCTGTGTGTGTGTGTTACCTGTGTGTGTTACCTGTGTACATGTGTACCTGTGTGTGGTATCTGTGTGCATGTGTGTACCTGTGTGTGTGATACCTCTGTGTGCGTGTGTCACCTCTGTGTCCATGTGTACACGTGTGTCCCTGTGTGTGTGTTACCTGTGTACAGTGTGTCCCTGTGTGTGTGTCTCTGTGTACACGTGTGTCCCTGTGTGTGTGTCTCTGTGTACACGTGTGTCCCTGTGTGTGTGATACCTGTGTGTGTGTGTGTCACCTGTGTGTCCCTGTGTACAGTGTGTCCCTGTGTGTGTGTCCCTGTGTGCAGTGTGTCCCTGTGTGTGTGTGTGTCACCTGTGTGTCCCTGTGTACAGTGTGTCCCTGTGTACAATGTGTCCCTGTGTACAGTGTGTTCCTGTGTACAGTGTGTCCCCAGGTGTGTGCACCTTCCCTGCACAGACAGCCATCCTGCTCTTGCCACCCTTTCCCCACCTGCAGGGTCGGGGACACCGTGGAAGCTCCCCCTTTGACAGGTGACCTGTGGCTGCTCGGGGCTGCCCTGAGCTTGGGAGTTTCATGGAAGAGGGAAGGAGAGAGCCTCTGCCTCAGGTTTGGAGTAGCAGCACAGAGCTGAAGGTGAAACTTGCATTGGGAAAAAAAGAACTTACGTTTTGAGTCTTAACTAGCCACAGGTGTTTGGCGTTTTGTCTCAATCATCTTTCTCATGCGTTGGCTCTTTTGGAGAGCCAACAGACATTCCCAGGGAAATGTCTTGGAATCCTTGATGGTGGATTATAAGAAGCAGGTGATGATCAGAAGTTAGTGGTTAGGGCAGAGTTTTGCTGCTCTCTTTTGCACCCATATAGTGAGAACACAGGGGAGCCACTGCGTGTCATTAGGCCAGTGACACCCTAAAAATGTGTTCAGATTTCACTTCTACTTTATGGTTCCTTTTTGTCATAGTGTATTGGACTGTGGTACAAAATATTGTGTAGTGTATTATATGGGACAAAATGCAGGCTCTGAAAACAGCTGTGGCGAGTTAGTGAGTTAATTGCTGGTGATTAGCAGAGAGCAGAGTCACCTGCGGGGGCTGGCACACTGGTCTGGTGGCACACCGGACAGAGCTGCCAAGGGCTGGGAACATGCTCCAGGAATGGAGCCACGGGGGTTCACATGCCCCAGGAACGCTGTGAGGGGCTGCTGGGGCCACATTTTATCGGAGCAGTTTGGAGGATTCCAGCCTGGAGGACGTGGTGGGGTGTGAGGCCCTCAGAGCTGTCTGCAGGTGAGAGGTGAGTGATTTGCATCACCAAAAGCTTGGCTGGGGCTGAGGACAGGGTCCTGTCTAGAGACCACTGTAAGGTAAAATAGCAGGAGGGCTGCTTTCCAGTGCCTGAGCAGCTGGAGGTGTCACAGTGTTGTGGGGAACAGCTGAATATCGACAGTGTTGGACTGTAATCTTGCAGAGCTGTTGAGGTGGCCTCATTTCGGTCAGTTGAAGCTGTGAGTGCTGAGAATCTTGGAAAATTCGGTCCATCTTGCTCAGGCAGATGTGGACTACTCTGTCTTTGTTGAAAGGTGCTTTTCCATTGACTCCTAAACCTCAGAGAGAGCTGTTGGCAGCATCCCATGGTGAAGTTGAAGTGGGTTTCCCTCTTTCTGTTGGAGCAGCTACACCCAGCCCAGGTCAGTGTGCTGTGGGCTCGAGTGAGCAGGCTGATTGCCAGGTTTTGTGGGGAGAGAGCTGAGACTGAGGTGGCGTCCAAAGACATTCTCTCTGAGTCCAGATAGTCCTGAGCTATGTTTGCTGAGAGCCATCTCTGCTGGTTCCATAGCAGCCCGTGCATTTGGGGTGGCACAGCAGGCTGCTGTCCCAGAGCCCCGGAAAGAGGGCTATCAGAGGGTGCATTGCTGCTTTGGAAAGCCTGGCCTGCTCAGGGCTTCTGGAGGTGGTCAGCCAGGGGATGTTCTGCTGTTGCTCTGGGTCTGTCCGAGTGCCTGGCACAAACCTGCAAGCCTTGGGACTTTTTTTTTTAATTTAGGTTTGGTCTGGAGATGCCAAGTTAATTGTGAACAGCAGTGTCTTGTGCTTTCATGCAGTGTAAGTCAGTAACTTATGGCAAGAAGGAAGAAAAGCATAAACCAAAGACTTGAAAAGCTGGAGTGAGAGCCCAGATCATTTAAAGCAGGACAGAAACGTGTTCTGTGCATCCTGCTGGAACTGCTGGGCTGTGGTGGCAGGTTGAGGGAGCAGGGTGGTGGCTCAGAGTTTGGAGGTGTGGGTCTGGCCCCTCCTTGCCAGGCACCGTTTATTTTTCAGCACTTCTGTCTAATTAATATAAGGCCTGCTCAGGCACAGCCGCCCTCGTTGGACGTGTCACTCGTTAATCACGCGACCCTCCTAGCCTTGGGTAATGACCTTGAAAGAATATATCAGCCCATGATGGCGGGAGTGAGGAATTAAATTGTTTCTCTGAGTGCTTATGGTCATTGCTGACAATTTATATGACACAGCTGCCCTAAGCTGGCCGTGCTGGCCATTGTGCCGCAATCATTTTCCCTCCGGGAAGCGCTGCCCCGGCCCGGGGAGCTCCTTTGTGTGAGGAGGAGGAGGAGGAGGAGGAGGAGGGCTCTGCAGTCCTGCCCCAGCTCTGAGCCCCCAAAGGCGGGGCAGGCTCTGCTGCAGCCCCTGCAGGTGCTCCAGGATGGGGCTCCCTGTGTGCAGGGAGGGTGAGAAACGGGCAGGACAGCGCCATGGGCTCGAGGGGTGCCAGGATTTGGGGACAGACACATCACAGGGCTGTGCTCGCTGGTGTGCAGTTAGGCAGAGCCTTTAATTACCCTAAGAACCCACATGACACCCTGTGCCTGTCCATGGAAATTAAGAAGTAAATTTTAAGATACATTAATGTAAGCGTTTATGGGTTAATATGTGTATTATTATATTTTTGTATTTTCCTAAGTGTTAAATGTACTTGGGAAGGTATTTATTATTTGTAGATAATGAGTAAATGGCTTTCTTAGTTGTTATATATTGGTATCTGCTTTTAGACTGATGAAATAATTTGTTACAGTTATTCAATCATATTATTTATAGAAAACATGTAGCTGAGGATCTAAACATCAGATTGTTCTGCTGTTGCCATATGGGCTGCTTTTATCTAAATATAAACAGTTGATAATTATCACTAGAACTATTGGCTAAAATCACAAAATAGACCAAGAACAAATAACAATCTCATTCTTCATTAACATTTTAAAAATGAAATAGATGTCCTTGTTTATGCCTTCAGTAAATTTGGCTCTGCTTTTACAGAACTGTAAATGAACCAGAACATTTGTTTTGTATAATCTATACAGTATTTTATATGTATATTTGTATTGGTGAGCTCAAGCTGCTGGGTTTTGAGAAGGCTGGTATATATCTGGCTTCCACAGAACTGGTATAAAGTACATGTATTAAAGTATTCATAGAATCATGGAACGGTTTGGGTGGGAAGGGGACCTCAAAGCCCATCCAGTGCCACCCCTGCCATGGGCAGGGACATTTCCACTGCCCCAGGCTGCTCCAAGCCCTGTCCAACCTTGAGCACTTCCAGGGATGGGTCAGCTACAGCTTCTCTTGACATATTGATTGCTTCCATCTCAGCTCCCATTAAAATGCTTGGCCTTCTCATTGGGTCTAGTGGCTTACTGTTCATTTATTTTTAATTTTTCTCCTGTTTCTCATCTCTACCACCTCCATGTGTGGGTAGGACACAACAAAGGATGGGTTGTCATCTCAGTGTTCTGCTGGCTCGAATACCTCAGGGAAAATTAGGCAAGTCAGCAGCAGCCACACGAAACTTTCCTATAAAATACAGATGAAAACAAAAGGCAAAAATGAAGATGGTGACTGGGAGGAAATACTGTCTTTGTATGGACATCTTTTTTAGGATGTGATTAGAGCAGAGAATGAGAAGTTTGTTCCCTTTTTAGAAATGCCAATGGTTTACTGTTTGAAAAAGGACAGATGAATTTGTCTGGTTGTTCCCATTTCTGTGTTTAAGATTAGAGTTCCAAAATGGTAGTAGTCCAGTATCAGAATTACTGTTCACCCGGGTTGGGTTTGGTTGCACCTTGCCCTCTGCAAAGACTGCAGAGGTTCCTTGTGCAGGGAGCTGTCCCCATGCTGGCTGAGGCGTGGAGGGCCTGGGCTGCAGGTGCTCAGCAGGGCTCAGCACCCTCTGAGGGCTCGGCTGTGCTCCCCTGGAGCCCGGCCGCCTTGGCCCTGTGTCCCTGTGTCCCCTCAGGCTCTGGTGCTGCCCTGTGCCCTGGTGTCCGCCCCACCTGTGAGGGCAGCGAGCTGCAGCTCACCTGCACACACAGACCCCTGGTGGGGCCAAGCCCACTGCAGCAGGCCCCTCCGAGCCCCGCTCTGGTCTGCAGGTGAGCACCAGGTGGGGGAATTGCTTTAATTCCCGTGGGAGGTGTGCGTTCTGCACGTGACACCAGGGCTCAGCAGAGCCGGGACCGTGCTGGAGCCTGTGTCCCTTTGGGCAGAGAGCCCTGGGTGCCTCCTCAGCTCAGGCACCCAGCAAGATGTCGCCATCCCTTACTGAAATCGCCTGTCGTCAGCTGAAGGGCGAGTGCTGCAGCCCCGTCCTGCGCTGCGCCCGCCACGCTGACGTCAGCCTCCTTGTGCGCCAAGGAGATTTTAAATTTGTTTATCTCGGTGATATCAGGTGGTTTGCTTGCTGGCAGCCCACATTAGCATGGCAGAGCAGCAAATATGTACATATATATTTATATTTAGTATTTTTTTTCTGGTATGTTCAGCTGAAAAGGCTTGGCTTGATTAATATTTTCCGCTGTCCGGTAACCATGGCAATGGGGTCAGCAGATATAATACTTAATTTAATCTTCCAACTGCCTCAGTGTGCATCACCAGTGTCCCGAATAATAGAAAGCCTTTTGCTTCTCTCTCCCTTCCTCCCTCCTTTCCCTCCCCTCCCTCCCTCTTTCTCCCTCTCGTTCTCTTGCTTCATATATTATTATCTTCGCCAGTGGCTCCCTCATATGACCCAGAAGGAATAAACGGAGGTTTTGCATTCCGCGTCCGTGGGTTATAAAATAAAGGACTAAAGGGAGCCCCGGCGGCCGGTCCCCAGGCAGGCAGAGGCCCCAGGGCTGGCGGCGGGTGTCCCCTCCCCGCGGGCTCGCAGGCAGGCTCCACGGGGCCGTGGGCACACCGGAGCTCGGCGCGGCCGCAGACGCTCCCCGGCCACACGCACCGTCCTCGGCCAGCCCGCCCGGCCGCCTGGCTCTGCAGGTGGGTCCATCCATTGCTTCGTGTCTGCCGCGCCCAGGGACCCCGCAGCGGCCTTCGCCTCTTGGGCTGCGTTCGCTCTCACTTGGGTTGGGTTGGTTGCTGGTTTTTTTAGCCATTGCAGTCTTTTTTCACAGCGAACGCCGTCGCTTTTGGGTTGGTTTTGCGGAAGGAGATGACCTGAATGCAATCTCCCAGACAGGTTTAGTCATACTACTTAAAAATGAGGGGAAAAGAGCATTTTCCTGCTCAAATATTTTTTCGAATTGCCCAGTGACCAGAGGGGACTGACCTGGTGCAGGTCAGGCTGTGGCTCTCCTCTTCCTGTCCCGTGTCACATCTCCAGTGAAAAGAGAGGAACATTACCAGCAGGATTACTGTCGTTATTCTAGAGACAGAAAGGACATCAGGAGGGAGAGACACTTGAAATTTCCATAACCAAAATTCTTCCTCTTGTCTTTTAAATCAGTTTACATTTTAACCTGTCCTTGAATTTAATCAAAGAATAGTTGTGGGTTTTTTGGTTGATTTTTTTTCCTCTTTTTTAATGTGGTATTTGTGAAACAGAGTGGCTGTGACCTCAGAATGGGTAAAAGAGGGACATTTTCCTTTCCCTCTCAGTGGGAATGAGCTTGTGGGTTTTTGTTGCCTCCAACACCATTTCTGTGGGCACAAGATAGAAATGGCAGGGTTTTGGCAGGGTTTTCACTCTGCCCTCACTCTCTGATGGTGGTCGAAGCCCATTAGATGTTGTGACTTGGTTCTTGCCCGGGTGTTGAGTGATGGCTGGAAGGGCTAAAATTGGGAAGGAAGTGAAGTTTGTCCCATCAGCCCAGATGTGAGGCACTGATTTGCCAAACTCTTCTGTCCCAGGCAGTGGGACAGATGTTCCTGCCTTTCCCAAAGGGTGTCCATCACTTCTCAGGGGTGTGGGATCAGGACCCAGCTGTGAGCAGGTGAGAACCCAGCAGCAGCAAACGCCAACGATTTCAGTCAGAAATGGCCCGTGTTCATTCTGCTGCCTGCAGCTCAGGGTTTACACTGAACACTGCTCGTGCTGGGTTTGAACTTCATCATCCTAAAGGCCCTTTCCCACCGTAGCAATCTGGGATTCTGTACCTTCAAAAACCCCGGGCAAACCAAATGCTGCTCCTCTCCCAAGAGTCTGAGGTGCTCACTGTTTGTTGGGAGGCTCTTCCTTTATCTTTTGTGTGCAGCCTGGGTTATGGTTCCTCTTCAGGACAGTCTTCAGTCATTCCATCTCCTGAAAGAAACCCTGCCCGTGTTTTTGAGTGTTGAGGAGGCGTGAGTTAGGAAAACCCCTCTGTCGCTCCCAGAAGGGAATGGGGAGGCAGGGCAGTGTGGGCTGCTGGAGCCCAGCACGGGTGAGGAGCCCACACGTTCAGCACTTCCTAGTGATGGACTCTGGCCTAGACTGAGTCAATATACAGTAACCTTTGTAGGAACTACATCTATTTATTTCTTCCAGAATATTCCATATATCCCACTTTTTCTTCTGTCTTTTTCCTCTCTGTGTCATTAGCAGGAGTACTGATGCCTGTATAGGCTTCATGAAGACAATTACTGAGATGGGCTTTAGATTTGATTTCACCTTATTTTGACTATTATCGTTTAATGATTTTTCTTCTTCTAATATGTATTTAAAGCATTTTATAAAGTCCCTTTCTGTCCTGTAAATCTACCACATAACCTGCCATAATGCAACTCAGATAAAAAATTAGAAATTGAAATTTTTTAGTGTAAGAAGCCTTAAAATGAATTAATGCTTTTTGATCCTAAAACATCTCAAATCTTAAACTTATTTCTCAGAGAATAAAAACCTTCAAACTTATTGCTCAGGAATGGAGAGAAAATACCAGATCTGTTCGAAGTACAGACTCTGTTTTCTGGTGAAAAATCCCGACTTGGCTGTTGCATCTCACTGGGCAGAGCTGGCCTGAGCCCCAAACAGGCTCGTGTTAAGTGCATTTCACCACATGTCCTTGCATCTAATCTCGTGGATATTATGATCACACACACTCTGAGTGTGTAAATATAAAGAGCTCTCCCTCTCATCCAAACTCATGCCATAGCATTAAAATATTACATGCACTAATCTCTGAAAATGTAGGAGAAAAACGCAGGAATAAGCGAGCATCCTTTTAGATTTACAGGATTCCTGCGAATCGTTTGCAGTTTGATCTAGAAAGAGGAACAAATGTGAGTCTACAACTGAAGTGAACCCCCAGAGCAATAACAAGTGCTGCTTGCTCCACGGCCCACACCTGCAGCAGTCAGAGCAGTTTAAAATCTGTTTGCCATAAGCAAGTGCTGCGAGTACCTGCCCCTGAAGGAGATCTCTGCTTCTCTGCCCTGGCTCTCCTTTGAGCTTCCAGAGGCTGCTCCTGCCCAGCCTCACTTGCTCTCCCTCTGGGATGGATGGGAACTTCCAAAGAAAGAGGCCCACTGATTGTTCCTCTCTCAGGGAAAGGATTTGTGTGAATAAACAGTATTTCTGGCCTTCCCTTTCTTCCCAAAATAACTGCCTGCAGTTGTTGTGCAGGATCTCTGCTGAAAGCAAAGCTGTGGTTTGCAAACCCCCTGAATGGCACTGCCCAAACCCTCTTTGGCTGCGTGGAAGAACCGAGGGTGCAGAGGTTTGGTACATTTGGGAATGTTTTCTTTGCTGTAGTTTGGCCAGTCAAGTTTATTTTTTCTCCTGGTGATTTTATTGTTTGTTTGAAATTAAGTCTCAGCTGGTGTTACCAGGGGTCTGAAGTAGTGTCTCCAATGCTGGAGCAGCTTGGAGCACAGCACTTGTTGCAGTGCTGGTGCAGAGATGGAATTTGTGTGCTCCGAAGGGGTGGAATGGCAGGGCTGCTCCACAGGGTCTGTGCTCTGCTCTTTCTCTTTGTAAGCCTGGGAAAACAGGTTGGAAGCGATCTTGGGAGATCATTTATTCCATATTTTTGTTTGAGATGTGATGTATCCGAGCCAGCTCTTGCTGTACAGAAAGCACTTCACTGTAATAAATAGCAATGATTTTTGCCAAGTTGAGGTTTGCTGACAGTTCCCAGATTTTACACTTCAGGCAGTGTATTTAATGACTTACAAGGTGTAAATTGCTGCGTAGCTGCTCTGCAGGTCCATTGGACTGCACTGGAAGCAGAGGCAGCAGCGTGCAGGAGGAGAGGTGGGGACGACAGGACACGGCCCGTGGGCATCTTACAGAGAAGCGGCCCTGGAAGGAAGTTCCCCCTGAACACACCACACTCGTGTGCAGGTCAGGGATGCCCCGGGGCCTCGCCGGGGTCAGCCTGTGCTGCTGTGCCTTCCACAAACAAAGATAAGCCTTGCTCTCAAGGTTTTGTGTTCTCTTTGGGACCAAAGAGAAAAATATTACAGAAAAACGCTGTTCTTGGGAAAGCTTAATATTGTTTATTGCTCAGAGGTGTTCTCTGTTGTTTGTAGTTTGAACAGTAGCCACCTCCTGCTTTTTCATTCATCATAATTTTCTGATGCTACAACATCTTCTACCCTTCCCTGATTTTCTGTTGCACTTTGCTTTAGTGTGGAGCTGTGGGTCGGTTTGTTCTCTTGACCCTCTGCTGTTTGTGATTTGGGCCCTGTCTGTGTCCACCTCTGGAGGCCAGGGAGTGAGGAGGTGCAGGGGGACCTCCTGAGGTGCTGGAAAGGGACAAGGAATATTTGGGGTGGAGGGAGCGGAGCGGGGTTTGGACAGTGCCAGCCCGGGGGGGACAGGGCACAGGGGACAGGGCTGGGCACAGGGCACAGGGACAGGGCACAGGGGACACATCACAGATCACAGGGCACACATCACAGATCATGGGGCACAGGGCACAGATCACAGGGCACACAGCACAGGGCACACAGCACAGATCACAGGGCACAGATCCCAGGGCACAGGGGTGCCCGCAGCTGGGGCTGCTGGTGTCCCCTCGGGGCTGCTGGTGTCCCCTCGGGGCTGCTGGTGTCCCCTCGGGGCTGCTGGTGTCCCCTCGGGGCTCTGTGTCCCCGCGGGGATGCTGGTGTCCCCTCGGGGATGCTGGTGTCCCCTCGGGGATGCTGGTGTCCCCTCGGGGCTGCTGGTGTCCCCTCGGGGCTCTGTGTCCCCGCGGGGATGCTGGTGTCCCCTGCGGGGCTGCTGGTGTCCCCTGCGGGGCTGCTGGTGTCCCCGCGGGCCCGGCCCCAGGCACAGCCCCATCCCGGCAGCCCTGCCAGCGGCCCCTCCGTGCTGCAGACATTTGCTTTACGTAAAGCAGCTCGCAGCTCTGTGAGTATTGATGTAGACATTACCACAAATCGCCACTTAGGGACCGGGAGGAATTGACTAACTGGTTTCAGATCCAATACACATAACCTGATCAGACGCAAACTTTAAGTACACTTGCAGTCGTGCCAACTGCACCAGCGGGGAAGTGACTCTTCTGCCGCCTCTTTAAAGAGGCCCTGAGGGGAAACCATGAAAAAATAAAGATACGGACTTTAGGCTTGTGCTGCAGCGGTTGTAAGGTGAAGAGTTAGTCCTGGCATGAAAAATTAAAACACGACTGCTCTTTGTGACACCTGGACTGTAAATGTTGTGTTTTTTTATAAAACTCACCAATTTAGGTTTTACAGCCACCACAGTCAGTGTGGATTCCTCACATCATTCTGAATCTTCTTTGTATTAAAAGGCCTGGATGTTCTCCTGTGCCTTGGAAAAGGACTGTCTGTGCTGCCAGTCAGACAAAATATTGACTTAGGGAAGAAACACAAAAGCCAGTGAGACCATTTCCTAATTTTCGTTGTAAGTGTGATGTTTTCCAAAACTCTGGAGATTTACAAGACAGGAGAGGGGCTGGAGCATTTGCCTGGCCTGGCTGATGGCACATGGGCCTTTTGTCGTGGCTGTGGCTCACTGGGGGGACTTCAGCAGGTCCTCGGGCTCCTGGGGACAGTGAGCCCTGCTCTGGGGCTGCTGCAGACAGCAGCGGTTAATGCCTTTGGCATTGACTGTGGTGTCACAGCCGAGAGCTCCACTCAAAAAGTTGGCAGTTGTGAATTTTTTAGTAGATCATAACAATCAAACAGGATTCTGCGTGCTGGGATTGAGAACTATGGAATGATCAAAGAAGGTGGGAAGAGTGAAAGACAAATTCAAATAATTAGTGGGAAATGGAGCCTCTTGTGCAGCTAAGTTGGGTGGTTCAGAGAACAAATCTGTGTTTAGCTGCGTGCATTCTGAGCCGGGGAGGGATGGTGGCTGGTGCTCTGTGGCCTGTGCACAGGAGAGAGGCAGCTCCAGGCTCTCCATCCCGGCCCTGGCTCCTGGAGCAGTGTCAGAGCATCGTCTGACTGCCCTCGGGCCTGGGCGGGGGCTTCTGCCAAACCCATGTCCCGGGTTTAGTATTCCCAGGGCTCAGTATTGCCGTGGAAAGCCCAGGAGGGTCCAGCAGGGCACGGAGGACTGTTTTCTTATTACTAAACAGAGAGATATTAACAACACAATGTAGGAATAAAAAAAAAAAGAAGAAGAAAAAAAAAAGAAAGCAAAGCTGGCCGCCTGCTCTTTTCTTCTCAGCATTATTATTTGTGACAAAGCCTTTGGTCCATTTTTCTTCATAATTTGCAGGACTCCTAATGGGAACAGCACCTCCCAATTACCATGGTTGCCAAAGGCTAATTTGGTTACCCTCAGGATCCACAATAGAGAAACTGTGTCGGCCCTTTGTAGATATTTGCATACTATACATACCGGGAATGTAAAACAGCTGCCCGGGCCCTATTCCACTATCATGGCAATTATGGGTCATTAGCTTTTTCTTTTTTCTCCCTCTTCTTTCCTTGTTCTCATCTTCTGAACTGTTTGGGGCAGCAGAAGCAGCTGATGGCTTTGGATAAGCAGCCGGGGGACGAGGAGCTGCCGGGTCCCGTCCGTCTGGGGGCTGCGGCCGACAGTCGCTGCGTCCTGCACGGCCCTGCGCCGCCTTGTCCTCATGGCTGCTGGTGCTCCCCGGGACATCATCCTGGGATATCATCCTGGGATATCATCCCGGGTCTTCATCCCGGGCCTTCATAGGGCTGTGTCTGTCACAGGACTTCATCCCGGGCCTTCATCCCGGGCCTTCATCCCGGGCCTTCATCCCGGGCCTTCATCCCGGGCCATCATCCCGGGCCATCATCCCGGGCCATCATCCTGGGCCTTCATAGGGTTGTGTCTGTCCCGGGCCTTCATAGGGCTGTGTCTGTCCCGGGACATCATCCGGGCTGTGTCTGTCCCGGGACATCATCCGGGCTGTGTCTGTCCCGGGACATCATCCCAGGCTGTGTCTGTCCCTGGGCACCATCCCAGGCTGTGTCTGTCTCTCCCAGGACACCATCCTGGGCTGTGTCTGTCCCTGGGCACCATCCCGGGCTGTGTCTGTCCCAGGACATCATCCCGGCTGTGCCCGTCCCCAGCCCCTGTCAACACCCCTCTCCTTGGGGACACCTCCCCACGCTGCCCAAACTTCCCTGGGCTCCCAGGGGCACAGAAATTAAGGAAGGGGACAAAAGAGAGCTCCTCTTAATTTGGTCGGGATTCAATTTGTTAATGGCCGGAGCCTTTTAATAGTTTATCTCCCTTTTGTTCTGGGCAACGTTTACGGTCTTGGTGCAGTTTACAAGGAAGTGATGGTTTTGCATATACATTAATTTTTTTATGAACTGCTAATTTTATTGACAATAAGGATAGATTGAAAGACCCAAAGCTTTTGTGTTGTTTTGTTAAAGCAAATAAGTAAAGCACAAATGTAAATTACATCTCCAGGTTCACATTAGAGGTTTGCAAATAATACTGAGCTAATGGTTATTGCTAAGGAAAATAGCACTGGGATCAATATTCTATACAGTAGAACGCAATACCTCTCTCTCTTTTAATCACCTCATTGCAGAAATGGCATTGAAATTTGAAATCTCATTTTCTCCATTTGTACAAATTGAACATAAATCATTGTGAGTGAGGGGAGGTTTCGGGCAACTTCACTCTTTGTGGGATTGCATTGCTAATTAGTGCTGGAGGGAAAGGGGGATAGAGCCAGGGCTCCACTGGACTCTGACCTGCCCGTGGATGGTCTGTAAATAAAGAAACGGGGGATAAATGGTGGGCTCCATCTTCTCTGCACCGGGGTCTTCAGAGCAAAGGCAGCACTTGTGATATGGTCATTCCTTACCAGCATTAAAAATGGATAAACCATTAAGACCAGAATGCTGACGTGGCTGTTGTGGGTCGGGGTGTAGCTGGTGCTGTACAAACCCCAGTGGGGTGTGTGCTGGGGGCCTCAGTGCTGCTCTCACTGTCAGCAGGGGCAGCTCCTACAGTGTCCTTCCTGCTGGGCAGGCTCTCTGGTTTGCTTACGTAGTGTTTATGGCAGAAATAGCCAGGGGAGAGCCTTTGGAGGCCTCTTTCTGTGGGGCACACGGGCTGGCCTGCAGTGTGCTGGCAGCACGGCCACGTGTGTGCCCCCAGCACCTCATCCAGGACGAGCCAGGACAGCACAAACATGGACAGGAGCGTGAGAGCTGTCGGGTGAGTGACTCAGGCCAAGAGATGGCAGAGATTTGCAATAAATAGGGGTTTATTGGTCTGTGTGGAGACAAATCCCATGAATAGGATACTACTGTGAGTGTTATGGAAGGAGGAGCCGAAGTGACTGGGAAAGGTTCACACAGAGTGGGAGGGTTCCAAGCATCACCCCATGGATAAAGGCTGTTTTAAATTATTCCCTATCACTCCCAGAGATTTATCACTACACCTGTATTTTTCCATCATTTTTGCACTTTCTAAACCACTACAATAGGAGATAAATAGGGAACTTTATGGGAGAAACTGTTATTAAGGCTCATTATATAAATTTGTTCTTGCCATTTTCAATAGCTGAAAGTGAAGAAAATAAATAAAATACCCTTGAAAGTGAAGAACAAACACTGAGCTGGCAGAGCTGCTAGCAGAGAAGAAATAACTCAAAGAATTTTAGAATGTTGGGGGCAGAAAGCTCAGACTCAAACCGAGAGGTGGTTTGGGTCTAGACTATTTAAGAGGATGAACAAGAGATCAAAATTATTAGAAATGTTGATTTTAAATCAGGATGATATTTAAAATGGATATTTAGTTTTTAGGAAAGATAAGGATACATGACAGAAGTTGACTCATCCATGACTTGGTCTGTGCTGTCAAGTTCCAGCACATTGAGAAAACATAAAAATATATATGTTTAAACAAAAAATAGAGTTAAAATAAAACCCTTCTGGGAAAACACTCTTAAAAGGGGGCAGGAAAAGAAATCAAGGGTAAAATACCCTCCTGATAAAGGTCTTCCTTCAAAAGTGGTGGACTTTGGTTAAGGCAGCTGTCAGTGCTGGAGCAATGGGGAAATGAGCTCTTTAACCAGTAAACTATGCAGGGACATTTATTTATTTATTGTGTGATTGACTGAAGAGTTTGCAGTTTGGCACACAGAACAGCTCATTTTGAAAAGAAATAATTTGGAAGTTGTGTAATTTGCTAAGACGTCGGCAGGCGCAGGATCCCCCCGAGGATCAGGGGATGGCTGAGCGGGGCTCAGGAGGCTGGCACAGCTGTGTGCCCAGGGCTGCTCTGGAAAACATCACCTGGCACAGGTGTGCTGCAGGCTCATCTTCCCGAGGCTGGGGTCTCTGGGGTCAGGGCACCTGGAAGGACAGAGCTCTTGGCTAAATGAGGCAGGGGGATCGGGCTCTATGAGTCGATATTTTTCTTCTGAATTTATCGTCTCGCGCTCTGCAATATAAATGTTTATAAATTAAATACATTCATAACTAAGTGCTGCATAAACAATTGATAAATAACTACAGGCTGCGTGCACGGATACACTGATGTTTGTGTGCCCTATGGATGAGGCACCAGCAGCTCCTGATGCTGCAGAGTGCTTGGAACAGTGGCTGTGAATTATCTGCTCCTCATATTGATGGGATATTTCTGGAGCATAAAGATAATTATTAAAGTGTCACTTTTTTTTAGTTGCATTCCATATGAAGATCTGCTCAATATTTTATAAGTTGTATTTAGCTTCACTGGTGCCAGTAGAGAGAATTCATTTTGGGAGCAGACTAGATGAGAAGCTGCTATATTTTTTAAGCAGCTCCCAGTGCAGGCAGGCTCCAGGAATCCCAGCTGGCATGTGCCTGGAATGCTGCCTGCCTTTGGTGCTGGCAAACGTTCTAAAGAGCACGGACTGTGGAGAACAAGGTCTGTCCTCCTGCCCAGGTGCAGGAGCTGGGCCAAGCACGTGGCCCCAGAGCAGGACCTCCCAGCCAGGTGTTCCAGGGCCAGGAGTCCTGGGCAGAGGGAGTTTCTGCCTCGAACACTGGGAGCAAATGGGTAAAGAGAGCAACTGCTCAGAGTTTCAGCCTGCAGGCCAAAGAAGAGGGCGTGGGAGGAGGATGAGGAGGCTGAGGGGACAGCCTTGGCCCGGGGCTGCCTTGTGGGACTGATGCTCCTGCACGGACACATCTGTGGTGGTTCTGGGGCACAGGACACAAACCTGTCCTCAGGCAGTGCCAGCTCCCTGCCCAGAGCAGAGGGCAGCTGGCAGAGGTGCTGTGGTGACACCAGAGGGGTGACGTGTCCCCCAGCAGAGGAGCAGGAACGTCCTCCGAGGCTCTTGGGCTGCAGAATCCACCCACATGGAGCCCTGTTGGGCCAGATCATCTCCCCTGCCCCAAAAGAACCTCACATGTGTGATGGAAGAGGTATTTACAAACCTACAGAGCCCAGAAGGAGAGAATTATTGTATGAGTAATAATAAGCACTTAAATAGCACTTGACAACTTGATTGATACAAACATTAACAGATTAACTCCTGCAGGACCTGGTGATGGATCTGTGTTTCCCTCTATTGCAGTTAGAGAAACTGAGGTATAGAGGCAGATTAATTTCTTTGCTGACCCACTGTGTGTTGCTGGCAAAGGCAGAATTAGAATTAGGGGCTTCTTAATGACCAATTAGCAAAATTATGAAACAAAAGAGCGATAGCTCCAACAGCAACCTCCAGGATCAGCTTGAGAGGACACTGCATAGCCTCAGCATCCTATACCCAAGTAGTAATTTTAGTCAAGAGTTCATAATTGTATCTAGAAATAAGGACTATTTTTATCATGTGTCTTGCCTTGCATTTATCCAGCTCTCTATTTCACGTCTGCAGATTCTGGCTGTGCAGATATTTATCTATATTTAGATGCATGCAAATACAGCTTTAGCAATAGAACCATAAAATACAGCCATCCATAAACTAACTGGGATATATGACTCTCCCTACTTATTGGCACTGCACTTTTGGGTATGTACATTAAATATGTGTCTATTTTACTACCTGGAGAACACAAAATGAGTGAAATCCAGCTATTTGCCTATTACTCTTTGACTGAAAAATCGTGCATGTTTATAGTTGAGCTAGATCTGGGCTGCTGCTGGGCTGTGGTGGAGCCGAGGTGTTATTGATGGCTTTGGGAGGGTGGCAGTGGTGACAGGGAGGGGCCCTGTGTGACTTACGGGGCTCAGCCCACACTCAGGCCAATAAATCGTTTGTGCCACGCCACGGCTCCCTGTCTTTGGGGCCTGCTGCATATTTCACAGGCAAACTATTTCAGAAAGATGTTAGAGACTTTCATAAATGATTTGTACCATTTTTTACACACTTCTCCATGTGAAGGCAGACTGGCAGTTACCTGGCCTCCAAGTTGTACAGATAGGATTTTAGAAACCTTTGCTCACACACAGTATGATCTTTGTATGTATAATAACGGGAAGACTTGAAGATCATCCATGTCTCACACTTCCCGGGTGTAAAGTGCTTTCCTCATCTGATAAAATACCAACATCCTTATTCTGTTCTTAGTGAGCTGCAATAATAATGCTTGGTGGCCAATGTCCCCTCACCAGTGCTGGATGCTGCTCTGTGCCTCACCTCAAAACTGGCCTTTGTGGACAGAATTTTAGCAGAAGTTGGGGCTGTTTGAAGTGAAGGGGATGGAGGAGGGCGAGGGTACAAAGAGCCCTGTGCCCACCCAGCTGTGAGCAGCTGCCCCAGGAGCTCTGACGGCAGCACAGGGCACTCAGGGCTCGGTCAGGGGCACAGAAAACATCCTGACACGTGGCAGCCAGCCTTAGCTGATGAGAGAAGATCCAAAATGTCCGGGGCACTGACCCTTTTGACTGCTCGTACCCCCCGTGGTGGCCTCTGCCCCGGGGTCCCCCCTGTTCCCCCAGAGGCAGCCTGGCGTGGGGCAGGGAGGTGTTCCCAGCACGGGAGCTGAATGACTGGGATTGGGAAACGGAGGAATTCCCACCACAGCCAGGTGCTGCTGCAGCACAGGAATTCTACCACAGGCCTGGGAGCCTCTTCCCAGTGCTTGGCCAGGGGCTGAGGAGGCCGAGGCCCCAGCAGAGGTTGCCCTGAGCCCCGTGCTGCCCTGCTGTGCCCCAGTTCATCCCTGCATCCCTCCCCAAACCAGCTGCAGGGCCCCGGCAGAGGGACTCTGGCCCTCGGTGTGCCCGTGTCCGGCCCAGCTGGGACAGCAGCAGCCCAGCATTTGGAGCATAATAATAATTCTGCACATCAAAGCAGCTCTTCTTCAGACAATTACAGTAAAATTGAAGCTCTCCTCCAAGAGGAACGCGTGCCCTTGTTGTGGTTTCCCTTTTTTGCCCTCCTTTTCTTTCTTTCTTTCTGTCCCCCCCCTTCCCTTTTTTTTTTTTTTTTTTTTATCCTTTATGAGCAAATTGCTTTTTCAGGGCTATAGAAAGAACCGATGGGAAGCTGAAATCCTCCCTCTCTGCCCAGGGGTGGGATTCCCAGGGTTAGACATGTAACATCTGAAGGGTGATTTTTTTTAAAATTGATATCCGAGAATAAAAGAGAGAATAGTAGGAGAAGCTGATCAGGAATGAATAAAGTCTCCTTTTAAGCTGAAATAACCTTCCCCCCCCCTCCCCAATTTTCCCTCCAGAAAAGCCGGACTGTAATTGCTTGCAATCACTCGGCACAAATTGTCTGTGCGTATTTGCTTTTTAATTTTGTATAATCTGGTCCATTTCGCTCTCTCTGCCTTTGAGCTTAACCTCTCTCTTTCTCTCCCTCCTTTTCTGCCTTGCATGCCTTCCCTTTCTCTCTTGCTTTAATTCTTCGATGCTGCTGAAAAAAAAAATTACTACTCGTTCACAATGATCTTTGATGGCTTTTACTAAGGAAAAGGCACTCAGGAAAAAAAAAAAAAAAAAGGAACTGAGTGGACATGTGCTGCAACTGGTGAGATTTCCGTGTTACCTTTGAAGTGTTTGTTAATTTGTCTGATTTCATTTGTTTCCTTGGGGCTCAGCAGGCTGGTTTGACACCTCCCTGGGCTGCCGGTGCTCCGGGCAGGGCTTGGGGACGCCGGGGTGACACTGCTGCTCCTCTGCCAGGAGCCATGAGTGAGCTCTCCTGAGGCTGAACTTGTGGAAATGGTGTTTCTGAGACGTCAGTAATGGCTTCTGAGGGGCTTACGATTTGAGGTTCTTGCTCAGATTTTGCACGACAGTTTTCTTCAAGCAGATGCCTGTGAGCCGCTCTCTCAAGGTTTGGCTCAGTGTTTGAGTGGAAGCCTAGCTGATGTTCTGAAAAAAATGTTGTGTGCTAGAAGATGATAACAGAGATCCTGGGAATGAGAAAGTGCAGAGATACCCTCTGTCAGAGTAGCCTCTCATCATTAATGCTTTAAACATTTAAAGATGAGTCCACATAGCTCGGTGGTCTGTCTGCACCAGGGACGGCATCCAAAGGCTCTAGGCTTTGACCTCATTGCAATTTAATTTTCTTTAAGCAACCCGTGGCTTTGGCAGCTCCCTGTCCATCCCTGGGTTGTCCCGCAGTGTCCCTGTCCTGGGGACCCTGCACCACGGGCTCCTCTTGCCCAGCAGTGTCCTGGCGAGTGCACGGGCTGCTGCAGCCTCTGGGCAGCCACTGGCCTTCTCTGGCACCTCTGGGCATCATTTGCTGCAGTGTCATAGTGTGTGTTTTATTTGGGCAGTCTTGGATCAGTATTCGGCTGCTCTGTTGTGGGGCTTTCCCCTGCCCTGCTGTTCAGGGTTGGTTTGGTTAGGGGGGTTTTCTCATTCTGACAGTGAAAAATGGTTTCTAACAAAACTCAATGAAAATTAATGCAGTAATATGTATTTCCTTGTAACTTGGGAATTTTCTTTGCCATTTCCACAAGCAGTGCTTTCACCCCTCTCAGATTTTGGTGATTGTTTGTTACAAATGCTCTGAACTGTTTACTTCACAGGAAGCATTAAGGCTTTGTTTTCTTTTTAAAGAACTTCTAATGAGTAGTTCTAATCTAATGAGCAGAGATATTTGTGTGAATAGTCCCCAGGTCTCCCAGAACAGTTTTAGAAAGAGCCCAACATGCTTCTTCCCCCATGTCACAGGAGGGTGGGGGCTCCAGAGCTCTCTGAAATCCTGTTGCTGTTCCACCGGGTCCTGCTTTCTGCAGGTGAGAACTGAACTTCCTATTTGGAGTCATTTTGTGGTGGGATGCTGCTCACCATCTGGTTTCTCTTGAAATTTCTCCCACAGGTAAATATTTTAATATTTTTTTACTCATAAATACCTTGAAAGGAAAAAGAGAGCAAGCCCATGGCTGCATAGAGAAACCTGAAAGGGTCTGGATTCTGTTCTTCGGGCTCTGGAGGGATCAAGAGGCTGGCAGGCACTGGCCTTCAATCTAAACAAGAAAAAAAATTAAAAAGAAAGAAAAATAAGGAAAGGCAGCTTTACCCTCAAAACAAACAGTTGCTGATTCCCAGCAAACGAACCTGTAGGAAAAACCTGAGCAGTTTCAGAAGGAAAATTCCATGTATATTCCTCTTGATGCGTTTTAGGTTTGTTTGTAACAGATTTATAATCCTGTATTATTCAGCTTTTCATTTGAAATTCCAATGAGCTGTTTGAATGGTCTGGTGCAGGCTAGGAAGTAAAGAGCATAAAATAGTCCCATTGACTTATGATTTTCTGCTGACTTTTTCATTGTCATCCCATATCTTCATTCTCTGTCATCAGAGCGTTCCGGGAATGTCCTCTGTTGCCTGTCTGATAGTGCTTTGGAATAGAGGAAACGGGATGAATTGCAGATGACTCAATAATTTATTCAGATGTGGTCTGTCATCTCTGGGCAGGCTTCAGGCGCACGTGGAGAGTGGGTGGGAGATTTTACCCAGGTTTTCTTCCACGTCCCTTCGCAGAGCGTTCTTCCTTTGGCTGGTGGTGTCGGCAAGAGCCGAGCCTGGTGTGAATTACTTTTATGCTTTTAAAGGTCTTGGTGGGAGGAGCAGGACCTCTGTGCTCCAGCACAGGCTTTGAGAGTGGGGAGCCCCTGTTTTGGCCGGGTGAAGGTGCTGTGTTCAGGTCGAGTTGACTCTCACCAACCCCCGTGGGAGGTTTCTGATAACTGAGAGTGTTTGGACCTTTTTGTTCCCCTGAGCTGTCTCTTCACTAAAGATATTTCAGGGTCTTTCAACCAGTTACGAAAGTTCATTATATTTTTAATACAATGTGGAAAAAAAATTAAAATAATGATTTGATATACAGGCATTGATGAAAGATGTATTTTTAAAGTAGTAAATTAAAATCTCATTAATATTTCAGTGAGAATATTTTGTGCTTATCTGTTTCATCTCTATTTTTGACCTATGGCTTGGAGTTCACAGCATGAAGGAGATGGTGAAATCTGTTCACCATAAAATGTTAATTATAAGTAAATTACAGCACAAACGTTCAATCAGCCACATTAATTCTACATAAAGTGAATTATTGTAGCAGAAAATTTTAAAATGTGACTGAATTTTATAATCTGCATCCTCCATTTTCTACCTTTGCTCTTAGTGCCGTGCTGTTCCTCCCCAGCATGGCTGAGTCTGTGCTGATGGGAAGTGCTAGCTCCTTGGACGGTGTTCAGAATGAAGAGCACAGTTTGATGCAGCGCTTTGCAGCGACTAAAGGCCTGTTACACAGAGGATTTTCCGTGCCCAGTGAGGAGCAGCAGCAGGGCTGGAAGGCAGGGCTGTGGGCACTGGGGCTGGCAGCCCGAGCTGTGAGCTGAGATCTGTGAGCTGTGGGCTCTGAGCCCTGAGCTGTGGGCTGTGAGCTGTGAGCTGTCTGGGCTGTCTGTCGGGCTGCAGGGATTGCTGCAGGGCTGCAGGGCTGTCTGCCGGGCTGGCTGCAGGGCTGTCTGCAGGGCTGTCTGCAGGGCTGTCTGCAGGGCTGTCTGCAGGGCTGTCTGCAGGGCTGTCTGCAGGGCTGCAGGGCTGTCTGTCGGGCTGCAGGGATTGCTGCAGGGCTGCAGGGCTGTCCGCAGGGCTGTCCGCAGGGCTGTCCGCAGGGCTGTCCGCAGGGCTGTCTGCCGGGCTGTCTGCAGGGCTGCAGGGCTGTCTGTCGGGCTGCAGGGCTGTCTGTCGGGCTGCAGGGCTGTCTGCAGGGCTGTCTGCAGGGCTGTCTGCAGGGATTGCTGCAGGGCTGGCTGCAGGGCTGTCCGCAGGGCTGTCTGCCGGGCTGCAGGGCTGTCTGCAGGGCTGCAGGCATGTCTGCCGGGCTGCAGGCATTGCTGCAGGCATTGCTGCAGGCATTGCTGCAGGGCTGTCTGCAGGGCTGTCTGCAGGGATTGCTGCAGGGCTGCAGGGCTGCCTGTCGGGCTGCCTGTCGGGCTGTCTGCAGGGATTGCTGCAGGGATTGCTGCAGGGCTGTCTGCCGGGCTGCAGGGCTGTCTGCAGGGCTGTCTGCAGGGCTGCAGGCACTGCTGCCGGGGAAGGGAGCAGGGAAATGGCCCATCTGCCCCGGGAGGTGTGTGAGGAGACCGAGGCGATGGTGCGGCCCGGTGGCACAGCCCTCGGGGTGGGGTGAGCCCCGGCAGCGCTGGAGAGCGGGGCTCCGGGGCTCCAGGGCACACCGCGTGTCCCAGCCAAGTGCCGGGTCCCAGGCGCTGGCCCTCGGAGTGTCCTGTCGGCCTGGAGCCCTGGCAGGTGCCATCCGTGTCCCTGAGCTGCGGTGCCTCCACACCCCAGTCATCTCCTGCCGCCGTGAGATGTCTGTGGGTCTCGGGGAGCTCCGCTGTGAGCTGCTGCAGGGGTCTTGGAGACAAGCCCTCGGTTATTGGGGACTGAAGGTCTCTTCTGTGGAAGTGTGCTGGGAAAGTGAACCGAAACTCAGACAAAGATAATTATTGTGAGAGGGTTTATTTGCATTTATGTACAAAACATGTACAGCAGTCGCCGTGGTGTGTGCGTGTCAGTGCTGGCACTGAGAATTGCCCCAGCCCGTGGCCGTGCCCCGGGGCCCTGCCAGGCACCGGCTGTGTCACCCAGCTCTGCTGGGAGGCTCCTGTGCCCTCAGAGCTGTGCTGGCACCGCCGGGGGACATGCTGCTGCCCTGAGTTACTGCCACAGCCCTGTTCCCCCGGGCTGCCTGAGAAACCCCCAGCCCAGGGCAGCCCCAGGGATCCTACAGCTCTGGGGACGGGTCAGGGCTGTGTGGGCTGTGCTGGGCTGGGCAGACAGCTCAGGGCAGCCTCAGGGATCCCACAGCTCTGGGGACAGGCCACAGGTCAGGTCTGTGTGGGCTGGGCTGGGCAGACACCTCGGGGCAGTCCCAGCTCTGGGGACAGGTCAGGTCTGTGTGAGCTGGGCTGGGCAGACACCTCGGGGCAGCCCCAGCTCTGGGGACAGGTCAGGTCTGTGTGAGCTGGGCTGGGCAGACACCTCGGGGCAGCCCCAGGGGCACCCCCACCTGTCACAGGCTCCCCAAGGAGCAGCACCCCCTGGAATGGGTGCAGTGCTCCAGGGACACAAAGTCTGACTGCTGGAACAGGTGGAGCTGAAGGGGGAAAAGTGAATTAGCACAGGACCCGAGGGGTCACCAGAGCATTGGAAGTGCACCGAGCAGTTTTGGAAGTACCTGAGATGTTCTCAGTGTTCAGGCGTTGGGAGGCACTGTATTATGAGGAGACCAAGCTCAAACACAAAAGCTTCTCCTGGCTGCATTCCCCTTTCGTGGTTTCTGTCAGGCCACAGCACAGTGAAATGATTTTCATTTCACGATTTTCATTTGAAATCAAGGGTTTTGTTAGGTTTTAATCAACTGCCCTCATCAGCTAGTAGTAAACACTTCTTTGTGTTTCCTGCTCTCCCATTGCACACGGTGAGTTGCTGCTGGGGCGGATTGTGCCCCGTGTACAAAGAGGGGTCTCAGTGGAGCCCAAAGGTACCTGGGCAAGGTGTGATCTTAGGGCCAGGTTCATCGGGGCGGGTTAAGAATGCACAAACACGAGGGAAGTGTGAGGCAGGCTGGAAGCTCCAAGCCTTGTTTTCCAGTAAGCAGCATGATTGGCAGCAGGAATAAACACGAGCGGGAAGCTTGTGTATCAATCTAATTGTATAATTGCAGGTTGCTTTCTGCCTGGTTTGATGTGCAGATTGTAGTAATGTGGAGTGTCTCTTTGGTAATTTGCTATTAAATCCAACACTAGGAAGTAGTTCGGTGCCTTCCTGGATGGATACCTGGTGTTTGTGATCTTTATCTGCTGGAGCAGCACCCGTGCGTGCCTTTTCCTTTTTCTCTTATTTTTGATTATATAGTGGTCAAAGATTTTTCAGCAAGTTGCCAAGGTGAGTTAGACATAAAGGTCAAAATGTGATAACTCATTACCCAGTGTTGTAAAAGTCACTGCCAAGAGCTGAGAGCAATGTTTAATTATTCCCTCTGAACTTGTACAAAGTATTATTTTATATATGTTGTAATCAGTACACTGGGAACACTGCCTGGCCAGACCTCTGCTCAGAGCTCCCCCTCAGTCACTGGGCAGGAGGGGAAGGGTGGTGTTCAGTGAAAACCACGCAGGAAAAAATCCTTAGCAAGGGAAAAATGTCAGCCAGGACCTTTGATGATGGGTGTAGGACAAAGCCACAAAGGGAGCAAGCTCCTTCTTACTGGGAGAACAGGAGAAGGCTGCAGCCTGCAGGGTCCCGTGTCCATCTGGCCCATTCCCCTTACCTGGGGTACAATTAATCAGCTGCTTTCCCAGTGCAAACATCCCTTTCCTGTTCCTCCGAGAGGAATTGATCTCTGGCTGACAGGGCTGTGATTCCACACCAGGAATTCATAGCTTTATCTCAGAGCACTGAGATCTGCTAGAGGGACAAAGATATACTTGTCTGAGTTCTTGAAGGCTCTTCCCAACTGTTCTGCTTCTTACCTGCCACTGGAGATTTGTATGCTGCTGGTTACATCCTTTTCTGGCTTTGTCATGGTTGAAAACTGCTTAAAAATAATAACAGAAAAAAAAAAAGTAGAGCCAAAGCCATAATGGCTTGCAGAGACATGGTTTTTAATAAATTCTGCTAAAAACATCAGTTGAAAGGTAATTCCAAGTAGATATTGCCGGGTCAGGAGGTTTTCCAGTCAGGCAAGTGTCTCCTTGTGCATTATTTATGCCCCGGTGTTGATGATAGGATTGGTTTTTGGTATCTTGTGCTGCAGATTCATAGTGGACCAACACTATGAACCAGAAATGCTGATTAAAAATCTACACTATTTCCCTGAATAAAGAGAGCTGGCATCTATGTACCTTTGGTCTTGCCGGAGCTGGCAGAGGCTTTGTGAGGCACTGGTGAGACATCCTGCCCTTGGTGCAACCTCTGGGAATTGGTGGGTGAGTAAAGGACAGACACCTGTCGGAGTCAAGGTTTTCTTGCTCTCCCAGAAGTGCTTTGCCATGACCTTGGTGCAGCTCCATCCTGCCTGGCTCACACACTGGTTGCATCCCCAAAACTTAACCTCTGAACTGCCCGGGGCTGTGCTCAAGCCAAAGATCGCCGAGGTTTTCGAGATCAAGAGGCTGTCAGTGAGGAGGGACGGCGCCATGAGCCTCAGACACTCATTAGTCCTCGCAGAACGCCTGAAAATAACGAATTTCAGCTTAGTCAACAGCAGTGAAAGACACTTATTGTGTTCAGATTGCCTTGGGATGGCTGCTGCTTGTTGGGGCTGGCAAATGGCATTCTCCAAAGGGAAAAGCCCTCTGTGTGGTGCTCCCATGAGGGTGGCTGTGTCCTCACTCCTGCAAATACAAAGCGTTCCTGGCAAGCAGAGTTTAATGAGGAGCCTCCCTGAGAGCAGGCAGAGGGGCCCTGGCACCTGTGGTAGGGAACACGCTGGGAAAAGGCTGCACTAGTGACAAGTGTCATCGTGCTGCCTCGCTTTGTGCGTCCCCACGCACGTTTTTAACACGGCTGCGCTTTGCATACCTGGAATATGCAAATAGGATTCAAATTAGAGCTCAGCTTTGTGACTGTCAGCACATACCCCCCAGCTTCCCTCTAGCAAGTGACTAATGGGAACATGTGTTCTTTCTATTTTTGTAAAGCAGGGGGAAGGAGGGCCAGGGCTGGCAGGACTGAACCAGCACCACCTTCTCCCCCGAGGGAGCAGAGCCCACAGCAGGGGCTGGGGATGGTGGGCTGGGGCCTGGGGCTGCTCTCTGCACCCCCTGCCCGGGCCAGTGGTGCTGCAGGGCCGGGAGAAGCTCCCAGCCCACCCCACACGGCGCCTGCCCACGTCTCTGCAGCTCCTGGCACTCAGATGAGCAGCACAGAGCCCAAACTTTGTCCTTGGCATTGGCCATTTTCTCCCTTTGCCCCATCCCTTTTATTCACAATTACACCCATCCCTGTATTTGTTAGTGTTCCTATGGCAACAGCTCGAACTGCTTACACAGAATTGTAATGTCAGGAAACTCTTTAATGTTTCTGTGGATGACTTAATGTGATTTAGGAGAAATCCACCTCATCCAGTGCTGGGTACTGGCTCTGGGCCCTGGGGGCTTCCCACCACTTAAGGTCTCTGAACCTGCCTCCTGTGTGGAGCAGGACTTTTGCCTTCTATTGATTCTGAAAGTTGGTCAGCAACAGAAACTAAAACAGTAGCACACGCTCAGCACACATTTGCTATTCCCAGAGGACTGCAGACCAAAGGCCAAAGGCTCAGAGACTGCTGAACTCCTGGTGGCTCCAGCTTTTCCAGTCACATCTAACAAGTGCTTGAGGTAGGGCCATGTCATGTCTTGGAGGAACTGTGGTTCATTGTGAAGTAGGAGGCCTGGTGGGTGTCACAGTCTGCTCTCCAGATCCACTGGAGCCACACACTGCTGCTGCTGGGGTCAGGGTGAGGGGACACCAGCAGGACCCCCTGGTCTATCCTGGGCAGCCAGCAACTCTAAGGGAGGAAAATGCCAGGAGATAATGTGTCTGAATGCAGCTGCAATCAGATCCCATACTGAGAGACTCAGAATTGGTACTTTGCAAATACTGGTGGCTCCATCAAACTGTCCTGCCAGGCTCTGAGGATGTGTGGTCTGATGCAGAGGCACACTCCTCTCTGCCAGCAGGCTGTGTTGTAAATAGGCTCATTTGGGCCGTTGTGCTTTCAGCTCGGAGATGTCCCCAGAGCAGGGTGCTGTCCCCCTGTCCCTGAGGCACACATCTCCAGGTCCCAGGGCACGTGTCCCTTCTCCCTCCCTCCCCTCCTGCCCCGTGCAGTCCCTGCAGAAGGACAGAGCTGGTTGGCCCCACTTGGCCAGCTCAACGTGTGACTGAGGCTTTGCCTTCTGTTTTTAGTACGACTGTCAGCACTGCTTTCTGCTCTGGATCAGGAGAGGAGGGTGATTTAAGCAGCCAGGATAGGAAAGTCACTCTTCTTAATTAGCGCTAATGCAGTGAAGGTTGTTTTCTGGCCCTGGCAGGGGAAATGGTAATTAATATGGCAGGGAGACAGCAGAGAGACAGACAGGAGAGTTCAAGGCTGCCGTATGAGCCTCTGACCCCGGGGCAGTGCTGGCAGAGGCCGTGGGACACGAAGCCTGTCCCTGTGGGATGGATGGAGCACTGGCCATGTCCCCTGGACCCCTGCCCAGCTCTGCACCACCACACATGGGGCTCCTTCAGCTGCTGTAGCCTGAGCAGCCTTGCCCACTCACAGTTTAACGGGTTTTGTGTTGCAATGAACACATTGCAGCTGTCATTCTAGCTGGGAGAGAAGTGAACCAAACCCCTTTGCTCCTCTCAGCGCAGCTTTGGGGATGACTCTCGCTGCTGTCACCTGTGCCCTTGGGCCACGTCACCAAAGCCAAGGCCAGAGGGGAGCAGGGCTCCCATTTCCCACCAGGAAGATCAGTGTCTGCAGGGCAGAAACCACAGCTGCACCAAGGGCAGGCCAGCCCAAAGTGTCCATGTGGTCACAGTGACCTCTGCTCTGGATTCGAGTGTGGCTGTGGGTTTTTGGACACTGTGTTCAGCTGTAGCTCAGTGTTCAGGTGGAGTTCAGGGTGTCTGAGGGGAGGGAGAGGTGAGCAAGGACCCCTTACTGTGGGTGGAGTTGTGATGGACAGAAGATGATTACGTGAGGCAGGATCTCCTGGAGCTGCATTTGAGTCCCCCGTGGTGCTCCAGTGACTTGCACATCGCTCTTGATGAGGGGTTTGTCTGCTCAGGATCGTGGTGCTGGGCTAAAAGGTGCTGTGCTAATTCTCTGTCTTGGTGAATTAATATGTTTTATTCAGAATCTCTTCCTCAACAGGCATTTTTTGGCATGTTATGTGCCCACAAGCTTCTAGCTTGTTTGCTAATACCTAATGTTATGCCCAGGAGCAATGGAGCAGGTTTTCTTGATTTGATGTTTCCAGGTTTGTTGGGAAGTCCAACCTGGATGCTGAAAGGGTCTGGAGTTAGTTGTGCAGTTTGTAAAGACATTGACATTTGTCATTCCAGCTGGGAGAGTGAACCAAACCCCTAATATGAGATTCTCCTGAGTCCCTGGAAGCTTGATAAGCCAGATAAGGAAAGAACAGGGAAGAACAAGCACTGGCTCATATGTGACCCCTCCTGTTCAGGCATCTGGTGGTTGTTTTTGGGGAGGAATTTCCTGGTTTTCTTCATTGTGGATTTAGGGGTTTCTCCTTCTGTATTCCAGGGGATTTGTTGGCCTGTTCTGGGAGCCAGTCTTTGTTCCCAGAGGAGAAAATGAAGGCAAGTGTTTGCTGGGGAGGGCTGGCAGGAGGCACCTGCCTCGTGGCTGGGCAGCCCTGCCCACAGCAGGAAGGACCCTGCTGTCCTGTGCCCCACTCCACCAAGGACTGCAGGACACTCGGGTTACCCCTGGCTGCAGCTGAAGGCAAGTCAGAAAGGTGAAAAGCCAGTATTTTATCCAATAAGGAACCCAAGGATTTGGATTTGTGCCAGAGCAGCAAGTGCTAAATCATCATATCCCAACCAGGGGATTTATGGCAGAGTTACAAAGATGATAATTTATTTAAGCACTTGTGCTAAGAATTTTTTTTCCCCTGTTGATTCTTATTAGCATGGAATGTTTTACACTTTTTAAAGGGTATCATAGTGAAAGAGGGAACATTTGTAGGGAAATGTTATCCAGAATACATACATTGTTTAAATGAGCTGCTCTCCAGCTTCCAGACAAACAAACGTTTAAAGCGAGAGGCAGCACCTGATGTTTTATTAATCGCACACACATCGGCAAACTTTCAATATCTCATGTTTGTAAATACGAGGAGCACTTTAGAATCTCTTTTAAGATAAAGCATAGAAAAACATGGCTTTTCTCCACAAAGCTGACTTGAGGAGCAGGTCACGGTGTGCCAGAAGGATGCTTCCCAGCAGGATGCTTCCCAGTGCCATCCCCGCTCTGCCCCTGCCTGCTGTGCCCCATTCCATCTTGTCCTGGGGCCACAGATACCTTTCTCCAGTGGAAAGTGTTTTTATTCTTGCTCTCAAGGCTTTGCTGTGAAGGGTGTGTGTCAGGATGATGCTCACAGGCAAACGGGCAGTGAGGAAGGGCAGTGGAGCTGTGCAAAAGGCTGCACTCGGATGAGGAATCACAGGCTCCCAGAGTGGTTTGTGTTGGAATGAACCTTAAAGCTCTCCTAATTCCACCCCCCAGCCCAGGCAGGGCACCTTGCAGCAGACATCTCACCTCTGTGGGCTGTGCTCTGGCTTGGTCCATTCACAGACAGATGTTCATGTGTGGTTATGTGCTGACCTGTCACCATGGGTTATGTTTGTGAAATGCAGAGGCCAAAAGTTAAAGCAGACATACCCCAGAGTTTATCAAATCCTTCAGGTGAGGTAGGCTGCAGTGAGAGGCCAGGTGCTTCTCCTTGCTTCAGGCAGGAGACAGACCCGTGGGGATGGCAGCCAGGGCTGCTCCTGAGGACTGCAGGCAGCACTTGTGGTGCTTCCAGGGAGTGATGGTCCAGCACAACAACACTGGCAGTGGAGGAGATTTCCCATTCAGGCTGAGTCTACCCGATAGATTGATGTGTTGAATATGAACTTGTACCAGTGAGGCTTCAGGGCTTGTGTACAGATTTAATCCAGTGGCTAAACATTCCTCCTGGCAGCAAACACAACTCATCAGTTGTTACCCAGAGCCAGCGCTGTGGGTTTAGTTGTTTCAAGCTGAATCAGCATGTAGGCAGTACTTCAGTCCTACTGTGCAAGCATCTGATTTTGAGTAAATGATTACAGATTTAATCTTTATTCAGGTCTTTGAGTGTGAGTCAGTGACATATTAAGATTGAAAGGTGGCAGGAAAATGTTGGTGATTCCTCATCAGTTTGTATGTCTTTCTCTGCCAATTACAGATTCTTCATTGTCTGCCATCAAAAATCACATGAATAAGAGCATTAGCAGTCTAAAGTGGGCACTCCTGAAATCAATCTTAATTTCATTTACAACAGCTAGATTTTGTTTGATTCTGAAAGAACCTCACCTGGAAGTGCTCTGGTGGTTGTGACCCTGCCCTGGGGTCCCTGGGCTGGGCTCTGGCCCCTTCCCTGGGAGCAGAGGAGTCTCTCCTGTCACTGCTGGGACCCCGTGGGTGCTCCCAGGGCTCTGAGCCCCTGGGAACTCGGGTTTCCATGCCTTGTTCAGGGTCCTCTCCCTGCAAGGTTCTTGCTCAGAATCATTTTCTCTCCGCTTCTATTTCTGATGGTATCTCCAACAACAGCCCCGTGCTCCTGCTGCCTGTTCCAGGCTGACACAGTTCAGCTGGGCGCCTTCGGGGGCTTGAAAAGAGCAGCCCCTGCTTCCCCCAACACCCCTCCCCTTTTTATTTTTTTGGCTGAGGCCAAATTCCTTCACCCAGGCAGAAAGATCGGGCACTCTTAGGGGCTTTTTCTTTCCGAGAGCATTTTGCCCCCGCTCCGTTCAGGGGAGCAGGGTGCACTTTGCGCATCTGCCTTTTGTTCGGCCCCAGCCTCTGGGACTTGGAGAAGGGGGAGGAATTGATAAAAGCAAAGCATTTTGCCATAAAAAGAACCGAAGAGGGCAATGGAAGGCCATTTGTGTAATTCCCCAGGCTGTGTCTCTCTGAAAGCGAAGGTCTGGCGCAGTCTGCAGAACCCGCTGCCTTGGGAGCTGCCTTTATCCTTTACCGCGTGCAGCCCGTTCCTGGACGGCAGCTGGAGATTAAAGGCAACTTCGCCTCTCTGTTTCTTTTTGGGGTTTTTTTTTTGCATTCTTTGGCAGTGAAATGGTGTAGCTGCATTCCAGCTCAGACAGGGGGGTGGGTGTGAGCAGGGAAAACCCCCAGCAGTTTCCCACCGCCCAGCCCCGAGCTGCTGTTTCACTGTGTGCACTGGGGAAAGGCCTTCAGGTCTAAGGGAATGACTGGGATTTCATCAGGGCTCCCCTTCTGATGGCCCTGACAGTGGTTTGGGTGCTCAGGGCTTTGCCTGTGGGGAGTGGGTGTCCTGCAGGGCTGGGCAGCTCTGGCTCCATCACAGGACAGCTCAGGGACCCCTGCGCCTGAATACATCGAATTGTCAGGTCTTGCTTTAAAAAACCACTGCTCTGGAGGGGCTGCCCTATTCATCCACTGCTGAGAAATGAAAGGAGAGGCAACTCCTTGGGCTGTGGTGAGAAATACCTCGTTTGTACCATGGTGACCAGCAGCCAAGTGAGCGTGTGTGGAGGAAATGACTTCCCAGAGCAAGGGTGTGTTCTGGAAGGTTCTCAGTTGACGGGGGCTCCCCGTGCGTGGAGCCAGTTCTGTTGGGCACCGAGGCTGGGAGGTATCGACAGAGCACGAGGAGATTAGAGGAGAGCAACAAAAAGGATTAAGGGGCTGAGGGATTGATCTCTGAGGGAAGATTAAAGGAGCTGACTATGTGTAGCCTGGCAGAGAGAGAAGGACAAGGCAGCTGGATCACGGTGTACAAACGTCTGCAGATCTGAATGTGAAGGGGTTCATCCTGCACACCTCACTTCATAATGGCCCAGAAAAATCAGTGGGCATTGGGAGTCACTTCTGTGGGCCTGAACCCCAACACCAAACCAAACTGGGTTATGATAGTACATGTATTTCTGTAGGGAACCTGGTGAACTAATGTGAGTAGCAACAAGAAATTCGCAACACTGATACACTGAAATTTTGGATTTCTCCTGAAATGGAAGGTGGGGGATCTGCAGAGCTCACTGAGCAGTGAGGGAAGAGTGGCCCTGGCAGTGGGGTCCTCCTCTGGGTTCTGCTTTCTGTCACTGCTCAGGGTCTGCACAGTGGTCCAGGCTGTGCAGAGGCAGAGCAGAAGGGTGCTGCCAGGCTGCCCCTGAGGGAGTGAGGGGTGCCAGGCATGCCTTGCTTTGGGGTTTGGTTTTTTTAATACATGCCATTATGGTTGGTAAGAAAACACTGGATGAAAACCCAGCTTTCTGGCAGGGATTATCTGATGTTGGAGCACCAGGATTTGTCTCCCTTTTGGTACTTTAAACTGTGACTTCTGTTTGCAGATGCAGAAAATGAATGTGACACCTCTCAATCAGGTAGTAAAATGTCATGTTTCTCCTTTCCTTTTTTTCCCCCAAGACTGTATTTACCTGGCAAAATTCCCAACCGTCACTCTAAAATTAATATTCCCAACTGGGGCAGCTTCCAAGGTACTGCTCACCCTCCTCTGAGCTGGCAGAAAGAATTATATCCCTTCCATGTGCTCAACAAGTCCAGCTATTTCCCTTCATTTCCAAAAGACTCCAACTAAACATAAATCTGTCTGTAGTCCTGACAGCCCCCAGTCATCTGTTTACCAAAATAAACTTTAAGCATATATTGAAAAATAATTTCTATTGAAATATGCATCCCTATGGCATTCGAGCTCGGTATTTAATGCCTTTTTTATGGTTAATAATGCATCAAAAGCATTTCCAGTCTCAAGCTGTCATTACATCACATACATGATGTGCCGGATGCGTTTAATTGACTAAAAAAACTTGGAGTCAGTTTTTGTTTTAAAAAATACTAATATATGATTACCAAGTCCTACTTCTCCTGATGCGTCTTCCAGCACACTGTCAGGTGGCGGGGAGCAGCTGTGATGGTGCTCACGGAGCTCAGAGAGGGAGACAGGTCACAGGAACAGGAGAAGCTGCTTGTTCAGAGCCTTCTCCTGGAGCACAGTTTGCTGGGATTTGATTTCTGCAATGGAAAAGCAACTTAATGCAGTCGAATGATATCTCAGAGGACTCTTTTCCGAGAGCAGGGTCGATGGTTCTGCCCCATGGGAGTGTTTTGCTCCCAGAGTCCCCAGGCATTTGCAGCCACACCTGTGCACTGGGTCACTGTCACCTGTCACAGCTCCAGGCTGGGCAGCCTTTCGTCTCTGGCCTTGTGGGCAAATCTAGTGCATGGCCAGGTTTTCTTTGGTTTTGGGGGGTTTCATCCCTCAGAAAACCTAAATACGTGTGAAGACCCTGCTGCAGTCAGAATCTCCCCATATGTGTCATGTTGTTAGCCAAGAGATAAGAAGTGCTCTTGGAGGAGGACAGACACGTTTCCTTCGTGCCAGGTTTGTGCCTTAGTTGACTTTTTTATGTGGTTGCCCTTGTTCTGTTTTGTAACAACACAATCATTGTTTCCCTTCCCTCTTAGGTCAGTTGTTGTGGCTTATTTTTACTTTTGTCTTTCAAGTTGCTGTTAAGCCTTTTAAAATAGTTTTTGATTGGCTGGTAGGCCTTAAAATTGTGTGATTATGTTCCAGTGGAGGCACAGGAAGGAGGAGAGAGGACTCATGGTTTAGGAGGACTGAGGCGGTCACGTTTGTAAGGGTGGCATGAACATGGTTTTGGAGAGGTGACTTAGGTCAGAATAATTCTGTTAGTGCAGGTTAAACAGAGTGCTCTGGGGTGTCCTCATCCCAAGAGTAATGTGACTGGGGTTGAGGCAGAAATGCTGGACCCCTGGTGCTGGGTTCCCACTCTCAGCTCTCCCAGTGGCCAGAGCAGGAGCTGATCCCTGTCAGCTTGGAGCCCTGCTGCGGACTGGAGCATGTGTTCTTTGGGACAGCTCTGTTGGATGGGTGATACGACACCTTTCTGCTCTACTTCTAAACTCCATATTCCTTTTGGTTTTTTAATCCTCAAATTTTAAATGGCAGATGGGATAATTCCCTAGGCTTTCTTTAGGTTTTCCCTATTCCCCCTCTACCTGCTCATCCTGGTGACTATTTGTCACCTCTTTCAGCAGGTGTGTCATCCCTGCTGTGACAGCGCTGTCCCCTGGCCCCGTGCCCTGTCTCACTCTCCTGTGGCAGCCGTGCAGTGCTGCTGTGGGTGCAGGGGCAGCTGTGCTGCAGCAGCAGGGGCAGGGCTGCGTCCCAGTGCAGGGACAGGGCTGGCAGCCCCTAGCAGGGACAGGGCTGGCTGCAGGGACAGGCGCAGTGCAGGGACAGGGCTGTCAGCCCCAGTGCAGCAGGGACAGGGTGCAGTGCAGGGACAGGTGCAGTGCAGGGACAGGTGCAGGGCAGGGACAGGACTGTCAGCCCCAGGGCAGCAGGGACAGGGTGCAGTGGGGGGGACAGGTGCAGTGACAGGGCTGGCAGCAGGGACAGGGTGCAGTGCGGGGACAGGACTGTCAGCCCCAGTGCAGCAGGGACAGGTGCAGTGCAGGGACAGGGTGCAGTGCAGGGACAGGGTGCAGTGGGGGGACAGGACTGTCAGCCCCAGGGCAGCAGGGACAGGGTGCAGGGCAGGGACAGGACTGTCAGCCCCAGGGCAGCAGGGACAGGTGCAGTGCAGGGACAGGGCTGGCTGCAGGGGCAGGGTGCAGGGCAGGAACAGGACTGTCAGCCCCAGCACAGGGGTGCAGCCAGGCCAGGGCTGTCCCCTGGGACAGACACGTGTGCCGTGCCCTCCCCTGCCCTGGGCTCTGACTCTGGCCTCGTGTTAATGTTTCCAGGTCAGCTCTGGCAGGGCACTGTGAAGGGCCAGTCACTTAATGAAGCCCTGGGGGACCTCCCTCAGTGGCTGCCGAGTCCTCTCCCCTCGGCAGGCAGGGAAGCACAGCCCATGCTGTTTCACTCCAGCCCTTTTTCCGATGCCTTTTCCGCCTGCTTGCTCCACACAAACAAACTAATTACCAATGAGGACACAAACCGGGGCCTTTTTCCCTGAAAGCTCCTGCAGCCTCGCCCTTACCCTCGTTTCACAGGTACACATCAGCCTGCCCTTCTTTCTGTCCCTTCTCCCTCTGTCTCTGCCGTGCAGGTGCTGAATTGCCTGGTCCCAGCTGCACACAGTTCATCCTGCAGATGCAGACCTGCCGTTGGCTTGTGCAAAGGCAGTCAGTGTCCACATCATGTGCTCGTGTGCATGGGCTCTTACACAGCCCAGCAAAGAGCTGGGGTCATCCATCACTGGAGAATTTCTTTGTTTCCTTTGGATGGAAGTGACCTTACCTGCACGTGTTTCAGACAAAAATACCCCCCAAATCATCTGTTCATCCCCAGTTCACATCCATGAGGCTTTCGTGTGCCATGAAAATGGAATAACACCACTGGACACAGCTGGTCTGTGTGTGCTGTGTGCAGGCAGGTGTGTTTCTGAGGGCACTCGTGTGTCTCTGTGTTCCTGTAACCCTGGCTATTTCACATGGAGTGGGAGGTGACAGCTGGGACCGTCCTGAGCCCTTGTTCAGTTCTGGAGCCATGCCCTGATGTTGGATCTGTGCTTTGTGCGTGGAAATTTGGCATCATGCATATTTAATATAAGGAAGTAAAACTGATCACATCTTCCCAAAGTGTGTCTGTAGCTGAGCTTCCCTTTACCTGGCACTGGCCAGCTCTGGCATTCCAGCTTCTCTCCACACCTCAGCACCCTGAAACCCCCTGGCACTTTCCTGAGGCTCAGAAATCACCCCGGACAGCTTCAGATGGCACAAGGGGGAGGTGACCTGCAGAGAACCAGGAACTTCTTGTAACAAAAAGCTAAGAGAAAGGGCCCTGAGCTGTGCAGGGCTTTGTCAAGGTATCGTGTTTGAGGGAAATGTGTCTCCAGCCTCGTGGCACGTGCTCCAAGTGCCTCTGTGGCACCTGTGTCTCTGAGCCCCTCATGCCCTGTGTGGAAGGATTCATTCCTGCTCTCAGGCAGAGAGTGTTTCCCATGGCAGTGTCTGCTCCTTGGAGGAAAGGCTCTTTGGGCTGCCCTGCTGGCTCACCCCTCGCTCCCACCGCTGACCCTGGGCTGTCTGTGACCATGGGGTGTCCCTCAGGGGCTTTCTCCACCCATCCACAGCTGCCCTGCCTGGGGAGGCTGAGCTGGAGGGGCTCTGGGCAGGGCCAGCTGTCCCTGGCTGGGTCTGTGCCTTGTGTCTGTGCCTTGTGCTGGTCCCTGCTCCTCGGTGCACACTGGGGCTGGGGCTGGCAGGTACCAGCCCCACGCTCCAGAAACCTCCTTCAGAACGGGCTGCCTAGATAAGAGTCATTCTATCAGTAGTGAAATTCCTATTTTAATGTAATTTTACAGACCCTGATTCACTGTCCCTTAACTGCAGCTTGTTATTTCTGGCATTAGAGGGTAAAAAAAAATAGCTTCTGGGCATGTGACACTATTCACAGGCCTTTAATGTCAGAAATAATGATCATGTTAAATTGGAGCTCATTACGACGAAATGAGACCTCATTGAGCCCTCTTTTTGGGGGGTTGTTTAATGATTTTCCTTTTTCTCTCTTTTTTTTCCCTCTAAGTAGCCCTGAATTGGTACACTGGGGGAGAAGCTGGGAGGTTTGGTGGTAAATTTAAATCACAAGAACTGTATACCTTTAAAATCTACTAAAAAAAAAAAAAAAGCGCCTGATTTTTCTACTGTTCTCCCCAAGTACTCTGGTCCTTTGTTACGTTTTTAGTTATAGAAATTTCTCGCACCTCTTAAGGCCACTGATAATGGTGATATCTAAGGCAACTACAAAACATATTTGGGACTTTATTTCAAGCACTACTTTTCTCCTAATGAACATGAGGATCCCATTTCCCAGTCTTTTCTGTAATCACACTCAGAGTGAGGAGGCTCCTCCTGTGAGGCCGGCACTGCAGCAGCCCTGCAGTGTGGATGGAGCTGTGAGGCAGGCAGGTGCCCACACTGCCCACCCCTCTGGGGCCCGTGGCCACCAGCACTGCCAGCTGTGGGCCTTGCTGCACATCTGGCACAGCTGTGTGTGCTCCCAGCCCGGGCCCCTGCTGCCCTCTCAGCCCTGGTGGGTTTGCTGTTTCCCAGCCCAGACGTGCTGGGGGAGAAGGAGGCCGTAGTTCAGGTTCTGATAAATTTGTTGGGATAAAACCAATCTCTGCCTAAGGGGTTTTGTTGTAAACCTGAGGGGTTTTCTTGTCTGAGACGAGTGACAAGTGCTGCTGAAATCAAGAGGTGACACAAAACTGTGGGGCTGTGGGATGGTGTGGTCAGCTGTGGGCTCCAGACACAGTCGGCCCAACTGCAGCCAACACAGAAAAGGAGAGCTTAATAAACAATTCCAAAATACTGGGGTTGTTTATGGATCCTAGAGAAGGCCCAGTTAAAACAGCTGCTCAGGAGAGAACATGAATACAGAAAACAGGAATACAGAAAAGAATCGTGATGGAGGCTGATGAAAGAGAAGTACAAGGATGGAATTAGCTACTGGATACCGAAGAGGAAGTGCTAAAGGATGGATCCTAAGGGACCATGAAGGAGGGAGATAATACATATGCACTAAAAAGGAGGCACCTGTAGATGGTTGCAGTGCCACTGTGCTAAACTTGGAAGAATTTTATTGCCCTGGCTCTCAGAATAAGAAGCTGTTAAGATTGGAGAAAGGATGTTTCCATTCTGTGTGTAACAAGCAGTGGATGTCTAGGCAAGTATTTAAGCAATAAAGATGTTAAGTAAAAGATATTTAGGGGTGTTAGGGAGAAAGTAAGTCAACAGGAGAGAAAAATCTGAGAATGATGGCAGAGAAAAGCTGAAGTGAAAGCTGATGGCTGAGGCAGTTCCTTCAGTGCCAAGGTATTTGAGAAAGCTGGGGGTGAAAAAGGCTCTGCAGGGCAGATGAGGACCTCTGCTCCAGCTGAATGGGGTTCCTGATGTGATGGACATAATCTTGAATTATACCTTTAGATAAAGGGATAGACTTTTGATTCCTCACCAAGAGGCAACTGCATCTGTATTTGTGGCTGAGAACATCCATCCCCTCCATTCCACAACACATAAATGTGTATATATATGTACAGCTCTAAGGGATGTGCTGTGGGGTTTTTTGCCAGGAATTTTAGGTCATGGAGGCCAGAAAAACTGACTGCTGTTGATGTTTGGTCGCTGGGAAAGGGGTGGAGAAGCTCACCTTCTGCCAGGTGCCAGGATTCTGGGGAGCCGAGGGGCTGCTCCTCTGGGACTTGGGCAGAGAATCCCTCGTGTTCCTGCAGGCTGACGCTTGGCTGTCTCTCTGCACACGTCCAAAATGAGCCAGAAATGGGCATGTTGAGGAAAACGACTGCGTGTTCCTGCTCCCCTTTGCCTCAGCATTGCTGCTGACACCATGACTGTTACTTAGCTCAGAGAAAACAACACTTGAATTCTGTTTAGCATCTTCCAGTGTAAAGAAAAATCCTGAAGATAATTATTTGTATCCAAATTATTTTCCATTCTTTAGCAGATGTTTTCAGACTTCAAATATGTTGTTTTCTGCAAGTGCTGCATAATAAATTAATTGTTTAATTAGTAATAGATGTGTCACTCCTGGGAGCAAATCCCTTACTTTGAACAAGTAAACCAGACACCCCTTTCATGTTTAATATGTTGGGTTTAAGACTTTTACCTCTTTTTAAATACATGCACTTCCATAGATCAGATAATACCTTAAACTATTGTCAGTGATTATGTGAGATCTCATAACACAGAATGGAGCAAAGTACAGACATTTCTTCACTTTAATCAGCAATAAAAGCAGGAAGAAATTAGAATTTGCTTCCCATCAGTGAGTCTCCTGCACATGTTCCACCTACTCCAAGGGGTCCTCATTACCATAGATGCAAAAATCTCAGCTCTAAAAATCTTTATAACATAATCCAGCATGAAGACATCATCTTGTTATGGAAGGAAATTGGGGCACAGAGCCTCATGGAACTGGAAGAGTTTTGACCCAAGTGTGGCCTTCTTCCTGAGGAAACACTGACCCAAGACAGTGGCCGTCCTGGAAGGAAACTTCCTCCTTGAGCCCAGAAACAGAAGGAGCCACGATGACCACCAGTCACTTCAGCACCATTGTACAGCAGCTTTTTTATGAAGAAGGCTTTGTTTCAAAAATACTTCTATATTGATATATTTAGTCATTTAACTCTTTATAACTACAAAATCCTCAGTATGAGTATCTAGTGATTCAAGAGAATCAATTCAGACGGTATTGAGCTTACTTTGGATGGATGCCTTGCTTCTGCCTTGCCAATAGGAATTGCCTCTTTGATCAGAAGGGTTTTCTTTATCTCATAGGGTATGGTCCTGGAGAGAAGAGGCTTTCAGAAGAGCTCAGTTAGTTTTAGGGATGCTGATGAGATGTGGGTGGCTCACAGGCTGGACTCTGTTCTGGGAGGCCTTTTCCAGGCACAGTGACTCTGGGGTTCTGATGCAGGTGAGAGGAGCACGAGGGACAGTCTGGGGCTGCTGCTGGAGCTGTCTGCACGTGCTGGGGAACGTGTGGCTGTGCCCACAGCAGCGCTGGAGCGTATCTGACACTGGAAATGTGCTTTAGTGCTCACTGTGTTCCCCAGAGCGGCCTCAGGAGAAGGCTGTGGGGAGAGCCTGCAGGTGGCAACTCACAGCATAAAGGTTCAGCCTGGCAGTGGACTGGTGGAAGGGGACAGTGTTTTAACAGTCAGATGTGCTGGTGAAAGGAGGAGGAGAAAGAACAAGGAAAATTGCCGAATTTTAAGGAGCAGTTCAGAATTTACCCAGTGTAAAGGAATCTGGAGAATCCTGAGGCCCTCCTGTGCTGTCAGCTTTGCACTGCTGTCCCTAGTTCTTGCTGAGCCAGCCCATGACAAGACTGCCTCTTTGCCCAGCCTACAGGGACACCTGGCCGTGGTGGGTTTGCAGGATGTACAGCTACCTGCTGTGAGGAGCTGGGAGACCTAAAAGCCATTGAACCAAAGTCGAGTTCTGGTGAAACACGCCCCTGGTTGGTTACCCTGGCTGGGTGTTTGCAGGTGACCGGGGCGTGGCAGCTCTTTGTTCCAGCTCTCCCCTGGCACACCCCTCTCCCGGAGCTTTGTTATCTGTCCAAATTGGTAGCAGGAGAGATAGATGTATGCAAAGCGCTTTTGCTGCGGCCGAGCTGGAACAGCTGTCAGAGATGCAATCCCACTTAGTTGGTCTTCATAAAATGCGTGCAGCATTTTTAAGAGTCTGGATAAAGGGTAAAGGCAAACTGCGCCCATTTAGCAGGAGGCAGCATGTGACAGCTGACAAAGTGACAGTGGGCCCCTGAACAGCCCATGTCACTCTTCAGCAGGAGGCCCTGAAATGCCCATTTTAATTTAAATGTTATTTTCAAATAAAATTGCCACTTTGGGATAATTGCTTCGTACTGTGTAACTTTGAGAACACCGTACCGAGCAAAGTGGGTGCAGCTTTCCTTATTGTTGTTCTTATTTGTTATTGTGTGGCACCATATGGGGCTGCAGCCCCGTGCTCTAGGTGGTCCCCAGCTCTGCCTGCTGCACAAATCAGCCTTTTGTTCTGGGAGCCATTGTTTTAAAAAGCAGAACAACACCCTGCACCCCGGCTCGGCGCAAGGTGAGGGCTGGGGATTGGGGTGATCTCAGCCACGAGCATTGTTTGGGGGCTGCTGGCGCAGCTTGCTGGTGACCACATCCACCTCGACAGGCACGACAGAAACGCTTGTTTTCCTTTGTGCACAGTGACTTGGGAGTCTTTTCATCTGAAAGCTCCTCTAACTATTCACTTCCCCTTTTCTTTCTGGCCTCCAGAGCCTCCTGTATGGCACAAACAAAAAAGCAAAGCCCATTTCTAGCTGCTCTGCGAAGGAAATCAGCGTGTTTACAAATTCTGGGCATTTAAATCTTCCCCTCATTCGGAGGGGAAAGTGTCACTGGTGGTTGCAATGGGTGTGTAGGTTCTTTTCCCGGTGTTTTGGGTTTTGGTCCCCTGAGGCTTGGGATGTCCTGGCAATGGAGTGGGGAGGTCAGGAGATGGCGGCGAGAGCCTCCATCTAATTCACACCTTGGCACCAGCAGGCGGGGGCTGACAGGTCCAATTTGCGGTGGCACTGTGTGACAGGTGTCAGCACACAGGAGCACACACGGCTGCGAGCCGGGAGAGAGGGATGATTGAACATTCTGCAAATGAGACACCCGGGGAAGGGAAAACACACGCGCACCCGCACACCCGCACACAACAATCCCGTAGGAAAGCTGGGCTAATTAACGCCTGCTGGTGCCTGATGCGTGCCACGGCCCCTCAAGGACTCTCTGCCGTTCCAGAGTTGAAAACATGTCAGGAGGCTCTGCTTTTTTCTCTTGCATGAAGAATATGATGACATTTTAATGCTAAAAAAAGTTAGGATAACTTTTTGAGTTTTCACAGCAAGTTGTGAAACTTGTTGTTAGTTCCACGCTGCCAGTTCCATCCCTTCCCATCTCATGTCTTAATCAGGTCACCTGGCAAGGTACATCTCCTGCAATCCAGCCTTCTCCTGGATACATGACTGTGTCCTGTGCTTCCCTGTGGGCCTGCAGAACAGGGTCTTTGCCTTCCATGCCAATGGCAGAAATGATCCTTCCATATTTGCAGTTGGTATCATTGACTTTTGGGCCTGGCTTCCCCAGAGGGCCAGTGGCCAAATGCCATAGGTGTGACCTTCTCCAGCCAGGGAGAAAAAGGCTGCAGAAATCTGGGGCACTCTCCGTGCCTAGTGCTGGGTTCAGCCCTCGTTGGTGCATGGAGCAGCACCACTTGAGGCTGAGAAGAATTCTCTGGAGAAGAGCAGGAGTGTTTCCATGGTTCTCCTAAAATTCTGGTGGTGATGGGGAAGAAGCAATCCCCAGGTTCTTGTTGATACAGCCCAGGGCTCTGCAGAGGCTGGGGATGCATCTGGAGTGTCTGTGGCCAGGAGGGGCACAGCCCGTGCCAGCCACCCCAATGAACTTTGCATTAGTGTCTCGAGAGGAAGATTTCCAGTCCTTACATTTGGCCGGAATGTGAGAAATGCAGCTGGATTCTTCTTGTCCATCCTGTGACCTTCTCATCACAGTGTGCAGCTCGGTGGCTTTGTGCTTCCCTGGGACTGAATTCTAGAGTGGGTTAGCAGTGGGGGACTGCGATACTTGAAATTTGTCTGCAGTGGGAGGATCCCATCATTTGGGGAAACAGCTCAGTACAATGCTGCAAATCAACGGGACACAGGCTTGTCCTGCTGAGAAAGTCAGCAGAGCCAAAACTGAATTTAAAGGAAGCCTTTATTATTGTTATTATTATTATTATTCATGTCAGGGCTCCGTTGGGAAAATCTTTATCTGCATTAAAACGTACATAAGAAGAGGAAAGAAGAAAAGGCCAAGAAGAGGGTGTACTACAAAGCATCCCTTTGAGCTCAGCTCCACGCCTCTGTAAAGTTCATTGCCAGGCTCTTTGCAGGGAGAGATTTTGGGTTCAAGGTTGAGCTGGAGACGTTTCCTGGCAGAATGTATATCCCCTGATCACACCTTTAGGAGATTATCCCGTCATTAAATATTTGTAGGATAACAGGAGAAGCCTAATTTAGTTTTTGTTTCTTTTTCTCTGTGGTTTAATCACAGATGAAAGAGACTAATAGCACTACAGAGCTTTCTGGTGATCAAAGGCCAATCAATCCTCTTTGTGGAGTAATTAACTATTTGCTAAACTTGCAGAATTGATTTCCATTTAGGGCTAAGAGAGAGGGTTTTAAATGAAGACCGATTTACCAGGCGTGAGGAGGGAATCTCAGCACTGATGCCAGGAGATACTCAGAGTGATGAATTGGAGCCTGCTAATTGGAGGATGAAAAATACAGCTGGAATCTGGCCCCGTTTGCTCCTACTTTGGTGGAAGACAGGAAAAGGGAAATCAGGCTGAGAACCTGACAGATGGCTTTGTGCAGCAGCAGCAGGAGAGCACAGTGTGGTTGGAGCAGAGTCCCACTGGCTGGAGGAAACAGGGATGGAGCCAGCACAGGACTGAGTTGCAGTGAATCCATCATCCAGGTGAATGTTCTGTCAAGGAATGATTCTGGCTGCTCAGGCACAGCTCTGGGCTGGCTGCACCTGCCCCACTTCCCTCAATACAGAGTCAGTCAGACAGCTTTCCTATGGCTGCAGCTTTAGTTGGCCAGGAAACTTTTGGTGCTGTGGATTAAATCATGGCTTTTTGAAAAGCTGAGGGTAAGAACATCCTTTGGCACTCCAGAGTGGAGATACAGAGGGTGCTCTGTGTCCATCAGTGCTGCAGCCTCAGAAGGGTGATCAGGACACTGGGCCTTACCTGAGAGTGTCCAGATGGGCAGCTGGGTTATCAGGCAGTCCAACTGCTCATGGATATGGGGCATCTTCTACCAGCAGAGGAACTCAAAAGTTTGGAATTCATAATCCGTGATAGTAAATGGGATGGAGAAATGCAGTAGCAGCCTGTAAACTGTTAGTGGCACAGGAAAAATGGTTGGGGAACAATCAGAAGAAGCAAGTGGGGTATTCACCAAACAGAGAAAGTTAAACCAAAGTCAGGTTGGTACCTTTCCTCAGAGCACAGAATTGACTCATGGAATTTATTGCACGGGATATTGTGGAGCACAGAAGAATAAATGAGTTCAAATAGAGGAGATATGTGGAGAAGAGGTTCATTGGTGGGTACGGAGCACTGGAGCTGGATGAAATGCCAGCTGGGGAGTCCCTGGGCAGCTGCCCATGTGCCCGTGTTCTGTGGCTGTGGCTGGAGACAGGACCCTGGCCTTCAGCTGGAGCCAGTGTGGTGGTTCTCAGTCCCCCTGCAGTGGTGCATGGAGCCCTGCATTGTCAGGGCAGGAGACAGCAGCACTGGGAAGTCCCAGGCATGTAACTTCTGGGGTTTGGGGCTTCTTGTACAGCTCTCAGAAGCCCAGACCTTCCAGGGTCACCTCCTGGCTCTCAGAGTAAGTCCAAACCTTCCCTGAGAAAAAAATAAATTAGAGGAAACTTTGTCAATCTGATCTTGCTCCACCGAGTTGGTGCACAGATCTGATGTCCCTGTATCAGGAGGAATTTGGCTCTCCTGAGGCAGAAGATCAGTAGGAGCCCACGTGCAGCAGCAGCGCGTTGTTGCAGCGCTGGTGTCGAGATGATTGTATTTGCTTGTCATAAATTGAATTCACCTATTAGAGAGCTAAGACTTGATTTTTTTCATTAACACACAAAGCTGGAAGGGAAAGTTTCTTCGGAGGTCCCTCCAGACCTCTTTAAGCAGGGGTGTAATTATTCTGAGTTGAGAAGGAGCCAGAGGAATTCCAGAGCTGTTGGAGCAATCAGGCACCTCCCGGCACTGCCCGGCAGCCTGGGCGGCCTGGTGCAGGGTAATTGTGTTAGGGCCCCGTGCACGGCCTGAAAATCAATTCTGTTGGGCCAGCCTTGGCTGGGAAATCCACTCAGGCAATTGAGGAGTCCATTAGGCTGCGGGGCCCCGCGTGACCTCCCCAGGATTGGGGTTGACACTTGAGCGAAGGCGTTTGTCCAGCTAAAGGACACTGCTACCAGCAGACTCTTATCTCCCCTAAATTGGATTACTCAGATCTGCTTGTTCTCTTTATAGATAGCCGCTTCAGGTTTTTTACCCCTCTCTTCCTGTCTGTCTGAGCCAGTTACCTGTGATTACTGTTAACATCCCCTCCTCAGCTCCTGCCAGGCCCCTCCTGCCTGATGGTGCCCTGTGGGCTGGCCTGGCCCAGGGAGTCTCTTCTGTCCTTCTCCAGCACTGGCTCTTCACAGAATCCTGCTCTGCTCTGGGTTGGGAAGGACCTCACAGCCCAGCCAGTGCCACCCCTGCCATGGCAGGGACACCTCCCACTGCCCCAGGGACACCTCCCACTGCCCCAGGGACACCTCCCACTGTCCCAGGCTGTTCCCCAATGTCCAGCCTGGCCTGGGCACTGCCAGGGACCCAGGGGCAGCCACAACTGCTCTGGGCACCCTGTGCCAGGGCCTCAGCACTCTGAGTAAAGAAAATAATGGGTGATAACACAAGACACCTTAAAATGCCCAACCCATAACATATACAGAAAATCCCAGCAGTCTTGAACAGTTTTACGTGGGTAACTTCCACTTTGTGTTTTTGACTCCAGGAACAGCTGTTAGTGGACTCTTACAGTGATTAAACTCAAACGTCTTCTGTTAGAGAAGGTTATCAGCTTATTCTGTCTTCTAGTGCAGAAGATATTGCATGAGGACATGAAACAGAAATGTTTTCTTGCTTTTCTCCAGAACAGGGGAAAATGGAAAATAAGGTTGAGGAAGAACTAACTAGTTTGAAAGAGAATTTTTGTGTGCATTTTGTAAGTTATGTCTGAGAAAAGAAGAGAAGGAGGAGAGGGGTAGGAAAGGCGTTGGGATGAGAGTTGTATTAGTACATTTTATCAGTAAGGAAAGATCCTTAACGGTGGTATTCCAGTGGGCAGGGACCAGTGGGATGGGTGTATGGACACTGTGTAATTGGAGAGAACACCATTACAGTGGGAAAACCTGTTTGAACAAGCACGTGGAGGAGCTGAGATGGAACTGCACTGGACATCATGCTCCAGATGAACTCTTTTGGGGCTGACAAAGTGTTTCCAAATCAGTTTGGTAATGTCTCCGTTTGGGAAAGATACACTGAGATAGCAAAAAAAAACCCAACAAACCGAGTCTTCTCTGGGTATGCAGAATCTCTGTTGTGCCTCCCATGGGAGTCAAAGTTCTTGCTTAGCATACAAAGGCTTAGGAGTTTTATAGTGTTCAGACTCTTAATCTACAGAGCGTAATTTAATCCTCTTTTATCTGGCTGCACCACAAAGCCCCAGTTGTAAATAAATCCTCTGGTGATGCGGATGCAGCTGCAGCTTCTGCTTCCTCACCTGCACACGGCAAATATTTCTGCAGAGCAGCTGAGCTGAGGTGGCAGAGCCGATGCTGGAGGAGTGAGGTGTGCAGAGGGGAAGGCTGCAGGCAGCAGAGCCTAAACACAAGTGATGGCTCTGAGTGGCTGCTCAGCCGCCTGCCGATAGCAATGATTTTCTGTTTTCCTGAGACCTGCTGCTCTGCCCTGCGCTCCTCGGGGCTCTGCAAGGCTGGGAAGGCACACGAGTGCTCCACACTGGCCTTACAAACCTCACCAGCTGCGAGATGGGGTCAAATGGAAGGTGAATTAATTTGTGCTGTACAAAGCAGGGCCCTGGTGTATCACCCATCCTGCTGTGCCCACGTTGGCTGCCAGACCCCTGTGTCGGGTGCAAGACCCCTGTGTTGTGTTGGGTGCCACACCCCTGTGTCGGGTGCCACACCCCTGTGTCGGGTGCCAGACCCCTGTGTTGGGTGACAGACCCCTGTGTTGGGTGCCACACCCCTGTGTTGTGTTGGGTGCCAGACCCCTGTGTCAGGTGCCAGACCCCTGTGTCGGGTGCCAGACCCCTGTGTTGTGTTGGGTGCCACACCCCTGTGTCGGGTGCCACACCCCTGTGTCGGGTGCCAGACCCCTGTGTTGGGTGACAGACCCCTGTGTTGGGTGCCACACCCCTGTGTTGTGTTGGGTGCCAGACCCCTGTGTCAGGTGCCAGACCCCTGTGTCGGGTGCCAGACCCCTGTGTTGGGTGCCACACCCCTGTGTTGTGTTGGGTGCCAGACCCCTGTGTCAGGTGCCAGACCCCTGTGTCGGGTGCCACACCCCTGTGTTGGGTGCCAGACCCCTGTGTCGGGTGACAGACCCCTGTGTTGTGTTGGGTGCCACACCCCTGTGTTGTGTTGGGTGCCAGACCCCTGTGTCGGGTGCCACACCCCTGTGTTGTCACCTCCAGGTGGAGCAGTGGCCACAGCTGCCCTCTGTGGGGAAGGTTCATTTGTATATTAAAATGATCAACATACTTGACTAGGGAATACTTCTTTTCATCCTTTTTTTGGCACTATTGTCATGGCGATGGCAGTTTTCTATAGTGCTGAGATACATGCAATTAGGATAACTCCACAGTTCCTAAAGTAACTCTTCCCAGCTACAGAGAAGAAACTGCCATTCAACAGGTAGTGAATTGTCTTTCTTGGATGGGAGTCATGGCAGAGGTGGACTGGAAATCAGAGTCCAAACTGGGCCAGCGTTCAGGAGTGAAGTGGAGATATTGGCCGGGAGATTATGCAGCTGCATGTGTAAGTGGACGTTTTCATGGCAGGAAACTCTGCTCCCAGATCTCTGCTACTGTACCTGGGCAGGTTTCTGCTGAGCTCAGTAGAGCCCTGGAAGCTGCTGAGGGGTAGCACATGTTGGAGGTGGGCTTTGGGTGGGACTAAGTCTGAGTACGTGTGAGATCACACACGTCATCTTTGTTCCGTCCAAGTGGGAAACCAGCTCAGGTAACTTCAGATTCACATCTCATCGAGGCTTCAGAAAGCAAACGTTGGAGAAAAAATAAGACAGAAAAATGGCATTTTCTTTCAAAGGTGTTCCAAAGAGGTCGTAGCCATCACTGGGGAAGAAAGGGGACTCGGGCAGGGAGAGGGAGATTCACACAACAGTGCTGCTGCGTGAATATTTTGATGAGCACTCGATCTGCAGAAGGCTGTGTTGTGGGCACATCACATCACATCTTGGTGTGCTGTCCTTGATTTACCTCCGTGTCCTTCCCTGGGTTTAGAGCCGTGGCCCCTGGTGACCCCTGCCAGGGGATGGGCCATTCCTCCCCGTGCAGCTCTCCTAATGACATCCTCAACACCAGACACAGATGAATAATAAAAACTGCTGCCATTGCTCCCAGAAGGGCTTGCCGAGGAGGTTTGTTTCAGAATAATGAGTATGGAAATTCTGCATCCGTAATGAACTGCAAGCAGTCTTCCAACTCACTCGTGCCGAAAATTCACACTTGCCTTTCCCATAACTTGTCACTTTTCTTTTATTATTATTGTTCAATATGTAAACAAGGCCAAGAAACTCTTTGTTCCTTTGTGCCTCCTTACATTTGTCCATTAATCCCAGTCTCCGTCCCCTCCCCCCAACACAGGCAGGATTACACAAAGCAAAAGTCATTAATTTTTATCTCTGACTATCTGTGGGCTTTTTAATGTGGCCTGGCTTGCTTATGCACCAGCAATTACATGTCATAAGTGCTTGTAGATGCTGAAGCAGTACCGCGGGCTGATGAATCACTGCCTTCCCCTCTGATTAGTATGCGAGGGGCTGTGCTCTTCTTTGAGCAGCTGGCATGCCAATGAGGATCTGGCTCTGCTGGTCAAGGCATCTGGACATGAATTCAATATGGATTGCTTTAATTAAATGGCTAAGCACACAAGGAGCTGAGGAACAACTCCATCATTGAGTGAAACTTGAAAATAAAGTCGACGTGAGAGCGTAGGTAGTAGGAATTGTTTAAACACCTGTTGGCTCTCTGGTGAACCTGCGGGTTCCTGTGTCCTTAATGAAGTTCCTGCAAGTGGCTGAAAATTCTTCCTCATTTATTTCTCAGATAAATCGCATTTCTAAAATCAGGTTTATCCTCAAAAGTTTAGGAATACGTGAACTTGGCTCTATTTCTCTGCTCTTAGAGGAATTGTTATTCTTTTTCAGAAGTAAGATGACTGCGATTTGTGGAAGCAGCTGTTTTAAGGAGGGATTGGGCAGCTGTATGTGGTGCCAGTGGGATGTTGAAAGTAGCAAAACACTTCTGAATATGCCAGGGTGGAGCAGTAAGAGATGAGAGGGAAAAGCACTGCAAAAGACTTCCTGTGCCCACTTTGAAAGTCTGTGAATTAGATGAATTGAAATAAATACTGAGAGGATATTTCCTCCAGCTTGGTATCAGTCTTTACAAAATGGAACTGTGAAGCCTGTTCATTGCTTTTAGATTTTTCTGGTCAGTTTTAGTCTTAATTTCTGCTCTACAGCTTCCTGTCCTGGACATTAAAGCATTGAGTCACACTGAAAGATTCCGAGTTCATTTGAACTGTTGAGTTTATCGACTAAAGCGTTATCAATAAAAATGTGGCCTTCCAATATATGAAGTTAGATTCCCCGACTGCTTCCAGACCAGCCCCTTTCCTCTGTGTTCCTGCCAGCACTGTCACACTGACTCATGCAAAACATGAATTTACCTTGAATCAACAGAACCCCTTTGTTGTTTGAGAAGCTCCTACAAACCGAACGTGGAGCTGTGGCTGTGCAGATGCACTCCAAAGCCTTTCTGTGCCTTTCCAGCTGCTGCCATCCTCTCTCCTGCCTGGCTGTCCGTGGGTGGATAGGGAACCTCTGTGTGGGAAGGGTGTAGGATGCTCTGTGCCTCCCAAGCACAAACCTCACAGGTATAGGTGTGTGCAGAGAGGAAGGAAACAGCAAATGAATGCTGAGGGATTGGTCTCATGCCTTAGAGTTGGGAAATGGTGAGGTTTAGCCCAAGCCCACCACAGGCATTTCCATCTGCTCAGTGATTTCAGGCACTTTGTAGCTGTTTTGGTCCTCGGGAGGGAAGGTGAGTGTGGTGGCTTGATGGACACCAGAAGGTTGCTTCTCTTTCCTTTCACGTGCAGTTCACCATCCTGACGAGGTCATTATTGATCACTGTGTTTTGGGCAGTGGGACAAAGCTGTTGTTTCATCAGTGACAGAGATGACAGGAATCCTGCTCTGCTCTCACATCTGCCAAAATCTGGGTCCTCCGTGTCCTCCATGCTGGGGACTCACAGCATGGCCTCCAAAGCCACCTTCTCACCCATGCTGAGCCTCACTGCATCCTCATTCTGCAAATTCAATTAAAACAGAATGTGGATTAAGGGTATTTTCCCATGTTTGATACTTTAGGAGACTTTCTCATGTGTATTGTATGATGCACACGCTTCATAAACCAAAGACACTTGTCCTTCATCTAAATGAGGATGGTGAGCTCCCCAGCAGTATCACAGTTTTCTGTGCTATCAGGAAGAGCTGTAAATCTGTTAAAATTAAAAGAATTGCAAAAACCACACCAATAACATGGCAACGGGGATATCTTCTTGATAATCTTGGGTATCCATTGTGACTCAATAGATGTCGCACAGTTGCCCACTTGTCAGCTGTTTGGGATTTTAATGTAAATGACAAACTACATGATTGCAGTTCACTGCTGCAGCAGCTATTTCTTAAGTTTTTATCTTGACCACAACTGGGTTTGTGTTGATGGCATCTCCAGTGATTCCCTTCCTTCCCCAATTCATTTATTTTGCTGTGGCTCCTCGAGGTGACACCCTAGAGAAGTTCAGAGCCCTCTGGATGACGGCACTGACGTGCATCCTTTGGCTTGTAAAGGCAGGTTTTGTCTCCAAGCAGAATGCAGTTGCCCGTGAGTGAGGCACAGTGAGGTGAGTCCAGCCCTGGATGCCCTGCCCCAGGCCCTGAGCACCTTTGTCCCCGGGCCCCTGTGGCGGCTGCAGGGCGCTGTGCTGGGGGCAGTTGGTGCAGCCCAGTTTGCTGCCATCATTTCCATAGTGGACCGAAGGTATGTTGCCATGTGAACAGTCCTCATGTCACCATGGCAACGGCTGGATTGCAGCACCGCTCCGAGGACTGGACTCTTTTTTTTCCCTTTCCCCCCCCCTTTTTTCCCTACTCGGTGCTTCTCCTATTGTTAAATCTGCTGAAGGGCTCACAATGGGAGGATTCAGGCTGCTTTGGGAAGCAGCTTTTCATTTAAACCTGGAAGTTGTTGTATAAACAGCAAGGCCAGCGTGCCACGGGAGTCGCTTTCAAGGCAGACTTGAGGAGGGCTTTGAAGCAGGACCCCGGTGTGTTCTGCAGCTTGATCAGGACTGAGACAATTACACGTCTTGGCACCTTTCAGACTCCTCTCCACACTCCCCTCTGCTGCCCGCAGTGGGGTCCCAGCGCTCAGCCCTGCATTGGGTGACCCCCGGACAGCCCTTTGCTGCTGCCGGGAGCCTTTTTTGCTTTCGGAGATATCAGTAGGCCAAAATTAGACACACTGAGAGGTTTCATTTCATTTAGGTTTTTTTTTTTTTCCCACCTTCTCCATCCCACGTCACATAGGCAGCTTCCAACAGCAAGCAGTGGGGGCAGAGGAGCAACATGAAAAGATAAATGATTCAGGCTCTCAGACACGAGAGCAGTGAGAGCCTCATGTGCATCCCTACACACAGGAATGGTCACAGAATACGCAGGACCCTTCAGCACACTGAGGGAAAAATATGCAAACAAAATACAGCTATTAAGCCTGAACTGTGAAACATTATTTTAAACATTAAATTCCAGTATTTCACCTTTTTCTTTTTTGCCTGAAACTACATGAGAACATAGAGGCTGGGCTGGTGGGGATCATTCCCAGCCCCTTCCCAGATATGGATTGTTCCATCCACAGTCCTGGTGTGGCAGAAAGAGCTCCTTGGAAAAGGGTGTCTCCTGTAGAATTTCCAGAGCTCAGGTAGTGGCAGCGTGTGGGATGGCAGCAGATTCTGATCCACTGCCAGTACAAGTGGGTAGCCTCCAGGGACCCTTCAGCCTGCCTGGATCCATGTCCAGCACGCCCCCCCGTGTGATTCTCTCCCCTGGCAGAGGATGGGTAAGATCAGGGATGAGAAACAACAACCCCGGGTATGGCTGGAGACAGTCTTGGCCCAGGAGCTGCTGCTGGTGGCTGGTCTTCACCAAATCACCAATGTTGGGAAGGACCTTTGAGATCATCAGGTCCAGCCATCTCCCCACCACCACAACCACCCCATAACCACATCCCTGCTGCCACACCCGGGCATCTCTTAAATACTTCCAGAGAGGGTGACTCCGACCCTGGGCACCTTATTCCAATCCCTGACTTCGCTTTCAGGGGAAAATATTTCATATCTAATATCTAATCTGTCGTGATGTGCTGATGCAAACTGGAGATCAGTTCTGAGCACACAGGGCAGCTTTGCTCTTGGTGAGGGGCAGGGAGAGGCAGCAATTGCAGGTTTGGACAGAGGACCCCTGTGCCCGTCAGCAGTGCTGGCCGGAACACAGCAGCACCAACAGCAGGAGGGTCATGGTGCCATCCTACTGAGTGGGCATGTCATCAAATCCCAGCGTGGCTGGGTGGGAAGAGACCCTAAACTTCTTCCCATTCCACCCCGTGCCGTGGGCAGGGACACCCTTCACCACCCCAGGGTGCTCCAAGCCTCGGCCAGCCTGCCCTGGACACTTCCAGGGAAGGGGCAGCCTCTGGGCAGCCTGTGGCAGGCCTCTCCCTTCTCCCCGTGAGGAATCCCGTCCTCCTTGGCCAGGCTGTGGTGGGGCTCCCGTGTTTGTGGCGCTGCCAGGAGGGCAGGGCTCGTTGGCACTCAGAGCTGGCCCTGGCAGCAGCCCCTGCCCCAAGGCACTCACACTCCTTTAGGCAGCAATTGGAGAGGTGAATCGCCCTCCGTAGGCAGCAGGGATCATCTCTTCTTTGTGCATAAAATTACAGCAAACAAGCCTCAAATAACACAGGACACTTTCATAATTGATTTATGCAAGGACTCTGAAAGTTCTATTACCTTTTGTTTAGCTCAGGGGGCCTGACTCTGTGCAATCCATTGCTGAAACTAATTACAAGATATAATTAAACTGTGACACGAAGATATTATACCGTTAGTTTACTAATGACACCGCGAAGCTGTACCACCAGCACAGGACAGTGATTATGCTTCATTCATTATTTATCCCTTTGCTAAATGAGACGCTGACATTTTCAAAAATTACTTTGAGGTTTCTTAATTGTCAGCAGCAGGATGGACTAGAAGGAGCTCTCCTTCCTCTTAGTTACTTATCTGAACCTCAGATGTATTATTAGCCAAAAAAAAAACAACCCAACCAATACCTCCCCTCCCCTCTGGAACTCTCCGGGCACTGCTGGGCTGATCTGGGGCTGTTGCTGCTGCTGGCAGCTGATGGACACGAGGGTCTGCAGGGGAAGGGTCTCCTCTGGCATTTCCTGCCACAGCCTGGCCAACCCACGCTGCTTTATCCGAGGGCAGTGTTCAGTTTTCCAGTTTTCAGCTGAGCATCTTCTTGCATTGTTGTCACTGTAATAACTTTTTGGACTGTATCGGTCAGTAAAGGCATTTTCCATTAGTGTTACTAAAATAGAATTATTTACCTTAAAAAAAACCTCCACCTTGTTAGAAGTACTGTAATTGGCATAAAGTGGAACAGGCACTGCCATATTCTCAAAAAAACAAAAAAGCATTTACTGACTTCCTCATGAGAAGTTCTGGATTTTGTCCATAGAGGATTCTCTCCTTCTCCCTCTGTTCCTCCCCACCCTCTCTATTTCTTGAGTCTGGAGGACCTAAAGGCACATGTGGCACTAACCTCTGGGTCACCTTCCCACCACACAGCTGTTTTCCTCAGGGCACCACTGGACAGCTTAAGAAGAGGTTTAATTTCTTAGGAGTGTAATGGCATCCGGCATCTATAATTACACTGTTTTCTGTGCTGTGCTGATTAAATATGATTTACCCAGAGAACCAAATGATGAATATTTGAGCGGAGTGTGTTGAACCAATAGCTGGTTAAATAGTCATAATAAATAAACTTGAAAGAGGAGAAGGAAGAGGGGCTCATGAGTTATGGGACAGTAGCAGGTGTGAGAAAAAAGAAAGTGAGATTAACACCAAAGGCAGAAGAATATTGCTAGTGCTTCATCTAAAGAGAAGGCCAAAAGGCCCGGCTTTAATGGCTTCCAGGGTGGGACACTGGGCAGGAATTGTTCCCTGGCAGGGTGGTCAGCCCTGGCACAGGTGCCCAGAGCAGCTGTGGCTGCCCCTGGATCCCTGGCAGTGCCCAAGGCCAGGGTGGACACTGGGGACAGCCTGGGACAGTGGGAGGTGTCCCTGGGACAGTGGGAGGTGTCCCTGCCATGGCAGGGGTGGGATGGGATGGGCTGTGAGGTCCCTTCCCACCCAGACCATTCTGGGATTCTGTGTAGTCACAGGTTTTGATTTCTTTCGCTGTCTTCCAAAGGATTATTTTCCCTCCTTTTGCTCCCTCTGAATTAGTTTAGGAGTTGCTGTGATTTGTTCAGGTCTGAGGGTGAATAACTCCATTTGTTGCATGTTTTAACCTCAGAAAGTGCAACAGGCCATGAAAGGTGAGGGCTGTGTCTTCTCCAGACATCCACTTATGCTGGGCTCCCAGCTCTCCTCAGAACCAGGAGTGGCTGCAGCTCTGCACCCACTGGCATTGGTCAGGAAGGATGAGTGTGCAGTGTAGGCAGAATTCCAGAATATTTGTATGTTCTACCCCTGTCCTTGCTCTCTGTTAGTAGAAAGTATAAGAGCGAGATGCTGGTGGTGCAGTTCAGCTCTTGGCTTTTTCCAACCTGGAATCAAACAGCAACTCAGAGATGGGTGAGTTGGAAGGAAACTCCTTCCTGGAGCCTTATTTACCCAATTAAGCAGTAAATGTTTAACGACCTCAAAGAGTGCTTCAGGGAAACCAAGTCATTGCAATTCCTTAAAGGCTGGTAGAACAGGGATTGAGAAGACATTAGCTAAGTACCTGGTGCTTGGTGGGCTCCAAAAACCCCACAAGGTGTCAAGCTCATCTTTCCCTAAAGTGGCATTTCAAGCAGAGTGTTTCCATCCTGGATCCAGGGGAGTGATAAGCTCTGACTTGCTCTAGGAAAACTCAGATGTAGCTGTGGGAACTGCTGGCAGTGTGACCTTCCTGCTGGGCACCTCGGTTCAGGTGGGATTTCGGCTGCTCTGGTGGGCATCAGGAGCTGGGACAGGGACAGCAGGACTGCCAACTGCAGTTTGAGAGTCCTCAGCACCAGCTGGGGTTTCTTCCTCTGCACAAGTTACTGCCAGGATTAGCCAAGAGGAGCCTGGAGAGTTTGTCCAAATGCAGAGTGTGGAGCACGTCACAGATTCAGAGCCTTTCCTATGAGGTCATCTCCATTCAGTGCCTCTGAATTTCTCCTGGGTTTTTGTGCCATTGTAGGAATAAGGTGCTTGAGCATTTTTCCTTGCTCTCTCCTCCCTTTCTATCCCCCAGTGAACTGCAAGGCTCTAAATATAGGTCACCCCAGGCAATTAGGGAAGAGTTGCTGGTTTTGAAAGATTGAACAGGCAGGAAGCCCAGTTTCCAAATGAGTTATCAGGTGAGATGATGTTTGGCCTCAGCCAGAGTGATTGACAGGGGGTCTGCATGTTCACAGATGCATTATTTAAACGTGGGGAGATATAAGAGATCTTCTGCACTAATTACTTCGAAGGCTGTATTAATCACAAGACACTTTAATACTCAATCAATACTTGCATTTGTCAATGACCTTGTAAATCTCCTCACCTTAACTCTGCTGTGTGGCAAAAGTGTCATCTGACATCTTCAGGGGGCTGGTTTTGTGCAGCTGTTGCTCAGAAAAACACATATTTTGCAAAGTCTTAGTTCCAGTGTTTAAAGTTTGGTTTCAGAAGTGGAATTAGGAAGAGGACAGATGTTAGGGCAGCTGTGTAGCTGCATTTCAACCACGGGGTCATAATTTTTGATGTGAACTGGGCTCACACCTGCTGAAGGGGACATTTCATAGGGTGTCCAGGGATTCTGGCTTCACCTGAGGACTGGGCCATGGTGACTTGATGGCAGAACAGTGAGGCTCTGCCAAACTCTGTGTTCTAACTGGATGTGTGTGTTAATGGAAGGGTACTGGAGTGCTGACCCTAACATCTTTTAGATGTCAGCGACATGGAACTTGGTAATTCCATCAGAGTAAAGGAAGAAAGTAAAATGTCTTTGAATTCAGACAAGATTGCACTGCAGCCCAGAGATTCAAAGCAGACAGGAGCCATGATGTTGGTTTTCTATAAGGCACTGAACTGGAAGAGGGAAACGGAGAGGAAAAAAGCTGTGTGCACTATTAACTCCTGGCTAGTTGGAGCTGTTTACCTTTTCTAGAGTTTTTCCAGCCGTTATCCTGTTGTTTGAGCAGATATTTCTCATAGTCCCAATGGAATTGTACAACTAATAACATTTTACCTGCCTGTGTTTGGGATTTTTTTAAGTGAGTCCTGTGGGTGGTTTGCTCAGTCGCTCGTATGTGGCAGCGAGAAAGCAAAGCCTGGTCCTGGGCTAGGACCTGCTGAGGCTGGGAGGCACCTCTGGGTGTGTCCTGTGCAGCCTGAACATCCCTGTCTGTCCTGTGCCCAGTGCTCCAGGCACTCAGCAGGGCTGAGGAGAGACCAGCCCCTCCAGCCGTGTCCCTCCCAGCACATCCTGGGGGCTTCTGCCTCGTGGGCAGCCCGGAGTCCTCAGCAGAGCCCCTCTGTGTGCTGGGGCCTGGGCTGGCTCAGGGCTGGGCTCTGGCCTCTCTGGGGTGCCCGTGCAGGGCAGCACAGCTCTGGTGTGCCCGCTCTGAGAGCAGCTCCGGGGCTGTCTGCCTGGGGCCCTGCCCCTCCTGCCCCTCCTGCCCTGCCCCTCCTGCCCTGCCCCTCCTGCCCTGCCCTGCCCTGCCCTGCCCTGCCCTGCCCTGCCCTGTCCTGCACCACCGCAGCAGTCCCAATGAACCTGGCAGTGCTCTGCTGCTGCTGCCATGCATGATGTCCTGCTATTCTTGTTACAGCATTCCTACTTTGCACTTAGCCTTGGTACCAGATCTGCAGATCAAGGTTTGAAAATATTTAGACCATTTTGTTAGTCATTGCATGTGACCCTTTTCTTTATAATGAAAAAGGTTTTATCTTTAAAAATCCCTGTATTGGGTCAGGACTTCATTTCCCCATCCCTGGCACAGCAGTTTGGGCCGGCACACAAACCCATTTTCCCATATTCTCCACTGTTGCATGCATTATACTGTTCAGAGAAATTTCATCTCTGCACTCCTTTCTGTGGAATCCTCCTGCAGAAATCTCATTGGCAGCATACAAAAATGGCCTTTTCCCATTCCAACTGCCCCTGCCTTAGTCACTGCTGTCAGATCTGAAGCTGCTCAGCTGCAGAGGGAGGGGAGTTTAGTGCTTTCCCTCTGCTCTCAGGCCATTTTTCCTAAGCTTCTTTTTTATTCTTTTATTTTATTTGTGGTCCCTGTCATTCTGTCGGGGCAAAGGGGTAAAGAGATTTGACACTAAGTGCGGGGAAATGCTGTATCTGGAATCTATCTTCCAGACGGCGAAAGAATAAAAATTCATGGCAGGACAGCGGCTGCTGCCACGTTCCCTAAGACATATTGCAGGTAGCGTTATTTATTGTGGCACGGAGTTCATGGAAGTGCTACCTCAAAGCACCCGCAGAGATCCTAAAAAGCCCATCTCCCATCAGGTGCAGCAGATTTACGGCGCTGAGCGCCGCGGGGTCAGAGCACAGTGTGGGAGCCGGGGGGCTCCGGGTGGGGACAGCGCTGCCTGTCCCTGTGCGGGGACACTGTGGGGACAGCGCTGCCTGTCCCTGTGCGGGGACACTGTGGGGACAGCGCTGCCTGTCCCTGTGCAGGGACACTGTGGGGACAGAGCTGCCTGTCCCTGTGCGGGGACACTGTGGGGACAGCGCTGCCTGTCCCTGTGCAGGGACACTGTGGGGACAGAGCTGCCTGTCCCTGTGCGGGGACACTGTGGGGACAGCGCTGCCTGTCCCTGTGCGGGGACACTGCGGCCACTGCGGCCTGTCCTCGTGCATGGACACTGCGGGGACAGCGCTGCCTGTCCCTGTGCGGGGACACTGTGGGGACAGCGCTGCCTGTCCCTGTGCGGGGACACTGCGGCCTGTCCCTGTGCGGGGACACTGCGGCCACTGCGGCCTGTCCCCGTGCATGGACACTGCGGGGACAGCGCTGCCTGTCCCTGTGCAGGGACACTGTGGGGACAGAGCTGCCTGTCCCTGTGCGGGGACACTGTGGGGACACTGTGGGGACACTGTGGCCTGTCCCTGTGCGGGGACACTGCAGCCAGTGCTGCCTGTCCCCGTGCGGGGACACTGTGGGGACACTGTGGGGACACTGTGGCCTGTCTCCGTGTGGGGACACTGCAGCCACTCTTGCCTGTCCCTGCGTGGGGACAGGGCACACTTCCCGGCTGGGGGAGTCCACAGCCTTTCTGGGTTGTTCCGTTTCCAGCTCCAGAGCTGGAGTTGTCACCGGGCTGCAGCGGGGTGTGGGAGGCCCCGATGGCCGGGCAGTGCTCCGAGTGACCTCTGGGGCCACTGCTGACCTCTGGGGGCAGCTGCCTCTGCTGGTGCTGGGGCAGGGCTTTGAGGGGCTCGTTCTCCTGCGGCCGGCTGGGGTTACAGGGCCAGAGGCTGCAGCCCAGCCTCATAAACCTCGAGCACTATTCGGAGTCATGACTGTCCCCCCGAGTGTGTTCTGTGGGACAGCTAATCCCTCAGCGTGCTGCTGGAAGCTGCCGGATCGATTTCTGCCTCTCTCTAACCCTCAGTTGTGTTCCACGCTTGTTAGACATCTGAAGGAATATCCAGTGGGCCCCGGGGGCAGCCGGGGAGGGGGGCACAGGCAGCGGGGCCAAGGGACACTGGCATCAGGATTGAGACGTGCCAACAGGAAGGTGGCAGTGGGACCTCTGAGCCCCAGTAAAACTCCTGGACAAGATTTAAACTAGCAGGACACGGCTGGCTCACTCTGTACTCATTGATAAAGTAGGTTTAATGTGTTGGTCTCGGGGGGTTTGATGGTCTCTGAGGCAGCTTTAGGGCAGTGGTTGCCCTTCGCAAGGTGTGCCTGGATGCAGGTGCAAGGGAGCCACTGCTGGGGACTTTTCTGCCTTTTGCTCCCTGTAAGTCACAAGAAGCCTCTGAATTCCAGGCCCCTGTTGGCAGGATATACACGACTCTCCGGAAGCAGGTTTGGGCTGGATCTGTTGGATTTCCAGTCTTCGGGATCTGTCATTGTGCCCAGTGTCACCCTCTGCCACGTACCCTGTTCCCAGACTGACACGGCTCCAAAGAGCTCTTTTATGTGAGGGAGCAGTGGATGATTAGGGAGGTTATGTGGACACTGGAATCGAAGCTTACAGCCAGGATGAGAGGGCTGAAAGAGGCAAAAAGAAGGATTTAGCATATTTTTAATTAAAATAACAAGCTGGGACCTGTCACTACATAGATTCCTTTGTATCCAGAGTTCCTTTCCCTCTTTTCATCTTTGACTTTTTAGATTAGGCGCTCTCAGAGCAGGGATCACACTTTCCTCTGATCTGGAAAATGCCTGGCATGCTTTGAGGGCTGGCATTGTCTATGCAATAATGAAATAACCACAGTTTTAGTCTCATTGCTGTCTAACTCCTATCTGCCATTGTCATGAGATAGTTAGTGCTCGAAATAATTGCACCTAGCACTTACATTATGCTTTTGGTTGTTCACAAATTAATTCTCATACCACTCTGAGATCAGAACTGGTACAGACACTCTGTGAATTCGGAACAGATGCACAGAGATGTAGTTTTTTCTCCCCAAAAGTGATGGTGCCTGCTGTTTGTCATGGTGAGCTGCAAACACAAACCTCATTCCAGTCTGAGCATTTTATAGTAGGGCATTAGGAAAAGTGGCTGATCTGTCATGTTCTTTATTTATGTTAAATTAAAAATTAGTAGATCAAGCCAGATTTTGCTCTCCTAAACATAGACAGGCTGGTTATAAGTGACCCTATCAATCAAAATGGTGATTGTATCACATGATTTAAAATTTGTTCCAATGGTGATGCAACCCAGAAAAACCAGATCTTTTAAACAAAGCTTGACCCTCCATCCATGTAATTTAGCATAAAACCTTGAAAAGAAGCAAAGCAAACTGAAGTAATTGCAAAATACAAATTTTAATAGAACTAATCCCTGGGAGGATCTCTGTCAGGGGAGTTGAGTTTGGATTTGTTTGTACAGATGAGTGTGAATGGCACTTGAGTTTTGGTATAGAGCTGCTCCCAGGCTCTGCTGGGAGAGGCAGTCCTGGTGCAAACCTGGACAGGAGATGTGCCTTAGGATTTTACCTGTTCACAAATTCACCAGGGTGAAAATCCAAACACCTGCTCTGTCTCTGGCTGGGGGATGCCCAGCTAAGCAAGATTCAGCAAACATAACTTGGGTTTTCATATCATATTTCTTTCCTTAAACTACTTACAACGACTTAAAAATTTATTAATCAATTTTCATGTTCCCTGGGCACAATACTTGGGGACTTTGCCACCCAGTATCTGTGTGAGACCACCAGTGTTTGATTCTGATCACACTCACACCACTTCTGTGTCATGTTCCTTTGTAGATGACTTGGTCAGACTGTCTGTTTTCTTTTCTGTAGCTTTCAGACATGACTAGTTTTGCCACTTAAATATTTTCATTCCTCTGATTAGAGGTTTTGTTCTAATATTTTTCAAGCAGTAATGGTCACTGGGTGTTGCTTTTAATTGTAACATCTGCTCTAGCTGTAGAGGAGTAGAAATAGTCTCAGCCATGTGCATAGGTCAAAGACTTGGCCACTTTTCCCTCTAAACTGAGTCCAGGCAACTTATTTCTCCAAAGCTGCTGGTCTGAGGCAGCACTTTCATGGAGAGATGAAAGGTGAGAGCCGGGTTGTGGGGCTGCTGAGCCTCTCCATCTCCTTTCCCCATTAGCAAGCGGGAGCGGAGCGGGCAGGTGGAGCAGGCTGAGCGTGCCTTTGCAACACCACCTAAAATCACGTTTGATTTGCTCCCTTTGATGGCATGTTCACAGTTATCTTGCCACGACTCTGATCTTCTCCAGCGCCATGGCCCTTTAAATCCCCCATTTCAAATAGGAAGGAGAAAGCGATTTGGTGGAGCCCTTCCCATCCTTCGCATCCGTGCTCTTATTAAGGCTCATATCTATTACTTTCTTCCTTTCTGAAGGAGTCAGCTTGATTCAGTACTTTTGGGACTCGGTGACATTAATGTGTCTGTTTTATGTAAGACGGAGTCATTATTAGCAGAATCCTAGATGATAAGAGAAGGGCTAACGAGAGGCAAGGAGGGTTTTTCCCCTTGAAGCGGGGAGCCGGCAGAGGCCGGGGTCATGGATTGGGCGCGCCGCCGCCGCAGTGGCATTTCTGCAGTTCCATCAGAAAGCCGAAATAATCCATGTGCAAAGCCCGGATTATTGACAGGAGACAGCTCCGTGCTCCCCGAGCACCGCCTGGGCCCCGGGCACCTGTTTGTACCGGGACAGCACTCCTGCTCCTGAGGGACAGCGCTCCTGCTCCTGAGGGACAGTGCTCCTGTTCCTGAGGGACAGCGCTCGTGGGCCTGAGGGACAGCACTCCTGCTCCTGAGGGACAGTGCTCCTGTTCCTGAGGGACAGCGCTTCTGGGCCTGAGGGACAGTGCTCCTGCGCCTGAGGGACAGTGCTCCTGTTCCTGAGGGACAGAGCTCCTGCGCCTGAGGGACAGTGCTCCTGGGCCTGAGGGACAGTGCTCCTGTTCCTGAGGGACAGAGCTCCTGGGCCTGAGGGACAGCGCTCCTGTTCCTGAGGGACAGTGCTCCTGGGCCTGAGGGACAGCGCTCCTGTTCCTGAGGGACAGTGCTCCTGTTCCTGAGGGACAGCGCTCCTGTTCCTGAGGGACAGCGCTCCTGCTCCTGAGGGACAGCGCTCCTGGGCCTGAGGGACAGCACTCCTGCTCCTGAGGGACAGTGCTCCTGTTCCTGAGGGACAGCGCTTCTGGGCCTGAGGGACAGTGCTCCTGCGCCTGAGGGACAGTGCTCCTGTTCCTGAGGGACAGAGCTCCTGCGCCTGAGGGACAGTGCTCCTGGGCCTGAGGGACAGTGCTCCTGTTCCTGAGGGACAGAGCTCCTGGGCCTGAGGGACAGCGCTCCTGTTCCTGAGGGACAGTGCTCCTGGGCCTGAGGGACAGCGCTCCTGTTCCTGAGGGACAGTGCTCCTGTTCCTGAGGGACAGTGCTCCTGGGCCTGAGGGACAGCGCTCCTGTTCCTGAGGGACAGTGCTCCTGTGCCGGGACAGCGCTCCTGTTCCTGAGGGACAGCGCTCCTGTTCCTGAGGGACAGAGCTCCTGTTCCTGAGGGACAGCGCTCCTGTTCCTGAGGGACAGCGCTCCTGGGCCTGAGGGACAGCGCTCCTGCGCCTGAGGGACAGCGCTCCTGGGCCTGAGGGACAGCGCTCCTGCACCTGAGGGACAGCGCTCCTGCACCTGAGACACAGCGCTCCTGGGCCTGAGGGACAGCGCTCCTGGGCCTGAGGGACAGCGCTCCTGGACCTGAGCGACAGCGCTCCTGTTCCTGAGGGACAGAGCTCCTGTGCCTGAGGGACAGCGCTCCTGGGCCTGAGGGACAGCGCTCCTGGGCCTGAGGGACAGCGCTCCTGCACCTGAGGGACAGCGCTCCTGCACCTGAGACACAGCGCTCCTGGGCCTGAGGGACAGCGCTCCTGGGCCTGAGGGACAGCGCTCCTGCGCCTGAGGGACAGTGCTCCTGTTCCTGAGGGACAGCGCTCCTGTTCCTGAGGGACAGCGCTCCTGGGCCTGAGGGACAGTGCTCCTGCGCCTGAGGGACAGTGCTCCTGTTCCTGAGGGACAGTGCTCCTGGGCCTGAGGGACAGCGCTCCTGTGCCGGGACAGCGCTCCTGTTCCTGAGGGACAGCGCTCCTGGGCCTGAGGGACAGCGCTCCTGTTCCTGAGGGACAGCGCTCCTGTTCCTGAGGGACAGCGCTCCTGGGCCTGAGGGACAGCGCTCCTGTTCCTGAGGGACAGAGCTCCTGTTCCTGAGGGACAGCGCTCCTGTGCCTGAGGGACAGTGCTCCTGGGCCTGAGGGACAGTGCTCCTGTTCCTGAGGGACAGCGCTCCTGGGCCTGAGGGACAGCGCTCCTGTTCCTGAGGGACAGCGCTCCTGGGCCTGAGGGACAGTGCTCCTGCGCCTGAGGGACAGTGCTCCTGTTCCTGAGGGACAGTGCTCCTGGGCCTGAGGGACAGCGCTCCTGTGCCGGGACAGCGCTCCTGTTCCTGAGGGACAGCGCTCCTGGGCCTGAGGGACAGTGCTCCTGCGCCTGAGGGACAGTGCTCCTGCGCCTGAGGGACAGCGCTCCTGTTCCTGAGGGACAGCGCTCCTGTTCCTGAGGGACAGCGCTCCTGGGCCTGAGGGACAGCGCTCCTGTTCCTGAGGGACAGCGCTCCTGGGCCTGAGGGACAGCGCTCCTGGGCCTGAGGGACAGCGCTCCTGTTCCTGAGGGACAGAGCTCCTGTGCCTGAGGGACAGTGCTCCTGGGCCTGAGGGACAGCGCTCCTGTGCCTGAGGGACAATGCTCCTGGGCCTGAGGGACAGCGCTCCTGGGCCTGAGGGACAGTGCTCCTGTTCCTGAGGGACAGCGCTCCTGCGCCTGAGGAACAGCGCTCCTGTGCCGGGACAGTGCTCCTGGGCCTAAGGGACAGTGCTCCTGTTCCTGAGGGACAGCGCTCCTGGGCCTGAGGGACAGCGCTCCTGTTCCTGAGGGACAGCGCTCCTGTTCCTGAGGGACAGCGCTCCTGGGCCTGAGGGACAGCGCTCCTGTTCCTGAGGGACAGCGCTCCTGTTCCTGAGGGACAGCGCTCCTGTTCCTGAGGGACAGCGCTCGTGGGCCTGAGGGACAGTGCTCCTGGGCCTGAGGGACAGCGCTCCTGTTCCTGAGGGACAGCGCTCCTGTTCCTGAGGGACAGCGCTCCTGGGCCTGAGGGACAGCGCTCCTGGGCCTGAGGGACAGAGCTCCTGTTCCTGAGGGACAGCGCTCCTGTGCCTGAGGGACAGTGCTCCTGGGCCTGAGGGACAGTGCTCCTGGGCCTGAGGGACAGTGCTCCTGTTCCTGAGGGACAGCGCTCCTGGGCCTGAGGGACAGCGCTCCTGTTCCTGAGGGACAGCGCTCCTGGGCCTGAGGGACAGTGCTCCTGTTCCTGAGGGACAGTGCTCCTGGGCCTGAGGGACAGTGCTCCTGTTCCTGAGGGACAGCGCTCCTGGGCCTGAGGGACAGCGCTCCTGGGCCTGAGGGACAGCGCTTCTGGGCCTGAGGGCACGGCCAGGCTGCTGCCGCCGGGGACCAAGGACGGAGAGTGTCAGAGAGTGAGAAATGACCGGGACAGGGGACACTGCAGGGACCTGAGAGTGTCACAGAGTGAGAAATGACCTGGGCACGGGACACTGCAGGGACCAGGACAGCTCTCCTGGGCCTGAGGGCACGGCCGGGCCGGGCCGCTGCCACCAGCACCGGAGAAACGACCTGGATAACGGGATACTGCAGGGACCCGAGAGTGTCAGAGAGTGAGAAATGACCTTGGCACGGGACACTGCAGGGACCGGGACACTGCAGGGACTGGAAAGTGTCACAGAGTGAGAAGTGACCGGGACAGGGGACACTGCGGGGACCGGAGAGGGTCACAGAGTGAGAAGTGACCTGGACAGGGGACACTGCAGGGACTGGAAAGTGTCACAGAGTGAGAAGTGACTGGGACAGGGGACACTGCGGGGACCGGAGAGGGTCACAGAGTGAGAAGTGACTGGGACAGGGGACACTGCGGGGACCGGAGAGGGTCACAGAGTGAGAAGTGACCTGGACAGGGGACACTGCAGGGCACAGGGGCTCCTCAGTGCTGCTCTAGGAAGGAGTAAGGGGGGAACTTGTCACTGATGAGTGCACTGCAGGGCAGGGCTGCTGCTCCCCTCTGGCTCCCCAACACGGAGACACTCCCTGACAAAAGGTTTGGGTTCTCTGTGTTTGAGCACAGGCTGTCCCTAAGCCAGGAGCAGGAACTGGAGCTGAGCTCGTGGCTCTCACAGGGCTCTGACCCAGAGAACCCAGCGAGAAGGGGCTGAAGTAGCAGTGGAAGCTTTGGTACTCTCCTCATACTGGAGCCCCAGAATCCCAGACTGGTTTGGGTGGGAAGGGCTCATCCAGTGCCACCCCTGCCATGGCAGGGACACTTCCACTGTCCCAGGGTGCCCCAAGGCTGGCCTGGGACACTGCCAGGGATCCGGGGGCAGCCACAGCTGCTCTGGGCAAATGTCCTTTGGGATTGTCCAGCACCTCAGAAGGCTGAGGTGCCAGAGAGACTGCCAGCCAATCCATTTGTTCAGGATTAAAACTTCATAATTTTTTTCCACCTTCAAGTTTTAAACTTACTTACAGGGAGCTGAAATGCCTCCTTTGCTGTTTATATCTCTGTTTTAATATTTTCCTTTTCTTAGTAAATGGTTTTGTTTTAGACAAATTGACACATGAGTGTCAGTGGGGAGGGGGATGACTAGGGATATTTCTTTTAAGGTTTTATTAAAAAATCACACACTTATAAAATGGCATAAAATAAACAGCAGCATGCACAGCATGACAGCTCCTTTCCAGCCGTTTCAGTACCACGTTGGGCGATGATTGTAAGGTGGTGTGTGTGTTTGGCACAGCCCCAGAGGCACAGCGCTGTCCCCTGAGCCTGCACAGCCACACCCTCGGGGCTGGCTGGGTCACCTCCCTGCCCGGGGCTCCAGCAAGGACGTGTGGGGTTTTTCAGAGCATACCATGACCCAAACCTAGAGCTCAAACTGGCGAAATCCTGAGATGCTCCTCATCTTGGAAGTCTGCGGGCTCTGAGAGCCACTTGGAGAGCTGATGCACTCAGGTGAGGGGCCGAGTTGGTATTTAGGTTAGCAACTCCAAACCCAGGTCCATCCTGCTCTCTTGAATGAATTTTATTATTAATTTTAAATATTAAATAAAACAAACCTCTCGGATACTTCTTTAGTTACATGTCTGATCCACCAAAGGTTTGACAGACAAACTTTTGACTACTCCTCTTCTGCACACCTAAGAATTCTCTTTTGTATCTGTTTTCTTCATTCTGCTCATGAAAGGAGAATAATCATGAGCACAGGAGCTCCCCCTCATCTGGGAGAACTGGAATCAGGACACATGTTGTCAGGAAACCACCTCTCTTGCTGGTTGGTGACATTTTGCAGCTGGCTGAGATCTTAGAGCAGTGCCTGGGCTTCCTCCCTTCCCTCCCAGCAGTTCTCCTTGCGAGGGGCGGTGTAAGGAATTAATCTGCTGTAATTCTGCTCTTTGCAGAAACCGGATTTATGACAAAGGAAGGACAAGCCTGCAGCTCGGCGTGCCGTGGGGACCACTCCCAGGTGGTGTTTGGCCTTGGAGCTCTGAGCCCAGGGCTGTGAGGTGCCCCTGGGTCTGGGTACACGCAGGGCCACAGGGGATGGGGAATAAAACCACTGTCAGGCCTATCAGGTGAGCTCCCTACAGCACAGATCTGACACAGATATGTGTAGGGTGTTAAAACTGATGTAGTTCCTGTTTTCCTTGGAATTCTGATTTCTGAAACTTGGCGCTTTCCACCACAGCCACAACGACTGGCAAGGATTTTTAACAGAAGGCTGAGCTGGGTATGGCTGCAAAGAGGAGCTTCAAGGAAGCCACCAAGTTGGATGAACAAAATCTTGGGTCATCAGCTGTAGGCTTGGGTATCGTGGTGGAAAACGTCTGTCTGGACCCCAGGTGTGGGCCCCAAACCCAGCACTTGGCTGCGTTGGTTCTCTGGGCAGAGCACATCCAGAGCTGCTGGATGTGTTCAGTGTTCCAGTTTGCTTTGAGATTAGACTTGGCCACAAGGTCACAACCTAGGGGGAAATTTTGGAACAATTTTCAAAGCAGTTAATTTGGACATTTTTCAAGTATTTAAATGCAAATACAAATGAATAAATAATTTATGCTTGCTTTAACTGAAAAATATTTTCGTTTAAGAATACACAAATTGTCCCACATTTAGTATGGGCTGTCTGTGGAGCAGCTGGCAGCTGGGAAAAGCAAGTTCTAAACCTGGGAAAGGGGCCACGTAGTGCTCAGTACCTTCCCAGTTGTGTTTACCTTTGTATCTGTTGCTTTGACTGGGCTGTTAGGGAGCGAAGGAAGCCGTGACAGTACAATAATATGCACTTTAAAAAAAAATTATAGAACCTATTACAACGTTGTTTAAAAATCATTATTATATTGTAATGGAGTTAAATGCTGTGTTTATGTAAGGCTTTAATTCCTGAGGAATTCCAGACTGTGGGGCCAGGCTGATGTGACAAAGTACTGAACTTGGAGACGTGTGTGTGTTCATTGCAGAGCAAAGGCTCCTGCGGGGACCAGACATAGAGGAAAATTATTTATTTTCAGAAAAACAGGTTTTAAATTTTGCAAAGCTATATTAAATGGAAGAGATTGAATAAAAATGAAGACATTGTAGAAAAATCAGAAGAAATTAAAATCACTACGTTGTGTTAGCAAGATTTTCTTCTGAAACAGAACTTTTGAAAAAACCCCACAGTCCAGATGAAAAGTTTTGCTTATGCAAAACAAAATATTCTTATCAAACTCAAAATATGGGTGTTTTTTCTTCAGGAATATAAACGTTTCCATTTGACATGAAGCACTCCTTTCAGGGTCTGTGTTTGGTGATCAGTCAGTGAGGCGGAGCAAAGCTGTGGATGCATATCCCTATACCCAAAAGGGCTGAGGCTGTCCTGGGGCTCCCCGGGGTCCCTGTGACCCGTGCTGGGCTGTCTGTGCGTGTCCTGCCCCTGGTCCAGGCGTGCCATTCCCTCCACACGTCAGCCCTGCCGGGTTTGGCAGCAGCAGGTGGGCTCCTGGAGCTGGGAATGGCCCTGTCAGATAACATTGCCCCCATCCCTTCATCTTCAAAAGCAGCTCCCCTGTTCTCACCACAGCCTTACCTCCTGGAGCATCTCTGTCCCAGTCCTAATCTGGAGTGGAGAGTAAATAGGTTCTTGCAGGCTTTTTTCTACTTTTATTCTCTTCAGGTGCAGCTGGAGAAGTGTGTCAGGGGCAGGGGTGCTCCTGGCCACAACAGGGTGCTGGCTCCTCAGGGGTCCTGGGGGAAACCCCAGTCTCAGGCTTGGGATGGATGACAAAGACTGACTGATTTAAAACAGCAGTGCCAGAATCCCAACAGGATTATTTAACTTTTAAGGAGGGTGGGAGAACATTTTTTCATGCATTTTTATTGATTTTCAGTGTGGTACAAAACCCAGCCATGTAGAGCAGTAACACAGGAAAAGATACAATCATTGAAAACCAATTACAGCTCCAAGAGCCAGTTCCTCACTCCGGCTCAGGCCCCTCAGATGCGCACTTGGGGTAAAAGAACTCACAGCCAGGATTTAAAATGTACCAGTTCCATGTCCTGCTGTGGTGCTGTGCTGTGGGATTTCCTCCCTGAGACACTGGGATGTGGCTTTCCCCTCTGGCCCCAGTCGCTGTGGGTCCATCCTGTTCCCGGGCGAGGAGGGCGAGCAGGATGGGACCCAGACTAGAGCAGCTCCTCGTCCTGCAATCCCACAGCTTTGGGCTGGAAGGGACCTCACAGCCCATCCTGTTCCACCCCTGGCCATGAGCAGGGACCTTCCACCATCCCACGGTGCTCCAGGCCCTGTCCAGCCTGGCCCTGGGGCACTGCCATGGCTGGGCAACACCTGGCCACGTCCTGACGTGCCTCAGCCTCTCCATGGAGGAGCTGTGTCCCTTTCTCAGTCCCTCACAGAGCAGCCCCAGTGCTCAGTAAAGGGCTTCATTTGCTGCGTGCAGCTCTGCAGTCCATGGCAGGTCTGTGTCGGGGACACGGGGACACGGGCCCAGCCATGTGTGTGCCAGCCCTCATAAGCGATGGAGTGTAAAAATCCAAATAACCAAAAACCTCTCCAGCATTGTGAAAGTTTTACGGTCATTTTTCCAATTATATAATAGAGTTCATAATCTGTTATGAATTAGCATAAATCAGAATCAGCCCACAATTAAGAAAATAAGTTAAATTGCATTTTGTGAAGCATTGTTCTGTCTGAACATTTGCTCTTGTGCTGCTAACCTGACAAATTCGGTAATTCACAACATCCTCCCTGGAATCAGTTGGAATTAGTGAGTTTTTACAGCAGCCTGTACGTACAGGTTACAACAGCTGTGGGTGCTGCAGACAGGCTGGGCTCAGGAGAGCAGTGTCCTTCAAAAGCCAGGCTGCCGACTCTGTGTAAGGTCGGGTGTTGGGAGAAATTCCTTCCTGGAAAGAGCTGTCCAGCCCTGGCACAGCTGCCCAGGGCAGTGGTGGAATCCCCATCCCTGGAGAGATTTAAACACCATGAGGGTGTGGCACTTGGGGACATGGAGCAGTGGTGGCCAGGGCAGTGCTGGGGAATGGCTGGGCTCAGTGAGCTTACAGGAGGACTCTGAACTTATCCAACCCAAAGCATTCTGTGATTCTGTTCTGGCTGACATCAGGCAGGAGGAATCACCACCCACAAATGTCAGGGACATCACCAGCTTAAGCAGGCAGAATTTGTGAGTGTTTTGGCCGTCACCACAGTACCCCAGATCATGTCAGGAGTGCTGTCAGGTGTGTTCAGGCAGGGCTGGCTCTGTTCCTATCCTGGTTTGGGGTTGGTGTTGGGGATAGTGTTGGTGTTGGTGTGTTTGGGCAGGGCACTCGGCTGCAGCCCTGCCCTGGAGCTTTGGCTGTCCTGGCCAGCTCGGGGAGGACAGCGGGTGCTGTCGGTGGCTTTGTGGCTGCCCTGGGCTCCGGGGTGGCAGGGATGGGCTCTGTGCTGTGTTGCACAGCTGTGCAGCAGCAATGCAGCCCTGGGCTCTGGGGTGGCAGGGATGGGCTCTGTGCTGTGTTGCACAGCTGTGCAGCAGCAATGCAGCCCCGGGCTCTGGGCTCCCAGACACGGTGATTTCTGCAAACTTGCAGGTTAGTGTGCCGGGGCAGGGAGTGTGGCAGAGCCCCTCGCCTGGCTCAGTCACACACACAGCATCCTTCGGGCCAGGCCCGCGGCTTCTGCCTCCTCCAGCGCCTCCACGGGTATTTCTGACAAAGAAAGAGAGTCCATGGGCCCTCACTTCTGAAACAAAGGCCTAATGAAAGGGTCGGGCTGCCCCGGCTGGCAGTGGCTGTAATTCTTGGCAGGGTGTGACATGCCCATCCTCTCGAATTAGCGTGGGGCACGAGGAATTTGGCACGGTGCTAATTGCGATCAGACGGGAACAAGTGGCCTCAGTATGTGGGCACGTGGTGGGACAAAGGGACCCCGAGCCCCTGGCCCCGCGAGGGGCAGGTGCTGCCCGCCCTGGGCAGGCGTCAGGAGCCCCCCTTGTCTCCGTGCTGCCGAAGGACTCGGGATGAATTTAGTGTGGCCTTTGTCGGATGCTCTTTCTTTGCCATACAGGAACTCAGCTGCTGCAGAATCAAGGCAGCTGCTGCCGGGAGAACTCCCTGCCATGCTGGGAGAACTTCCTGCCATGCTGGCAAAGCTCCCTGCCATGCTGACAAATATCCCTGCCATGGTGGTAAAGCTCCTGCCATCCTGGGAAAACTCCCTGCCATGCTGACAAAGCTCCCTGCCATGCAGGTAAAGCTCCTGCCATGGTGGCAAAGCTCCCTGCCATGGTGGCAAAGCTCCCTGCCGTGCTGGGAAAGCTCCCTGCCAGCTTCAGCCGAGCAGGAGGGATTCCTGTGTCATTCCAGAGTCCAGGAAAGGAGCTGGCGAGGCCAGGCAGAGGGACGAGCTTCCTTCCAGCAGAGTTCCCTTTCTAGAAAGCAGTCTTTTTGTGACAGCTTCAGAGCCATGTGTCTCCATCAGCCCCACGCAGGGGACGTGGCCTGTGCCCCCAGGTGACACTGGCACAGGACACTGAGCCATTCACTGGCACATTCCTGGGGGGACAGGGCAGCCGCAGAAGCCCCTGCCCACCTGCATCCATCCCAGAACAATGGACAGGATTTGATCCCGTTTGCAGTTGGATTTGGAGGATGATCCTCCGAGGTGGGAGGGGTTTGCAGGCAGATTTCTCACAGCCATGGCAAAGCTTTCCTTCTTTCATCGGTCAGTCAGAGGATGGAGTCAGGTACTCACCAGGAACTAGCCTGGTGGTAGCCTAAGGACAGTTGTCACATCTCCAGTGCCACCTCAGAGACTGGAAATCCAGGCTCACAACACCTCCTGAAGTCCAAGTAATGGACATTATATGGCCCATTACACAGATGTGCACTGGCACTGTGGCTCCAGTCTGAACTCTGGGGGATTTGGCAGGAACTCTTCCCTCTTAAACTTGGCTTTTCTGAAAAATTCTGCATGTTACCCTCATTACCTGCATGTCACGTTGCCTTCTCCTCTTGCAAGCTATTCATGACTAAGCTGAAGCAGTGCAGAATTTCTGCTCCATCCCTTGCTAATGTTGTGTTTGTGCCCTTTTTTCCTGTCTTTTTATCAGGAATTCACAGGAAGATTAATCCCTCTTACTCCATGACAGTTTAGTTTCTTTAAGAACCTTTAGTGAGAGATGTTCTAGAAAAGCTTTTAGAAAATCAGATTCCACTGTATCAGCCCAAATCTCCTGTATTAGCAGGGCTGGTTCCTCATCAGACGACTCGGATCTGTCCATATAAACTCTGCTCTTGTCTTTCAGGCTCTGCCCCAGACACGTGTTTATTCATTGCTGTTAATTCTGATCAGTCCTGCAGTTTTCTACCCTTTTGCCTGCTCTGGAAATCAGACTTTGTGGTCTGTCATTCCCAGGGTCACTCCTAAAACCTTCTGTAAAAAATTCTCACCTTCCAATCCTCAGATGCAAAGGAAGAAAGTTCAGCAATTTCATATTTGGGCTCCTTGAGGAAGCACTGTCGGCCTCTGGTGATTTGTTGCTCTGGCATATGAACCCTGCTGACCCCTGCATAGTGAACGGCAGTGCAAGGAATTAATTTAATTTTGCTGCTGTGCCCTTATCTTTCTTAATTCCCTCCTTTACTCCTTGCCCATCTATCAGCGGCTCTGGGTGACAGACAGGCTTCCTGCTTTTGTGTTGGAGAAGCTTTTATTAGCTCTACGAACTCTGATGATTGTTCTCCAGACCCTGTTTTGCCTTGTCTTATCGTGGGTTTGCACTTAGTGTGCTGGGTTTATATCCTTTTCTATTTTTATTGTTTGGAAACAACTTCCATTTTCCTGAAAGTACCTTTTTTTATTTCAGATAACTTCCTTTTCCCATTGGTTTAAACCAAGCTTTGAATGTGTGGTGGTTTAGCCTTTCCCCTGGTGTGTCTCCCACACGCTTGTGTCCCACACTGTTCCTGGAATCCCAGGATGGTTTGGGGTGGAGGGCCTCAGTTCCCTGCACCCCAGCCCTGCCATGGCAGGGACACTGCCAGGGATCCAGGGGCGGCCACAGCTTCAGGTGTAGGGCACACACAGACAAACAGTATTTCATAAGAGTTCTGTAATTTCTAGTTATAAATTCCTGACAGCCACAGATGTGTGACTGCAGCAAGAACCACCACTGGAATGGAAAGTTGCTGTCCCAAAAACCTCCTGGCATCAGCTGCATGTCACCTGCTGGTCAGGTGCCCACCCTGGTGCCCAGCTGTGCTCTGGCAGGAGGCTTTTCCTTGGGGAGCAGTGGGCTTTTCATGGATCAGGCTGTTTGCCCTGACTCGTGACTCTGTTTTCCTCTGTGTGTGTCTGCTCCCCTGCTGGTGAGCAGCCAGACTGGGCTGCACTGGTTAGAGCAGAAGAGACCACAGAGCTTCTGCCTTTGCTCTTGCCTGGGTCACTCTGGTACAGGTGGCCATGGGGTTTCTGTGGGCAAAGCCACCTAAACGTGGTGGACAGAGTCTTTTCCCTAGGAAGCCAGGAGGTGCAGCTCTCTGGTTTGTGGGAGGCAAAGTCCATCTGTCACAAAGGCGCTACAGGTCAGCCCTCAGTGCCAGAGGAGGTGGAATGGCTGGGAATGTTGACTGAGTTGGAACTGAACACAAAAAATATTAATGACTCCGTGCTGTACCCAAACTTCTGTTTCTTTTGGTGCATTATTCCAAATCCTTCAAAATATTTTATGTACTTCCCGTTCTTTTATTTGCAGGCTTTGATCTGGAGAGTTTGTATTGACTTTTTCTGGTCTGAATAGGAACCATCTCCCCTGCTCCATTCATCAGCACCAGGTCCTGTGACATCTCCACATTTCCACAGTGAGGTAGGAAGACCTAATTTTCCTAAGCCTTGTAGAAGTGATTTTTGTGTTGGTGGCCCTCCTGGGATGTGTAATGTAAATCACCTGGATTAGGAGAGATGTGATTACATGTAACAGAGCTGTTCTCAGGCAGAGTTGAGGATTCTTTGTGCTCCCTGAGCTGCAGGCCTTGCTCACTCCTCCTGGCTTTGCTGAAATGCCACCTGCCTGAAGTGTTTGAGCCCCTAACTCACTGGCCTCTGTTGGCTCCTCTTATTTCCAATGAAAATGTGGTTTTTGAACAAGGCCGTTCATAGATTGAGTTTTTCCTACGTGTCTACAAAGCCTTGCTGGGCTGCAGCTCTGTCTGGGCTGGTGAAGGACCATCAGGGCTCTGTCATTTAATTATTTATGTTGACCTTAACTGTTAGTTTCTGTCATTAGAGAACAGGCCAAGTGATTAGTGCTCTTGGCTTAATCTTCTTAGCAGGAAAACTGTCCCTTGAACGTCTGTCCTAATCAAACAGCCAGAAGGAGGGATGAGGAAAGGACAGGAGTCCTGATCTGCTTCATTTTCCATGTGAATTGGGGAAAGGAAATCATATTTGGATGGTCTGTTGCAGTTCCCAAATATGAGTGCCCCAAAACGATGGTAAATGATGTGCTGGCAGAAAACACATTTTTCTGAACATGGGACAAACATCCTTTTCCTTCCTACCAGTATCCCCAGCATGAGATTTTGCACTGGAAAAATACCTGAGGTCCAACTGTAGTAATTTCATTAAAAATTATTTTTTGTGTAAATAGACTTCAGTGAGTCACTGTGAAGTACCTGCTTTTAATATATTTATATATACTTAATCATTATAAGGTCATTCATAATCTCTGGGATACTTGGTATTTCCAAACTAACCTTGTGTGATACCGATAGCAATGGAAAGATAAATGACAGGTTTCAAAAAATACTCATCAGAGTTCTCTATCTTGATGTAAGACTAAGAAGTGTAAATTTGGAGTTGGATTTTTTCCATGTATTTAGTTTTTGAGTTTTTTTATCCTTTAAAGACAGTTTTTTCCTCTTTTCTTCCTACATTTTTATCTGAAGTATTTTGTTTATAACATGATTGCACACTTCAGGTTTTTGAGAGTATCAGACTTATAAATGCAATGGAAACCTTGGGAAATCGTGTGATAGGCAAACTCTCACCTGCGCTGTGCTCTGTGTCTCAGAGGGTGCTGAGGAAAGCACCATTTAGCACCACTTTTCCCCATTTCGTTAGGAAATGTTCCAGGCCTTGGTGTTCCTTGAGGGGGTGATGGTGTTCTCCAGGGGTCACAAACTGAATCCAGAGATTTGTGGAGGAATGACAGTGCTGAAATCCCACCTCCCCTGGGGTCAGTGCTCTTGATTTTGGTAGGAGAATGAGAGGGGAGGACGATGGGTGGAGCACAGGAAGGACAGGAGAAGGTGGGACAGGAGGAGGTGAAGGGGGTTGGCACAGGGACAGTTGGAAAGATTTTGGAGAGACAACACATATGGTCAGTTGTGACTGTCTCACACTATGATGTCTTGACTGATTTTGTTGTATTGGAGATTGCAAGTTTTCTGTAAAAATGTGCAGCACCTGCAAAAGAACTCCATTGTGTCTGTGCTGCTTCCATTAATGGCAGTGGTAGAAAAAGTGGGATTGTGCTGTGGGGTTCCTGCCCAACCTCAGGGCTTCATCAGACTGAGTGGGGCAATGAAGAGGTGACACAAACTCAAAAAACCCTGGTACTGGGGTGAAAGAGAAGAGGTGGGCAGTGAACACCTCAGGGAGATTTCAGGTGATTGGTTTGAGCATCTTAGTTAATTACAACTGCAGGTTAAATTGTGCTGAAGAGACAAATACAGGCAATGAAAAGCAAGTGTGAGGTGCGTGGAAAGAAGACGAGGAGAGAGTCTCCAGAGGAGAATTACTCCTCTAATGTCCATGGGGAAATGGCTTTTGTTTAGCAGAATTGTAACTTTTAAATCTGTACAGCTGGTACCAGCAGGTACCATTTTATTTTTTCAAATAAAATTGTGAGGCTCATGTGCTTTCAGCAGAGACCCCAGGCCTTAACCAGGTGGGGGAGAAAAATCAGCAATTTTGCTTCTGTGTCAGTAGAACACATTCTCTTCACTTCCCCTGTAAAAAGGAACTTTCCTATCCATGCTGGTCAGAATGGTTCTTTTGGATCTAGAATAGACTTAGTCATTAAACTGAAGGCTTTGATTGCAACCTGGTGAGGAAAAGGCCCTTGTTCACACTGTGATACAGTTTCATAGATTTAATTATGGAGTATTATCGTAATTACCTGTTTGGTGGCTAATCACTCTTCCATGAGTGCAGAGGAAGGGGAGAACATGGGAGCAAGGCTGTATTTCAGGGTACAAGAGGGTATTTGTTACCATCTTTTTATGCACATCTTGGTCTTCTGGTATAAGAATATAACGTATTTTTAGTAACTTTCCTCTATTTTATTTCAATATCAAGAAAAACGCCTGGGAATGTATTTGCAGCTCATCACCTGGGTGATGTGCTGGCGTATGAGAGACACTTCTCATGTGATTTTCCAAAATACTTTTAACTAGCAGAAGGCTCTTTCAGAAGCTGCTGTGAAAATGTGGTTTTATTTCAGTGGCTCCAAAACCCATCAGTAGTCTAGGCATGGTCAGTAGGAGCCTAAGCAAACAGAAACATTTGGCCCTGGCACAGGGTGCCCAGAGCAGCTGTGGCTGCCCCTGGATCCCTGGCAGTGCCCAAGGCCAGGCTGGACACTGGGGACAGCCGGGGACAGTGGGAGGTGTCCCTGGGACAGTGGGAGGTGTCCCTGGGGCAGTGGGAGGTGTCCCTGCCATGGCAGGGTGGCACTGAGTGACCTTTGAGGTCCCTTCCAACCCAAACCATTCTATAATTCTGTGATTTCACCATCATTTGTTGTGTTTACAATTAAAAGTTTAATGATAAGAACTGGTGGTAGTTTAGGATAAAGTTTGAAGGGATTCTTAAGGGATTTAGTTAGTTTATCTAATTGTGGAGGTGGATTAAAGTAAGATTATCCAACACGTCATTACCAGGTACAAATTGGAGAGGTTTCCTCAGACAAGAGTTTGTTGTTGTTGTCCTCACTGAAAAATGTGGACGTGTGGCAGGTGGTGTGAGATTTTCTTCCAATTTCTCCAGCAGAGAAATAAAGTCTTAGTGTTGTGTGTCTGGTTTGTAGCTGGTGCAATCGGCTGCAGTCAGTGGGACCTCACTGGCCTTTGCCCATGGACCCCGCCAGGGTAAGAGCTGGGTACAGAGGGACTGAGGGGCTGAAGCCCCTTTCCCTTTTCCCTGCTGACATTTTTGCTTCCCAGAGGTACAAGGTACAGAGTCTTGGAGGTCAGAGAACTGGGCCAGTGACACATTTTGGGGGCAGGGAAGGGTGTCCCCAGGTGTGTGTCCACCTCACAGATGGGCACACTCAGACTGGGCATGGAGCTCTGGGGCTGGGGACATTCAGATTTCCCTAAAAATCCTGTTGACAAATAGCTAAGTTGTGCCTCTGTGATATTTAAAGCCCCCCCACCATTTACAAATAAAAATCATACAACGCAGATTATTTCAGCTTTTTCTTCTTTGATGAATTCTGATAAAAAGGCCATGCTTGGATTAAATCTCTTTATTCTCACAACCATGTGACACTTTAGGGGACAGTAACACTTGTGCAATAACGTGTCTAAGAAATGACACAGCTGAGGAGGACACCTGCAGAGGCTGTGGCCAGGGGCAGGACGGTGGCAGTGCCCGGCGCACGCTGTCCCCTGTGGCCACCACCCCTCCGGCAGGGCTGAAGGACACTGCTGGGCCGGAGCAGAGGGCCCGTCTGAATGAATCGGCTGATTTTAAAAGCCAAGCGATTTAAAATCTTTGCGGACACTGAAAGTTGTTTCTAATTAAAGCCCACGAGTAGCAGCGAGGAGTCGGGCATTAGCGGGAGCAGGGACAATGAGGACCGACCTCTCCTTCTGACCAGTCGCTGGTATTTGTTCGAGGCTCTGTAAAGACAATGCTACAACATCTTTACACACACCACCGGCTTTGTGGTAACTGTCTCCTTGGAGCCTTGGCACGGGGAAGGACACGCATGTCCCGGCATTTTCCAGGTGGCAGGATTTCCTTCTCCAGTCCCGGCGCCACGAACCCCCTCCTTTGAGCCCCGGCAGCGCTTAAAGACATCATTTGTTTTCATTATGGGCTTTTGCATCCCCGCCTTTCATTGCTGTTAATGAATTTCTAGGGTCTGATTGGGAAACAAAAGGCAAACAGAAATATAAAAAGGGCTCTGACAAAGGAGCCGGTGGAGCGCCTGACAGGCTGTGCCCCGCATGGCCACGGCTGCGGGGCTGCCACCGCCCGGGCAGCGCTGCTTAATATGCTAATCTGCCGTGGTTAACATTCCGCTCAGGTCTGGGCAGGCTCGGCAGCCGGGCAGGGCGAGGGGAAGGCGAGGGGAAGGCAAGGGGAAGGGAAGGGGAAGGGAAGGGTGTCTGCCCGGCAGCCCCCGGCCCCTCCGCGCCCCGCCGCCCTGCTGGGCACACGCGTACCTACCATCCGCGCCATCCGGAGAGCTGGCCGCCAGGCTGGAGCACGGGCGATGTGCAAAAGCCACGTATGATTGGCTCGTTCCTCTGCCTCCGCGTCCCCAAAGATTCCCACTTTAATAGACCATGTGTTTCTGCTGCTGGAGAAGCCCAGAGTGTAACGTGCCAAAATCCAGCAACAATGAAGTCAGACGGAGTTTAGCATCCAAAACAAAGGGACGGCATTTCTGTAGCTCACTGACAACACAGCAGTCACAGGATGGTTCAAATTTCCCTTTATTCTCTCTCCCCACCCAACCTCAGCCCAAGAGAAAGCCAACGTTTATTAAAATCCATCCGTTCAGGACAGCAGCTGGATGCCCAGGTTGGAAGGAAAGCTTGCTCCTGGTATTCCTGATGACCGCCACCTTTCCTGTGTGCTTGTGAGCTGCAATCCCCAGCTGGAGCAAGGGGCTTCTGATTTCCAGAATTAAGGAAGGAATCGATTCCAGAGAACAGTTTCCATGGTCAGGTCCATCAGGTCCTGCAGCCACAGGAGAACCTAATTCCTCGAGCTCCCTTTCCTTTGTTTTCATAACATCACAGTAGTTCTGGAGAGGCGTCTGGAGAATCCTCAGCTCCGGCTTCAGTCAGGGGATTTCAGAAGTTGCATTTTCAGGGCAGGTCAGATGTGGACAAAACCAAGTCTCCACCTGACACATAGGCAGACAAAGCTGTTTAAGCTCTGAATTATAGCAGAGCTCCATAGTTCTCTCTTCTGTTGTCTCATGCTCCAAGCAAGCTGCTCCTTGCAGTCCTCTCTCCTGGTGCCAAGCACGTATTCCAGCTGCAGCTCGGCAGCGCGGGGAAATTCCTTCCAAGTCCCTGGCAGAACAGTCGGCGCTTTCTCCGGAGCTGCAGCCTTGATTGTCCTTGATTATTTTATTTCTCTGGCTCTGATCCAAGATGTTCCCTGTCATCATTTCAGTGTCTTTTCTCATAATCCCTTTTCTAAACATCATCAACAATTAACTGATTCTCTCATATCTACAAACACATGCACACACACGCAGGCGCGCGCGCACACTCCACCGAGCCTCATCAGGGTCTTTTTTGCCTTTAAGTATAAGAAATTACAGCTTCTCATTAGCTGAAGAGCATGTTTTGAAAGGCTTTGTGTTTACTCACTTTGCAAGTGATGCTGGCGCTTTTAATTATTCTCCTTTTGCATATCATAAGCGAGCAGCGAGCTGCTCCAGCCAGCCCGGGCGACGCGTATTCCCAGGAAGGCAGGAGGAAGGGATCGCGTTTTACCTCACTGCTGCTGCTTTCTTCCCTTTCTGTCAGCCAGCCAAGGAATCCCCCCAAAGCTCTTACGTAGCAGATACCAAAACCGTGAGTCACTTTTCACTCCCGAAGCAGTAAGTCCATCGCATCCCTGTGCAGAAGGGCGAGCACAAGGCTGGAATGTCTCCAGGCTGCCGGCGTGCCCCGGCACCAGTTCTCCAGCGGTGACTTTGTTTTTCCTGCTCTCGCTTTTTCTCCTCGGCTCTCCAGTCTCTTCATTCCTTTTCATGCCATTCCCATTTTCTTCCTTCCTTCCTCTCCATCCGTCTCCGTTGCTGCCAGCAGCAAACCCAGCCAGGTCTGGGTCTCTCTCGCCTTCCGTAGGGCTTTTTTCTCCTTTTCTTTCTTCCCCTGTATCTGCTGCAGCCTTTGGCTGCTCACTCTGCCAGGTTGGATCACCAAAGACACAGGACTCGCTCACAATGAATAATCAATACAGATATTGATCTGCGGAAAATGTTTGTAAATTCCTGAAAGGGGAATGGGGAGCAGCGGGACAGGGAGGCTTGTGGGGGACGACAGGGTGCTCCGGGCTGCAGGCAGAGCCTGGCCAGAGCCCACATCCTGCCGCCTCCGAGGTGACGGGTGCTGGAATGCGCGCGGGCGGCGGCGGGTGCGTGCGGGGGCTTCTGTATTTTCATTTCTCTACAGCTGCTTCCCCCGAAGAATCGGGAGGCGAGCAGCTGAGAGGCCCCGTCGGTGCCATGCCTTGGCTGCGCTCCAGCACTGTTTTGTTTCCATCATCACACGCCACTTTGAAATTTGCATAAATACAAGGGTTATTTTCCCTCGTGCCTCCAAAAAGGTTTAAGAAGGTGGGAAAGTGTTTCCGTAAGGAGAGATGGCTGGGTTTAGTCATCATTTTCAGGATTTACTTTCTAATCCATGTATTTGTAAGAAAGGGAAGCAGAGATGAAAATAAAGGGCGATAAGAAGGACATGGAGAAGACAGAAAAGCTGTTTGAATGTAGAAGAGCCTTGGATCGCAAAAACACCCCTGTTCTCCAGTGGGGATCTGCTTGTGTTTGGTTTGTGTGGGTGGAGAGCCAACTCAGACCTCTCCATCCAGGACTCTTCCCATCTCCCTGTGGAGAGGTCTGCCCTGGTCAGGAGCTGGGGATGGTCATGGAGTTACAAGATTCTGTCAAGGCTGGAGTCAGGCCGTCTTAAGAGGATCCTGAGCTCATCCTCAAGAACCACATCCCACGTGCCTGTGTGGTGTGTGGAGCACATGTGTAGGCAGTGACATTCGCCCAGGGTGTTCCTGGCATGGTCAACCTCACTCCTACTGCAGGAGTGTCCTTCTTGTGTCTCTTCCACCTCATCTCTCTGGTTTTCTGTCTTTCTGGGGAAAGGCACATGCTGAAGGTGTCAGTAGACACGGTATTGGGATCATTGAGAGTTCAGCCCCTTTCTAATGCTTGAGGTCAGCAATGGAGAGCCCAAGGCCTGCGCGGGGGGCCATGGGGTGTGTGCAACACCGGCCAGGCCAGGTGGCTGTGCAGTGCCATGGTCCTACCCCGGCCCAGGGCTGCCCGACGTGCTGCTGGCCAGAGCAGCCAGCGGGACATTGTGGGGACAGCTGCTGGCCAGAGCAGCCAGCGGGGTGTTGTGGGGACAGCCCCTGGCCAGAGCAGCCAGCGGGGTCAGCCCCATGCCAGAGCAGCCAGCAGGGCGTTGTGGGGACAGTTCCTGGCCAGAGCAGCCAGCGGGACATTGTGGGTACAGGCCCTGGCCAGAGCAGCCAGCAGGGCCTTCTGGGGACAGTTTCTGGCCAGAGCAGCCAGCGGGACATTGTGGGGACAGCCCCTGGCCAGAGCAGGCACTGCCCTCAGGTGTGCAGAGCCCTGTGGTGCCCTCGTGGATGGTCACCCTGCCCTCCCTGCCCTCTGCAGTGCCACCCCAGGCCGGTGGCCCTGGGCAGCCTGTGATAGCCATCTCGGGCCAGGATGCAATTCCCGCAGATGCAATTCCCGTGGCTGCCAGCCTTTATCAGCCCACGCCAGCAGCGAGGAGGCTGAGCGCCTTCATTCTCTCTCCAGCTCCTGATTAGCTCCTGCAATCCAATTAGCAGAGGCATTTATATCACAAGGGGCTGAGGTGCCCCTGCTCATCACGGCGGCTCAGAGCCAGTCATAAATTCTCCCGACACTACAGCTTTCCTGTGACATGGATTAATTACAGCTCTGGGCCTCCAAGAGCAGGTTTGCAAATGAAGGTGCCCGTGCAATAAGAGTTAGGGAAGACAAAGCAGGAGTTTCCTGTGCGTGAGGGCTGAGGGAGCCATGTGCAGGCTGGCCCAGGGCGGGGGCACCTGTGGGCGAGGGGCTGGGGGCAGGTGGGCAGAGCAGGAGCTTTATTAAACGTGCTTGGCCAGGGGATGTTATGAGTCTGTGCCTGTGGCCATAATGAGAAATTCTTCATAACCTCCCTTTGTATGCTGTGCTGCAGTGCAGATGCTGAGAGTGAAGCTCCGAGAGCCTTAATAAAATTACATTTTCCCACTTGAGATGTTGCAGGCGCTGGCTGGTGGCGCAGCCCGGGGAGGCGCCGGGCCCTCGGGAGGATTTGGCGTTGCAGGGAGCAGTGCTGCTCTCAGGGCACGGCCACCTTCTCTCTCCTCTTCCTACAACCCGCTTTTCTCTGATTCCTGTGCTCCAGAAACAGCCGTTTCCTGGCTCCCTGGAGTCAGCCCTGGGGCCCTCTGGCCGTGGTGTCAGCCCCACAGAGGAGGATTTGCTGCGGCAGTGGGGAGCGGGTTGAAACAGGTTGTGGGAGAACCCCCAGGAGGGTGGCAGGGCTGGGGACACTTGTGTCCTCATACACCTGAGTGCCATAGCTGTCTGTGTTTCTCCTCCACGCCGGTGCCCATGCAGCACCTGACTCTGCCTTTGGGTACCAACCATCACCCCTTGTTTCGTCTGTGTGGCTGTTCCTTTGGGGACGTGTCTGTCACAGTCTGCTGAGCTGGGCTCTACACAAGCCTTGGATCTGTTTTCCCAATCATGTGCCAATTTAACAATTCATCTCAGTTCTCCATCCATCAATCAGTTTTTAATTTATGTAGCAGTCAGTGGTTTTGTTAAGTTACCAGGCGTTTCCCTCTCGCCTGTTATTGAAATATAATTACTTAAGAAATCCACAAACTTACCTTTGAAATGCGTGGGCAGATGGGAATTTTAAAGGCAGGAGGATGCATATTAAATTTAGTAGCATGTCAGCTCCATTTGATCTATTTACTCTGGGCTGCTGACATCTTCTGTGTAAGCAAACGTGGTTCCTGCTGATAAAAGGGGTTGGGTTGGAGTTGGTTTGTTTGTTTTGAACAGTGAAGGTGGCAGTGTCCAAAATACAGCCCTGCCTGTGGAACAGTCATTTTCCCATTGAAGGGAAATAGTGGTTGATCTTTCAAAACAAGAAATCTTTCTGCTTTTGTATAATAACAAACCCTGCGTTTCCTGAGCAGCACAGTCATTGTTTATGGTCACACAAAAGAACTCATTCCCCAGGCTGATCTCTGCCAACCTGCAGATGGACAACTCCAGACTTGAGGTGGGTTGATGTGGGAGGAGACAAGTCGTGAGACCTCACAGATCCCTACTCAGCTGAGGTTTGTGTATCAGTATTTATCATACAACCCCAGCGTGGTTTGGGTTGGGAGGGATCTTAAAAGTTCATCCAGCTGGAACCCCTGCCGTGGGCAGGAGCACTTTCCACTGGACCAGGTTGCTCATTTATCCTTTTATATATATTTATATTATTTATATATTTATATTTATATTGCTATAACAGCACTTCATGTCTGAATTTGGGGATGGGATCACCAGGCTGTGAGATCCCAACGTTCCCTCTGATCAGTCGGGTCTGTGGATCTCAGACAGAGCTGAGGGTTTGGTCCTGTCTCACGTTTCCTTGACTTCGTTCATTTTTGCATCCCACACCTGATGTGTCATTGCTTTGGTGAGACTTGTTGTTGCTACACATTTGTTTTCATGAGTAGAGCCAGGATTTTCATTCACTACTCTGTGGTTGGACTTCTGCAATGGCTTTCCTCCACGTTCCAGTGGGCCATTAAATGCCACTGAAATTATTTGTTTCTAACAAAAGTCTGACATGAGCTTCCCTCCTGGTCCGAGTGAAATGACAAAACAATCTTCTTGCAACGTAATATTTTTGTAGTTATTTTCTTGATTAAAACTGCTTGAAAATATTTTGTCAAATTTCCCTTCTGACCCCCACAAAAATGTCATTTAAACAAAACTGATAAAACACCTCCCTACAAACATTTTGGGTTTTTTTTCCCAGAGCTACTCAAAGGTAATCAAGGTGTCTTGCTCCTTTATGTTGTCTGATTTAATATTTTTGTTTCAAGTGTACTGTTTTGTTCCAAGTTTTCATATGATTTGTCACATTGCCCTGTTTGTTCCCTTATGGAGCTGTTTAACTGCTGGTGATGAGATCAGTGAAGCACTTTTTAACAAAAAAGCACTTTGATGGTTTTTTAATGGAAAGAGAGTTTTAAAAACAGTATCCAAGTGATGTCAAAGTAGAATCTGTGACAATTCTGCTTTAAAGAAGTAAATGAAGTTTGGTTTAGGGGATTTGCCCTCAGAGGAAGGCATAGTGGGGTGTGCAGTCAGCTCTGGGATCCTGGCTGATCCTGCAGCACCTTCACGGAGTCCCATTTCTGCCCTTCCCCTGGAAAACCTGGTCCTCAGCCCGAGCAGGCCAGACCTGGTCCTCTGTGTCCTGTCGAGGTCCCCCTGTCCCCGTGCCCTGGGGCTGAGACACAGAGCTGCCAGCCCTGGGTCCTCCATGGGAAGTGGTGCTGCACCTTCAGCTCCATTCACCCTCACCCCCTCAGTCAGTACAAGTGTTCTCCTGATGGGTGACTTTATTCTTTTATAAAAATTGTCCTGCTCCAGTTCTTCCTGAAAAATACAGTTTAGAGGGAGTATTGTCAAAAATTCCGTCTCTCTCTATCTACTTTATTATCCCCTCATTTTTTTTGTCATTTAACTCCAATTATGGGATGCTAAGTGCTTTTGGAAATTTCATTGTTAATATCTTCTTACAGTGCTATTAACGTAAATCAACGTTAATAGTGTCCCAGCAAGTATAAAAGCAATCAAAAATTCAGTACTCACGAATCATTCTGTAATTTCAGCATAAAATGTTAATAGAAATAAAATCCAATACCATAAAATATCAGCAAATTCAACTTTAAATACATGTGATGAATGACTTTACCATTCTACAGCATCCCGTGGATTTTTGCAGCAGGAAGCCTCTTCTCAGCAAAGGTCCTGCCCCATCCCTGCCTCCTCCCTTACCTTCCCAGCACAGGCTGTGCCCAGGACTTGACGTTTCCAGAAATGAAAAATCCATCCTCACTTACCATGTGGCATCTGTATGCAGGTGTTTGGTGGTAATAGGAAGGATTACCTGGAATCTGTTAACTTATTCCAGCTAATAGAAACTCCCTGCTCCTTTATTGCCGTCAGAGAGCTCCAGCTGCATTTACCTTTTATTGAGATTGGGATTTTCTGACTGACAAATCTTTTAAATTGGAATTTAGTTGGTGAAGATCCGTGAGTTATTTCAAGGAAACTGCTAGGAGAACGGTATAGATTTCTCAAGAAATACAACTGTTGGCCTAAAAATTCAACTTAAAATTACCATGAAAAGGAAAACTGAATCCCTGGAGTGCTACCTGAACAAGTGTTGGGTATTTAACCTCTGATTCATCACCCTGCCAGGCTAGAATCTTTTGATGTTATGTTTTTTTTTAATTCCCTTCTTTTAATGGACTTGGGCTATTTGTGCTGCAGCCTTTAAAAACAGGTTCGAGACCCTTTTGCTGGCAGAGGTGGGTACAGCACCTGCAGGCAGTGCAGGGGTGGCTCTCGTTTCTCTCCCTCACCAGACAAGAAGCACCACACAAGTCTGGGATTTCTGTGATCACAGAAGATGAAAGTGACAGTGTGATGTCTATAAAGGGTGTTTATTTGAGCAAGGATCATCTGGTCATTACACAGATTCCTTTTCAGTTCTTATTCCCTTTCCCCATTATCTTGGTGTAATGTCTGTGTTCCTAGCCTCTGGACTGGGCCTTTTCTGCTCTCTTGGTTCTCTTTCTCCTTTCTCCCTCAATTCACGTGGGATTTCTCACCTGCAGATCTCTGTAGAGTTTTACAGACCCTTTGAAGACAGAGGGGAATTTTTGTGACATTTAGAAAATACTTACAAGATGTTAGGAGAGTTTCTGGAATCTCTCAGTATCTCATAAAGGCTATCAGCAGCTGAAGTGTTCTATCGTGGCTGTCTTTGTGCTTGTCCCCACAAGAATCAGGCAAACCAGAGACAATAACTTTCAGTTATTCCATTTCGGGTACCTGTTGCTCTGGAAAGTTCAGCTGAATGATCGAGAACTTGTTTGGATCCTTATATCTTACTAATTCTTTCATCTAGAATTTCTAAAAGAAATTTACATTATAATAAATCAAACCTACCCATTTGTGTAAGATTAATTCTGGTGACACAGAGAATTACAAAATCCATCTTAGAATGGAGTTCTCTGGTCACTGTAGACAAGTGGCCAGTGGCAGGCAGCTCAGGACTGCTGACAATCTGTCAGGGCAGCTGCACAGCTGGGCCTCAGGGGCAGTCACCTCACCTCAGGACTGTTTTCAGCACCTGAGCTGATGTGTCATCCGACCTGTAAACATTCCCTGTTATTTATTGCCGGCTCAATGTGGAATTTTTTCCTTTCTAAATGAATCTGAAATCAAAGGCTTTATTCTCTGGCAGAGCGACACCATTTCTCTTGAATTCAACCAATGTTGAATCAGCCCTAAAGCACAGAAGCTTGGAACCTGCAGCAGCACTTTTGTTAAAGTTTCAGTTGAAAATCATCCTGATTGAGGTTTTTAAGATACTATTAAAAATCTTATAACATTTCCTTTAATTCCTCTTCCCCTATTTCCTGTCTTGTGCCGAAGTGGGAACTTTGCAGGTTCTGGTCTCACCTGTAACAGATCACGATGCCATATGGATACTAAGGGAAAAACTATATTTTTCAACTACTTTTTTCAAAATTAGTGACTTCAGCAAAGATCCAGTGGGGAGGGATCAATGTACTGGCTCTTTGCCATGAAATCACAGGAGCTTCACTCCAGAGCAGAGGGAGCTGAGGGACCGCAGGGCCCTGCTGGCATCCGGGATGCTGAATCCTGCTCTCTCCTACTCAGGAATCTCAAATGCTGCCTTTCTCTTGAGTACAGCTGAGAGCAGAGCCCTGCCAACATTGCACATTTGGCTTCGTAAAAGGAGAGTTGGAGGGAATCCTGCTGTAGTCGTATTTACAAGGTTGGTGAGAGGAAACATTCCCCATATTCAATGAAGTAATGTTAATTAAACATCAGGACAAGAAAACACCAATACGAAAAGATAAAAAATATGTGTTTGACAGTATTTCAGCAGTAAGATGCTCTGTCTGAGACCCCTCAGCTCACAGTTTGTGTGTGCCTTTTGCAGATGGTGCTTCAGAAACCCCAGCCTCAGTGAGGGGACGTGGATCAGGAGTTGTGTTGCTTTGGGGCCTCATCCTCCTCTGCCAGAGCTGCCTGACTGGAGGAGCCCTGGGAGCTTCAAATCACTGCTAATTGTTCCCATTTCTTGTGCTTAATGGGTGTTTGTGAGGAACTGAGTTCTTGCAGTCAAAACACACATCTCTGTGAACTTTTTTGAGTAGGATTTAGTGAAAAATAGCATTTTTCCAGATGTTTCAATCCTTTCAAGTGTGCCCTGTGGCCCTGTTGGTAACTGAAGACCTTGGGCGTTGTTTAACTTTTATTTTAAGAATACATTGGCTCCTCTTTGCTGTGGGAGAGCGGTGAGGTGCCTGTGAAAAACAAGATTCACTTTTCACGTAGATTTTAAGAAATTGGTTTAATAAAAGGTAAGACAATTAGGAGATAAGGAAAAAAAGCAAAGTACGGCCGGCCGGGTGACTTGGCATTTAGCCAAGTCCACACCCTGCTATTTCACAGGCTTTCTTTAAATACCCTTTCTGTTGTATCAGTCTGTTGAATATTCCTATTTTTCCATGAACTAGTTTCCATATTCCAGGGACTGTTTTGCATGGCCCCTCCTTGGGTCCGCCTTTTAGAGCTGCGTGTTTCTGGGCTGTGTCTTCATTATCACCTCCAGCTTGGGCCTTGGTCCGTGCTTCCTTCAGATGGGAGATGCTGATAGCTGGTGTATCAATGGCAGAGTCTTCTTTACATGGTCACTGGATGTTATCCCAGCCAAACAGTTTAAGCATACTATACCACTACTACCACTCTGCCTAATTTTCTTTACTAACAGCAGAAATAAAAACTTATATCCTTACCACAAAGTTATGAATCGTATAGCACACATCTTGCGAAAAGCCAACTTTATAAGAGGCATTTATCACATGGCCGAGTGAGGAGTGTGTGCACAGGGTGACCCCAGCCCTGGTGCCAGGCTGGGCACAGGAGCAGCTCTGGAGGTCCCAGCGCCCGCACTCCGCTCCCGCGGGACGAGCTTTCAGCGCCAGAGATCTCCATATTAGAAGGAGGCAAAAGAAACAATCTTTAATCCTTTCAAAGCCCAATAATATTATGTATATTGACTGAAGCCCTATGGAGTGGGCCTGGCAGGGTTTTTCATTACTGCGCACGCTGTAGCCTAGCTACCTTTGAAAAGTAACCAATATCGAGAGCCACTTGACATTTGCAAAGGATTATGGGTGTCCTCTCCATCTCTTCTCAAGTTCCCAAATTTACAATGGTCTTAATTTAAAAGTTAAGCCGGGGGATCAGTTGCTTAGTCTGCTGCTGGGCTGCCCTTTAAGAAAGGAGAAGAGAAAGGAGAGTGTCTGTGCGTGCCTGCACAGAGGGAGAGGTGGGGAGCGACCCCGGCGCGTCACCCGCCCTCTGTCCCCGCTGCCATCGTGGGAGAGCCTCTGCAGCAGGGCTGGGAGCGCTGGGATTCGCTCCTGCAGGTGCTGCTGGAGTGCAGGGAGCAGCAGCAGCTGGTAATGAGTTGGTGAAAATGAAAAAGGGACATAAGTAGCTTCTTTAGCAAATCCCCTGGAAATGACATGGAGCCTCTGGGATCGATCGGATCGATCCCTCCAAAGGCTGCAGGCTCCTCTCCTCCGACTGCCAGTGCAGGGAAAACCACAGTGTTATTATCAGCAAAACTCACAGGAAAGCTGCCAGGAGGGCAGTGCTCTGGGTGCTCTGCTCCATCCCCGTGCCAGCAGCACCGGGCCCAGGGAAGGGACTGTGCAGGGAGCGTCCCTCTGCTGGGGGCGTCCCTGAGCCAGGAGTGTCCCTGTGCTGTGACCATCCCTGTGCCGGGACCATCCCTGTGCCAGGACCATCCCTGTGCCAGGACCATCCCTGTGCTGGGACCATCCCTGTGCCAGGACCATCCCTGTGCCAGGACCATCCCTGTGCTGGGACCATCCCTGTGCTGGGACCATCCCTGTGCCGGGACCATCCCTGTGCCGGGACCATCCCTGTGCTGGGACCGTCCCTGTGCTGGGAGCGTCCCTGTGCTGGGACCATCCCTGTGCTGGGACCATCCCTGTGCTGGGACCATCCCTGTGCCGGGACCATCCCTGTGCCGGGACCATCCCTGTGCTGGGAGCGTCCCTGTGCTGGGACCATCCCTGTGCTGGGACCATCCCTGTGCCGGGACCATCCCTGTGCTGGGAGCGTCCCTGTGCTGGGACCATCCCTGTGCTGGGACCATCCCTGTGCTGGGACCATCCCTGTGCTGGGAGCATCCCTGTGCTGGGAGCATCCCTCTGCCAGGAGCATCCCTGTGCCGGTCCTTGGCACAGCCACACTGCCAGGGCACAGCTGGCACTGCCCTCCTGCTCCCAGCTGAGCCTGGGCTTGTCTGCCAGGCAGCCCTGGGCCTTGGCTGGGAGCTGGGAGCAGGATCCCATCCTGCAGAGAGAATAAAGGGATGGGATGAGGAGGAGCTGGGAGCAGGATCCCGTCCTGCAGAGAGAATAAAGGGATGGGGCTGGGGGCAGATGGGGGTGTGCAAAGGCTCTGACAGTGCTGAGTTCCCACCATCACGTGTGTGCTGTCATCAGCCAGTGTTGCTGGTTTGCTCTGTAGCACTTTCTGAGGCTCCTGTCCTTGGTTCCATATCCATCTGCAGCACGGTCTGAGCTGTCCCAGCCCGTTCCTGAGCAGCCCTCGAGCTTCACACAGCCATGGGGGATGCTGGCAGGGAACCCCAGTCCTGCAGCTGCAGCTTTGGTGTCTCAAAGGGAAACAGTCCTCAAACCCAAACTGCTGTACTTCCTCCAGAACTCTGCAAAATAGGATCAGGAAAGTTTTACTCCGAGCCTTATTTTGAGAAGAGTGGTCTTAAATCTCCCAGTCACATCCCTGAGTTCAAGGGGCCTTTCCTTGAAGAACTCAACGTTTCTTTGTTTATGTTTCTATAATCCTGTTGGGGGAAAGGGGCAATAAATTAGTTTTATTACATCTATCTTGAGAAGTGCACAGGCCAGGCTCAGATATCCCATAGCAGGTGTGCCCAGTGCTCTGTGGGATCATGTAAGGGCATGGCCTGGGATGGGGGAGGCTGGGGGCACCCCAGGGACCCTGTGCTGGCAGATGGGCTTCTTTGGGTGCATGTTGTTCCAGCGGGGGTCACCCCAGCTCTTTGAACCCTCCTGTTGGAATCTTCAGGCTTTGGTGCAGCTGCACCCGAGAAAGGGAACGGCTGGGACATGTTACTGGCATTTGTTTGGGTTTGTGCTCCTCAAACTGTGATCCTTTGGCTCTTTGGGGCACAGTATTTAATCTAAAGTGCATCATTAGAGAGGTGTGTTGATATAACTGTGTGCTGTGCATATAGCCTCTATCACATGGATATGAGGATATTTATTTTACCCACTGAAAGTTTGCCAGTTTGTGGAAAGCCCTAATTCTCAGGAGTTACAGGCATTGCTGCTTCCACAGAATCAATTAAACCAACATCAGCTTAGCGTTTCGGAATCACAGATCTTAGAGGACTTAGACGTGGCCATATGTGACCTTCAGTGCAAAACTGTACATTTTGAAATATGATAGTTGAGGAATATGAAATAAAACTGTGAAATGAGCTAAAGTTAGAACAGTGTTAAGAAAATATATGTAACAGTTGTTGTCTCAACAGTTTATGATAGAAAAAGTAGGGAGAGATCAGCCACTTCAAATTCATAAACTATTAAAATGAACACACAGTACTTCTAAAAATTTTAGTGTCTGGAATATTTCATCAATTTTGGATGCGTTTTCTTTCCCTTCACAATGAACTGAATGGATGGGCTCTCTCAACACCAGTACCTGAGAGGGTGTAGGACATTGCTGTGACCTGCTGAGACACTGCAGGAACATGCAGGGCTGCAGAGGTGTCTGTCAAAAACCTGCTGGGGCTCCTCACAAGATGGGCTTAAACCAACACATTCCCACGAAGCATTTCATGTCTGACAAATCTCATGGGAAAATCTCTGGATCTCTGGGGGCTGCAGAGCCGTGCTCAGCCCCAGCCCGGGACCAGAGCTCAGCCCGGGACCAGAGCTCAGCCCAGGACCAGAGCTCAGCCCCAGCCTGGGACCAGAGCTCAGCCCCAGCCCGGGACCAGAGCTCAGACCAGGACCAGAGCTCAGCCCCAGCCTGGGACCAGAGCTCAGCCCCAGCCCAGGACCAGAGCTCAGCCCAGGACCAGAGCTCAGCCCCAGCCCGGGACCAGAGCTCAGCCCCAGCCCAGGACCAGAGCTCAGCCCAGGACCAGAGCTCAGCCCCAGCCCAGGACCAGAGCTCAGCCCCAGCCCAGGACCGGAGCACGCCACGCTGCCGAGGGGAGAGGCAGGAAAAGGCCAAGGTCACTCATGGCAACAAAGGCCAGGACAGCACAGTACAGCAGCGTTATAACCTTTCTGAAGGCATGAAAATACAGTTGCAGTTCTGTACTTTCTAAACCACTTGATTTCTAAGTCCCAGGCAGGCAGGAGCACCGAGCTGTGCTCTGACTGCTGCCCTCTGAGTAGCCCAGTTAATCCAGGTCTGCAGGGGGAAATAAGATGGAAGATGCTATGGAAGAGCTAACAGAGCTTCACTGATAATTCATTTCTTTACTTTTACTGGTCATCTTCTTTCTGGTTGTCTTGTGGTCAGTTCACTGGCCGTGAAAACTCGGCCTTGTGGGGGCATCCTGCCTTGGTTTTTGTTGTACTTTTAGAAGGAAAGACCTCTCAATATGAGTCTTTGATTTGGAAAACAGTGACAGCAGAGATATTTCCTCTTAAATCTGAGTGTGTGTTTAGGATACAGCCTGAAAGTCTGTGTTGTTTCAGTCTCTGCTCAGATTTGCTGTTTGGGGCTGGTCTTGCAGCAGTCTGCTGCTGGCTGTCCCCAGGGAAGCTCAACTGAGATGGTACTGAGGGGTAAAGGGATTTCACCACACAAGTACGAGTGTAACAGAAATCTGTAACCACAGGACGGCCAGATTCTCATGGCAAGTGACCCAGATTTGTATTTTGACTCTGTGGACGGTATCATGAGAGACTCAAGGCAGGATTAGAGCTCCTTTCACTGAGCACTGGCGGATTTCCTACAGAAATCCCTGCGTGCAGCTCCGAGGAGCTGGCAGACCTTAGGGTGTGACACATCAGGGTGGTGTGGTCAAGGTGAGCACAGCACTGCCACCTGCGACTGCTCGGAGCTGCTCAGACTGGCAGAGCTGTGGAGAAGGCCTGGAAGAAGCAGCATTTGCTGGCCTCAGTGTAAGAGAAGCTCTCTGTAGTTCCTGTCCCTGCTCACGACGAGGCTGCCTTCTCTTACCACCTGCTGCTCCTCAGACCAGTGGCTATCTCCAGTTACAACCAAAATAGCATTAGTTCAGCTGCCCTGTGAGGGACATGCATTATTAGTTTCTTGGGGTCTAGCCATACACTTCACAGTCCCTTATTAGCTGTATGCGAGACTAATTTTGGGGGTACAAATTCGCTCTAATTCAATTTGGCTAAGAAAAACATCTTGATATGATTCGCCTGCAGCTGCTCAAATTTCCTCCTTGACTATCAAGTTTGTCAATTTGTCATCTTTTCTGACGAACTTGTTGCCTACCTTTGGTATCTCAAGTGAACTCCATGATCTCACCCTGAGGTGTTAAGAATCGCTGAGGGCTATCAGAACTTGTGTAAATTACAGCGATGCAGACAGCACGTTGAAAAATCAATAAGTAATGAAATAGTACTGCAGTGAAGTAGCCAAGAGAGCAGTGGGTGAAAAAATCCCAAGGACTCAGTTTCATTTTGTCAAAGTATAAAAGATAATGTTCTGCTGTGATGCTATAAAATCATCCCCACTGGCCAAAGAAAATTGAAATACGAAAGAGCAGCGCGGAGGCGCGGGTGCGCTTCCTCCCGGATCCCGCGTCCCCCTGCCCTGCTGGCAGGGGTCTGGGCAGGCACTCACTGCTCCCACGGAGCTGCACCTGGCTCCTCTGCCTGCCTGGGCTGTGCACTAATGTCAGCTCATGCCAAGTGTTCTTTAAGCCTCTTTCTAATTCCCAGTAATCCTCACATCTACCCATCCAGTTATCTTCTATGGGCAGGCTGGGAAACACCAGCAGAACATTTTCCCTGCAAAGGCAGCACTCCATGGTGCCTTCCCAGGGTGCTCTAGGGGACTGAGCATGGGTTTATGTCAGCCTTGAATTTTATCTAGGAAGGTCCTTCTTAGCTGGAGACAGCACATTTCTGAAATACCATTTTCGACAGAAATATGAATTGCTCTGTGGGCAGGTGAATCCACAAGGCCCTCGACTCGCTCTGTCCATTCCATGGCAATACCCCCAGCTCCTTCCATCTCTCTGCAGTGTTGGGACCATGTGTTGGGGCAGCCAAGAGCTGTGCTGGCCACATGGGCTCCTCTCCCTGGGAGCACTCCAAGCTCCAGCCCTCCTCAGTGGGGTCCCCGTGCCCACACTGCTTCCTCCAAGCAACAACACCCACAGTCACGCAGAAGGTCTCCAAGGCTTTCCTCTGCTTTCATTCTGGCTGGAATCAGCCAAGCTGGGCATGAGCTGGGAGTGGCCAGACAGGCAATCTTGCTTCCTAAGTCCTTAGACAATCAGAATCAAAAAGAGTTGGCTCCAAAAGGAGAAGAAAAGTATTGAACCGAAACAAATTTTCCCAAGCTGGATGTTGCCAAGAGAGTCTTTTGCTTGAATCTATAAACTATGAACTTTTCTCAAATGAATTCTTCAAGTTGATGAGTTTTTTCCCCGCTTGGATATGTAAGATAGTTAAAATGTATTTAAACAAAATGAATGACTGAAATACCACTAAATTAAATACATCTTCTAAAAGATAAACCAGCATTTTGTGTGAAGAGAAAGTCCCCCCACTTCAGCCTCTCTGGCTAATCAGCCTATTACTATTATCCTCTGTAGATCTGTGAAAGGAATGAGGTTTAAGAGACACCAAACTGCTCTTTGATCCCAGGGGACCAGAATGCCAGGTTGGATAATGGTCCTGCACAGATTTTCTCTGGATGTTTTTGCCTGTATTTTCTGCCTGCTGCTTGGAAAAGTAGGTTCTGTGTTGGCTTCTGGAGGAGCCTCTGCCAGAGCAGCCAGAGAAATACAGTCCCTGGAAAAGGAGGAGGGAAAATGGTTCCCTTAATGTGCACAGATGATGTCCTTGATAAGGATTAATGCTTGCTGGGTAGGCAGGCACGGGACTGAAGAATCCTGCGGGGAGTCCGGGCGTGCCGCGGCTGTGCCGGGCAGTGCGCAGGGTTGGCAGGGTGCTGGTTCCAAGTCATTGGTTCCAATCACCTCCACAGACCATCTGTGCCTTGCTTTAACCTTCCATGATTTTGTTTCATTAGGGGGGAACAGGAAATGAACAGCTGCTCTCGCTGCAGCCAGAGTTGTCTCGAGTGGGATGGCGGCAGCTCCCGGTTTAGAGATTCGGCAAACCCGGGTTGGGTTTGAGTGAAAAGAGCCCATTAACTCCAGTGACTCTGGAGAGGGCCCTTTGTTCCTTCCCAAGTTGTTATGGGTTACAGAACTCAAAAGCCTCTTTTCTTGTCCATTATGAACACAGTGCAATGAATCACTGTGTTTAGCATGGACACTTTGGAGCATTCCACATACTGCAGGACTGTTTGCAAGGAGGGAGCGTGGAAATACTTGGGATATCTCAAGGAATTTGATGGAGCACAATAGGTGCCCTTGGCAGCAGAAGCATTTCTTTACACGTGAACATCCTATTGGTGTAAATCTAGAACAATCCACAGTGCATTCAGTACACAACCTCAGAGGAAATGTTTGTGATTCAAGGAGGGGTGCAGCTCTTGGCCTCCCCACACTGTCAGACACAGCCTGTGGTGCCAACACTGCTGTGTTCCCTGCACACACCCTGAAGGGCTGCCCTGTCCTGCCCTGGGGACTCCCATTGGGGTGCACAGCTTCCCTGCCTTTTCCCATCACCCTGGCCAGCCTTCTGCTGCCCCTGTGAACTCCAGTGGGGTCTGACCAGTGCTCCTGTCCTGGCAACTCAACCTGAGACACTCAGTGCTGGTAACTCCACAGCACCAACACCTGGAGTTACACTTCCCGTTCTGAAATGCTGCTTTTACCTTTGTCTGGCATAAACCACTTCAGCTGGAAATTCTCCATGTCTCCTGTAAGTGCCATTTTGATGGTCTGTGTATTTTTTTCCCCACCAATCAAATTGTTGATTCCTTTAAAGAAAAAAAATGAGTCAGAGATACAATAGTTAGTTTATATTAAGGAATTCTACCAAATTTTTCCCCAGAAATCTCCAGCCCAGATTTCAACTGTGACATTTGGCAGAAGATGGATTTTGCATTAGGGATTTGTCTTTGGTTTACCCCCACTGTAACCTTTAAAGAATGTTCCAAGTCCTGCATTTCTCAGGTGTGCAGGAGGATGGGATTAGACAAACAGGTGTCCAGGAGACTCCATTCCTGGTGGGCACACTTGGGCAGAGGTTGAGTTTGTCCCTGGGTTTCAGGTCACAGCTGGTGCCTGCAGTACCCCAGTGAGGTGCTTGTGGAAGGGTGTGCAGTGCTCCTGAGAATTTCTGTGGGTTTGGTGGTTCCTGTTTGGTGTCTCTGCTCCACGATGGAAGCTACAGAATGGCACTGGGCTTGGCACTTACTTCCCTGTGGGAGGGAAAAACCTCCAGTGTCCATGTGAGCCGGGCTCCAGGCAGCACACAGGGCACTTTGCTGGGGACACAGGCTTGTCACCAGCAGAGGAGGGGACAAGGTAAGGCCATCCATGCCTGGCTGTGCACTGAGAGAGCTGGAGCGTGTGGCAGCACTGCCTTCCCCAGGATCAGGGCTGGCAGCAGCAGGAGGAGCCCCAGGCGGACCATCTGCCTCGGGGGAGGAGGAGGAGGGAGCTGGTGTGAGCCAGGCAGGCTCCTGCATGGGCAGGCATGTGCTGGGCACGGCGGTGACACGGGACACGCGGGGCGGGCACCGCTGCTGGCACTGCTGCTGGCACTGCTGCTGGCACACCATGGTGCTGTGAGCAGCATCCAGAGGTGGCCCATCCAGGCCAGTCGGTGGTTCCTGGGCTCTGAGTGACCCCTGCTGGGGCCAGCACGAGGGAGGAGGAGGAGGAGGAAGGACCAGGGGTTGAGGTGCAGGACGTTGCTGGCTGCAGGACCCCTCTTTTGTCTGCTTCACAAGTTGGAAGTAGCAAATCAGCCTAAGAAAAGGAGAAGAAAGGATTATTTAATGGTTAAGATGATTGAATGCTGCCTTGGAAAACTGATTGTTTTCCCTTCCTTTGCCACCTTTTCTCCTTTGTGATGCTGGTTAATTCACTTCAACCTAACTTTTCACAGACTGTTACTAATTGGGTATTCTTCAGTTTCTTCATGGTTCATTTGAGATGCAGGGCTCTGAATTTGTACTCAACTGCTACTGAAAACCATTTTGGACACATAAGGAGTGATCTGAGAAAACAGTTTGTAGACCTCTCTTAATTAGACATCCACAGTTAGAAGATACATTTCCTTTAATCACTATAGATCTCAGCTCCGCAGTCGGTGCAATAGAGGTAATAATAGCACCTTGGATCACAAGGGATTTGAGGAAAAGCTTACAAGGAATTTAATAACTTGGACATCAGAGCAGCATTTGAGTTGTATAAAGTAAATAAAGGGAGCCATGCATTGAGCAACAGGGGAAAATACGTGTGTCTGCTCTATATAATGCATCAGAACTGTGGAAACGTGGGGGAGAAATAGTGTGGCCCCCAAATTATAACCTATATCATGAAGAAGGGGATGTCTGTGTTTCTAATCCCTTCTTTTCATGTGTCTTTCTCTGATCTGTCATTAACAGCCCTTTTTAAGTCTCTGTCTCCTCAGACATCTCCAGCTAGAGTCCTTTCTCCAAGAAACTCTTCAAACTTAATTCCTTCATGCACATTTTAAATGGAATAAACCAAAAGTATAAACAACATTCTTTGCTAAGGTGATTCATAAGGAAATATTCACCACCTATTTGCATTAGGATGTAATTGCTCATTCTTGTCTTCCTGAGCCTCTCCATGAGCACTTCTGTTCTATTTATACACATCTACCATTACTAATATTCTTACATGCACACAAATAAAAAAATTAGTTTGGGAGGTCTTCTGCAGCAATTTAGAAACTTGTTTTTTCTCAATATTTCTTCTAGTAACATCTAGTAATATTATAAAACTTGGTGGGAAGTTAAATGCAGAGAATCATACCTTGCAAAGCACTTTGACTGCTCAGTTTGAGAGCATCCCCAAAATTTCATATTCACGAGGCTGTTTGAGCAGTAGATCAGCTAGACAAAAATAGAGGGAAGGTTTCTATTTTCAAACCAAACGATCTGACAGGATTAGCAGCTCTGGGAGCCTGCTGCTCCTCCTGCTGCAGGCAGCCGGGTGGTGGGTGCTGACACCAAGGGCGGCTCCAGGGGTGCTGGTTCTGCTGCTGAGTGCCCAGGGATGCTGCCTGGCCGTGCTGGCCTGGCTCCCACGTTTGCTGAGAGCCTTTCTGGGGAGGCTGAGGGCCGCAGGGGCGGCTCTGGGCACGGCTCAGCCCAGTCAGGGAGATGGTGGTGGGTCTCCCTGAGCCCTGCCACCCACCCACCCAGTGCATGGAGGGGCCTGGAGAGACAGCAGGACTACATTCTCATCAGAAACAGGCTCTTTATGGTTTTGAGGACAGAAAATAAAGAAACCAAAGGAAAATGGCGTTTAAAAGCTTTCTGTAGTGCTTTCTGCTTGAAGCCCTAAAATCGTGACGTGATGCCGTCAGAGCCCCTCTGAATGACTTGATGAAGGATTTTTTTGTTTTGGTTGCTGCACTCTTGGGACTCATTGGAGTGGCAGGATTAAAATTAATTAGAGGCTGTTTGGAGGGGGCTTTGGAAGATGGCCTGGGGCTATACTTCAGTCTGGTTGTTAGAAGCAATATCATCACCGCCTCCTCTTCCAGTGAACAGACCTGCGCTGGGGCGGCTGCGGGGAGCCACAGAACATCCAACGCAGACATCAGAGCAAAGACTTCCTCCCAAAGAGATTACTTACCACAAAACCAGTGGATCTACCTGCTGACAACCCTAGAAATATGTCTTGTTTCATTTTATGGTTTCTTAAAGAGGCTGCTTTATGAAGCTCTCCAGAATCTTGATGAAATATCCATGCGAGGATGCTCATTTTCCTTCCTTCTTACCATGAATTATGTTGATTAGTGTGGCTGGGAAGAGATGAGAGGGAAAGCTCTGTTCCAGCAGCTGGAGTTTGGTTGCATTTGCTCTGTCTTGCCAAGAATAGACAGCCAAAGCCACCAGTGACAAAAGTGGACAGATAATAATTTCAAACCACCTGTCAGCCTAACTTTAAGTTTTCCCCGTTGTGGAGGGTCGGTTGCAGAACAGATAAAATGCTGCATCTCAAAATTTGTGTCAAGTTTTCAGATGGTTTGTGCATTTGTAGACTTAGAGATAATTGTAGTCAATCCCTCTGTACAGGAAGTTGATGCTTACCTGATCTGGATTCCTCACTGGCAGAGTTAGTGGAAGCAAGAATTTAAACTTCTAGGGTTAATTTTAACTTGTAGTCAAGTCCTGTAGACTTTGTAGGAACTGCCATGTCATACCCAGTTGCTGACTCTGTATTAATGAGGCTCAGAGTAAGGTGAGATGATACCTGGCTTCCTACAGTGCAAATTAGTAGAAGTAGCTAAAAATTCTCACTATTCATACTTAACAGTGGCAATAATTTTAAAAACTGGTGAAGTAATCTTTCTAGAAGTACAGCCAAAAGTAATTTGGTTTCTCCAACTCTTTTTTTTTTTTTTTTTTTTTTTTTTCTGATTTCCTTTTCCATCCCAGTAATACCTACTCATCAAAAGGGCTTAAATATGCAGGAAGAACTGTTGCCTTTAGTGTGATTTTTTCTACTGAATAGTCTGTGTGCTTTGGAAGAAAGTAGACAAATTCACACAAGGTGACATCATTGGTGCCACCGTTTGCTCTTCGTAGTGAATCATTCCACACTGGGCATTATTTTCTCAGGAAGAGCTGTATCTTCACAGCATTCTCAGAATTCAAACATTATTTAGAAATATGATTTTTTTCATATTTCAGGAGCAGTAATTGTTTTGTTTTCTATAAGCATCTTAGGATACTACAGTCTAAGTGAATATAGTGCTAAAAATACAAAGTAACAAATCAGATAAGCTTCCAGAAGCCAGACTTATTATCCTCAGGTTGTGATTAATGAGTCCTTAATAGAAAATTTAATAAAAAAATACAATATACAATATAAGAACAAGCAGCAAATGCTATTTAAAAATTACAGGCCTTGTGACTTCCGTTAGGATTTACATATTTTCTGACTCAACCTGCTAAAGCTGTGGATGGCAGTGTTCAAAGCTGAGTGTTCCTGGGATCATGATGGCAAAACTTAATCAATTCCCACTTTGGACTAAGGGAGTTTGGTGGGAGTGATCCTGGGGCAGCAGCGTCTGTGGAATTCCAACACCCATAAGTACAATAAGTAGTGTCTCCTAAAATTTCCCAAACCAACAAGTAGTTGTTTAAAAGTACAAGCACATCATTTTGAGCTGCAGCACCTTCAGCTGATCCTCGGAAGAGACAGAGGAGACTGGAGTGGTGGCTGCTGAGTGATTCCCCTTTCCCTGGATGTGCCGTGGAGCAGTGCAGTGCACAGGGGAGGCCAGTGGTTATCAGTGAGGTTATTCTGCTCAGGCAGGTTGCAGGCACGAGGAGGTTTGAGCTGGGCTGGAACCACAGCAGAGCCCTTCCTCCTCCGTGTCTGCCCTGCTGCCCTGGCCCACGGAGCAGGCAGAATTCATTATCTCATCTCGGCATTGCAGCTCTCCAAGTTCAATGTCAATAGCGCGTTAGCAAAGGGCAGGAGGGTCAGGGATTAGGACTCCGAACTGTCCTTGACGTTTCTCTGTGGGATGATCTGCTGTTTGCATCAGCCTGCTGAAAAAAAATTCCCTCTCCTCTATCCTGGGAATGATCAGGATGGGAAAATGTCAGTTTAGGGGCTGACAGAGCTCTGATAAGAATGAGATAGAAATGGCAGGGAGTGAAGAAGCACAGAGGGGCAGAGGTACAAATACTGTCATTCTGAGTTTCAAATTTCATTTTTAAGTGTATTTGCGAGCACACATTCTGTTTTCTTCCAGGGTTTCAGCCCATGGGCTTCTTTTTCGAGCAGTTTCATTTTAAGGAAGTCTGAATCTATTTTTATTTGATTGGATTTTGCAAGTTCTGGAAAGGTCATCCTGCCTGGCCTGGAAGCTGCAAATACATTCACTCCCACAGAATTACTTATACTCACGAAAATAGTTTCCACTTTCAAAAGTATCCATATGTCCTTGGAGTTACCAGCTTGGTCCGAATTCTCAGGCTTAGGACAGGGGGAAATAAAGTGTTCAGATGAAAATATTTTTGAAGTGTGACGACCTCTGAACACAAATAAAAAATCACTGTGCTAAGGAATGATTTGGGGTTTTTCAAGTCTCCGTGCCCTTATTATAAATGGATAAATTTGGAGAAAAGCCCTTATGGTGTTATCCACAGTGGGTGCAGTGTGTGGTCCCAGGACTGCCATCCAGGGGGGCTCTGAGGTGGCAGCCCCAGCTCTGATTCAGTCCCTGAGCACAAACCATTTCCCACTGCCTCTTCTCTGCTGAGGGAACGCGTGCTGGATAGGCAGAAATAAAACCCAGGGAATCATAGAATAATTTAGGCTGGAAGAGCCCTCTGGGGATCATCTGGGCCAGGCCCCTGCTCAAGGCAATTACAAATAGATCGAGTTGCTCAAGGACTTGTCCAGTCGAGTTTCTGCTTGGTGCAAACAGACTTAACACAACCCCCCTCCTGCCTCTCTCTGCCTCTGGGTTGTCTGAGATGGACAATAGTAAGAAACTACTTCTGCTGATGGCAAGCACCAAGTAAAACGTCTTCACTGTCACCTCAAGTCTGCCTGGGGGAAGATAATTAAACAGATAAAAATACTCGTATGATACATTAAATATTACCACACCCCCAAATTAATTACAGAAATAACTGCATGTGACTGTAAAAAGAAGCTGAAAAATGCAAGTCAAAAGAAATTATCTTCTTTAGATAGTTCCAGCTCTGTGGACTAGTCCAAAGAAATGTGAAAGTCCTTGTGCATCCATCTACATTTCCTGAGGCTGCTGGAATTCTGCATAACCTTTTCTCAAAGCAGAGGAAAACCAGAAATTACCTGTAATTAATGCCACACACTTTCTCTTGGTCTGCTTAGTCCACATTCCTGGTTCTGCTCAGATGTTTTCTACCTGGGGTCTATCATTTTGATCAAGCTGTGTCTTTACTGAGGTATTGTCTTGCACTGACACAATCATATTTCAGGCACTTGAGGACAGACGGGAGCTCTCTGGGTTTGTGCCTCCCTCCCTGGCTGGTTCCTGGCTGGTTTTCCCAGCCAGGGTCATCCCCTGGCCCTTGGTGGCCCTTTGGGCAGGCGGGGTGACAGGTCAGTGACTCCCATGTGTCAGGGACTGCATCTCCCCAGCCGTGGGACAAAGGACATTTTCACTGCCTCCGACCCCGGAGCCTCAGGAGCACCTGGATCCCTGAGGAGGCTTTTTCAGAGCACAGGAGCCAGCAAGTCATGTCTGGATGGCCACAGCCATTGCAGGGTACACAGGGTACACATCTTCCCAATAGTCGTGGGTATCACAGTTATGGGCTGTATTGCTTTTATTGCATGTAATTATAAATGAGTGGTTTCTTCTGGGCCACGATGACTGGGAGTGACCAGGGTCTGTGCTGGTGAAGGTGGTTGGGCACTCTGAGTGGAAGCACCCTGGGTAATCAATTTTGTATTAAACCTTGCATTTCATCTTGGATCATCTTGTGTTACAAGTCAGGGCCATGTGAAAAGCAGAGGTGTTTGAAAGGTGACAGCCAGCACGGCTTCCTCCCTTCAGTTATAAAAAGAATATAAATTTGCCAGCAAATCTTTTTAATGGCATATTCAAAATTAAAGATATCAAATTTGCAGAGTATGTTAATCCAGCAAACTCTTCAGCATTCTGCTGCAGGTGTGTTTCAGAGCAGAGATGGGCAGGAAGGACACTGTAAGGATTGTTGGTGTTGTTGCTGCCCAGCCCAGGCTCCAGAAGCAGGAGGAATATTATTTCCAAGCATTTTAGCTTACTGTGTGAGAGAAAGCAAGTGTCAGTGTGCTGTGCCAGCCCTTCCTCAAAGCTGGGCAGTTAAAGGGCTTGGAAATGCCAGGTGTGTCACTGCACAGCCCTGGCTGCAGCAAGGGTTCAGAGCCATGCCCAGGCCAGGCCTGTCCTCACCACTGCTCATCCCACCTTGGTCTGTGCCTGCAGTGAGTCCTGGGCAGCCTTTGCTTCGTCTCCTTTTCCTTTCAGACCTCATCTTGGGCCTCACCTGCTTCCCTCCAGACCTGATACTCCAGCCTCTCCCAGCGACTTTGCTGGGACCACTTGGCTCCCAGAGCAGGCTTTGGTGCATGGAAAGCAATTAATTAGAATTAGATTTTTTTATTGCAGACTTTTAGGCATAAAAGATGCCACTGTGCAGTGGGGACCCGAGCCCATCGTGTCCACCCGTGATCCTGCATCTCCCGTCAGGGCAAGGGTCATCCATCCATGAGGAATGGCATTTGGCTTTTGGGGGATGAATTTCTCCTTGCATCCCTGCCTTTCCTTCCGCTCTGTTCACAGTTCCCAGCCCCAAAGCAAATGAGCCTCCTGTACATCTCGCAGCCGAGGCCCCCTGAGGTTTTACAAGGTGCTCAGCCCCAGCGTGGCACCGGGGGAGCAGAGGGGCCATCGGGGTCAGTCTGCTGGAGCAGCACTCACACACGGGTCCCTTGGCATGGTGTCTGAGATTCCTGTTAGGGTCTTCTGTGTCTGGGAATATTCCAGCCTAGAGAGGGAAGCAGCAGTGCTCTTTGAGACACTCTGTAGTGTAAGCTCCATCAAAGGGAAAACAGACATAATGATGCCGGGACAGGGAACGGGAACTTCAAACTCTTCCTTAAATGTCAGTGAGGAACGTATCATCTGGGTGTAGCCTCTGTGGAAAAATGAAATAATCTACAAACCGCCTGGATAAAGGGTAAAAATGTTAAAAATACACTTCATGTTATAAAGTAAGAGTGGGTGCTGCAAGCCGTGGCATGCTTTGGCTTTCAGGAAGCACAGCCCTGAAGAAGTACAAAAGGCCTTTAGTTTGAGGTAATGAGGTGCATCTAATTATATTTAAGAAAGAACATCAAGAACTGCTTAAGAATACACTACCCACCCTTTTCTTTTCACCAGGGCTAGGCAGAATCCCAATCCTGAGACACCGTTATTTTATAAAGGGTGAGGATTTCAGAGAACATCACAGAAAACAAGGTTATTTTCCCATAACTGTGGGAAAAAAAAATGGAAAAGTCTTTCTTGTCTGTTCTCTTCTTCCTCTCAATAACTCCCATTAGGGGAGGGAAAGAAAGAAACACAACAAAAAACAAGCAGGCCAAAATAAGCCTGGCCGTCATGAGAAATGAAGGCTGTCAGAGTGACATCTGACACCGGCGGGCCACAGCTGAAGAACAAGGGAAAAGTTTTCGGACGACTGTCACTGACCCATAGTCCCTCGCTCCTAACCTTGCTCTCCAACATATGTTTCTCATTTCCTTGCTTATAGCTGGCCCAAGCTAATGATATGTGTTTTGGCAGTCCTCCCGTGCTTGGCATAGTGCCTGCCTTGTTCTCATTGTCTCCGCTACTTACAGAAACCCCTTTCTCCTTCTTTCTCTCTCTCTCAGAAAATCAGCTTTGTACAACTCCCAAGTATGCAAAGCAGCTCTTGCTGCCCGAGCTGCCATCTCCCAGCTCCTCCGCCCGTGTCCCCAGCCCTGCACCACGGCCAGACACGCTGGTGGAGACACAGGGACACTGCCACGGGCAGGCCTCGGGCTGGGTGGAAACAGTGGAAAATCAAACATATCGGCCCATTTGAGCCTTGCTAAAAATACAGGGAGCAGAGCTATTCTGAGGGACGATGGCATGGGAAAGCTCTGCCTGGAATCCTGGGTCCCTCGGAGCAGACAGGGCTGTCAGGCAGACGTGGGAAGGGGAGCTCAGTCCAGCCCCAGGGGCAGAGGGCACCGCGCTTGGCAGACGTGGGGACGGGCAGGCTGCTGCTGGGACAGCCTGGGGCTGCCTGCAGTCAATAATGGGGCTGCAGAGGGACAGCACACACCTTCTGCAGGGCCCAGGGCAGGCGCTGGCTGCTGTGGGGTGGGGAGCACACCTGGCAGTGGGTTTGGGTCACTGCAGCCCGTGCCTGGGAGCGCTGCTGGTCCAGGAGCGTGGGGCGGCGCTGGGCCAGGGCTGCCCTCGCTTTGGAGGGCTCAGGCACTGCTGGATCCCAGCTCATGGATATCTGATGGGTGTTGGCAGGAGAGGCCCTGTCCCCTGCATCCAAATAAAGGCCACTACCACAACCACAAACCACCCAAAATGCCACAGCAGACAGAACAAGTGGCAGCAGAGAGCAGCAGCTCCAGACTACACAGCAGCTCTGCCCCAAAGGTGTTTGATGAATCTCACTAATATCTTCTCATAACCTTCCCAGAAAAGGCAATTTATATGTTAGTTTGGGCAGTGTTTTGGCCACCCTGACTAAAAGCACAGGTTTTTAGAAACTGCAATTTCTTTAACATGTGCTTTTTTCTAGACACAGGAATATATAGTTGTATTATATACATTTACTTATCAATGGCTCTATCAGTTGTTTGTCCTCTGCATATGTATCTTCTACATATAAATATTCTCAGTCAGTGTGGAAACTAACTTTATTTTATGCTAGCAGAGGCAGGGTAGTGGTGGCGATGTAAAAGCCAGGGTGTTTACACACTCAGTTACGTCAGTGTACAGCAGGCATTCTGTAGGATTTTGCAAGCAATGTGATGGGTTTTAGGCTATTACCACTGTTTTATACATCCAGGGCAGGGTGAAGGATTCACGCTGATGAATCATCAAGAATTAATCTCGAGCAAGAAGAAAGCCCTGCCATTGTGTTAAAGACACCGAGTCAGTTAGTTCCAGCCACTCCTCTGTGTTTGGTGCAAAATATTTATGTTCATTTTTGAAAGAGGGAATGGCAGAATTTCAGCAGTGAACTCATACTCAGCATGATGAAAGTGAAACTTAAATTTTTCCTTCTTTCCTCCTCTCTTTTCTGACACTGTCATCCACTTTAGTGCCTGCTCTTTTAGAGCCTGGTGCCGTGTCACCGAAGTTAATGGGAGATTTTCCATGCGCATTGTCTGGGAGCAGGAGCGGGCCATTACCAGGGCTCGTCACCCCCGCACCACATTCAGCTGTTTCCTCTTTGTTCCTGCTCCTTGTAGCAAGGTCACTGCTGAACACTTTTCATTCTTCCCCTGCTCTGTGCACAGACACGGCTTCTCACACGGGAACTTCGCTGGCGCTCTGTGATCTCGGGCGCTGACTGCAGTGACCCCCTGTTTCTGTCCTTCCTGGTTATTGGGGTGTAATTGGAGTGAGAAGGGACCTTTGGAGGTCACCTTGTCCAGACCCCCGCTGAAAGCAAGGCCAGCAGAAATCAAGCTGCCGAGGGCCCTCTCCAGTCAGGCATTAAAACCTCAGCAGCCTCTCTGGGCCCCTGTACCACTATTTGACTGATTTCATTGAAGATTTGTTTGTGTGTCACCCCTGAGTGCATAGCCCACCAGGACCTGCCTCCATGTCCTGATGCCATTGCTGCACAGCCTGTTTCCCAGGCAGTCCCTCTGCTCCCCTCACCTGCCCAGTGCTCCTGAGGTGAGCTCTGAGTCTCCGTGGGCTCCATCTCCCAGCACCATGGGCCAGGGAGCCAGAAGGAGCCATCTGGAGCCAGCAGGCACCTTGTCCTGTGCCCCACGGGTCCCCAGGAGCAGCCTTCCCCAGGCTCCAGGGTGTCACACAGCCCACGGACCAGGAGTTCTCTGGCTGTGTCTCGGAGTGGTCCCAAAGCCAGCTTTCCTGGACAGCCACACCAGCTGATTGGCCCCGGGGGACCTGAAGCACCTCTGCATTCTGTCTTCCTTTATTCTGTCCTTATCTCCCCAGTAAATCCCTGCCTGAGCATAAATCCAGAACCACTCGCCAGGTTTTAGGGCTGCTTCTTTAGAGGTCCTGGAGGATACAGAGAGAGGAAATTTGCATTCTGGAGACCTGTGAGTTCTACAAACTGGCATGAAAATACGAAAGAAGAACCAAGATCTTTTTAAGGCACATAATGATAGAAAAGGGCAGGAAGATTTGCAGGACAATTGTCTCTCAAGCAACACATGGGTTTTCAGGGCTGGAGAGTTCACTGGGTGAGGCTTGGCCACGTGTGTGTGCAGGGCACTTGTGCTGCCTGGGCAGGTGCCACACGGGCACCAGGGGCTGCAGGGCAGGGCCGGAGAGCTGGTGTTTAAATGGTTAAACTATCACCACATTTGGCTGTCTTGGGTTTCTCATAAACATTCAGCAAAGCACTTTCATTCAATCACACATATTAACTACTTAAGTTCCCCTCTCCAAGGATGTGGATTGTTATTTTATGCCAAATGTGCTGTAATTAAGTTTGACATAAGCACATGGATTAAATATGTGGTTTGGTGGGCAAATGGGAGATGGCTTTTCCTTCTGGCCATATGGAGGATGCAGCCACATGATGTGAGACGGAGGGGAATGATTCTTTACTCTTTATTTTATTTGGTGGTGTTTCTTTTATTAAAATTGCTCAGATTAATCAGCCAGTACCAAGAACATCAGCATTGGTTTAACCTCTTTAGGAAGAAAGGAACATGGAGTGTTGCCCTGGCTTTCTCCATTTCTCCATGCACTCCCTATGAAATACAAGGATACAAACATGTCTGCATACAGAGATGTTAGGGATCTATTGCATAATAATAGATTGTCAGTGATTGTCAGTGTATTTTTTCCTGGGACTGAGCACTTGATTGGTTTTAACTGTCCAGCCCCAGGAAGAACACTGTGCCTTGCAGTGGTGTAACATTGGTGTGCACTTGTAAGTTATGGTTTGCAATGACAGAGACCTCACTTGAGGGCCTTGACCTCATCATCATTATTATTATTATGATTACTACTACTACATCCTACTTTAACGTCAATAGCATCTACACCAGGACAATGGTTGTCATGGTGCTTGCCACTAAGCTCATGAGAAAACTTGACATTTATTCCATAAATAATACTGTCTAGTTTAAGGCCAAATAAAACTGATGATAGAAAAAACACAGAAGTAAGGAGATGAGGAAGAGGAAGATCACATCCTCATGGCCGGTGTGCACAGGAAAGGATCATTTCAAATTAAATGCTGCAGTGTAAATGCCATAGGAAAACAAACTTTTCCATGGTCCTTTACACGTCCCTCCTCTCCTAGGAAAGGTGGCTGTAGAGTCAGTTGTTATTTGTATATGAACTTATTGAATGCTTATTTATTTTCCCAGTTCTCTGTATGTCGGCAGCTTTGCTGTCATCTCAGTTCCTGAATTCTGCCATCTGATGTAACATCTTGTACCTGTTTGTTCAGAAACTGACCCTTTGGTCAGCAGACCAAAGCTAGTCACAGTTTAGTGTGTCCAGCATTAAATGCTGATTTTCAGGCAGTTGGTGTTACCTGGTGGCTCAAACCTTTTGTGCCTTCCACAAGGCCCCAGGTGGATGCTGGCCACCTGCAGGGGAGCACTGCAGTCCTTCATCTGTGAGGGAGAACGAGGTTCTTGGCCAAATGGGCAGCACCAAGTGGATGAGCCCCTGGCAGGGCTCCAGCTCTCAGTGGTGGTGAGGTCTGAGTGAGTCATTCCTCTTTGCCTGGCCCTCCTGGACATTTTCTGTCAGACCTCCACTTGCTTCATGTGTTGTAGGCAAAGACCGTCCCATGAAGTGTTTGGTTTTCCAGTTGTGACTGGAGGGCTGGAGGCTTTACTCATAGCTCTCCTTTAGGGAACTGGGGCTTGTCACACGTGTACAACATTGCCATTAGTGAGATTTGGTGATCTCAGAGCCCACAGTGAAGTTGCTGAGAAAATTAAAACCAGTAGTTACTGGTATTCCAGTGCAATACCATCAGGGTAAAGCGTGTCTCCATCCTTCATCCCTTTGCTGGAACGTGGCCAGTGTTACCTTCTGCTGCACACTCGGGTTAATCCTGTCTACTTCTGAAAGACCTGCAACCAAAGTTCCTCCCAAGCCTTGCAGAGACTTCCCCATTTCTCAAAGACATATTAAGGATTAGCCAGAAGCTTTTGAAGAGTTTCCAAACGATTCTTTTTAAGTTATTAGATACAAGTGTTCAGAGTTGGTGATTTAAAAATCTTTATATTTAACAGATGCTACTTAACCTACACCTTTACTGTTACATGACCTTGATTATATATTTACATCAACCACTTTGATTACAAATGTGCACCAGGAATGTTTTACTCCACAGTTATTGACATTTTTCCCTTCTCTGTTTAGTAACGGTTAATTATTGCACATAATAATCAATTATTTGAATTTATCGTATCAAAGGTGAACTTCAGAACTCTCAGGTTTATTGTTTGTGAGGGTTCTGTGGGTAGTGCTTGACACAGCTGGCTCTTCTTATAAGTTGTTCACACCCATCAGCTTTGGCTCATACTGATCGTCACAGATGTTTCCTTGTTTAATTTGTTGTACTTTGATTCCTGTTTTATATAGCTGCTTTCATATCCTCTTTTAGAAGAGATGTATAAACTTCCTTATGAAGGGAAATTTGCAGCTTTTGGGGCACCAAATGAATCGTCCTTAGATTTTGGCTGGTTTTCACAGGGAGTTTTCAGGTTTTTCTGTTCCACACAGGTGTCTTTAGGGTTGGGAGATTTACTCCTTTCAAACACAGGGGAATAGAACTATGTGGGTTTTTAAAGGAATACAACCAGTCTTGTCTCTGTGTGCATTTAATCCACTCAGGGTTTGCTCAGTAGGATGAGGGGCCAGTGCCACATGGCCCCATCATGGCAGTGGACACAGCACAAGTCACATCCATTTCTCAGTGACCTTCCACCCTCTCCCTCTAGGACTTTTTTCTCTTTTTCTTCTACTGGAAATGGCTGAACCTGAACATTTAAACATGACAGTATAAAACCAGCTCCTGTGCTCTATGAATACCCAATGGTTTCTGGCCATTTACACTGGGAATCCTGGTCAAACCTCCAGAAACGCTTCTCTGCAGCGGGCAGGCTGGAGAAACGTTCCTGAGCCTGTGGAGGATTTGCTGGTGACCCAGACTGGACACAGCAGCTCCGAGGGCACAGGGCAGGGGTGGACATGACCCACGTGCCCAGCTCAGGGCCAGCAGTGCCAGGCCCCACTGCCGGGACACGTGTTTGGTTGGAAGTGGGCAAGGAGGGCTTGGTTTGTTGCTCCAGCACAGCCCCGTGCCCGTGGGTGTTGGCTGAAATGCCAATGTCCCCAGAGAAGGGATTTTGGCTGCATGGATGGGTCGGTGCAGTGTGGAACTGGAGCTGACACCACGTACCCCCAGTGATGAGCAGCCTGAGCCCCTGTGAGCCCGGCCCAGGGCTTGTCCTGCCTCAGGTGCTGCAGCTGCTGGACAGCATCGCTTGGGTTTGGTGCACCTGAGCCCACCTGAGGTCACCTGGAGTTTGGGAGTGGCTGCTCCTGGGAGAGCAGAACCCCTGGGTGGGCATGTGCTCTGATTTCCTGTGTGATGTCAGTGTCACCCCTGGGAGAGTGGGAGCAATCAGAGGTATCTCAGGACTTTTTCACTCATGCATCCCATCTTTATCTCCTCAGATCTATGCTGACATTCCCTTAAAAAAGAAGGCAGACTTGGGGTTTATTTTCTTTGTAACTTTTTCTGAAGTTTCCAGTGGCACTGAGGAGAATGTGCTGACTGGTGCAGAGGGACCTGCCAGGGGGGTCACCAGGATCACTTTGGGGGACACAGAGCTCCAGGGCTGTTCTTGCAGGGAGCAGAGACACAGACTCACTCTTACAGGAGGTGTTGTTTCAGAACCCCAACAACTAACATCAGCTCCAGCACTACTGACTGCTGGCACTTCGCTTTGTGCGATATAAAACAGGGTCATTTCCAGCTCTTAAATACTGAAAAAGTATTGAAAACCTCTCCTGTTTGCGTACTGGTCAATGTTTAATCACAGGTAAATATTCCACATAAAACCAAGAGGTTATCATTAAAGTCTAGCCAAGTGGCTGCGTTGGGCAAAGAGGCGGGATTGTGCCCGGGTTTGTGACGTTCACCTTTGGGCAAGGGGACCCGCGGTGGCAGCAGTGGCACGTGTGCTGTGGGACTGTTGCTGTGATGGATTTATTGCCGTTGGCACAGGTGTTGTGATGGGCCGTGGCACAGGGTGAGAACCTGGCCCCGTCGGAGCCCCAGAGCTGCTGTGAGCGCTGGGGAAGTGCTGAAAGAGGAACAGGAAACAGATGGGAGAGGAGATTTCTTAGAATGCTGCAAGTTTCTGGGTTTGCAGCGCAGTGCCACACCTGGGGAGGCCGGGCAGCCCTGAGCGGTGTCCTTACACGGGGCTGCAGGGACACAGCCTCGCTGGGGGACAGCTCCCAGCTAACAAAGTGAGCACAGAAGCATTGTCCTACTCCTCGGGGCTTTTGAAAACAAATGTAACTATTTTAACCCTCTTCTTTAGTATCAGAGAGCGAGGGGTTCATGAGCCCCGGCTCCGTGCGGCGCGGGGAGGAGCAGAGGATGGTTTGAGATGGTCCGTGCTGGGGACAGCGGGGACACGGCGGGGACAGGGCTGGGGACAGGGCTGGGGACAGGGCAGGGACATGGCTGGGGACAGCGGGGACAGGGCTGGCACAGGGCTGGGGACAGGGCTAGGACATGGCTGGGACATGGCTGGGGACAGCGGGGACAGGGCTGGGGACAGGGCTGGGGACATGGCTGGGACAGGGCAGGGACAGGGCTGGGGACAGGGCTGGGACAGGGCTGGGGACAGCGGGGACAGGGCTGGCACAGGGCTGGGGACATGGCTGGGACAGGGCAGGGACAGGGCTGGGGACAGGGCTGGGACAGGGCTGGGGACAGCGGGGACAGGGCTGGGGACAGGGCTAGGACATGGCTGGGACAGGGCTGGGACACGGCGGGGACACTGTTGGGACACTGTTGGGACACTGTTGCGACACCCCCGCCTCGGGGAAGCTGCTCCCCAGCCCCGACGCGCTGCCGCAGGGTTTTTTCTCGGGCGATTGTGTTGGCAGTTTTATTTCTATTTTCCTTCAGAGCGGAGCTGAGCTCTTTAAGCACGAAGGGACATCGAATCCTTTTGCTGATCAGACGGTGAAACGCCGCGGTCCGGCTGGGCCCCGGCAGCAGAGGCAAAGAGCCGGTCCGGGCCGGGAGCGCTTCTCCCCGCGGGGCCGGGGCCGGCTCCGGGCACTGCCCGGCCTCCAGGAGCTCCCGGGGCTGCCTCCTCCGGCCTCTGCTCCTCTAAGGCAAAGCTCCTGCCTCCCCCGCCGGCCCCCTTTCATTTCCCTACAGCGCATTAAACCTCAAGACGTAGTTAACACTAATCCTGATTTATTTAGGATTTATCTGCATTATTAATTCCAGTCATGTTGTGAAAAAGTACCAAGGGTTCCAGTTTGTATGTAAACTTGTGCCGTTTTCCAGAGAGGGTTTATTTCAATCTTCTCCTTGAATGATATTTTAGCCAAAATTTCAGACTTTTCCCCTTTTTAAAGCACTTCAGATGGAAGCTAGCCATAATAATTTGGTTTATTGTTATTTTTCTTCCCCCCCCCCCCCAGTAAATACCCTCTTGGACTATTTTATGCATTAATCTGGATTTGATGTGGATTTAAACATTTACAATGCAAAATAATTTGGGTTAAAAATAATCCCCCTTGATAAAGCTAAAAACCCCCCCCGACTGTCACCATCTCTGACAGGCAGACACCGGCGGTCCTTGGAGATGCAAATGAAGGTGAGGAGCAGGCTGAGCGCCGCACGCTGTGCCTCTCTGCCCGCAGAGCTCCGTGCCCAGCCCGTGCCTGCTCCCTGCCCGGCTGGGCTCTGCACCGGGACAATATTCCTGCGGGATCTGTGTCCTGGGCACCACACACCCGACCTTTCTAATTCAGGCTTTTCCTGGCAGCGGTGCCAGGATTCATTTTGCCCGTTCTCTCTGGAGGTGCTGCTCCTCGCCCACCTCTCCAGATATTCCCAACCAGATTGCCAGACCTAGAGGGAACAATATTCCAGGGTATTTGTTTCCTGAGTAGGCACTTGGGACACTGGCATCTCTTGATGATCTCTGTGTGCGGGAACAAGTGAACAGCTCCCTGGGAGAAAAATCCACTGCTGAAATGTGGGACATCTTGTAGTTGAGAAAGTCCTTTAATCTGAAGTTGTTGGTGATTTCAGCACTATCTGCCCACTGATTCCATACTCCTGCCTGCAGGACTGTTACTGGTCCCTGTTGATGACAGGACATCGGCTAGATGGACCTTTATTGAATTTATCTTCTTATAATCTCTTAACTAATGTGGAAATGGGATGTATACGGTTTGGTTACAATCTTTTTCCAATACAACAGAAATCCATAAGGAATATCCCTTAATTACAGCTTTGTAGTCACCACCACAGCAGCTGACCCAGGCCACTGTGGGGTCACCAGGGGTTTCTGCTCAGGCTGGGAAGGGCAGCCCAGAGCTGGTCCCAGCCAAGAGCACTGCCTGGTCCAGGGGTCTGAGCCTGCAGACTGGGGATTCATCCAGGGGGATCCATCCCTGGGGAAAGGCCAGCTCTGCAGCTGCTCTCAGCCGTCCCATCACCTCCGGGGCTCCAGTGCTCAGTGAAGCCGATGGCCCCGGGGCACGGCTGGCAGCGGGAGGGGCCTTTGTCTGTTCCCTCCAGCAGTTTGAGCAGGCAGACACCGGCCCTGGCCCTGGGTGGACACAGGGGTTCGGGTGGGCCAGAGCAGCTCCCAGCACAGGGCTGGGCAGGGCTCTCCCGTGGGCAGCACTGCACACTGTCGTGGGGACAGGAGACAGCTGCAGGCTGGGCAGGGGAGGCACTGGGCAGGGCCAGGCTCTCAGCAGGGACGTGGTGCACGTTTGGGAACACCCAGTGGAAATCAGGAGTGCCCATCCAGGAGCTGGGGGCAGGATTTGGCAGAGGGTTACAACACTCTCCAGCCCAGCCCAGACAGGCTGAACAGCGCTGCGAGGGGCACTGGCCCTCACTTTGCTCTGGACCAAGGTGCCTGTGCTGTGCCCGCAGCAGCCAGCCTGGACACCCACTCCCTGTTGTGGGAACATCCCTGTTCCACCGTGGGCTCCGCTCCTGAGCCAAAGGACAGCCCGGGGATGACCCCCCAGAAGTCTAAAAAGGCAGTCAGCTGGAAAAGGTGACCCTGTTCCACCCGAGTTCCACCCAAAGCGGGTTGTCTAACTCGAACTTCCAGTCACTTATCAGAGCTTTTCCCCGTTGAAGACTTGAAGGCCTCCCAGTCAATAAACACATTAGCTCACTAAACATGCGGATGCCTTTTCTTCTCTGGATTAACCCTTTGGGAGCTGGGGCTTCCATTGGATTTGTTAGGATATTGATCACAGATCATGTTTGTCTTTCAAACACTGTTCCTGCTTTGGACTTGACAGATAGTTCCAGTGCTGAAGCCAAGCAGCAAATTCAGTGTGGCCACACAGAAGGAGCTTTGGGAACCTCCCACCTTGGGCAGGAGCCCCTTCTGCAGCCCCCCAGGGAATACTCACCTCACCAAGAGTGACTTGTTCTCAAAGGGAACAGCTAATTAAGCAAATACTGAAATGTTAAACAATGTCACATACATGTCTATTTTCAATATTAGCAAAAACTGTATTAAATTAAAATACACTTTAGCCTAATTTAGCTCTTCTTCCCCTACTGAAGATCACAGGCCCTTGCAGTAAATGTCTGTAACTGTGCACGGAATGGCAAAGGAGCCCAGCTGAGCCTGCCCCACTGCTCTGGGTAAGAACACATTAAAGGAGCTCTTAGAGAATGATTTAGAAGAAACTTTGCAAAATGGAAAGGTCATATTTTATGACCCTGCTGACCCAAATGGATGCAAAAATATCAGAATTAGTGACCTAGAAGAAAGCAGATCTGGCTTTTTAACACGTGTGCTAACCTCATCCTCTCATTCCCAGTTTCCAGAGAATCTGGAATAAAACGTTGCTGGTTTTGGTTCAGGCTCTTCCCCATCACACCCCCCGTGTGTCAGTCCTCTGTTACACACTCTCTTAAAAATACAGCTGCACCTGCCTGGCTCAGGACTGGGCAAAGCAGGTGTCAAGTTCCCATTAATCTGGACCATATTCTCAGGTTTTTGAGCTCCTGGTAAATCTTCCTCTTGTATAACTTTGCTGTTCCCGTGCAGATACTGCCTTCTCCTGCCACTCTAATAGGTTATATCAAGTCTATGTGCTTTGGTTTTAGGGCTGTCTGTTAGACTTGCTAAGATCTTCTCTTTTTTCCATCTAGTTGAGGATTTCATAGTTTTTCCTCTTTTTATACTTTTTTTGAAGAAGGATTTTTCAAAATTCTGCTGTGGACTGCATGTGAGCTGTGCCTTTCCCAGACTGCCATACAAAGATAATCCTCTCACTGTACAACATCTAACTTTATCCTCTTTCTAGGCATTAAATTTAATAACAAAACCCCCAAGAAGGTGGTATAAAAACTCATCCAAACCTTTCCTCCAGGCTTGGTTGCCCTTATGGTTCCTTTAGCCCCTCTTTCCTCACACAGTCGCTCCCTTTCCATCCATGGGCAGCTGGCTTTGGCAGCACCTCCCTGTGCACATCAGCTCGACTTATCCTGAGGAGGAGGAACATCAGTGCCTGATAGGGTGGAATTTTTCAGGCAAGGAATGCTGAAATACTGTAAATGCTTCTAGAAAAAAATAATGAGGTGTCACCCTGCACAGCTCGGAGCTCATGTGGCCCAAAAGGCAATTGTTACAAAACTCCCATTCAAGTGGAATATCTGTATTTTGCAAGTGTAAGGTCCTGCCTCCTCTGTCCTGCCATGCTGCCATGCTGTACAGGGATTTGTCCTAGATGGGATTTGGTTCTCAAGGTTATTCTGATGGTTCTTGTTAGCCTCTGTGTTTACTTTGTGATTTATTCTCATTTAGGCAGCTGAGATTCCTCTTTGTCTTCAGAATTCGTGTAATGGGTTTGCATCATTTTCTGCATTGTGCACTGGGGAAATTATCAATTCAGCACACAGCCACATTGAAACAGCCACACTGAAACTTTCTTCTAAAAGCTCAGTTCGCATGTGGAGCATGATGTTATTTACCACGGAACCCACCTGACAACATCCTCTGGAAATCCCTCAGTGCACTGTCATGACTGTGACTGAAAACTGGTGTAATCCATGAGGGAAAGGGTCTCTCTGTCTTAATACTCATGTCAGAGAAGAAGCTGATAAGAGTTACAACGTAGAGACGTTTTTCTAACGCTGTGAATAATTAACCTTGCCGCGCTGCCGCCGGTTTGTCACCCGCAGGAAGCGGCGTCACTTCCCCACTGCCGCGGCGGTGACAGCTCCGGGCTCGTGGGGGACACGGTGAGGGGATCAGTTGGCACTTGGCACTGGCTCTGGTGTGTCCCTGGTTGGCTGCACAGGAGGAGCCGGGCAGCACCTGCCCTGCCCTGCCCATCCCTGCCCTGCCCATCCCTGCCCATCCCATCCCATCCCATCCCATCCCATCCCATCCCATCCCATCCCATCCCATCCCATCCCATCCCATCCCATCCCATCCCATCCCATCCCTGCCTATCCCATCCCATCCCATCCCATCCCATCCCATCCCATCCCATCCCTGCCTATCCCATCCCATCCCATCCCATCCCATCCCTGCCCTGCCCTGCCCTGCCCTGCCCTGCCCTGCCCATCCCTGCCCTGCCCATCCCATCCCATCCCATCCCATCCCATCCCATCCCATCCCATCCCATCCCATCCCATCCCATCCCTGCCCTGCCCACGGCCCTACACTGCCCAGCGGAGTCCCGCTCCTGTCGAGTATTTGGTTAAGAGGATTTCCTTTCTCATGCAGGGCGTGCAGTAGCCATGCCAATAAGGGTGGGAGCGATGATGAGAGATTGACTGGTGGAATATAATCCCCGTGTGCTGCTGGTTTGATCGGGGGAGGATTGTGTTCCAGAGGTGGTGGCTCATCCCGCGCCAGGAGCGGCGCTCCCCTGTAAATAGGGCTCTAATGAGATCCGACAGCCCTGATTTCTCTGGTGATACAGTAAAACAACACGGCCGGGGCTGATGGTTTGGGGTCCTGACCTTTAACAAGGACTCACGACACAGGGCAAACTGCCCAAGAGAGATGGAGGGGCAGGAGGCCAGGGGACAAGGTCGGTACATAATGAAGTGGTCAGCATTGGATTTCTGTCACTCACAGTGGTTAAGTACAACAGTGAGGGACTTCACTAAGAGAAACTGTGAAAGAGCACATGCAGAATCACAGAGAGCAGGGGGTCTGGGGAGGGTCAGTTACCTTCTGCTGCGAGCTCCAGCAGTTCCAGCGACTTTGGTAATGAAGAGGGTGAGGGCAGGAATCATGCAAAGACAGCCAGAGAGCAGGGAGGGAGCACAAAAGATTAAAGCAAAGAGAGAAGGAAACCCAAGGGGACTGGCCGTGTGTGCACTGTGATCTGGTGCCCAGACCCAGAGAGAGGAGTGAAGCACCTGCAGCAGCAGAAGAGTCTAGACCAGAGGGAGCCAGTGACAGAGCCCCTGGTTTGTCCAGCCAGCATTCCAGTGTCCCTGTCGTGGCAGCAGGGACACTCCTGAGCGTGGCCCTGGCCCTGCTTACACTGTCACCCAGGGATGCCACAGCCATGGGGGAGCAGTGCCCAGCCACATGTCCTCATCCCAAGTGCTTCCAGCCCTGGCCTGTTCTGGCGCTGGGAACTTCTTTGGGGCCGCAGGGGTGGCTCGTCTCCTCTGAGTTCCTTTCTGCTGCTAGATCTAAATTTAGTGGGACTCTGAGCTGAGAAAACTAAAATACCCAAACCATTTGGTATCAGACTGCCTGGGGTGAATGCAAAGAGCAAACAGTGAAATACAGAGGCAGCAGAGACTGCCATGAAGGAGGCACTGGCAGCTGATGGGGTCTGAATTTAATATCTGGTATGATTTTGCTAATACATCCATCGAGGCTTCAAGTGACAGAGATTAAATGCATTCACCCCAAATACAGAAGAATTCTGTTACTAAGCAGTAACCTCAAAATTCAGGTGACCAGAAACCAAAGTGAGGATGGAAAATCTGAACATGTTATTCATGTCCAGCATGTATAGGATGCTGTGTAGGCTGCTCAAAGCAACTCAAATGGTACGTGATGGGTAGGAGAATACATTTTAAAGCCACTTTAGACACAGTAGCCCAAGCTAGGCTTATTTACATGAAGAAAACATAATATATAATTTTTACAGTGCTAATCCCTTGGGAGGTGTTTTCACTGCAGGTCCCACAAAGGACAGGACCAGTAAATCTGATGTGTACAGGAGTCTCTTATACAGAGGAAAATAACCTTTAGTCTGAGCTGTAGGACTGTGAGAACGATTGCAGAGAGTGACCTGTGTTTGCATTGGCTATGGTCAGTGCCAAATTTGTTCTTTTGCTGGTTTCTCTTTCTTTGGGTGTTTTATTGTTGGTTTTTTTTCTGTTGTTAATGTAACCATTGAAGCCAGGCAGCCTGTGAGAGAGGTGAATTGCTTCATTCCACAGCATTGTTTTAATTTGTCTTTGGATGAAGTCTCATATGCTTTCATGAGAAAATCGCCCATTAGAAGCATTCATTTAATTTAAGAACAGTTGGGAGAGGAAGGTTGGGATGACAGATGGAGACTGTGGGTGTCTTATAAGAGAGCAGAGCTTTTTGTGTTTATCTTTTTGTGGCACATAGTTGCTGTTCTCTGCTGCTTCCATTTTTTTAATCTGCACTTTTTTTGTGCAGTATTTCTTAGAAATCTCTTCTCTTTTGTACTGGAAGTCTAATAGATTTCATTAGTTTTTCCTGTACCGTGTCAGCTTTAAAACATTCCAGAATGCAGGGAGGTAGCCTGGTAGGAAAGCAGAGTGAACAGGCTGGATTTCAGTCTAGTTTGGAATTGCACAGAATTTAGCAGAAAAGATACTGGAATATTGAACTGATTTCTTCCCTTAACCATCCCACTGACTGTCCAGCAATGGTTCACACGGGCTGAAGGAGTTTTCTGCCTGTGCCAATGCCTTCGCTGTGTAGTTGAAGGTTCACTGTCAGAAAGTGGCTTAAATCTCACAGTTACCCTTCATTTAAATCAGTGTAGAAGCAAGCACAAGGTCTCAAAGCATTCTCTTTAAAAGCATGCACATAACAGCTGTAGGATTTGTGGATGTCAGTGTGTCTGTCCGTGTCAGTGGCCCAGCAGCCCAACCTCCAACACCTATGTGACCACAAACGTGGGTAGGAGTGTCAGGGAGGCACTGACAGCACTGGGGACCTTGTTTCATTGACACCTGGACAGCAGCACATGCAAATACAAATAACTGTGTGCCAGGTCCAGCTGCTGATGATATTTTAGTCACCCAGTCCCTGGGATGTAACTTACACATCTTTTAACAGTCCTGAAGTTGTGATGACAAATAACCTGTACGTTGTGGTGCCTCTGCCTTGGGACTGCCAGGCCCCTGCAGGAAACTAATTAAAATTTAAAAGTAAAATTAACTCCTATTAAAGGAAGATGGAAAACAGCGCAATGTTTGTTCAATATACAACTTGCTTTGCTCTGCAATATAAGCAGCAGTCTATAAATACAGGGCAGAAATTTCAAGCATTAGTCTCTCTTGTTCTCACCACATTACATATGAATTTATTTGCATCTCTATGTGCTGTCCTGAGGTTCTCATTGAACAAAACAAAGTGATATGAGAAGCAAAGTACATTTATTAGATTTTTGTTACTTTTCCATGAAGTTTTTCTTACTGTGACCCAGTTTTTCCCTTACCCTTCACAATTTCTGAATGATTGGATCATTCTCCACTCTCCATTCTAATGACAAAACCTCTTTTCCAAGGCTCTGTCATTGCTTCCCTTTGATTGCCACAGCCACTTCTTTTTGCTGCTACACACACATTTCAGTCCGTAAAAAAAAGACACCTTGGGAGTTTTCTTAGTATTTGATTTGTCTTTTTTATCCCTTCAGATCCCTTGTTCTTCCTCCATCCCTCCTTCCTAGCGAGTCAAGTTTGCTCACCACCTCCGGCCCTTCCCCTGCGTGTTTTAGGTTCATGTTCCCACAGTCTCTCCATCAGCTCCATCAGAGATGAACCTCTACAAGAATACTTCTCATATTCTTTTGATCTCATAAAAACATCTCTGTTCTTTCTTTCCTCTGTGTCATCTATATTGTTGTCCACCAGCTGAGCTGCAAAGCTTGTGCTTTCTCCTCTCTGCAGCCTGCAGTGGCCCTACACGGCTCAGCTTTCCCTCACTGCAGCCTCCCATGACAGTCCTTGAGCTGTGTCCATCCTGCCCCAGCAAGCCCAGTGAGGACCAGTGTGGTGGGATTGCTTGATTTGGTCCCCACTGGTGCTGGAAGGGCAGGAAGGGGCTCGTTTGCTCCGTGAGGAAGGGCTGCATCCCACTTTGCCCAGGGACAGCTGGGGCTGTGGCACAGCTGCCTTTCCTCTTGTGGTCAGCAAGGAGACATCCCAGTTAGCTCCCTGGGAGCCTCAGCCTGCTCCGTCCTTGGTCCATGCTCCAGCCCCACAGGACATGCTGACTGGCTTCCAGTGCCTCTTCCTTCCCCAGAGCACTGCTGGCTCTGGCACAGACTCCTCTCCTGGAGATTTTCTATCAGCTGCCTCAGCCCTGGAAGCCGTTATCCCGTGACCCATTGTCTGCACAGGCAGACGGGAGACAGGGACATTCCTGCATCTGTCTTTTCCTGCTGCCCTGATTTATTACGCTGTAAAATAATAAAACGTTAAAAAGGTTGAACCTGAACTGAAGCTATGACTATGACACTATTAATCAAACTGCTGGAGAATTACTTTATATTCGGTGCCTTAAGCACTGATCCAGTCCACTACAAGTTGGCCTGAAACATTGTCCACAATCTTAGCACTGGGCCAGGGAAAAGCAGTTGTGGGTGTCCGTGTTCTCCCCCGGTGTGTGGCTGTGCAGGGCAGGCAGGGCTGGCTCCTCAGGTCCTCCTGCTCCCCCGGCCATCACAGCATCTCTTATCTCAGCCGTCGATGCCACGCTCACTTGATGTCTCAGTTCTGGAGCACAGACATTCCAGCTGCTATCTGGGAAGGCTCTGGCCCCAAAAATATTTAGTTAGCAGCCATTCAGTTAAGTGGAATTGACTTTTTATCGGCGTTCTCCTGTCCGTCTGCCACCGGCGCAGGCTGTTTCCTCCTGCCCTCGTGGCGGGCTGTCAGTGCCGGCGTTCCCTCGCAGCGTTAGCCCTGATCAATACAGCACTGTGTAACAGCTCATGCTTGGCTGCCCGGCCTCACATCGATCCGCCCCTCCAACAGGTACCCGCTCTCCGAGGCAGCCCCTTGATCAGCACCTTCCTGCCCTCCAGGCTCATCCACCGGGGCTCCCGAGGAGAGCCCGTGCCCTTCTCGGGACAGCCGCCAGGAGCAGGCTGACAGTGACCTCTGTCCTGCCCGGACAGTCTGTGACCACCCTGAGGACATCCAGCCTGTGCAAACCGTGCCCTGCAGGCACTTCACAGCGCCGAGTGTGGGAGTGACACCTTGGGCTGCTCCACTTCGGAGAGCTCAGGTTCTGCAATTAGGAACGTGTGCATTGATGAGACACAGAGCCCCTGCCACTGTCCCACCGCTGCTCCTCTCGGGGGGACCCTCTTCTGTCCCAGCCGGGGGGCTGGGGGCTGTGTCCCCATGTGCCCCGTGTGCCCCAGCAGGATGAGCATCCCTGACCTGGGCTGGCACTGGGCATCAGCCCACAGATTCCATGGGCTGGTCAGCCCAGGGGTGCCTGTGGGAGGAGGAGGTGTGTGGTGCCAAGGGCTCTGCAGAGAAACTGCTCATACAGCAAACGTGTCCTCCTGCAGCAGCACCCTCCCACAGCAGAGGCTTTTGCTGAAGCATACAGCACCTGGGTTTTGGGATGGCACCCTCAGGCCATCCGTTCTGGTCAGGTGCCATAACAGAACAGGGGACAATGGACTATGAACGTTGACCAGCCACCAGCAGCGTGCTGGCAGCCCTACTCCTTACTAACTGCTGTCCCCAAATGTACAGCATCAGGCCACTAGTGACTGTTCTGAAGGAGCCCTAGGAGCTGTCCCTGCACAGAGGTGCTCCCGCCAGGCTCCTGCCCAGACCCCACTCACAGCTCTGTGGGCTGGCAGGGGACAGAGGGACACGTGCAGACACGGGGGCTGCCAGGGCTGCAGAGCCAGCTCCAGTGTGGCCCGTGGCTCAGACCTGTCCAGCCTGGAAAGCCTCTGAAGAAGTCAGAGAGGCCTTTCCTGGCTGGTTTGTACGTGTGCCATTACAGAGGGGCTGCCACGCAGCTACAAACTTCCAGTCAAATGAGTGTTTATTATTATAGGTTTGATGCAGTTCCCAAAAGGCCCTAATCAACAAGTAATAAGGCCTCGAGAGAGCAATTAGAAATCTGAACTTTAACTCTCATATAACCGCAGTGTAGGAAGTGACTTCTGCTCCAGTTTGGGGTTTGCCACCTGGCATGTGAACAAGGGGGAAATACCAAAAACCTGAAATACCAAAAACCTGAGATACCAAATAACTGCAGGCAAGTATTTGAACAATGAGGTACAAGGTCCATTTCCGTGGCAAGTAAAGGTGCGTGTGGCAAAAAGCACAATGTTTTAGGGGGATTCATGCCCAAATTTGCAGCCTCTCTGTCACATCTAGGTGTTTTCAATGCTTCTTCTCAGCTTCAGACAAGCACCAAGGGTGTTCAGTGCCTGTACGTGTGCAGCATCTGCCCCCCTTTAAAGAAAAAAAAATTACCTCAGTTTTCCCTCTTGTGAAATAACAGCAGTATCTGCCTAAAGGCAACACCAGCCCTCGAGATGCAGGTTTGCTCAGAACTTGTTTTGAATACTTTGGATGGGCCACTTCAGACAGGAACTGCACATTGAGTAATTCCTGCCACAGAAGGTCACGTGGCTACTGGAAAGTGAAAAATTGCCTAAGAGCCCATGTGTGTACAGGGCTGAGTGGGGAGTGTTGGCCAAGAGGGCTCGTGCTCCAGCAGCCCGCCAGAGCCAGGGGCACCTGGCGTCCCCAGGAGCTGTGCCAGCACCACGGCCTCAGCTGGGACACACCTGGTCCTTCAGCCTTAGGGGGTGTTCCTCAAGAGTGTTCCTGTCCTGGTTTTCCCTCCTGAGCTCCAGGTGTGTGAAGGGCAGGCTGTTTCCTCGGGAAGGAACCCAAGCCAGCAGGCAGTGGCACAGGGGAGGCTCAGCCTGCACGGGGCAGAGGCTGCCTTACCTGTAGGTACACACCTTGCAGCCAGCAGCTCCAGCCAGGTGAGCTGAGCCCCTGCCCTCTGCCAGGGCTGGAATGGAGCCACACTTCCCACTCAGACTAACCACGGGGAGGGCTGACAGTCTCCTGTCCCAGGCCTGGGATGCTGTGGCTGGGAGGAGGAAGGGCTGCATCCCTGCCAGCTGCCTCTAAGGACAGCAGGACAGGCCCTGGAGCCGGAAGATCCAGGCTAATTTTAGATGTCCCAACCCTAAAGAAATTTCAGGTCTCCAAACCTTCATTTGATGTATAACTGGAGCCAGCAGAGGGAGTGAAATGCAGGGACACTGTAGTGTCCATGGAAAAAGGAGCTGCCAGGCTTTGATCCAGGTGCATCTGGTTCAGTGTCACATCTCAGAAGCCAAAGGGAGGGTGCAGCAGCTGGGCCCTGGGCCACAGGTGACACAGATATGGGTTAACAGAGGCAGGTGATCACTTGTGGAAGCCAGGGGTTGTCTCCTGCATCATTATCAATGGAAAAAATAGATGTTCTTGGGGCTGACACTGTATGTGTCCAGTATGAAGAAGGTACCCAGAGGAACCTCAACCTCTCAGATGATTCCTGTTCCAAGGGGGTCTGAGTGTTGTCCCCATGAACAGGTTCAAATGCTTTATCTTCTGGCACTGTTCATATAGTCCTGAGAGCGACCATATGAAGTCCTGAGGAGAAGTCTAAAACCAGCAGTGCTGATATTGACATTATCCTAAGCACCAAATGTGACAGACACGTTCACAAACAGCTTCTTAATGATTTCTTAGTTAACTTCTTTCTTCAAAAATAGGAGTTTTGCAAATGGATTAGTTGTTCATCATCCACTTAGATTTTTTTAGACTCATCTTTAATGTGCCTTCAAAGATAAAGATAGTTTCCCCTTTTGATGAGCATTGGCCATCTTTGTTCACCATTTGATTGGAAGAGATAGGACATGATCTTTACTAAGCTCTTTAGTACCGTGTGAGCCTCCTCCCAGCTGCCTCTAAAAGGAGAATTTTGAAAAGTTTTTCTAGTCTGTGCGTTTATGCACCAGTTTCCAAAGAAACACTTCTTTTAGCAAAATGATAAACTGTAACAAGTTGGTAGCTTTCATAATTGCATTGAATACTGTGCAATTAGCTTAAAATAAGTTTTTCCTCCTTGAAGTGAGATTATGTTTGTGCCTGGATCAAGCAACTCTGCACCAGTCTTGAACTTGTTAAAGATGGAAATCGGAATAATCACTGCAATATTGAAATGGTAAAATGAGAACAGAATGGCAATTGGCCAGTGTTTATGAATCAGAGAATATGATCATGAAATCATAAGAATAACCACCAAAAGGTAAATAAATTACCCACCCTACTACTTATTTTCATGTGCAGCTTGACACAAAAGCTAAAGCCATGAATGATTTATACCTGTTTTAACAATAATACTCATTTTCCTGAAAGATGGTCAGCACTCAGGCTGCTGTGGGCACTATGCCAGCCATTGAAAGGTTAATGTCTCAGCAGCAATACATTAAATTATGAATTATACCAGTCCCAAAATGGAAGGTTATTAGCTCGGTATGTTTAATTAGCCCGGCTCGAACTTTGCCATCTGCCAGCAGTGCCCATCACTAATGCAGGGCCACGTGGGATGGGAGGGGTGGCAGTGAGATGCCAGAAGCAGCAGAGAGTCCCCTCGGCCAGCCCAGCCCACCTGCGGAGCCAGCAGGCTGTCCCTGGCACGCCTGGCACACCTGGCACGCCTGGCACACCTGGCACACCTGCAGCTGCCCAGCAGCCCAGCCTGGGGACTGTCCCCTGCCGAGGGCTCCCCTGATGCTGCCTCTGCTCCCTGAGCTGTGTCCTGGTCCCAGGCAGCTCCCCACGAGGGCAGGGGACAGCCAGCTGCGGGCCCCACACGTACCTGAGCCCCAGGTGTGCCTCAGACAGCGGCGCTGCCCCTGCTCAGGGCTGTGGGGAGCAGCAGCCTGCCAGGGGCTTACTGCACAGCATCTCCTGCCAGGAACTGTGCAGGCCTACAGTATTTAGCTTTTCAGTAAATATTTAAATTTTGCTTCTTTGCTATTTATTTTTTTTAAAAGAACAAACAGTAAATTCTGTTGGGTTTTTTATTCGTTAAGATTATGTGATGCTTTGGAAGCATAATGCATTTAGTATTGCAATAACTTGGTGACTTCCCCTGACTTTGTGGGTGCTCTTGGGGAGCCTGTGTGCTAAAACCTGGGTTGGAACTGTGTCCTGGAAAACACGGGGCAGGCTCTGGATATGTGAGAAGCCAAACAAAACCTTAATTTTAATTCTTATTTTTGTAGGTAGGATAACCTTGCCAAAGAGGAAAGGAATTTGGACAGACTTAACATCCAGCCTGTGCAGCTTCCATGAGCTGGACGCTAAAATGAAGAGAGAGTTTATTCATTCCCATCTCAACACAGTCCACCAGAATTAAAAGACATTTTAACCTACAAGGGAGATTGGGTTAAACACTTCCCAACCTGCCTGCACAGAGAAGGCTGTTGAATTCCTCTGGCTACCAAGTCTCCACACTCTGTGCTGGATGTGAAGAGTAAAGGGAGTCGGGCAGGAGTCAGGAGGCATCCAAGTCAGCGTAAGAGACAGCACCAGGTAGAGGCTTGATTCCTTTTTCTTAACATTCTTTCAGGATGCAGTATGTACATTATTTCTTCTCCCCTTGAACTTCTGTTGATTTCCTCTTCTCCACATCGGTGGAGCCGCTGTAGTTGTGTTTCTGGAGCAGGTGGCATGGTTGGAATATTGGAGCACTATGTATTAGAGTGAAACCTACAGACAGAAATAGAAAGTAAATGGAAGATGAATTGATCAGAGGAAAGGCAGAGGATGGAGGGGATAAAGCAAAGGCAAGGAGAGAGGCAAGTAATTCCTTGCCTGTGTGCTATGGTAATTTATTATTTTTATATAGTGCCCGGGGTGTGCAGTACCTGTTTTACTGAACAAATAGAAGAGTTCTCAGCCCCAAACAGCCAACGTATTAATTTATTGTGTGACAGCCTGACAAAAAGAGCAACCAGGCCAGTGTGACAAGGAATAATTTAGTGCTTGTGGAGCATGAGTAACTTTACTAGTGGTATCCTCACTTGTGTATGGCATCTGATAGACATCTCTTTGGTCTGTAAGGACTTAACTGTACAAGAAAAATTTCCTTTTCGGGGGAAATGTGACTGGGGGGTGTCTGAGGGCATGGCACAGGGCTCTGTCTGGAGGGGCAAAGAGGCTGCCAGGGGACTACACTGGGAGGGGAGAGGTGAGGACCTGAGCCCCACAAACCCCAGCCCAGGGCGTGTGGGGCATGCCCAGGGGAGGCAGATGTGGGGGAAAGTGAAGGAAGGGACTCGGGAGGAACAGCTGGGGTGTTTGCTGTGAGCCATCCTGCTGGGACAGCAAGGAGATGACCTGAACCAACACGCTGCAGTGGGAGAGGCTCCAGTGCAAACCTGCCGTGACCGCAGCGCCGGGGGAGCAAGAGCTGAGTTGTTTTCCAGCACAGTTATTGCCACTCAAACTGCACTTTTATTCCAAAAGCAAATTCCAAAAGTTTTATGTCCATAAAGGTTTAGACATAAACAAGAAAGAAGTCAGGAAAGTGGTATGTACTGTGTAAACAGTCTCACTTTATAATTAATGCTGGAGATCAGGGAGCAGGAATGGCTGTGCATGTGTGGTCATTCAGATTTACTGTGGCTCTGATTAAAACCTAGTTGGGCAATAATTTTATGCCCAGGTAGGGGCATGAGGAGAGCAGGATGCCCCCAAGCAACCCATAAATAGTGTGGTGAAGACAAAGCGTTTATTACTTAGCTTCACAAAGGCTCCGTAAGTGCTCTCCCAGGGTATGAATACTCATACCCCAGATGCCAATTCTGCAAATTAGCATTATTTCTCAAAATCCTGCGTAAATAGAAGTCATTTAAATACTTGATTTCATCAGACAGAATCACCCATGGAAATATCAGTCTCTTTTTCTCCCTTTCGTGGGGTGAGCAGAGGTTTTCACTGCCTGGGTTTTCATTTCTCTTGGAATACTTTCACTGATGGCAGAACCTGGCAGGGTCTGGGTTCCATACAGGACTCAGTCTGGAGGGTTCTGTCCCATCTCGGTGCCTCGTGCTGGTGTAAAAGCAGCTTTAGGACATAAACTTTTACCATTTATTACTGAAATGTGCTATTTTGAATCTTCTATCTAGTAGTTTAAATTACGGTGCTGAAAGTGGTTTCATAGCTAAGACACACAGGGAATTATAGGGATTTGAGATTCTGTCAAAGTAGCATTCTTTTTTTGTTCCTTTTTTGTAATTAGAGAAGCCATCAGTGAGTTCAGCTCAGGCTTTGCTGATGGACTGTTGTTTTTTCATTGGGCATCTGCCACTAGTAACTTGTTCAGATTTTAGAAACTTAAACGATAATTTTAATCCATTTTTGTATAGGATTTCATGTAGAAACAGGTACTTCAGTTAGCAGAGTAACAATAAAACAGGGTGAGAAATACCAATAAAATCATTTTTACATGAAACCATTTTCCTAGATATAACATCTTAAAAGGTGAATATTTCTGGATTTTCCAGGGCTAAAAACAAGTGTTGCATTCTAAGGATGCCTGTCTCTCCTGTTCAGGGCAATAAAGAGACAGATGTGGTACTGAATTTTGCAGGGCATTGACTTGAGCATCCTTACAGTAGACAAATTGCCACTGGTTGGGAAGAGAGTGAAAGGAAGTTGTGTTTACTGGGAGGGAGAAAGCACTTTTCTGCCAGGTAGTTTCTTCTTCAATTATAATTGTAAGTACCTGCTGATGTTTTGAATTTTAAGAGTTAATTCCAGAGACACAGGGAAGGAAGAAGAGGGCAGATGAGCTTGATCAGTGGGGCACAGTGAAAGCACATGGTTTCAAGGTGCTCTGGAAACACACCAGGAGGAACTACACCAACATCCCATCTCATGTGCTCTGCTCCATCAGAGTCACTTTTGTACCCGTTGTACAGGCTGGGAAAATAGGGCAAAAAGTGGGGGGAGTGAGCTCTGAAGTGCATTTCTGGGCACTTCCAGCACACCCCGTGTCCCGTCTGAGCTGGCCCTTCATTGCAGACAGTGAGTCTGTGGCAGAGCTAGGAATAGAATCCAAGCCCTTGTTCCAACTCCCAGATCCTCGGGAGTATTTTTAGGCACTTAATACCATTAATTTTATACTCTTTTTGGCCAAGGATCTTAGAAACAAGACCATGCTTCCTTCTGAAATAATTTTTAAAATCCTACTTGTGCGCTCTTGGACAACGTTTTTTCAGGGATCGTGTAGAGTTTAGCACTATTTAGGAACAAATGGGCTTAAAAATTAGTTTTGGGAAGAGTCTGCATGGACTGTGCTTTTGTGCAGCCTTGAAATGTAAGGATGGGGAGGAGATGGTGCAGAGTCTTTGTGACCTGTCTGTGAGGGGCTTTGGCAGAGGGCAGCAGGAGCTCATGTTGCCGTGTCCAAGCTGACTGAAGAGAAGGAGAAAAAGTTCTACATCTACAGATTTCTACACACAATCATATTTTTCATTGTGCTAACTTGGCAAACCCCTTTAAGCCCTGCTCCTGCATCCTATCTACTATTAATTAATTGATTTCCTATAAGCTCGTTGTTTAGTTTGCCTGAGTTCCTCACAGGGCTCTCAGCTGCAGACAGTGGAACAGCTCCTGTCAAAGCACCAACACATGGAAAAGTCCAGAGGGGAGGTTGAGACTGGACACTCAGGAAGTGCTGGAAAAAGCTCTCAGGCATGTGGTGGGATTCTTGGGTCTGTCCTGGGCAGGGCCTGTAATTGCACTCGATATTTATATATATTAAATATACTTGATATTCGTAGGTTCCTTCCAGGATGTTCCATGATTTGGTGATTAGGAAAACTTTCTACACTGAAAGTGCTGTCCAGCCCTTGCTCAGGCTGCCCAGGTCAGCGGTGGAGTCACCATCCCTGGAGGGGATGTAGAAGCTGTGTGCATATGGCACCCGGGGACATGGGTTCCTGGTGTCCTCGGCAGTGCTGGGGGAACTTTCCCAGCCCAAGTGACTGATTCTACACCAGGCTGGGAGAGCAGCTTCCCATGGCGCAGCCACCATCAGATGGGCAGATGAGAGTTTCTGTGGCTGCCCCGTCGCTGCTGCAGGAAGGGAAGGTCTCGAGGGGTGCTTTGGGGACTGCTCACAGGTGAAATGACCGCGGGGACAGGGAGGAAGCCTGTGTGGGACAGGTTCCACTGTGCCAGGGCAAGAAGGGCTCTCTCTGGGGCGGTGCTGCTGCAGCGGGTGCTGCTCCATCCTCTCGAGAGGCTCCTCTGCTCCGTCCTCTCCTCGCTCGGTCCAGCTCGGGTGGTAAACGTGCTTATTGCAGCGCTAATGTCCTGCAAGTGGGATCCCACCTCCAGGTATATTAGAGTAATGAGTTCACACCTAACTAATGGAGACTTAATAGAGTTACTAATAGGCTGCCTTTTTCCCCCCACGGTTTATGGCCCCGCGGCCGGGGCTGTCAGGGGAGGCAGAGGTGAGAGGCAGTGTCAGCCCCGGCTCGGCCCCCGGCCCGGCGGCCTTTCCAGGGACACCGTCTCTCCACCTTTCTGCAAGGAAAAATAAACAGTTCGAGGCTCCCGTGTCTTTATTAAACATTTCCTTTAAGCTGCATACTTTGGCTCCCTGCCCAAATGCACCAAGAAAGCATCCACAGAGCGGCTCGGCCGCGGGCTGGAGCGAGCAGCCCCCGGAGGGGCGAGCACCTGCGCGGCTGGCCGCGGCCCGCGGTGTCCCCGGCCGGGCCCTGCAGCGGGGTGCTGGCCCCGGCCGGCCCGCGGCTGCGACGTGGCAGCCAGGTGGGTGGGCAGCGCCGGGCAGCACCGTGCCGGGCTGGGCCGGGCCGGGCCGGGCCGTGCCGGGCCGCGGGGCTCGGGCCAAGGCGGGCGGCAGCCCCGGGGCCGGGCGGACGGAGGGGCGCGGCGCTGATGTCAGTGCGGCCTCCGGCCGGCGCTGCCAGGTAAACAGCCGGGAACAGCCGGGAACGGCCGCGAACAGCCGGGAACCGCCGGGGAAGGCGGCGGGGCGGGCCGGGCCGGACCCGCCGCCCGTAACCCCTTCGCGCCCGGCGGCACGGCCGGCCCGAGTCACCGCGGGGCTGCGACCCTGGGCAGGCCGGGGGCGGCCATCCGGCCGAGGGACAGCCCCGGCCTCGGGACAGCCCCTGCCCCCGACCCAGGGACAGCCCCCGCCCAGGGACAGCCCCTGCCCAGGGACAGCCCCTGCCCAGGGACACCCCCGGCCCAGGGACAGCCCCTGCCCAGGGACACCCCCGGCCCAGGGACAGCCCCTGCCCAGGGACAGCCCCTGCCCAGGGACACCCCCTGCCCCCTGCCCAGGGACACCCCCGGCCCAGGGACAGCCCCGGCCCAGGGACAGCCCCTGCCCCGCCGGAGACACGGCCGGGCGCTGGTGGCCGGAGCGGCTCATGCAGCATCCCCGGCAGCCGAGCCCCACGGCTCAGGTACGGGCAGCTGCGCGGCGGCTAAGAATATCCTTAGTTTGCTGTTGTCTCATTCACCAGAAATGTGCCTTCTCTGCGACGCCTTTGGAGCAGCCCAGCAGTTAAATTAGTAACTACGGTAAAAGCTACCAGTGCTGTTTGGAGACCGGGGCTCTAAATCCCTGTCATCCCGAACAACGTGTGGATGGAGCCATCCTGGAGCTTGAGCCTTCAGTCCCCTCTGCCAGCATCCATCTCGGCAGAAGGGATGCGCAGCTCCATGCAGGCTCTGCCTGGAGTGGGACTGCATCTGGATCTGGATCTTTCTCAGGCAGGACAGGGTATTTTTTCCAGACATTGTCCTGTAAATACTGTACATCATCTGTATGTCTGTCCTGTCCAGAGTGGCAAGAGAGGAACTGCAAGATAGGGAGCTGAAGAAACCCCCAGAGCCACTGCTGACGGCCAGGTGCCTGCTTCTCCCTGCTCAGCACTCTGCTTTCCCCCCAGAAAACAAAGCTGCCGTCATACGAGTGCCCATAAAACACGAGGCATCCTGAGTGCAGAGATTAGTGGTAATTTTACAAGGACTCAAATAACGTCGGTCTGCAGGGTGCAGCACTGCCTTGAAAGGGAACAGCAGGCATTTCCCCTGGAAGCAAGTTTCCTCTTTAGAGCAGTTTACGGCCGAGGTGCAGTGTCACATTGTGGCACAAATACACTGTCAGCCTTTGGTTTGGAAGATGGACATTTGATACTTCTTTCTGCTGCCAAAATGCGCTGCCCAGACCCAACTCCCAGCACGGTTATTTTTTGAAGCATTATGTAATTGGATTGCATGGTCAGTAGTGCTTCCTTAACAAGCCTTTCAGCAAACCCTCTGCCTGCTGCAGCCAATCCTCAACCCTTACATACACACTTACTCACGCAGGCTCAGTCTGGAGTAAACCCGCTGCTAAATACAGTTAGAAAACAGACGGAACCAGGCTGGGAATAGATCATCTGCTTCCCCGCGCTACGTGAGCCGTGGTGTGGCCAAGGCCCGGGTGTGAAAACGGGGTCATGTTGACGTACCGCAGCTGAGGGGTCACTGCTGCCTCCTCCTACGGGCCTCTCCCTAACGGGGTAAAAAAATCTGCTTTCTGGAGCACAGGGAGGCAACTGGACCCGGTGTCCTTGTGTGCTCTCGCCGTGCCGTGAGTGCCCTGAGCGCTGGGGACCAGCTTTGGGAAAGCTCTCCAAAGGCACTCGGGCCAGGGCAACGCGGCCTGTATGCCGGTTTTGGGGTGGGCTGAAGGGCTGAATTAGGGACCGGGGCCCCGCCCGGCTCCCTGGGCCTGTCCAGCCCCGTTCCCCGGGGCCCTTGCCGTGTTTTCCAGGAGCGTCCCTCTCCTCCGGCCGCTGTCAGCCCACGGGTTATGGCTCTGCTGACTCACGGCTTCCTGTTTGTGATTGCTGACTGGTGGCAGCAATTGCAGAAGCAATAAGAGATATTAAAAAGCGTGAACTTCCACTGGGACCGGGAGATACAATTAGGGCTGTGCCAAGAAATACACTGCAGCGAGCTGCGGAGCCCTGCAGCCCCCCGTTCCCTTGCTGCAGGAAGTAGGAAAATGAACATCGCTGGCCTTTTATCATCTCTGAACCCAAATAAAAATTGCATTTGACTTCTGAAGCTCACTCTGGCTCTTTTCCATGCTCCTCCTCAAAGCCTTTGATTCAGCCTTCTGTCTGGGTCTCCTGTACCTGCTGCTGCTGCTGCTGAGATGTAGGGATCCGTGTTCTGTGCTTCCACCTGACTGATTCTCTACAAAAAGCCTGCATGAGGCTGTGTAAAGAGGCTGCTTTAGAAGGCATGCACAATGTAATATTACTTCCATTCTTTTTTGTGGGAAATATCTCTGGGGAGAAGCATGAAAGTATCTGGAGAAGGTGCTCTTTGATCAGTAAGGTTTAAATGCAGCATCCCAACTGCATGTCTGTTTCTTCATATTATGCTGAAATTCATCTTAAAGTGCTACTCCTGGGTGGGCATTTTCCTGTTTCTTCTTCCTTGGCTTGAGCATTTGGAAGCATTGCCATCAGTTTTGTCTCCAGCCCTGGCGGGGATTGTCCCCAAAATGACTTCGCCACCCTATTGTTACTGTATATATCAGTCTTTCATTGTGTATTTTAATTCCAATTTTAGTCTGATTGTCAGAATGTAGGTTCTGGTTATTCAGCTGAGGGCAGGAGGTGGAGGATGGTGTTCTATGAACTGTGTGTCACTGGAGGACAGAACATATGCTGAGGCTGGTCTTTGATGAATTGGAGCTACAGTAGTTTGCAGCTAAGAAAAAAAACACTTCCCTTTTATACAGGCATTAAACTGACTTTTAATTTTTTTTTTAACTCTGTGACAGACATAGGGCCGAGAACTGGTACAGAGAACAGACATTAGGGGAGGAAAAAAATCCACCCCAAAACCTCAGTTATTTCAACACATACCAAAAGAGGATTGACAGTGGATGAAGAGGAGGAGGAGGCAATAGTGAACACACAACACAGTTCAAGCTGGCAAGGAGCCCTTTCTTGAAGAATGTAAGTTTAACCTTTAGCATTCAAGTGTCTGGGCTTAAGTGTCATTATGAGCAATACTTTCCTCCAGCACAGCCTCTCCTGCTTGGAGGAGGGTTCTGTGCAACCTCTTCCATTTCCCCCTTTCCCATATATAAAATGCGTGTGTTCTGGTTGCGTGTGCTCTGCCAAGGCCCTTGTGGTGGCAGAGCCTCTGGGCACAGCACGGGTGGCCCTGGATGGGGCCAGGCAAGGGTCTGCCCGGCTGTGGGGGCTGTGGACACTCTGCCACAGCTCTGGACTGATGGAGCGGGTGCTTTGCGTTTGCTGGTTGAATTTAGGTCGAGGTTTTGTGCCTTGAACTCACAAGTGGAGCTGGCCAGGGCAGGAGTGCCCCCAGGGCAGGGCCCGCAGCCAGCTGTGCCCAGGGACAGTACACCAGGTGCCTCCGTTTGTGGTGGCACAGGAGGAAAAGGGAAATGCTGGCAAATTGCTTTGGGGAGAACCAAACTCAAAGGAGGAGCGGGAAGGGACGGACCTGGTGTTGCCATTGTCATCATCACCCCCTCCAGTGCCAACCTCACCTTTTGATGGAGAGACACAGAAAAAAATTAGAGAGACAGCAGCAGATGAACGTCAGACCTGGCTGTGGACAGGCTGCATGCACCCCCTCCCCCCCAAATCATCTCCAGCTGTAAAACACTTCAGGGCTGACAGAAACCACACGCAGCCCGGCCATAACCCAATCTGCAGAGCTGCATTCCAATAAAAACGCAGCGTGGACCTAAAGGGAACACTGTCCAGGATTGCCGCGGCAGGAAGGGTGCTGGGCTGGGGGCTGGGGCAGTGGGGCACAGGCAGGCCCCAGCCCCTGGCTGCTGGGGGGCAGGCTGGGCACAGCCCCCCGGGGCAGCAGGGCAGGCTGGGGTGGCCGGGATGGCTGCGGGGACATGGCGGTGGGGACACGGCTGCAGGGACACGGCTGCGGGGACACGGCTGCGGGGACACGGCTGTGGGGGACACGGCTGTGGGGACACGGCTGCGGGGACACGGCTGCGGGGACATGGCTGTGGGGACACGGCTGTAGGGACACGGCTGCGGGGACATGGCTGCAGGGACACGGCTGTGGGGACTCGGCTGCGGGGACACGGCTGTGGCCATGGCCCACGCCCCGGTTCCAACAGGCGCCGCTCACGCCGCCGCAAATGTCAGATGTGCTCATGTTAAATACAGGTAACGCCGTGGCGTGCGCCCGGGAGCGCCAGCCCCCAGATATCTTGTCTGATCAATTTTGCATCTCGTGTTTGTGATTTTTCTGTGCAAAGTACAGGTTTTAGAGGAATAAGGGCAGATATTTACAAAGATATAACGATGAACTGGTTTGATTAACTGCAGCAAAGATGCTATGTCAGATCTGCTTACAACACAGGGGTGGAGGACGTGGTTACTATATAGTAAGTGCAGCTGGTGCTGGTGCTTAACTTGGTGAATAATTCAATGCAGACTTTCCTGCAAATCTCCAGCTTAATTCTGAAATAAGTCGGAGGGAAAGAAGGCTGATGGACTATTTTCTAAGGAGCATTTGGTACCTGGCAGGCACGGAGATGAGAGGGTTGCATTGCTGTCACTGCTCGTGGCCCCAGCAGGGGGGTGAGCACAGAAGTGCCAGCCCTGGGCCGGGGTCCCTGTGCAGCCGCTGCGCCTGCCAGACCCCGACCAGCCCCCAGACAAGCCAAGGGCTCTTGCTCTCCCTGCTAGCACACTCTGAATTCTGAGGAAACCACCCTGTAGTCCAGAATTCTTCTCCAGGCTGAAAACATGGGTTTTTTTTCCCTAATTCTGGGGGAACTGTAATTTTATTTTGTAACTTATTTCCATCTTTTTTCCCTTGAAGATGGTTCCCAAACATTTATTGTGGGATTTTTCATTTAAAATAGTTTTCTAGGGAAATTACTGTGACAGTGATTTAATTGTTTAATTAAAATCTGACATTGATGACAACATAAATACAATAGGCACGAGGTGATACAGGCATTAAATAAGTGCAATTGTGGAATACATCCATAGAGTACTCTGAGCACATGGAGCCGCTCACAAAGAAATGATGTTCAATATTTATCAGGTTAGTGCCTCGTAATTAAATGCCAAGACTTTTTTCTTCATTTCTCTCAAAAAGCCAAGAAACATATAGATGTGTTCCAAGTGTTTATTTCCATGGCAAACACATCCACTTGTGTTATGGCCTGCAAAACAAGCAAATGCATGTTACAAACCTGCTGTCTGACTGAGGGGTGTTCACTCAGCCTGACTGCAGCAGCCTTGCCAGGTTTGGGGACAGCTGGAATAGCCCACAGAGGTCCTGTCACTCCCACTGCCTAGAGCACGGTGTCTTTTAATAACCGGGTAAAACCCTGAAATATATTGGAGACAAAAGAATAAATGTTCCTTATGTTCCTTTGAACATCCTCGCCAGCCCAAACCTCCCCAAATCCTACAGCATTTCTTCTAGAGCAATAGTCTCTCCCCTCCAGCATCCCCACGTCTCAGGAATAAGGGCAGCAGCCCCCCCAGTAACTGAGGAGTCAAACATGACTCCAGAAGAAATCCCTGCTATCTGGCTGAAATTGCTCAGCAGTGTGGCTCTCCAGCCGTGCTGCATTTTTGCATCCCAACAATGACTGTGCTGCTGCTGGAATATCCCTTTCCATGCTTCTTGCTGGGCGTCTCTCAATGGTATCAACTCAGTTCTGCGGCTCAGCAAGCCCCGTGCAATCCATCGCTGCCGCCCGCTGCCCTTTCCCCCTTCCCAACCCAGAGCAAACGCCTCTGCTCCAGCTTCCCCCTTCTCCTCATCCACTCCACGCACACTAACTTGCCAAAGGAAAAGCTAGCTTACCTGGCCAGTGCTTTGGGCAGAGAGTCATACAAACTGATCAAGGCAGACATCCTAACTCCAGCACAGGGATTTGATTGCAAATTTCCATTGCAAAGGAGCAGAGGGAACTGGAAATCTGACAAATGCCTTCAAATTGACCTGTGTTTCCACAATGCACGCAGTGTTTAAAATGAATGGCAGACTTTATCATTTGGAGCTCCTTCAAGGACTCTGGCCTTCCATGCTTTGTTCTGACTCTTCAGACACATTTCCAAGAAGCATACAGCTATGGAAGTGGATGATATTATGGAGACTTTTTCTAAGCTGGATCTCCCCGCTCCCAACAATAATTTTTAAAGCCTGGATTTTAAAAGATAGCCTGGAACTTTCTTTTAGCTCTCCCCACACATCAGCCCCCTGTGCCCTGTCAGCCTGTGGCAGAGCCTTGGCCCTGTTCCCCCGTGCTGGGCGGCGAGCAAGGGGATACGCTCATGGATCCCTAAAAATTCTGCCGAGCCCAGTGCTGTCACCAGAGCTCGATGCAAATCTGGCCCACCGCTGCCTCCTGAGCCCCTGGCAGCCAGGTCATGTCTCCAGGGGCAGACCTGATCTCCCTGCAGAACCCAGGGAACCGGAGCTGCTCATCCCCATTTTACATGTTAAACATAACAACCATTCCTGCTGAGAGTCCTGTCCAGAAAGCCATATTCACTGCCTTGGAAAAACATTTTGCTTCAAAGTTGTTCCTCTTAATTTGTATACATTTCTACAAATAATAACTTCCCTTTAAAGCGCCGCTATTCGTTCCGTCTGTTCAAAATAACATAGAAATGAAATGATACAAATCTTTGCGCAAATACATCAGATATGCCATGAGACAAAAAAATGGGTTAATCTAATAATTCAGCTGTGTCTTTAGCAAGTTTCCTATGGGAAAAATCAGTCTTATTTTCTCTGCAGATCTGATACTAAGAGCTTCTTTCTGCTAAGCACATTAAAAGCTATTTGAACCCAAAATCCCATCTATGCGTATGCAGAGATACACATATAGAAACACGAGGCACCCACACAATTGCAGATGAGGCTGTATCAAAATTTCTAATTAAAGGAAGGGAAGTCCCTTTTTACATTTTAGCAACCAGATTGTCTTTTTGCCTAGAACAAAGAAATCTTACGGGAAGTAAATTTTTTAGAGGACACACACGTGCACATACATGTAATCATACCTAACGATTTCTGTACGAATTATCCCTTAATTCCTTGGCTGCGTTTCGGTGTTTGCGCAGTGGTTTATCCGCTGGTCCTGCAGCCGTCACTTGTTCCTTCCCTTCTTTTCACACACAGCCTCCCCTCATCACCTCTTTTGGCAACCTGGAAAACTGGGAACTCTCTCGTTCCCCAGCCTCCAGACGTCTGCGTCCAGGATGAGGGGCAAACCCCTGCCCTCTGCTCATCTGCTGTTTTCCCTCCCCAGCCCGAGCTCCTGCCTCGCCAGGAGGGGAGGGAGAGATGTCCTAGGACTTGACCCCGGGGCAGAGCCTGCTCGGGCTGGACCAGCTCCCAGGAGGGTGGGGGGCCGCAGGGCGCACGCCCCTCTCCCCGCTTAACCCCTCCGCTCCTCTGACCCGGCGCCTGCTGCCCTCCTCCCTCTCGGGGCACTCGGGCTCGTCCCGGGAGCGTGACGGAGAAGAAAGACGGAGCTCCGAGGGGCTGGCGCAGGAGGGCTCCGCGCAGCACGGCCAGAGGAGCAGCGGGATCTCCGAGCAGGGGATGTTTGGTTTGTGTTAACTACCCAGACAGATGCACTTCGGCATGTTTGCCTTTATGGGATCCATATGTTGTCATGGGAAATTAGAGGACAGCGGCACACAGCTCGAATTCACGATGCGAGCGCAGAGACAACATCCATGGCTCCAGCCCGCGCCCGCACACGTCCCTGTGGAGGTGCCTATTTCTGGAGCAGCCACAGGCACTCCTTTGCTCCCCAACTTCCCCACACGTTTCCTTCTCCTTGCTCTGCAGAAAGTGTGGCCACAGGCAGCACCCGCAGCCTGGGCCACCAGATCCACAGCCTCGGGGGAAAGGAGGCACTTTTCCAAGTTATCCCAAGTGCTAAGACAAGGGTTACTTTATTCTCGCCTCAACTTCTTCCTCAACCCACGTTCGGTTCACGTTCAGCAAGGACAACAGCTAGAAATTACATGCACCTTCCCAGGCAGCGCACCAAGCAGCCCCCAAAAATTCTGCTTCCCACAGGGCTCCACGCTTTGGGGCTCAGTTGGTTTTTGATGTGTTGTTGCTTTTTCTAATTTTTTTTTTTTGCTTGGGTTTTTTTTTTTTTTTTTTTTTTTTAGGGTTTGGGTGGGATTTTTTGGTGTTTGTTTTTTTTTATTTATTTTGATGGGGGTTGTTTGGTTTTCTTTTGTTTGTTTTTTGGTTTTATTTTTTTAAAAGATGAGTACATTAACAATTATTTCACAAAAACCAGACAGACATGCATCAAGCAGGGACTGACAGATTTTTAAGGGCGGCTTTTAAACACAAACTGATCCCCCTCTGGGGTCAATCTGACCACCAGGACTGACATGCAGCACGCCTGGGTCACTGGGCACACCAGGGCTGCAGGTACAACATCCACAGAACCGTGGCACCTATCGAACCCTGCGTCTTAAAACCTGCGACTTTCTCCCAAACACAAGCCCCTTCCAGCAATGCATCAACAGTACAGTCAAATTCCTCATCACCCGTGCTCTTCCTTCACCCCCATCCCACTTAAAGGGACTTGCCAAAATTCCAAATGTCAACCCCCACGGTAAGAAACAAGGAAAGCTCAAGACATTTCATTATAATAGGTACTAACAAACATGCAGTTTATTACCTTGCAGTATAAAATACATGTACATTAAGGTTCTCCCAAATGGAAAAACTGACCGCAACTGCATTCCTTGTTCAGAGCTATGAAACAAACCAGGAAGATAATTATTTGAGTTATTATGAAAATTAAAAAAAAAAAAAATAACAACAAAAAAAAAAAAAAAACACACACACACACACAAAAAAAAAGGTTAAAAAAGGAAAAAAAAAAATGCAAAAAAGGAGCTTCTTTAGATTTTCAAGACATGAATTAATTTAGATGCATTTCTGCTAATAATAAAAATAGCCTCTTATAGAAAGATGAAAAAAACCCACATTCCTGAAGCCTGGATAGAGGTTCTTTACTGGTTCACCTCCTCCTAAAATTCAAATCCCATGTTCCCAGCGATCATCTACATTTCTCACTAGGGCTGGAATGGGGAGGGACAAGCTCCTGGAAATAAAAATTTTAAATAATAATCGGACATGGATCCGAGCAGAAAGTGAAAAACGTTACCGTTAGGCTAGAGAAATATTTATTTTATCAAAGCAGAGGTTCTAGTGGGACTAGAGGAATGTTGCGTCCTCTCCTAAAAAAAAAAAAAAAAAAAAAAAAAAAAGGAAAAAAAAAAGAAAAGAAAAAAAAGAAAAAGAAAAAAGGGGGAAAAAAGAGGAGGGGGGTGGGGGGAAGAAAAGAGAAAGCAAGAAAGAAAAAAGGCAGAGGCACAGCCGCCTCCTGGAGTTCCCCATTGTCCGGGGCTATAGAGAGCCCCAGAATGGCATTAAACTCACAAAAGGCACATTGTGCGGGGGACAAAAAAAGCCCCTTCTTCTACAATAACTTTTAGCTTCTTATTTTTAGAAAATGACAAAGCTGTTGCCAGCGATGGCTGGTGAAACCTGTAGCCCGGCTCCCAGCGCGGCTGGCCGCGGCCGCATTGATCCGCCGGCCCGCTCGGAGCGGCGGCCGCCAAGTTTGAACGGGGCCGGGCCGGGCCGGGCCGCGCCGCGGGGATGCTGCGGGGATGCTGCGGGCGGCGGCGGCGGGGCCGGCGCGCAAAGTTGCGCTCGCTGCCGGACGCAACTTTCCCGGCGGCTCCCGGGGAAACTTCGGCGGCGGGGGTCGGCCCGCCCCGGCCGTGCCGTGCAGCGGGGCGGCGCGGCCCCGCCCGGGGCGCGGGGGCAGGTGGCCCCGCGGAGGTCCCGCCGGCGCGGAGCGGTGCGGAGCCGGGGCCGGCCCCGCGGCCCCCTGGCCGGGCCGGCGCTGCGCGGGCAGAGGCGCTGCGCGGGGCAGCGCGGCGGGGCGCGGAGCGGGGCCGGGCCGGGCCCCCCCGCCGCGGGCTGGGGGCCGGCCGCTTGCCCCAAGTTTCGGTGCGGCGCCGCCGCCGCCGCCGCCGCGCTCCCCCCGCCCGCTCCTGCGCGCTCGCTCCCTCCCCCGCCGCCTGGGCTGAATCTTATTGATCCAGAAGGTGGCTAATTAGCCCTTCCCGTCGTGCCTGGGTAATGAGGCACATGCGCACTGCACTAATCAGCCATTTTTTGCAGGAAACTAATTAGCAGAATAAAGATCCAAAGAGTTTTTTTTCTTCCCAATCATCAGATCTGAGTCCGGGCGCTTCCTGCTCCGGCGACCGCCAGCCCCGCCGCCCGCTCCGCGCCCGCCGCCCGCTCCGCTCCGCGCCCGCCGCTCCGCCCCGACCCGCCGCCGCCGCTGCTGCTGCCGCCGCCCGCGGCCCCCTCTCTCCGGGGGGCTGCAAACTCCCCGACAACGATGCTGCTGCTGGGCAGCGGCGGCGGCGGCGGCGGCTCCCGCTCGGCTCCGGCTGCTGCCCCCGGCTCCCGCTGCTGCTGCCCCGGGCCCCTCCGCGGAGCCCCGCGCTCCTGCCGCCGCAGCCGCCGCAGCCTGCATGGGATCTGTAGCCCCCGCGCCGCCGCCCGGGATTAAAAGCGCCGCCGCCGCCGGAGCAGCGACCGCGTAAGTGGCAACTTTTCTGCCCTGTCCCCCCGCTCGGGCTCCTCCTGCTCGGGGCGCCCGGGCTGCTTTGCATGGGGCTGGTCCGGCCCCCCCTCCCGTCCGCTCCCACCCACCGCCCCGGATCCCCCAGCAAACTTTGTGCCGCTCGCCGTCCCGGAGCCCCGCCGCCGCCGTCGGGGACGCGCAGGTGCCGGCGCCGCGGGGGCCGCTACGCGCCCGCGGACCCCCCCCGCCCCGCCCGCCGGCCATGGCCGCGGGGCGCGCAGCGAGCGCGGCGCCCGCCCGGCCGCTTTGTGCGCGGCGGGGCCGGCGGCGGGGGCCCGGCCTCGAGCGGAGCCCGCGCCCCCCGGGACCCCGCCGGGCCGCCGCCGCTCCGCGCCGGGGACGCGCCGCAAAACAAAGGGGCGAAGAAAGTGCCGAAAACTGCCCCGGCGGCGGCGGGCCCGGCCCCGCGGAAGCCCCGCGGAGCCCCGCAGCCCGCGGCCCGCACGGCCTGGCCGCGCACAGTAACGGCGATTCCTGTTCCCCGCGGGGCGGCTCGGTGCGGGAGCGCGGCGGGGGCGGGCGGCACCGCAGGCCGAGCCCGCTCGGGGCCGGGGTTAATGACTCGGGGCCGCATCGCCCGGCGCTTATCGCGCTACGGGAAACGCGGGTCCCTGTCGGTCCCCGCCGGGACCCGCCGCGCTCGGGTTCCCGCTGCCGCACGCACCCTCCGAGGGGAGCGTGTGTGTGTCTATGTGTGTGTATGTGCCCTGGCTGTGCACGGCGTGCGTGGGTGCCACGCACACGCGGGATTCGGACTGTGAATTATTTATAATTTGGGTTGCGTTTGTGTCTTTGTCTCTTTTTTTTTTTTTTTTTTTTTCAGTTTCTCTCGCGCCCCCCCCCCCTTTTTTTAAAAAAACAAACAAACAAACAAAAATTGGTTCCGAGCGAGGTCTGTTTCTTTCTCCCGCTGTGCTTGGGGCTGCTCTCGGTATGTCCTGGACTCTCAGGCAGCCGTGTCCCCTCTGCGCCGGCTGGCTGTCTTTCTCCTCTTCTTGCTCCTGTTTAATATGGAGCAATTTTCTGGAGACTCGGTGACTCCCTCCTTAGGGTCACATTGAGTTCGAATACGACTGAAGGTGCAGGAATCCTGCAACGGAGGAAATAAGAGAATAGAGAAAATGGGGTCAAGTTGGCTGCTTAGAGGCCAAAACTCCCATAGCTGCCTTTAAAAATATATGTATAATATTTGGCTTTCCTCGCTGTATTACGGATTGCAGCTTCCCCCTTTCAGGTATTTTCCTTACAGCTTAAAGCCCTTGCTTCCTTTTGCCTCTCCCCACACCCTCCCCCTGTGAGGGGAGAAAGGGGGGGGGAGGAGGGAAAATAAAAGGAAAAGAAATGGGGGGGGAGAGAGGGGAAAAAATAAAACCCATTGAGTTTAGGCAAATAAGGTTTGGTCTCCGTATCCTATTACAAAGCACTTTGAATATGCAAGACATCACACAAGACCAGTTATTCCAGTTACGACAAACTTAAAAAGAGAAAAAAGCGAGGCATGTTTAGATTGTAATTTGTTAGAGCAAGATCCGTATTTAAAGTTCCGTCTTTTAAATATTTTTTTTTTCTAGCCTTGCTTTATAACCAGCCTTTTCTGCTGTCTGGGTTGGGTTTTTGTTTTTGGGGTTTGTTTTTCTGGGGTTTTTTGCATTATTATTATTATTAAAATCTTTCCATCGAGTTTAGGAAGACCGCTGCGAGCAACACATTTTCTGTATTTTTGTTCCTGTATCTCGGAGGAGAGTTGGCAGGGATTCTGTGGTTTGCAGTTACACAATATGTTATCATGTTTTTAATCACTAAATCATTGCAGTGGTTATAGATTTACAGTCTTAGGGTATTACCGAGCGGCGCAGCGCAGCCCGTGTGTGCGGGGACATACGAGAGCATGCCGTTAACATGCTCGTGAACTTTGCTTTTAAATCATTTCCCGGCCGAGCCGCGGCAGAGTGCGGAGCCAGCGTTTTGGCATCACCCCTCCACGCACTTGAGGAAAGTTTGTGCAACCCTCCCGGCAGGGCAGGAGCTCCGATGGGCGTCGTGCGCGCCCTGTCCTGCGGCGCTGGCGGTAAGCGGCGGGTCAGGGGGTGCGAGGGGCGGCCACTGGGCCGGGGCCACCGCCTGCGTGGCCGGGGGGGATCGGGCTGCCCCACCGGCCGCCCTCTGCTCCCGTTCCCCCCTTTATTATGTAACAGAGCCCTCGGCAGCATTAAAAATTCAGCATTACAAGCTGATTGTAATGCTCCCTCATTAGGGAGCACTGTCTGGTCCGGCACTGAGCGAAGACGGAGCGTGGCTTTTCGGCTGCCGCAGCAGCGGGGGCCGAGGAGCAGCCGGGAGGGGGGCGAGGGGGTGTCCCAGGCCCCCGACAGCAGGATCACGCTGGCCTCCCCAGCACCGTGAAGCGCCGACCCTGCGGCCAGGCCCAGGGCTCGCCAGGCTTCTGCTCTGCCGCCGGTCGAGGGCTTTCCGCTGTGCGGCTGCCTGAGCTGCCTCCTGCCCGGTCCCGCTCCGCAGGCTGCCTTCGACTGGAACAAAAGCAAAGAAAAGGCACATTAGAGGGGAGCGAAATTCTGCATCTGGCCCCAGAAGTTGCTTTGCTGTATTTGTATTTTTTTTCTCCTCCTCTTTTCTTTTTAACGCGGTCATTCTGGGAACAGAGGGCAGCAGGAAGTTGGCTCCAGCCCCTCTCCCGCTCGGCGGTGCCGGCCGCAGCAGCGCCGGTCCTTTGCTGCAGAGCCTTCGGACCCTCCCTCCCACCCTGCCGCTGCCTTTTGTTCCCACAGGACCGAGCCAAGGTGCTGCTTGGCAGGCCGGGGCGGTGCGGGCGGCCCTGTGTGCCTGGCACCGTCGCCTGGCCTTGTCGTGGTCGCTGTCACACCGAGGCCCAGCGGTGGCTGCTCTGACAAAAGCGGAGGCGTGTGTCCCTCTTTCATCTCCCTGCGTTGACCCCCGCCCCGGTTGCTGTCGGTGTCGTGCCAGAGGCCAGGAGCAGCAGATTTGCTTTGGGCCTGGCCAGTGGTTGAACGGCTTCAGCAGGAATCGCTGAATCCCAAAGTGATGGACGCGCAGCTGGCTGCGTCAGCTTCCCTGTTAACACCTCCTTCCGCTCTCCAAAATAACAGCAATAGCAGTAATAATAATAAAAAAAATGTTGCATGGAGAAGCAGAAAAAGGACTAGTGGCCTTTTACATCAACTTTATTCATGTGCTGTTTTGTTCTGCGGGGGCTCGATCCCTCGTGGGAGCGTTTCCCTGCCAGTGTTGCTTTCTCGTCTGCGGTGGGAGAGTTTTCGGCAACCATCTTCCGTGGGTGCTGGCAGCGGCGTGCGCCGGCCCTGCCGGGGCTGGAGGTGTGTGTGCGCTGCGGAGATCGATCCCGGAGGGACAGGCTTGGGAGAGGCTGAGTGTTTCACAGCTCCTGCATCCCTTCGTCAGAGCGCGGCCAAGGTTTGGCCTTTGTGTGGCTTTGGGGGCCGTGTATTTGTACCGGTGGGTGCGTCCGGCTGGCAGCAGAAGTGGGCTGTGAACAAAGCCGGGTCACGACAAGTTCCCCCAGCCCAGCACGTGCCGGACCCCTGTGCCGCTCGCAGGCTCCTGCAGCTGATGGCTGTGGGGGCTTCGGCCTGGGAGAGGCCCCCGGGGCCACGGCAGGTGCCTGTGGGGACTGTCCCCGCTGTGCTGCTCCTGTTCCCTAAGGGTGGGTCATCCCCCACGCCGTCTGGGAGCCCTGCGGGAGGCTCTCCATCCCTAGGGAGATGCAGGGGGAGACTAGAGAGAAGAGCTCCTCCCTGGGGAGCAGGGCTGCCCTTCTCTGCTGCCTCCCTCCTCGACAGCCAGAATTCAGGCTGGGTGTCCAGCGCATGGCGGCAGCCATGGGGCTGTCGAGGGCTGTCGTGGCAGGAGAGTGGGAATCAAAACATCTGTGCGCAGGCCTGGGCGCCGCAGCCTCTAATGGTTTTGACGGAGCTGTTGTGGTCTGTTGTCTGGAAAATCTGCATTCTGCGCCGTGCCCGAGGGGGCCGCGGCACCGCAGACCGTGGCGGTACCTAAATATAACCGCCTCGCGCCGAGGGGTGAGGTGAGGGCAGCGGGAGCAGGCCGCCCGCTCGCCTTCTGCTTTGTCTCTGAGCTGCGATTCAGGCATTTTTGTTTGCTCCCGAGGTTGGGTTTGTGTGTAGGCAGGGATTGGAGAAACAGATAAATTCCTGCTAGTTTTAAAAAAAAAAAAGGCAAACAACAAAACAGGGCGGATGAGTCGGGTTTCCCTTGTCGCCGGCAGCGGTCCTGCTGCCGGGTTGGGATCCCACCAGCCCTGGCCACCCCCGCGTTCCTCGCTCCCCTCGGAGGTGTGCGGGTCTTGCTGAGGTCTCCCCGCGCTCCCTTGCTGGCCCTGGCTGTGCCGGACAGACGTGTCCATCTGTCGGTGCGGGAGGTGGGTGCTCGTCGCCACAGCAACGCCGGCTGTGCCGGTACGAGCGCCAGGTGTGTGCTGTGTGTGCGTGTCGGAGGTGCCTGCGAGGCGGCCCAAGTTTGTCCCCACATGAAATTGTTTTTTGCTCGGGGATGTCAGGAATAGGGTCCAACACAGGCCGCAGCTGGTGGTGGCTGCCACCATGTTCCAGATGCTGCTGCTGAGGTGGAAGGGACAGTGGCATGATAGCGGGTGCTGCTGGCAGGCTGCGGCCACCCGGCTTTGCCCTTGAGTTTGCTGCTGGGAGAGACACTTGGCTGTTGATGGTAATTTCATTATGTCACAAGTGCCAAACAAGCCTCTCGCTATGAAAAGGCAAAGAGGGCCGGCAATATTTTTCCTTTTTCCCCCCAGAAAACAAACATTTCACAATGTGTTCTGAACTGTGTGGTGAATGTTGCTGCTGAGCATGAGGATGCTGGCCCTGTGGTAACCAGGCATTCGGGTATTAAATCTGGTGAGGGCTGAGCTGTGCAGGTTCCTTGGCTTGGCAGTAATGCTGGAGCAGATGATGTGCCTGGCAGCTCTGGTGTAAGGTTTTTTCCTGTTCTCCACCTGCCCTGGTATCTGGGAAAAGTGGAGCTTGCAGGGCCTGTGATGTGTTAGCTCTTAGTGCTTATTTTCGTGGCCCAAGCGTGCCTGCTGAAGCATCGGGTCCCTGCCCAGGGAAGATGGGAGTTGTTCCCAAACCCTCAGGTCCCAGCAGCAGCGTACCCTGTGTCCTGCCTTGGGCTCACCTCAGGCTTCCAGCCACGCTTTCCTGGCTGGTGGCCGCCTGGCTCCAAAATGGCTGGTTGGCTTCATTGGGTAGCAGGAGGTTTAACCCTCCTTCCGTGCTCCTCCAGCGGCCGCCTTGTGCAAACAGACCTACACTCGGTGCAGAATTCAGCACACAAATGGCATTACTGATGGTAGCGTGGCAATGATGTGCTTGATCCTGCTGGGTCGGGCGCTGGGTTTCCTGAGTGACCGTGACGTCTGGCGGTGGGCTCGGAGGGTTTTGGTCTTCTTGCTATAATGGAGTTGAGTGAAGAAGGGGGAGGTGAGGAGGGTGCGGAGGCACAGCTGGCTGAGCTGCCATCAGGTGCGTGTTGTTTGAGATGATGCAGAATCCGGGGCTTCTTCCCCAAGGTGTCTTTGCTGAGGTACCATGTGCTGAGGAAGCATGATGGCAGGCCTGAAGGTTGGTTCAGGAGACTGAGCAGGGGAAGTGCAGGGAGCTACTTGGTGTCTGAGGCACAGGTTTGGGAGCTGCAGAGTCTGCAAACCAGCCCTGCTCCTGCAGTGTGAAGGTATTCTGGATTCAGGCTGTGCACAGCATCTTGTGCATTTCAGCTGTACCTCTGTTGTTGCAGAGGCTGGTGCCCAGCCCCTTGGATGCCTGGAAAGCAGAGCAGGGGCTGTGTCGTGCTGGGGTGCAGGAGGTTCCTGCAGGACGGCTGCGGAGGCGATGCTGCCGGGCTGTGGTTCCTGGGGCACACGGTGTTGGACGGTGCTGGGTGTCGGTGCCAGCGCAGGGGCTGCTCTCAGCTGAGCTGTAGCAGTGTGCTGGTGGCCGCTGGAGTGGTACTGCCGGGTGGTCTTAGCTCCTGGTGCGTGTCCCCGGATGGGGCTGAGGCTGCTTTGTGCTGTGCAGTGTGGCTGAGCGAAGGCCGGGGAGCGGAGGGCAGCCGGCCACCATGTCCCCGTGTCCTTGCACGGTTCCCACCGCAGCCCCTGACTGTGCCAGACAGAACTGTAGATGTCAGGCTTTGCACAGAAAGGAGAGCGGGGAGGGAGGGCGAGGAGGAGGCACAAGCGCGCAGCAGCAGGGCTGTGAGGTTCAAATTAACCTTCTGCTTTGTTGGTGTCGGAGTGAGGCGCCCCGGCCGCCAGCACAGTGCAGGCCTGCTGTCATTCATGCTCAGCTACCTGGAGGAGCAGGGCATCCCTCCCCAGTGCTGCTGGGGACAGCAGGTGCCCAGGACGCTGTTGGGCCCAGGCATGGAGATGAAGGCACCCGGTGGGACTCGGGGGCTGGCAGGGCTCACCGTGTCCCCAGGGTGCTGCAGTCAGCGCCTTCACATCTGGCTTTGAGGAATGGGTGCTCTGGCCTTTCTTCTGGAAGCTGGGTCTGCGGCACCCAGACATGAGCTCCTACACAGCTACTTCAGATGTCAGAGCCTAAATTTCTCCTCTTTAATTTTCTCCTGTTAATTTTGTCTCTTTTAGTCTTACATACTTCCTTCCCCAGTTCCTTTCTTCTTGCTGTTTTTCATCTTCCATAGAGACAGTTAAAAGCAGCTTAACACCGTGAGCTTGTTTGGAAGTCAAAAGATCCGTTTCAGCTCTGACGCTGACTTTGGGCAAGACACCAAGTGTTTGCCTCAGCTGGAGGATGAAATGGGATGATGCATAGTTCACAGGCAGGGACTGTAAGTGAGGGTTGATTGTGAAAAATCATAATGTGTTTTAAATCCCCGGAGCATTGTTGCATCCTTAAATTTTAAATGGCAGTAGCTGCTGTGCTGGGGGCAGCTGTGGAGCACAGGGATTGTCCTCAGCACCTCCCAGCAGGGTGTCGTGCTGGAGACCTGTGCTGTGGTACCTGAGAAATGGAGCCTGTTGGTCCTTGTTTCGTGACACCATCTCATCCCTCCTGGTGATGATGCTTTCTGGGGCACAGAGCACTGGGGTGGAGGCCTGGTCATGTTAGCGAGGGTTTGTAGTCCTGGAGAGCCCAAGTCTAAGTGAAGGCACATGTGAAGGATACACCCTGAGCTCCTGTGGGCACGGCGTTGGGCCTGCAGCACAGCTGGAGGAGGTGCAGCATGTGGGGCAGGCTGCTGGGTTGGTTGTGTTGTTGGTCAGGGAGTCAAGGTGGTGGACAAGAAGCACACGCTGCCCCACAGCATGCTGGTGCTGGAGAAGGCCGGGGTTTGAGAAATTTGGGGGTTGTGGCAGCACCTCATGGCTGGCAGAGGGGAGAGCAGGTGGTGAGCTGGACATTGCTGCCAGCTCGTGCCCTTTGCTGGTGTGGGATGCCCAGCCCTGGTGGTCAGCACCACGTGCCCCTTTGCTATTTCAGAAACCAGCTACTTGGCAAATAGCAGTGCCTGTCTGAAGGAGCTGCCACAGATTCTTTTTTTTTTCCTTGCTTGCTTTATTTTAACCAGCCTCTCTACTGTTTCCTCTTTATTTTGGGCGACGTGGAAGTCCCGGAGGTTTGCATGAGATCCTGGAAATGACCCAGGTGGTGGGTCTGGTGCCAGCACAGCCCTGTGTGAAAAGCAGCCTTCATGCTTGCAGGCTTGCAGCGGTTTCACCTGGAACTGCAGATGTGTGAACAGCAGAGCCAGGCTCTGGAAGGGCCTGGAGGATGGCTTGGAGCCCATGCAAGAGGAGGAGGAGGGTTGAGCTCTACTCTGCACAGCAGTGGCTGAGGTCAACATCACAGAAGGAGCAGCACCACTGACTTCTCTTGAAACCTCCCAGCTGTGCCTAGGGCTGCAGACCTGGTTGCCAGACACCTGAAAGGTCCTCTGGCTCTTGGCAGCGCAACTGGAAGTGTCCAGCTAGCCACTTCTCTAGCCATGTTCCTCGTCTAAGCATCCCTTTGTGTCTCTGGAGTGATGGGATGCTCTCGTGGGACTGGAGATTTCCTTCCTTGAGTCCAAGGAGCTGCTGTCTGTGAGGATGTCTGCTTACTTTAGGCAGGAACTGGATGTCAGGACTCTGGCTTTTATCCCCCCCCAGCAATCTTTTTCTTAGCCCCTTTTTGCTTCTGGGTACAAAGCCCATGAATGGTCAATGAGGTGCATTTGATGAGATTTCTCCAGAAGCACTGGCTGTCCTCTGGAGATCTGAAGTTCTCTACCTCTGGAGAAATGAATGGAGAGGTGTTGGGCACAGGCATGGGGATTCTGCTGTTGGTGCTGCTTAGTGGGTCTTCTGCATTTTAAAATTAAAAAAAAAAAAAAAAAAAAAGTGGAGAAACCAAAAAGGCTTCAGCTGCCATTAAAGCATAGCATGTTAGGAGGTGGAGGGGAGGAGTGTTTTGGTCACAGTTTGCCTGTATTCAAATATTTGGGATGTTAAAAGCTGTGTCTGTGTCTTGTTGAAGGCCTTGCTGGACTATGGAGCAGGACGGTGATTTCTCAACTGCTGCTGGAATTTACTTTTGTTAAGACTCAGCTGTCTCCATTAATGGCATTACCTGGATGTTGAACAGTTCCAAGCCATGCCCTTGGCTGTGTGTGACCAGCACAGGGGGAGATGGGGGCCTGAAGTCAGCCCCGTGGCCCAAGTCACTATGAGGAGGCTGGGGCGGTTCTGAGCCCCAGAGATGGCTCCTGGCTCCCTGGTGACTGGAAATAAAAAGACTGAGAGTCTTAGGGTGCAGGTCGTTTAGAAAAGGGGAAGAAAATGGTAAAATAAAGCTTTTTTTGGTAGAAATAGCTGCAGTGAGTACTGTGGGAGAAAGGACAGAGCTGTTGTTCTTTATTGTTCTCACGGTGTCTTGAGTGTGAAAGTTTTTTTGTTTGGTTGGTTTTATATTTTAAAGTTCCTTCTTCCTTGTATGAGCCTCTTGCACAGCAGAGGAAGAGAAACACTTAACAAAAATAGAGCCTGTGTTTGCCTAAAATGAGGTTGCTGTGGCATGTTTAGGACTCGAGACTGTGACTTTGAAGCTGGCTGCATTTCACACTGCTGATACTCTTTTAACTGTCTTAGGTAAACAGTGCAGTTGGGCTCTGAGAAGTGTCTGGTGAAAACTCTGCTTGGCTTCTCATTCTGACTGTTTCAGAGGTTTTCAGAACAAATACCCTCTGCTTACCAGCACTCTTCCTGCTTAGAAAAGTTTGCATTGATTTATTATTATTTTTTCAAAGGATTTACTTGCACATTAGAATGCCCCGTGGACATTATTTTCAGTTCAAGGAGGGTTTATTTTAGTTTGGCTTAATTGAATTGGAAACAGTTACGAGCTGTACCAAAGCAAGTTGATTTGAAACCAAAACAGGAATGTCCTGTTCACAGGAGCAGGTTCACACTGCTGTGTTCAGGCGCCTGTGCTGAATTCCTCTTGTTTACCTGTGTGTGGGGACTCCTGGCAGGTGAATCACCGTGAGGGCTCCGTGGTGCTGAGGCAGGAGCAGGGCCTGGACAGGCTGCAGGGGCTGGTGTCCTCTCTGTGTGTGACACTGGTGCTGCTGCCAAGGCCAGCCGTGCCCTGGCTGCATTTTCCTTTTGCTGACACAGAGCTCTGGGGCAGTGGCACAGGGAAGTAGTTTAGGGAAGGGACCTGGGCTAGAAAAACTGCTAAAGGATGGGGGAAAAAATGCTTCCTCAAAATGTTTTTATTTTTGGTTGTTTTTTTTGCCAGCTTCCCTTTAATTTGAAATAATTCTGCGATGCAGGTTGAAATGGCTTTGCTGGAGCAGAGGGGAACAGGCTGGCAGAACCAAGGCCTGTGCCCAGAGGAGTGCTCACTCTGCTGCTGCCCCAGCCAAAAGCTTGGTCCCAGTGTGGGGCTGGCACCTAAGTCTGCATTTAGTGTAGAGTTCTTGGGAGGAAGGCACTGCTTTTAATCATCTTTATTTTATTACTGTTTTGCCCTTTCAGGAGTACAGCATGGTTAAAGTTAGAGGATCCCTTTGCAGCCCTTTCACCTAAGGAAACTGAGCTGTGGCTGAGGCTTAGCTGAAGGATAAGCTCATTCTGCCACAGAAGGATGAGCTGGTCCCGCAGTGCCCTGGCTCATTCTGAGCATCCTTGTCCTTTTGGGAGCTCTGGCATGGGGAGCTGGGTGGAAATTGCTGTGCTGTGGGTGAGCAGCTGTGGCTGCTGGCAGCCAGGGCCCGTCCCTGGGCTCTGCCGTGTGCTGCCCTGGCACTGCTCCAGGCCTTCATGCCCCGCTGCGTTCCCTGTGTTCTGCAAAGCCAGCACCTGCAGCTGGCAGCCTGCATGGCTTCTGTTTGTAGTCTCACCTGCTTAAATAAACAAACAATCTGTTTGCTCCCCTTCCACCCCCTGTTCCTCTGCAGCAGCACTGCCCAGTGGTTTTCTGAAGAATCTGGATCCTCCTCTCAGAGGGGTCCACACCTGCCTCAGGTGGTTCTTCCTCCTCCACTGTCCAGCGCTCTTGGCAGTTCCAAACCAAATATTTGCTGCAGTTTTTGAAACTGATTTTGGTTTTATTTAAGCAGTTGCCTAATCGCATGTCCAGGGAGTCTCTTTTGTGTCTTTCTTACTTTGCAGAGGTCTGGGATGTAGCTGGTGGCAGAGGCTGCAGGGCCAGTGGCAGAGGGGAGGGTGGCTGGGCTGTGCCCTGCCCTGGTGCAGGTTGTGCTCCTGGGCCTCAGCTGTGTGTGTAGTGTTCTCTGTGTGCTCATGTGTCAGGTGTGTTCAGACTCCACACTGAGGTCTGTCTGCCCATCCACGTCCGAGCACCAGCGCACTGGGGGCTCTCTTGGGGACATCTCTGTGTAGACACCCCTTTACCTGGTTGTTACAGAGTGATTCCTGTGCAAAACCTTCAGATTCTGATTGTTTCCATAGACTGATGGATTCTTAATGGTTTATTCTATATATAAAGTCATTAGTAAAGCAAAATATCATACCCCAGAGTGAAAATGTGATCTTAACTGGCTCTCAGGTGAGGACAAGCAGAAGTGATTTCTCCTACAAACACACACTCAAAAGCCAGAATGATGGTTTCTGAATCAGATGCTGCAGGACCTGAGTGTGGGAATAGGTGTTAGAGCTGCTGTGATTTCTTCAATAATGTAATTTCTGAAACTTTGCATTTAGGAGTAAAAAATGTAGTCCAGACTATTTCTCCTGTAATGGTGTTCCAGTTCAGTCCAGGTTGAGCTGTGCGTTGTGGTGGGAGCTCCAGTGCAGATGCTGCCTGCTGGCTCAGGCTCGGCTCCTGTTTGGATGTGTCATGCTGCGGCCCAGCCCCGGCTGCTGCCTGGCTGCAGACACAGAGCTGGTGCTTCCCAGCACTGCTCTGACACTGCACAGGTTCCAGGTGCCCCATGGCAGGGCTGGGCTGTGCTCTCTGCCTGAGCTGAGGGTCTGTGCTCGCAGCTGCAGCGATGGGAAACTTGCGTTTAATATAAGTCACCGTGGAAGCATTCTTGGGATCGTGCCAGTGAGAGTTTCCTATATAAAATTAGAAATCAGATTTTTTTTTTTTTTTTTTCTTTTTGTCAGGCCCTGATGTGAACTGGTAGTTGCTGGGTTTTCTTTTAATCCTGAGATCCCAACTGAGGGGACTGGGGGGGGTGGGGAAGAACACAGAATTCAGCAAAACCCCAAACAGCGAATTGCAGGTTTTGTCTTTTTGCAAGAGGAAAAATTATAATTTTTTTGTAATGCTGAGCCCTCAGCAGTAATAAGTAACTCATTAGGCGAATGCAAAGTGTGTAGGGGCAGGGAGCTGTGAGTCCATCAGGGTGCGGGGAGCTGGTGCCAAGCACACCTGCAGCCTCTGCCGGGCGAGGAGGAGGAATCTCCAGAGCAAGGAGGCACCATCAGGTGAAATGTGTGATAAAGCTACTGCTGTAGTGGCTTTTGGAAGGCTGAACTTGCTGAACTGCAGCAGTAGCTGGATTTTGCTCTGCTCAGGTCATTTGTTTCAGGCTTTTGGGCGCATTCTTTTGCCACGTCAGGTGTGATTTGTGCTTTGTGATGTGGGTCTGTCCGTCCCCTCGGTGGGAAGTCTGCTCTGGCTGAGGAGCCGCACAGCTGCCAGAGTGAGCAGCTTCAGGTCGGCTTTTCCCTGGCAGCTCTTGCTTTACTCTTGCCTGGGGTTGAAGAATTCATCCCGTTCCTTTGTTTCACGTGGAGGGAAGGGTCTGTGGCTGTCGCAGTGTTGGGGGAGATCAGGGTGCCTGTGTCCCCGCGGCAGCTGGCAGCCTGCCTGCCGTGACCCACAGGAGCCGGCCTGGATCCCTGTGCGCTAATGGGCCTGCCTTCTCCTGCCTTGTTTGTCGTGATTTGTGCCTGCATTTGTATGCAAATACTAACAACTTGCTGCTGAGTTAATTAGTGGTTTTTCTCTTTGCTTCCTGGAGCTTAAGCAGAAGGTCTTTATTCTGCCCGTTCCGGTGGTCTGGGCTGCCCCCCGGCCCTCCCGCCGCTGCCCGTGCCCGGGGTGCCGGCTGTCCTCGGCTGAGGGAGCCCAGGCCCAGCCGCAGGAATTGGCTGCGGGGCCTCGGCGGCCTCAGGACAGCGTGTCTGTTGAGGGCTTGAGGTGGTCGCAGCAGCTGGATGCTCTGGGTGTCCAGAGGAATGTTTGTCCCCTGGCTCTGGTAGTCGCTTTGTGGAGGAGCAGAGCCACGCCAGCTCCATGTGTCCCGGAGATGCCAAGCGTTTGCTTTCTAGTGTTGGGAGTGAGGACCTTAAATGCCATGGGATGGATGATTCTCAGCAGATGAGAGGCTCCAAGGGTGGCTCTGGTGACCTGGGCATGGCAGCCATGGAGTGGGAATTGCTGGCCTTCAACACCAGCTGGGTGTTGGTTTTTCGCTTCGACCGAGGGGAAGGCAGGCATTTCTTCCCCTCCCACGGATGGTATCTTTGTGTCCTTGTTTGGGCTCAAGGATTTTACTCATTTTAATCTTACATTCCATCTGATTTTCTGTGGGCCCCGCAGGTGTTTGGGGCTGCAGGGGTCACCCGCTGTCCTCTGGGGCAGGTGGGGTGGGCAGCCAGGAGACCTGGGCAGGAGCTGGTCCTGGGGGCTCTGGTGGTGCCCGGGCTGTGGGTCAGGAGCACAGGCAGTTGTGCTTGTCCCACCCTGCCTCTTTCTGCCCTCCAGCCAAGGCTTTTTCACAGTTATTTCGTCAGAACTTCTGTTTAGTTTCTAAGCCATTGTTTTCCCCCTGGAAGGCAGGGCTGTGGCTTCTCAGTAGCAGGGATGACAGCCTCCAGGCTGAGGCTGGGGACTGGCAAGTTCCATCTGGAAACCAGAGACCCTTTCCCCCTGGGCTGGTACTTGTCACCACCTTACTTGTGTTTGGAGCCTTGGTGCTCGTTTGTGTGAGGGTGGAGGAGTGGAGCTGAGGAGGATGATGACTTGTGCAGCATTACATCCAGCTGGAAGAGGGGATGTACCCGTTGGTGTGCAGCTCCCCGTCCTGTCAAGGGAAGTTCCCAGGAGTGGCAGCTCCAGACATTTCCTGGCCCCAGAGCCCAAATTGCTGTGTGTTTTCTAGTCACCTGAGGACTAATGAAAGAGAGGGGGTTTGGAGTATTTTATTTTGGTTTCCTGTTCCACCGCCCCTCTGAGGTGAAGTAACGCTTCTCATACCTGGCAGTGTTTGTCATAGTTGGATTTTTAGATCTGGGAGATGTGTTTTTTCCCTTCTCTTGCTTTTCCATTTCACACCCTGCAAGGCAAAGGGATGTGGCACTGCAGACCTGTCCTGCTGCCATGCTGAATTTTTCTGAGGCAGTTCAGAAACGGCGATTTTTCTGCAATCCTTCTGAACAGATTCCCGATGCTGTACTGGGCTTTTTACTCCGTAAAGCTGAGACTTCACAGGAAGCCCAGGTGAGCCTGGGCAGGGTCCAGGCAGGAGGGGTTGAGTTTGTTTGCAAAGTGAAATAGGAATTTTTCTGGTTCCATTCGGGCTAGTGGGATTCTGTCTGTTACAGTGACTGTCTCAGTGCAAAGGTCTGAGGTGAGAAGCAGCTTAAAAAGGCTGTGTGGCATGTGAGGAAGCAAGTTAGCTCTTAATCATATCATATTGGCCTCCTTTGCGGCTGATACATCTGCTGTAAAACGCTTAGTGCTGAGTGCCTGATTGGGCAGCCCATGCTAAGTGTTCAAACTCCTGCTGCCTTTTTTCTTCAAACAATATCTTCTGGCTTCCAGATTTCTGATAAATTGATAAGAGGAATTGCGTGAGTCAATAGAGTTGTAGACACTTTGCCAATATAACCCTAGCGCTATTGATCTGCCAGTAAATTAAAGTCTTACTTAGAGGCTGCCGATATTTCTAATCTCCTGCCTCACCAATTACACCCTCCCAGCTACCTGGGAAAGACAGCGACGGGAGACGAGGCTGCTGAGGCTTTTCCCAGCGAGTGGGGCCGGGGATTTGGGGCTGGGGGTGGCACTGGGGTGGTGGGTGGCACTGGGGTGGGTGGCTGCTGGGAACGCTGCAGAAGGGATTCCCCAGGTCAGGGTTGAGCCTCCCACAGCTCCTGGGCACAGCCCAGGTTCAGCCCAAAATTCAGACAAAAATGGTCCTAAATCACCCCAAATTTGGCTCAAAATTGGCCCAAAATTCAGCACAAACACTCCCAAAATCAGCCCCAAAAACAGCCCCAAATTACCCCACAAACCAGTGAAAATACAACACAAACTCACCTCAAAATTCAGCCCAAAATCAGCCCACATCACCTCCAAATTCTAAAATTCAGCCCCCAAATCAGCCCAAAACAGCCCAAAATTCAGCCAAAATTACCCCAAATTCAGCCCAAAGTGTCCCAAAATCAGCCCAAAAATCAGACAAAACCACCTCCAAAATCAGCCCAAGAACCACCCAAACATCTGCTCCAAATGCTCCCCACATCAGCCCAAAATTCTGCAGAGGGGCACTGCGGAGGGGCAGTGAGCCCGTGTCCCTCGGCTGTGTCCAGCCAGGGAACTGCCCCAGCCCTCTGCCTTCCCTGGCCAGAGTGCTCCGTGCCCTGGGGTCCCGAGGCCTGCAGAAGGGACTCTGAAGGAGGGATGCCTGCTGGAAGACGAGGATGCAGGGAGCCCTGCTGCCTGCCCGGGGCTCTGCCCCTTGGCTGCTGGGCTGGGGCCTTCCAGCTGTCCCAGAGGCCGCGGATCAGAGAGCCCCCCATTCCCTCCCCTGTGAAGTTTCAGTGGATTCTTGCCAGATAAGCCCCTTTCAAGTCTCATTTACGTTTGAAAGTCCATAGCTAGCTTTGGGAAGAAATCTCCAGATAAATGCTGTGTTCTTTCTAATACCCCAGAGCGAAAATCAATGGGAGGGATAATTCCTTCCCTTGTCCTACATGGACTTTCATGTGTTTCTACCTCCAGCAGCACCTTTTAAATAAAGAGAAGCAGCAGCCACTTTCCCCTTTCTACTCTGCCTCTTGGGTCCCAGCCCAGGCCTCCTGAGTGTAGTGGGATGCAAGGTTTGGGGGTCCCTGTGAGGAGAGGGGTGCTCAGCTTGGGGGTTTTTGTTGGCCCCTTGCGTCCAGTTTGGGCTTTTACTGGGAGAAAACTGCACCTGTCTGGATTTACAGGGCTGGCAGTAGGGATGTTTCTGGGAATTCACATCCAGAGTGGTCTGTAGCTGGAGCACAGGACCCCAGGTCTTGGAGGTGATGACAGCAATACTGTGGTGAAGGGATGTAAAAAACCATTCCTTTCGTTAAATGCAGTGAGATGTAGGTTCTTGTCGTATAAAATTGCTACCAGGTAGAAGATGGGCCTGCAGTGTTATAATTTTATCCTAAGCTTGTGCAGAGCACTCTGAGCAGTGATGTCTCTTCTGTCCAGCATCCAGCAGTGCCTTCTATGAGGCAGATCCACTTTCCAGAAATACCTTATAGGAATTTGTAGCTGGGACTGGTCTGAGACAGCTCTTCCAGACTGCCCTGGAACATGCTTATATTAAAAAGCTGCATCCTCCAGCAATGGAGTTCTTTATCTGGCCACTTCCTTGCTGGCTGCACTGAGCTGCATTTTCCCTGATGTTGTAAAGTTATCGTATAGACTGTACATTAAAAATTGTAACTATTCCAAGTCTGCCGTTTTGGCAGGGAATCGCTGAGTCTCGTGATCTGTAATGGAGTGGAGATGCTGAGCTGCAGCAGGATATATTTACACTGAAAGCTTTTTCTTGGAGGAAGCATCTGAGGGGCCAAACAGCCCAAATGATGTCTTTAGATTTCTGGTAGCTCCTGGTACAGTGCTGGCAGCAATGGGCAGCTAAGGGGGAGCAGCTGTGCAGGTTGCCTCCCCTGGTTAGAAGAGCTGAGCCAGTGGGAGAGCTGAGGGAAGTCCTGTGTGGACCAGATCCTCAGAAAAGATGCTGTTAAAAAGTGACTCAGTCCTTCCCATATTGAGGTATTTAACTCCTGTTCATGCCTGGTGATGCTGATGCCCAAGGCAAAGGCAGGTTGGAACAAGGCTTTCCTGCTGTTTCCAGATAAAGTTTTCAGCGTTTCCTTGAGGCTTTTTGCTCCCTCCTTGCCACAGCTAAGAGTCCCACAGTCTGGATAAAGGGTTTGTGGAACTTTGTGGATGGCAGGTAATTCCTCACTCCTTTTAGCAGAGAATGTCAGGGATGGGGGGTTCAGCTTATTTTTCCACCCTTTTCTGTTGTCCAGGGCTGGAGCTGCTCTCTGTGGAGCAGGGCATCACCCAGGGTGACTTCTGTCATAAATACTGCACTGCGCTCAGCAGAGGACGACAGCATCAGGGTGGAATCCATTCATTAGCAGCATCTCCCTGCCTGCCCAGGTTTGCCTTTGGGATCAGCCAAAGCTCTTTCTGGTGGCTCAGTGACCATTTCTCTCCAGCTGTCAGAGACAGAGGTGACTCGGCCACTGGCCCGTGTGTTTCTCCTTTGCACCCAGAAATATTTAGTGTTCTGTATGTGAACGTAATGACTGGGCAGGAATATTAACGGCTTACAGTCTAAAACCTCTAATTCAAATGTCTCTTGACTTGCAGGAAGTCTAAGTTTGTAATTTTTGTGCTTTCTGCCAAGGCTGGCATTCGGACAGTGTTCCCTAATTTATTTCCACAAATTGGAGAAGGCTGTAATTTACTATTTTAAGAAGCACATGTTTCAATAGACCTTTAATTAAAAAAAGAAAGTTCGGTGCATGTCTGAAACTATAAGAATCACTAGACTGGATCAGAACAGTAACATAGTAATTTGACCTTTGCAAAGTGGACACATTCTTCTTAATTTTCTCCTCTGACCTGTCTTGCAGAGCAGTGTGTTTATAGGCCCAGAGCACAGACTCAAAGGGGGCTCTCGCTGTACCAGGGGGGTAATTGCTGAGACCGTGGTGGTTCTCCTTAGGATCTTGCTTTCAGGATTAGGGGCCCCGTGCCCATGTTTCATCATCTGTACTTACCAGAGGGAAAAAATTTAACTCCTACCCTAAAACTTGGCCTGCAGTGATTGAAGAATGTGGGTTTTGGGGTGGATAGTGAGTAAAATAGGTCACAGCTATTTTTTGTGTGTGCTGGAAAACTTACTACTCTATCTTTTCCAAAGCTTTACAAGACCAATTCCCACATAACCTTCAAAGCAAATCTGAGGTGTTTTACTCCATCTCTCCAGTACCTCCAGTTTGGTTGAGCCTGTGAGCTCCTGGTTTCAGAGTTGAGTGAGAGCTGCCCTGCAGTGTGAGCGAGTCTTGCTGTGGTTGTGGTAGTGTGAGGCAAGCTCCCAGGCAGCTCCTTTGTGTGTTATCTAGCAGAAAAACAGCATGTGAGCCTCCTCTCCAGTGATCTCTACACGTGACTGATGTAATTGTTTAAGGTGCAGGTTTTGCTACCTGGCTGTTCAGCTGTTTTCAGGCATCACTAGTGTATTGGAAACAAACCCCTCTGGATTTGGGACATACAGTTTATGGCACTTTGCTGCCACATCGGAGCACGTGGCTCATTGATAGTTTCTGTATTAGTCACCCAACTTTGTGTTTCACCTCAAATATTAGAAAGGAAGTTGAGGCTAAAAGTAAAGTAAAAGTTATCTGTGTAAAATAGCGGAAGTTGTGTTAAGATGGGCACTCCCACAGGAGTAACTTCAGAGGGCACGTGCTCCCCTCAGGTGCGCAGTGGTGACTGTACACCAGGCTGTGAGACCGTGTCACACCACTGTCCACTGCTGTCATACCCCTCTTCCCACCAGGTGTTCCAGTACAGGTGTGTAACACTCTGGAACACAGGCTCCTGGTGAGGGGCACGGGGTGCACACCTGCCTTTACCCCCAGCTAGCTGGTTGTACCTCAGACACAGCCTGTCAGACATTGTCCTGCTGGGCCAGCAGAGGTGTGGTGGGAGCTGGAGCGAGTGCCAGATGCCCAGCAGTGTATTAAACACTAGTTGAGTACAGGAGGGCATATCACAGGAGAGAGATAAGCAAAGTTCTCTGATTGTGGATCAATAAAGGTTAGTGACATCATATCTCAAAGTGAGAGAACCTGCTTTCTGCAGACCATTTATCAGATTGCAGGCAGGAGCAGTGTTAACCTCTTCCTAACTTGGTGTCTGCTCCTTATCCGCCTCCAGACCAGATCATCTTCCCTGTCTCCCCAGAAGGCTCCTGACCCTGCCTGTGAAATTCCAGCATGGCACATTGGCGTGGCCATGCCAGAGGGGCTCTCTCTCAAGCCCTTGTGCTCAGCTCTCTGCAGCATGCCTTGTCCAGTGGGAGAGCAAGGTGCTGGGCTGCGTGGGAGTGGGGCTGCAGCATGCACTGCTGCTGGAAGTGCTTCCCATCTCGGTTTGTCTGCTGTTCTCCAGTCACTGGGTGCTGTTATGGCCCTGGTGAGGTGGAAGATTGTTATGTGTCAGTGCTGGGACATGACAGAGCTGTGTTGGTTAAAGGTCTGGCACTGTGCCAGGCACGTTGGGATGTGATTGTAAAAGGCATCCGTAGATTCCTGGTTTGGTCCTTAGATTAACCATTTTTCTGTGGCAGCAGTGGCAGTGGAATCACTGTGGATGGTCTTCAGCAAGTTGTGTGGGGCAGCAGGAGGCCTTGGGCATGGTGTGTGCTGCCCTCCTCGAGGTGTCTGTCCTCGTGGGTCTGCTGTTACTGTTGGGATTAAACCCAGGATGGATTAAGGCTAAGGGAGTGGATGGGCCCATTCTGCAGTGCGGTTTGTGTGCTGTGTGCTGTGGGGATCCAGCTTTCCACATGAATGCAGCCTGTGAGTGTGGGAGTGTGGAGCTGTGTGCCTCAGCCGGGAGCTGGGGGTGACCCCAGCTCCGCAGGAGACCCAGCCCAAGGCACCCACCAGTCCCCAGCAGCTTTGTTAACATTTTCCCCTTTTTGATCTTGTCTTCAAGTGCTTGGTTACACGAGATACCTGCAAATGAGCAGTCCTCCCTCTTCTCCAAATGCCAGAGGAGTATTAAGGATCTTCCAGAGCATCCATGCCCTGCAGTAGGGAGTACGGTGTAGGTTTTTGTGCTGTGTAGGTCTCTTGTTTTCCATGAATGAAAGGATAAACTGCTGCCTGGAGGAACGTGTGGTCAAGGTTTAGAGATAAGATAGTGAGGACGGATGACAGGCAGAGGGTCAGGGGCAAGAACAGAGTTAATTCCCTGAATGAACTTCTCTTGTCTAGCAAGGAAATACCAATTTTTTCCAGAACCTACAGAGACCTGAGCCATAAAGACTTTCTGATTAGCTTTCATCCTTTTTCTGTTGGTGATTTCTCATGGCAAAGAGCCCTTTTCTGTGGTGCCCTAGGCTGTGCCCCAGGAAGTGTCAGGAGGCCGTGCTGCTGTATGTCCTCGTGGGTTGGGGGGCCACTGGTGATGAAGCCCTTGCTAATGGGCTGGTGTCCAAGTAGAAACTGTATTTTCAATGAGGAGGTGCTGAGATACTAGTGGGGCCTGGATTACCCTGTGATTGTGCTGTCAATACTGCTGTATTGAGTCAGAGAGAGCCTGCACGACACAGGGAAACACTTAGCTCACTGCTGCTGCTTATTGAGAAGCCAATAGCAATTTACGTGCTGACACTTGACACCGAATCCATTCCCAGAGGTACAGCTCCTGCTAAGCCACTGCTGGGCTCGCCCTCACACCTGCGCCGTCCCTGGGCCCTGGAGCTGCAGGTGGGATGATGCTGAGGCTGCCCCAAACACACCCCTGCAGCTCCGATGGGACAGGCAGGTGGGGACCAGCTCCATGGAGAGGTGGGAAAACCTGTACTCCAGAGAGCTGGTCCCACGTGGGATTACCTTTATTCAAGTATTCAGTGAAGAAGTGGAAATGTGGGTGCCTGAGGTGCCTGGGGACCTGTGGGCTGGAGCAGCTGGATTCCTTCTGTCCTGTTTTCCTGGGACAAGCACAGCTGAGCCTGATGGCCTTTCTGGCATACACACACACCTTTTAAGAAAAACTTGAGATCATCTGCTGCCAAATACTTTCAAGAGAAATAACATCCAGGATATTTCTTTGAGGCTGAACTCCCTAAAGTGGGAACCAAGCCATGGAGGAGTGAGGACGGGATGAGAACAGAGCTGGAGTACTGGAACCAGATGGCTGGAGGTGGGAAGCAGAACACGGGGAACCTGTGTCCTGGTGATGTGCTCAGCAAGGAGCATCCGGAGCTGGTGCTGGAGCACTGCAGGAGGCCTGAGGAGTTGCAGACCCAGGTGGATGGTCTTGTCAGCCCCAGCGCTAGGGCAGTAAAACTCCTACTGGTTTTTAAGTGCAACTCTTCCTGTTTTGCTGCATTGCCTGGCAAACGATTTTACACATTCTCTGTTAGCTATGGTGTTGCTTTTTGGTCACCTTCCTTTTGCAGTTCCCCTGTGTGTGCCTGAACCTCTTGGGAGGGCTAGAAGCCCTGTGTCTGAAATCTGAAAGGAGGCAAAGTAAATGCTGCATGAGGGAAGTGCTTGAAGTGACTCTTCCTTTTGCAGAAGTAGGATCTAGGTGGTGTTGCAGGTGGTGTTTGAAGTATCTGTGTTGCCTCATGCTGGCAGGTGGTTGTAAGCCAGCGTGTAGTGTCAGGGCTCTTGCAGAGTGTGAGGAGAAGAGGGAGCAAGCCTAAAGCAGTCGGAGTAGGGCTGTGGTGCAGTCTCTGAGGAGGGCAGGGAGTGTCCCAGAGTCTCCTGCTGGAGCAGGCTGTGCTCAGGTGGCCTGTGGCCCAGTGTGGGGTGCATTAGGTGGCCTTGCTGGCAGTGGGGCAGGTGTCAGCCTGCCGAGGCTGGGGATAAATTCCCTGCCAGGACACCCTGGGCACGGTGTGCCTGTCCCCCTGCTGTGCCAGGCTCTCCTCCCAGTCCAGGTGTTCCCCTTGGCAGTGCAGAGTCAGACCGAGTAGCAGGTGCCTGTCCCAGACCTCACTGCTGTGTGTGGTGGCTGTAACCAGAGCTGGGACATGGTGTGGCCAGGAGCCCACCTGGACCCCATCACTCCATGTTTGGGCTTTCTTCAGACACTTCAAAAACGGCAAAAAACAATAAAAAAACAGATTTGGTGAGAGTGTCAGCGAGGCAGCAGTGGCACATGATGGAGGGGAGCAGAGGGAGTGGGACATGTCTGTATCTAGTGCCTGGTGAAGCTCAGTGGAGGGTGAAGCAGCAGGCATTTCTGTTGGGATGCTGGATGGCTGGGGTAGCAGGTGTGACACCTTGGCACGTGCTTTTGTAGAGGTCCCTATTGCTTATTCTGTTTTGTTCTAGTCTATTGCTAATCTTGTTCAGCAGTTGCTCCTCTTAATTATTGGAGTACTTTTACAGAGATGTAGCAGATTAATCCTTTTAGTTCTGCTTGCTGCCAGAAGAGATTGCCACCATTATTCCTGCACTGTGGAAGGAGAGGTTGGAGCAGGAAGAAGCAGGGCTAAATTTAGAAAGCTTGTGCTCACACATGCTGCTCTGCAGCTGTAGAGGAGCATGTGGTGGCAGGTACCAGTGTGGGCAGTGAGCAGGCATGCAGGTAGGTGAGGCTGGGGCAGCCCAGCAGGGTTCTGTGGGTGTCACAGCTGGGTCATGACCTACTCCAAGAATCCCAGCAGCTCCTCAGCACATTTCCAGCAAGGGTGGGCAGCTCCAGGGCATCGCTTATCTGGTCCTTGCCTTGCTGGAACACAAATATTAACTGACAAATCCTGGCATAATGCATGGCACAGTCACTGTGGCCTGTTCTTATCTTCCTCCATAAGAAATAAATAGGGAAAAGTAGGAAAGTTAACTTGCAAACGAGTAAGCCTCTCCTGCACTGGCATTACTGAGGCCTGAGGCTTGTGTGAGGGCTGCTGAGTTTGTGTGCCAGTTTGGGCTTGGAGGGAATGGAGAAGTGCTCCTGTGTTACGCATGCAGGCGGGTGGGTGTGTGGGCACTGTGGGGTAGCACTGGCACTGCAGGGCTGGGAGCCTGTGGTTTGTGCTGGAGAACCTCTGCCCCAGCACCTGCTGTACCTGTGGCTCCCCCTCTGCTCCCAGCTCAGGGGTGCTCTAACGTGGTCACAGTGACATGTCGTTCCAGCTGAGACCTTGCAGTGCTGTGAATGTGCCCTTTATTGCTTCCTTGTCTCCACAAACAATCTGAGCAACATCCTGGAGATTGTGTGCCACTTGTCCAGCTGCATCCTTTGGTTCATCCTGACCAGTGCATTAGTCTGTCTCCTCCTGTGTAATTCCCAGTTGGTAAACCCTGAATTTACTGCAGAAACTCAGAGTTTTCCTGTCATAACCTTGGATTTAGTTGCTTTCTTGTTATTCTAGGCTTCATATCCTGGCTTTTTCTTGTGTAACATTCTGGTCTTCCAGTGTGTTGGATGTGCTTCTTGATTTCATTTCATCAAGGATCGGTGGTCTCTGCTGATTGCGGCAAGGCCAGCAGACATGTTAGTGCAAAGGCTCCCAAGGCCTTTCAAGAGGGGAAACCTTTATCCAGGGCAGTATTTGCTTTCCATCATTTTGGTGTCAGCTGCTCTTGGCCTAGTTTTCTGCCTTTTTTAGATCATAGCTATTGCCCATCCTCTCCAGCACAGCTCCCCGGTGCAGTGTGGAAGAAGGGGCAATAGTTCTTTCAGTAAAGGGAGACACAGGGTTAGTTTTCACAGTGCGTTTGATAAATTCACTTTATGTTTGATCCTGGTCTTCATTTATTGCTCTCTCTTTTATTCTTCTTGCCTTCACAGTACTTCCAGCGCTCTGTTAGGACAGAAATAAACCCCACAGCAGTGTCTCCCCAGCCCTGTGTGAGCACAGGTACTTGCTGTCTGTACCCAGCATAGTTCCTGAGCTGATGGACAGCTACACATATCTGCTGTTGAACCTGTTGAAAATGTGCTTGGGTATTCTTAATTGTTTTAGATTGTGTAGATTTAGATTAGATATGAGGCACTGCTGCAGGCTGCCCAGAGAATCTGTGGCTGCCCCATCCCTGGATGTGTCCAAGGCTGGGTTTACAGGACATGAAGCAAACTGGTCTGATGGAAGATGTCCCTGCCCATGGCAGAGGGTGGAATGAGCAAAGCTCTAAGGACCCTTCCAACCTAGTCTGTAATTCCCTGACAGCTGCTATTTTTAGCTCAAATCATGAAACATTAAGAGAAAATGCAGAGGCGGGGAAGGTGTCTTGAAGGCTGAGGTGAATGGTCCCCTGGGGGTGGAGCTTTTCTGTGTGTGCTGCTGGGTTTCAGTTGTCTAAGCTGATCTCCCTGGCTCTGGATGCTGCTGCTTTTGGGATGGCTCCTTCACACCTCTCTGCTTTGGAACAGCAGCAGGTCTGTCCTTGTGCTGCTGCCCTCCCAGTTCCCATTCAGTCTCCTTCAAGAGAGGTGAGGGCATTCTGGACTGGGTGGTTCTAGTCTGGAAAGGCTCATTCTGGGTGATAGATCTGAGAAAGCAGTTGAACACAAAGTCATCTGTGGCTGCTTCCCAGTGCTCACAGGTGCCACTGGAATGACAGCCAGGTGTAAGGTGGGAAGAGGACAGTGCCATGCTGCTGTGCCTCAGGGTTCAAAAGGAAAGTAATGATTGATTTGCCTTTTCTCTATACTTGGATTTGAGTCTTTAAACAAGAAGTAAATTCATATAAAGAATAATGGAAACTGAAATGAAATAGATGATCATTACTGAAACCTTTGAAAGAGTGCAGAGCATCCCAAAGCAGGCGTTCCTCTGCAGGGCTGTCCCAGTCGTGTGCTGGAGCTGGCTGGGAGGCAGCAGGAGGTCGGGACCAGAGATCCCACATTACACCAGAGGTTTGTTTTGGCATGTTCAGCACCAGCTGTAGTGTTGTGCAGGGCAGAGCATGAACACTAGGGCTGGGTAGGGAGCTCCTTGGCACAGTGCTGTGTCTGCCCTGACAGCTTGTCCTACTCTTCCTTTTACCTTTGTTTCATTTTACTGCTGCTTGACTAGAACTTTGTTGAATTTATCATGGGTGATTTCCTGTGCGCAGGGTCAGGGGCGTCTGTCCCAGTGTGTGTCCTGGTGCCTTCTGCCCTGCAGCCCCACGAGGTGGTTGTTGAGCAGCTCGCTTTGTGCCTGGCCTGTGGGGCTGGCTGCTCCTGGCAGTGCCCACGTGCGGGCTCCTGACGGGCACCAGCGCTCATTTCTGAGGAGCTCCCAGCACTGCTTGATCTGCGGGCTGAGCCGTGGCTGTGACGGGTCATTCTGGCAACTGCAGCTTGTGATTAAAAAGAAAATCAGTCACTGTCATCTTGGACCCCAGCACCGGTGATCTGACAGTCCACGATGCATCAGCTTCTTCCTCATCAGAGGATCTTAGACTCAGGACTGCCCCAAGGGTTGTCCTCTGACTCAGGCTGATAGCAGAAAGCTCATCTCATTTCATGACTAGCACAGCCGGCTGCACCGTTTCACTGCCTGAAGATGCAGCTGGGAGACCCAGGGGATCTTCTCATTCCATTTCTCATCTTCTCAATCCATTTGGTTGTATCTTCAGGGCCTCCTCCCTGCGTGGCTTCAGCAGAGCACAGGGCTGGACTCTAACTGCTGCTGTGTGGTCACAGCCTGGAAATTCCCTTATGTCCTCGGGGAAGCTGGCGTCTTCATGTTAGCCTTCAGGCAGGGTGGGACTGCCTGCTGTGGCCTTCAGCCTCACAGTTCTTGTGCCAGACAGTGGGTGCTGCTGAGATCATTCTTCCCTCCTTTAGAAAAGGGAACTGGTTTGCAGCTCTGCTTTGGGACCCTCTGTCGGACAGGAGCTCTGCCAGGGGCAGCCGTTCCCTGGTGCCAGAGCTCTGCCAGCAGGGCTCCTTGCTTCTCACTCTGCACACTCAGGGCCTTCCTGCAGCTCTGGTGTCTCTGAGGGCAGCTGCCCCTGTGTGGGGCGAGTCGGGGCAGAGGGGCTGGTGCTTCACCCCTGCCTGTTCAGAGGTCCCAGCTGTCCGTGTATCTTACACAGAACGTGCAGCTCTCTGCAAAACAAAAGCTGATGTGTTCTCCAGACCTATGTCCCTTGGAAAAAAAGTAGGATTAGTTTTCCTCTTCCATCTTGTTCCCATTTTCTGTGATGTGTTAAAATTTTATTTTAATTGAGTAGCTTGTTCACAACTGTATCTTTAATGCTGGCATTTACCATGGCTCCAAGAGATACTTTAAGTAGGATGGAGAGTCATTCATAGGATCATCTATGTCAATAGGTGGTTCACATCAGGAAATGGGTTAGGCAGCAGAGTTAAGGAAATGTTATTTTATAAAATGTCTTCAGCTGTCACATCGCTGGAAGAGCTGGGGGCAAGGAGCAGATCGGGCTGAGCTCTGGGGAGATGGTGTGTGGATGCACACAGAGGGGCAGATTTTAGGGAGCCTGGAAAAGGGATCTGCCATCATTTGTGGCTGTGTAGTCCACCAAACACTGCTGTCATGGGCTGGGGACGTTTTCAAAGTCTGATGGCTGATTTTATGTCCCCATGGAGCCTGGAGCTCATGGGACAGCTGGCTGGGCTCCAACTCCTCCTGCTACAGTTTGGTTCACTGTCACTGAGAAGGAAGGACCTGAATTCAGCTGAAGATGAGGGGAAGGATTCTGAAGAAGACCCTGGAACTCAGAAAGCTCAGGGACATGCCTGAGGAAACCTATGGCTTGAGAGTCGTGTACTTAGTATTTTTATTGATCAACAGAGTGTACAGGGCTATTTCTCAGCCTCCCTTCCAGACTGATCCTCTTGGATCAGCTGATGGAGAGACAGTCACAGCTTTTGAGGCTCTAGAGGCTGGGCTGGATGAGTAATGATTCCTTTAGGCCTGGAGATATCTCCTTGTCCTGCTTCACCCAGGTAATTACAACCTTGTCAGCGCATGGCGTGGTGTGGCAGGGTGCCTGCTGCTGCTCCTGGCCTGGGGGAGGGATGTGGGGGAAGGAGTTTGTCTGTTAGACACTTGTTGTGTAAATGAGCTCATTCTTTGTGGCTGGGCAGAGGGCAGCAAGGGAGAGGAAGGAGCCCCAGACAGACATTTCTGAGGTGGCAGGCTGGGTGGTGGGGTGAGGCATCAGCCCCACAGCCCTGCGTGGGCACAGGCTATAAGTGGGTTGTCGCGATGCAGAGCAGCATCTTTCTGCAGCTCAAACTCTTTCTTTTCCCCCATCTTTTCATGTATCCTCTGCCACAAACCTTTGAAGAAGGCCTTCATAATTAAGTTTTTCCCAATTGGGGTTTTGCTTTTGAAAGAAAAATCACTTTGCATTTGGGATTTTGAATTTGAAAGAAAAATAAGGAACAATTTTCCCATTTAATTTCTGTTTGAGCTCTTTTTAAGTCACTTGGTATTTACCATATTGAATTTTCTCTTAAACCTCTGTTGCTGTTGCCCTGTATACTGCCCCTTTTTATTTTTTTTTAAATAAAATGAAGCATGAACGTTCTGGTACAGTACTAATTCTGCTCTCAGCATGGGTAGGACGTGGTTCAGTTGGACCAGTAAGTTCTCGGTTTTCCTGAGGAAACTGTTAGAGAGTAAATGCATCTTTATTGGCTTGCAATAATGAAATTGCAAGTCTTGGAAAAGCTTCACATTGTTCCAGACTATTTTATGACTGAGAGATTTTTATTTTTTCCCATTCAGTAAAGGTGACCTGTCTGAGTTGTGCCACTGTCAGGAGTGGTGGCCGTGGTCACCGTCTGTACACAGTCACGTTATGTTGTCCCTGGAGCACACAGGCTTGGCCAGCAGTTGAGTGTGGTTTAGGCGAGGGTGTCACTCGTGCTGATTGGAACTTGGGTGAAGAGGAAAAAAGAAGCTGCCTTTGGAAATGAAGACTGGATTTCAAGCCTCCTTTTCAAATGGGCTGTGATGTAGAAGTTTCTCATGTCACTCTCTTCTTGCGCCTACCATTGCCGACTCCAGTGTGCACATCATTGGGTTGTGGAATCACTTTCTTCCTTTGCTGCCTACACACAGACCTGGTCACAGAAGATGGATTTATCAGATGTGGCTCCGCCCTGTTCTCTCTCGAAGGGGTTTGGCATGGAAAAGTCAGACTAAACCTTGCTGTAGAGGCTTTCCCCGTTCCCTCTGCCCAGGAGCCTGCTGGAGCCCTCACCTGTTGGAGAGCAGCCCTGTGTTTGTGGGGTTGGGAGCCAGCGCTGTCGCCCCTGGGGCTCTTGGAGCACATCCCAGCCTCTGTCTGTTCCAGTCTCCTCTCGCTCTATTGTGCACCTTCCCTTGCCCAGAGCTACAACAAGGAGCCAAGAATTAATTGTTTTGTGTCATTTTCCCCCTGTGTTGTGTTGCGGTCTGATCGGTATCTGGGCCCATTGGGCACTGGAGGCATTCTCTTCCCCTCCTACAGAGACAGCTGTTGGAGGGCTGAGCAGAGGCTCACAGTCCCTGTGGATTGCAGGTGCTGAGCAGAAGGAAGGCTGTTGGCAAGCTCGGGTGCCCAGGGTGTGGGTGGGAGGGCACGGCTCCGGGCGGGCGCAGGACACGGTGCTGCCGGACGTGGGTTTGGCTGTTCCAGCCTGGCCACAGCTGCCCTGGCCGGGCTCTCTGGGCTCCAGGGCAGGCCACGGGATCCTCTGATGCTGCTGTTCCTGTCCTCTGCCACAGCCTGCAGACTGCAAGCTGTGTCCCCCCGAATAGCTTAAGGAAACTGCCCGTGGCAGGAGGTGTAATCAAATGTTGAATAATTAAGTAACATTTGCTTGACATTCATATGAAATTCACTGCCATGGAAGTTAACTCGGTGCTGGCTGTAAAGGGTGAGGAGGAAGGAAAATGTGATGGGGCATAGGGGAACCTGGGTGACTTAAAGGATTCCAAACTGAAGTGGAAATTACGATATTGTTGTAATCATAAGCCATGTCATTCATCCAACCTTAGCATTTCTAGAATGGTTCTTGAATGCTCTCTTGAACACAAGGCTCATATTCCAGGTCCAGACTTAGGAGGTGGAAAATGCAGCAGTGCTGGGCAGCTGTAGTGGGCCTCTGTGGGATGCAAGGATTTGGGGGTGCTGAGGGGGAAGATTCTTGGTCGCCTTTCCATGTTCTGCACTGCTGGGGCCAAGTGGTGCTGGGGCTGGGGGCTCCCCAAGTCTCGTGGCATCGGGAGCAGTGCAGTGGCAGCGCTGAGGGAACAGCCAGGGGTGCAGGAGATGAGGTTTTCATCAGTGTTGACTGAAGAGTTTTGGAGCTTCATGGCTTGTTCCTAATTAAAGGCTGCAGTCTGTGGGTGCTGTACTCGCAGAGCTGCTGGGATGGCAGTGGTGGCCCTGGGACGGCCCTTTCATCCTGACATTTCACCTCTCTGTCCTTCTGCTTTCTTTAGAATGGCTGAGGCTGTCTGGGGGCTTTTATGTGCATGTTTTTCATTGCTGGGTTTCAGTGAAGCACTTGATCAGGAGTCCATGTTTCTAGTAATTATGCTTCATAGGAACCCATTTCCTTATGCATTTAATAGGGCTCTGTCTTTCAGCTTATGCTTGGCTTGAACTCTTGAGCAGGGGCCTTGCACGAGTGAGATGGGCATTAAAGTCTTTGATTTTCTGCAGGGCAATTATTGTGACCGGGTGAGGAAGAGGAGCCATTCAGGGAGCGATGAGGGTAGAGGTGTTAAGACCCTGACATTAGTAATCAGTTCAGTGTTTCAGGTTCCCGAGTTCAGTGGCCCTTCACGCCATAGGGATCCCCAGGTGACCCACAGGCTTTGAGCCGTGCCTGAAGAGACCTCTTCAAGGGAGCTGCTTTGACCAGATGGTTTGTCTTTGAGCTCTGCTGAAAAACTGGGTTCTGAAGATGAGAAAAAAAATTCCCTTAGTACACCTTCTAATTGTTCATTTAGGAGCAGAGCTCTCCTCCAGCTGGGAGGGCTCAGGGCTGCTGTAAAGTGCTAATTAAAAGTAATAGTGATAATGAAAACAGATGTTTTCAAGAAAAGTAAGCGGTACTGGGGCCCCAGTCTGCTGTCCCTGCCTCCTCTGCAGGAGCAGAGTGAGTTGTGTCTTCAGAGCTGCAGGTCTAGGGGGCTGTGGAAGGGGATCAGATCCCAGGTGGCTCCTGCTGCATTAACAGCCGGGGATGGCTCTGGATGAAGCACGGAGGTCCAGCCCTGCACCAGCACCACCTCGGAGCACCTGCTGCCTGCCCCTGCAGAGGTGACGGAGTGGGGGCAGGACTTGTATGGAGGAGTAGAACAGAATTGTTTAAAACACTGAATTGTTTTCTAGAGTGTTGTTTTAGAGCAGGAGGGGGAAGACCCTGATAGAAGATGGCTCATGAGAAGAGTGACAGGGAGGGAGATCTTCTCCCTTGTCTAGATTTTAAAAAGAAGGGATTGTTTTAATCTTGTTTATAACTGATTTACTGATGAGCATTTGAAAGAGCAGCCCCAGCTTTCCAAGAACTCTGGAATAAGTTTCATAGGGCACTGCAGCCCATTACCAATGGGCTAATAGGGGACAAATTTTAGAAGCTCATGTCCAAATCTCCAGCCTGTAAGGCAGTAGCTGTGTGGCACGATATGCTTGTTCCTTGGGCTGCTGGGTTCAGTTCTGCTGTCAATTCCGTCACTACCCTTCTCATTGCTCTGCAGGTGAGCTGGACAGGTGTGACACCATCCCCATGTCCTGCAGTACAGATGTACTGGGGAAAGAGCAGCTGAGAAGGGGTTGGTTCAGCATGGAAGTATGAAGCAGTTGTGGAGGTGTAAGGTTTTGTCTTTCACCCTGAAAAACTTGGCTTGAGAGATTTTGGCTGACTGCGCTTGTGGGAGAAGTGGCATCTTTTAGATGGGTGGGAGGCACCAAGGTTTAGGGGGATGAGGCAGAGACAACAGGGTGAGTTATTCTGGTCCTGAGAAGAGAAGGCATTAGGAGAAGGAGGAAGGGCCAGAGCATTAGCCAGAAGCACTTTCTGTGTCTTGTCCAGGTTGAGGCCAGTCCACAGTAAGGCTGCTGGTGTAAAGTTTGTTTTGCAGATGTCACCAGTGATTAGTTAGAGAAGGCAATTCAGTTGCACAGGAGCAGCCAGCCAAGGCAGTGGAGGTGGCACCGAGTGCTGCCTGCAGCCCATAGCAAATGGTCCTTGGGGTTAGCTCTGAGATGGAGCTGTCAGAGCCTTGTCTGTACTGGGAGGTAATGGGACCCATAGTCCTTAATTACTGCCCATGGAGCTACTGACAGAACCCTGGAGCTTCAGCCCTTGTTAAACTCATTTTCAGCTGTCACTTGGCTGTGGTGGCAATGGAGCCCCGAGTGTGTTACAGCCTGTGCTCCTGCGGATGGAGGAGCAGTGGATGCTTTTGCCAGAGCATATCCCATTGGGCATCATTTCTGGAGGCTGGGGCATACCTGTTACTGAGTTTAATCCAAGAGAAACTATTTTGATATTTGAAACTGCTTCAGAATCAAAATGTTACCTTGCTGTGTACTGGCAGATCAGCTGCTGGCCCTGCAGACACGCAGTGGCAGGTGACAAGCTGCAGTGTGTCACCTGTTCTGAGGTATGGCCTGCATGCACATACACCTGCTGGATCTTCCACACTGAATGTATCCAGAGTTCAGTCTCCTCAAAAAGAATTCCTAATGCATTGCACAAGAATTTGGGTCCTGAAGGGATAAATTCTGTTAAATCTTGTTAAAAGGATGTAGGAAACTGTACAAAGTCCAGAGGAGAGGTCAAAGGAATTGAAGTACTGAAGGAAATGTTTTAGAGTGGGAAATGGAGTTTTAATTTTCAGCTGATCAGGAAGAGGGTTCAGAACTGAAGTTACGGGTTTTGGTGTCTGAGCACTGTCCTGGAATGGACACTGCAGCAGAAGGTGTACAGGGGCTGTAGGAGTAAGCCCTGGTGCAGGTGTGTGTAAGATAAACAGTTCAGGGCTGGGTCTGGTAATGTGACCCTCTCCATCCCAGTGGTAGCTGGGCTCTGGAGGTGGCTTGGGGTCAGTGTGTGGGCACAGTGGTGTGTGAAGGGTCTCACTGGGGCGAGGGGGGCTGCAGACAGGTGATGTCTGGCAATTCTTGTTTTGGTAAAAAGCTCAGGACAGCACTAGGAACACCTTGGAGGCACCCCACAATTACCATAATAAACAGTTTTATCATCTGCTTGGCAGTCAATAATGTGGCTTATGCTGCTTTAGTATCTCACTGGTATTGATCACCTTAACAACTGTGCCACGGTCAGCTCCCGTTAACCCTTGCACTGCCAGCAGCTCTGGCCGTCCTGCCGGGGGCCTGGGGCTCACCTGTTACCCAGGTGTGTGCAGCAAGGGACAGCAGGATGGGGCAAACCCAGGTTTTAATCAGGCGCCTGACAGTGGGATTTTGATCCAGGAGAGAGGGATTGAGTGCATATCCTGTGTATGGGGTGTTTAAAATAAAAGGCTTGGCATCTGGTTCCCAGTTTGGCCTTGTAACAGTGTTGTGTGATGCTCTCTCAGAAGGGGGCTCCCTGAAACCCCTGTGTGCCCCCAGACTGCTGTATGTCCCGAGACAGTGGCCCTTGGAGAAGGAGGGCTGCTCTCTGCAGTGACACTGTAATGCTTTACTGGGGCCTCAGGCTCCAGATGGGACCATGCACTGGACATCCCCTTGGCTTTGGCTGGCTCTGCTGGCACCGGCTGGGGCACTGGCATGCCAGCACCACTCACACCTGCCTGGCCTGTGAGAACAGAGGCTGTGCAGTGGGCACATGCTGGGGAGCAGCCTCGGCCCTGCAGCGGCTGCTGGGCTGAGCTGGGGCAGTCGAGTGCTGCTGGCTCTACCAAAGGCACTGTCTGGGCTAAGTGAGCCCTTGGGGGTGCTCTGACAGCATTGCCTCCGCTTCTGGCAGAGCAGGCAGCAATTAGGAATATCAGGTTAGTGGCTGACTCCATTTTGGGAGGAGGAAAGATGATTTGCTGTCCACATCCCGATGGGCCTTTGAGGAAGGATGGGACTTTCTGGGATTTGGTTGTACCTAGGTAGTTTGGTCTTGTGGCCCAGTATTTCTCCTAATGGAATTTCCCATCATTTACTGCCCTGCTGATTCCTGATCAATGAAAATAAAATTGCATTGCCTCCTGAGAGGCTCCATGTATGGCTGCAGCCTCCAGCTGTGTCAGTTCCGGTAAGATAATCTCATCAGGCGTGCAAGAGGGTAATAGGAAATAAAAATAAAACCCACAATTAGCAAGAGGCCAGGCAGCTGAGTAACACTTTCAGTCCTGGAGGTCTGGAGATGTGCGCTTGGCAACCTCCTCGTTTGCGAGGGTGCCAGCGTCCCTCAGTGTGCTGCTGTGGGGTGCTCACCGGGCTTGGGAGTGCCTGCAGGTGCACCACGCACGTCCTTTGGCACCCCCGTTTACCTGGATCTGTGTCAGCTCTCTCGAGTTGTAGTTAAATGTTTCACAGGTGGTGGTTCTGAGGTGCACCAGGGATGTGGCAGCTGATGGAGGGACTGCCTGCTGTGCACATGGAGAGCATGAACTTGAGACTTTGAGCTGTCAGGTGGTCCACAGGTGTTGACTCCTGATGGTTGCTGCAATCAAGAGGGTTTATTTTGGCCAGATAAGGAGCATGCTTAGGCTGTATTTGAAGTCTGGAGCAGGGTGCAGTTTTGGAAGCCACAAATGCAGATGCTGTTGACAGGAGTATGGGACCACTTGGATCTGTTAAAAGTTGGCCTAAAGGTTGCTCTAAATGGGGTGGTTTCCCAGCTATACTAGCAAGTTTCTTTACCTGTTTTAGGGTTTTTTTAGATTATCTTCCGGTGATATGGCTGTATCATCGTGATGGGACTGTGCAACCCCAGTGTGTAGTTCAGAGCTGATGTATCAGCCATGGTGATTGTCTGAGCAGCCAGTGGAATGGTTACAGAATGACCTAATACCTCTAAGCCTTCTCTCCCGATCCAAAGCATCGGCTTTCCCGAAGGGTGGGAAAGAGCAGCTGAGCCCAGAATGTCCCAGTGAGTCTGCTTCCTAACAAGGACTGGATCCGAGCCCTGGCAGAGGAGATCTGCATGACTTGGGAGTCTAACTCTTACCCTTGGCTTGGCCCTTGACACTAGTCTGGAGTGCACATGTTGTTTGGGTAGACCCGCAGGAGGAAGGAGTCTTGGCAGGGTGTGTGGGTGAGTCCCTGTGAGTGTGGAGCACAGCCTGGAGAGGAGCAGCAGCTCTTCTGCCGGGGCCACTGGGGGCTGGCTGTGTCTGATCCCAAAGCCATGTGGCAGGGCTGCCAGCCCAGGGCATTCCACAGCTTCTCCGTTCACAAGCATCACCAGGGGTTCAGTGGGGTGCCCAGTGCTGGGTCCTGTGGATGTTCCTTCCCTCCATGGAGGGGCACGGGGCCCAGACAGAGCTGTGGTAGCTGGAGGTGGTGCAAGGCACTGGGGAGACAGGACAAGCTGCAGCGTGGCCAAATGGGAGCGCAGGCATGGACTGCTTCCTCAGGCACTGGGGCTTGGGGAAGCCAGGAGGACCCTGGGGTCTGTGTGACAGAGCGAGGCCATTTGTCCTCGGCCGCCCTTTGATTAATTTTGGAGTTGGATCAACAACGGTGCACTGAAAATGCAGACCACATGCAAGTGTAGTTAGTTATGCAGCAGCATAGGCTGAGAACAGCATTTAACAGATGGGGGGGTTGGAGCAAAGGGGTGAATTGCACAACGGCAGAATCGTGAGATGTGTGACATTTTGAAACAAAACCTGTAACTTTTGTGGTGTCCTACTCAAGGGGAGAGGATCCTGCAGAACCTCAGAACAAGCTCTGTGCCCTGGGAGTGTGTGAATGTCTTGTCATGTATGAGCTAAGCAAGTGCTTCAGTTTGCTGTGTAGAGAGAAATGGGACTGAAGCCAGTTTACCTCTGCTGCAAAATATTCTTAGTGCTGACAATCTCCTGAAGGAATCAATGTCCCCAACTGCTCTCAGAAAGCCTTCTGGCCCTCCGTGGGATCACTCCACTCTCAATGGCAGCAGGCTGAAGATTAGATAAGTATTTTTGTGTGTAGTGCAGTAGCTGGCTCAAAGGGATCAGCAAACTTGGAATAATAGTTCATAACAAAATGCCTTCTGAAAAGCTGCCGGAGTTGTGTTACTCCCATTGGCTCAGTTTTAGCTGATGTGAAGGGCAGAGGGAAAACGTGGATAATACGGAAGTTTCACCTTTTCAAGGAGCCCCTGTCTCTCTGTTTCATGCCAAGTGCTTGAGCCCTGCAGCTTTCAGCCCTGTTTTGTTGAGCGTTTCCTTTGCTTCCTGCTGCTTGAGAAGCTGTTGATGCTAATGATGCCGGGAAGATCTGAGGGGCCAGCTGTGCCCCGGGTGTGAGCCCGTGTCAGCCTGGCACCGTGGCTGTGCTGGGAGCCTGCTCTCAGCCCAGAGCGACCCCTCCACACGGCTGCCTTCCTGCAGGGGAGGGAATCCTGGCCTTTTAGGTGCCTGAGGATCTTCTCTTTCAGCAGGCCGCTGTGGGACACATCATCCCCTTCTGGGACCTTGGGCCCTTCACGGTCCATGGGATAGAATCCCTCAGAGAGGAAAGCTCATAGTGTTCGTAGGGACTTCACAGAGGCAAAAGTTTTTCACTGAGAAGGTGGTCAGGCACTAGCAGAGGCTGCCTACGGCAGTGGTGTAGTCACCATCCCAGGGAGGGATTTAAAAGGTGTATAGATGTATTTGGGGACATGGGTTAGTAGTGGCCTTGGCGATGCTGTGTTAATGGTTAGACTTGATCATCTTAAGGGTCTTTTCCAACCTAAATGATTCTTCAATTCTGTGAATTCTTGGCTTTGTTGGGATAACCAACCAGTTTGTGAGGACTTGCAGCCCCAAGACTCTTTGGAACCCGTGGTCAGTATTGTTTGGCTGTGTCTCCCACCAGCAGGCAGGGCTGGCTTGTTAATTCTGCTCCCACTGCAGAGGCCTTGAATGTGTCCTGATGGAAATAGTCTGGCACAGAGCAGAATGCTGAAGAAGTCAGGACTGAACTTGGGCTTTCACTTGGTAAAACCTCACTGCAAAAGGGGAAGAGAGATGTAAAGTGTTCAGGATTTGGCAAGACTGGTATCTTGCTCATCAGACCATGTTTGCCAGTGAAACAACTCCACTGTGATCAGGATGTGTGCTAACACACAGCTTGGTCTCACTTGGAGAAGTGCAAAATATGACTTGCTAGGTGAAAAGGAGAAATTAGTTTGTAATTGCTTCATTAAAATATTGAACTTGGCAAATAAATATCAGTATTTTCAGCTTGGGTTTTTTTGGTTAGGAATTTCAATTAGGGATTCCTAGAGAAATCCCTAGGCACTATGTTGTAAAATGCTGGCAGAAAAACCCCAGCTAGAAATCATTCTTCACACTGTGCATCCATGTTCCCTCTTATGCTCAGGTTTTGGCACATAAGTACCGTTTTATCCTAATACTTCAAGTCTTGTTGCAGAGTTTTCAGCACTTCCCTTAGGCTGGCAGGTACCTTGCTGCTTTCTGGCACCTTAATGAATGTGAGAGAACTGGGATCCGTGTTTTCTGTTTAACTTAAAAGGTAGAAGCATTTTACGGAACTGGGAATTGAAACTCTTGGTTTTGCCACAAGAATCTCCAGCCAGTGTTGCTGAGGAAATTTGAAAAGATCTTTCTATTCTAGGAAGTAACTCTTCACGTATTTGTGTGATAGCAGCTGCTGTAGAAATCACATAAAGTGACAACATGCTCCTGCCACCTTGTTTTACCCTCTTCTGTGACCATCCTGCTTGCCAAGCGAGGCGGCGTGTGCTCACCTAATTGCAGGAAGTATCATAATTCATATGCATAAAGGAGCAAAATTAAAGTTGCTTTGGCAACATACATTCTGTTCTTCCTTAATTTTGGAATTCTTTATCCTGGGCAATTATTTTTATCATGTCTTTCCATTTGCAATTTCCTAAGTGTTACCCAAGTGCTGTGTAGGGGAGGCAAGACAGAAAGCTTTGATGCTCCAAGTTTGTTGTGCCACCACTTCAGAGGGTCACGGTGACTGCCTTGCAGCCCTTGCCTGGGCTCCTGCTCTTGGGAGCTTGGAGCATACCTGTTCCCAGGGGTCTCCAAGGGCCCTTCCCAAGCCATTCTGTGTTTCTATGACCATGAAGTTGAGTTGGCTGCTCGCTCACCTTTGGAATGTCCATCCCCCGTTTTCAGGCTGGAGCAAGTGTCATCAAGTGCCATTGCTGGGACAGGAGCTTCTTGGCCGACCTGGACACCACGTTTGCCAGGTGCTGTCCTTCTGAGGGTGCTGCAGAAGGCCAGGCTGAGCATGTGAGGAGGGGTGTGGGCAAAGTGTCTGAGCACACCGTTAGTCCTGTGCTGTCCTTGTCCTCCCCCTCCTCTGTCTGTTTTGGCTTTCCTGAGCCACTGGCACCCTGGAGCTGACTGAGGGCCTGAGCATTTCCCTGTGCCGTGCAGCTGGGCAGAGGGAGGGCAGCCTGCAGGGACCGTGGCCCAGGTAATGGCTGTGGGTGTAATGCATCTGCCTGTATCTTCTCCCTGTCCTCAGCGCCCTTTTTTCCATGGTGCCATGTGGGTCATTAGCTGAGGGAACAGTTTCTCACTGTCGCTTTCTCCTTTTGTTTTCCTCCTTCCTCATTGCTTCTAGTCTTGGTTTACTGCCAAACAGCCTCTTGTGAAAGGGCCGCCTAATTAACCCTGTGCTAATTAACAATTTAAAATTACACAGCACGGCTGTTCATATTTAATTCTCGGGAAGCCTGGGCAACAGCAGGAGCCCCCTCCTCCCTCCCGCTCCATCCCTGCTGCCCGCGCTGCTGCCAGCGTCCCCAGGGGAGGAAGCAGCCTGGTGCCGCGGGCTGGGGCTGCCCAGGAGCCCCAGCTCTCCAGGGGTTGCAGGGTGCTGCTTTAGGACCAGCCCCTCCTCGGTGGAAGCGTTGCTGGAAGATGGAATGTGTGTCCCTTTGAGGATGAGGGCTGGAAGGAGGCGGCAGGGATTGACTCCACGCATGTTCTGCGCAGCGTAGCTGCCAGCTGCCAGGCCTGGGTGGTAGGAACATGGCACAAGTGTGGGGCACATAGTGTTGGGCTGTCACCTGCAGCTGCCATCCAGGCATAGCTCCGTCCTGGGCCGCCGTGGTGCCACGTCAGCTCCAAGGGACTGTAAGATGCACTGGGGCTGTGAGGAAGGGGCAGGTGCTGGGAGGGGCCGTGGCCAGAGGCAAGGTGGGCATGGCAGTGGTGGGATGTGAGGCTGCAGAAGGGACCAGGAGAGCCCTTCTTTGCCACTGGGGCAGTGTGAGAGCGCAGAGTCTCTGGCACTCAGGCTGTTCTCTCTGTAACTGGAGTTCATTGATTTTACGGGAAACCATGTTTACAGACAGAGTGCTGATCGACCTGACGAGTTGACTTCTGCCTCCTTAAGTAAGAACTACCTTTTCTTATTGACTGGCTGATAAACAGCAGAGAGGGCGGCAGGGGGAGCGAATGGGAGGTGTGGAGCACACCACTGTCTGTCCGTCTGAGCTCTCACACACTGTGTCTGTCCTCGCAGAGGTGGCCTAGCGGCAGGCCAGGGTGGTGGAAGACATTGGGCCAATAGTGGGCTAATAACTGCATTGTGCTCCTGCTTAGAACCTGGTTTGCTTTGGCAAGGAAATTGCTGTTTTCAGTTTAAAGAGATGATTCCTGCAGGTTTTGTGTGAATAGAAACAAATATTTTCATGCCTCGTGCTCCCTTCAGGAACAGCTCTGTTGGTGACTGGACCATCAGAGGAGCTTGGGCTTGTGCAGGGGCTCAGCCTGTGTCTGGGACCTGGGCTGGCCATTTTGGCTCTGGATTTTTCCCATGCCCTGTAAGGGCTCGTCTGTGTTGAGGAAAGGGAGAGGAGAGAAGATTCCTTTGGCATAGCACATCTTGAGCTGGTTAACTTGGAGTGAGTGGGAGAGAGCTGTTAAAGCAAGCCAAGGCAGAAAAGCCCACCAATTAATTGGAGCGTGCGGGTCTGCCTGGCCGGGCCAGGCCGGGAGAGAGATTGGCTTTCCTGTCAATAAACAAGTCCCCAGTGCAGCATCAAAGCTGCAGTCCTTTATCAATCGTGGCCTCCTCTTCCCGCATGTTCCTGTAACTTACCAAGCATTTATTACATTGATTTTCCAATCAGGCTGTTAACCCTCCCGCCCCTCCAGCCCTGCTAGCCCTTCCGGCCTGGCTGTCACTCAGGCATCTCCTGCCAGTCAGGAGCCCTTGATGGCAGGACTGCTGTGACACTGGCTGTGTCTCACCTGGCTGTGTGTCACAGGAGCTGGCTGTGCTGGCCCGCACAGTGCTCCATGTCTAAAAGGGTGTTGTCATTCCATGTCGTGCTTTGAAGTCCATATAGGTATTCCTAAAACTTCACTTGGCTAAAGTACGAGGCTTATGGAGTTTCTTTTTCCTCATTTCCCCCGTATGAATCTGTTTTGGTTTAATTTGGATTGCAGTTCCCAGTGCAGAAGTAGCAGTGAAAAGGGAGAGAGTAGGCGTGTTGTGGGAAGGTGAATGTGCAGCCTCAACACAGAAGGATATGGGATCAGTGATCCAGGGAAAGGAGCTGGTGCAGTAGGAGCCATTACGTGGCTGGAGCATATTTTAGGCTAGGGAAACAAAACTGGCTGACTAAGGACCCAGAGCCTTTTGGCAGCAGGATTCTGCTTTTCCTTCTTATTTTGCTCAGTGCACCAGATTACTGTTACTGCAGAATAAATCCCTGTTCATTCCCAGTGCAAGTGGACAGGCGTATGGCATAGAATCCAGGGAAGGTGAAGCTGGAAGTGCTGTGGAGTAATGTTGTGTGTGATCACGTTGGGTGGTGTCTCCCTGTTGCACCTGCATGTCCTTCTGCAGACATCCTTGCACATGGGCTTTGAGAGTATGACTTCGCCTTCAGTGGTAGTTGTAAATGATTTTTCTTTGAGCTTCACCAGAAGTCAAATGTAAAGAGAAAATACAAACACATTAGAGAAAACAGCGGAAGTGTGGATGGCTTTGTGCAGTAAAGGAAAATAAACCTTGAGATAGTGAAACCAGAAAGAAAAGGCTGATTGTCACTCAGTTTTCTTTTGCTTGAACTAATTCAGGTAGTTCATACAGTGCTGCTGTGGCACATCACTGGCTTTGCAACTGGTCATGCCTTCTCTGGCAGGTTTCCAGTTCTCTTTACACTTTCTGTATGAGCCGAAGAGGGCTCCATTAGGATTGCAGTATTTGAGTCGTTGGCCAGATGCAGCAAAAGGTCACGATGACAGGGAGCCCTGGATGTGCCCAGGCCCACTGACTGCCTGGCAGCTGGTGGGAATCCTCCAATCCTCCAGCTGATTTGGTGGGATGTCAGTAGTGGGAAGGGTGTGCTCCTCTTCCAGGACCTGCACCCACTGTTTGTCTCCAGGGGTGAGAGGAAGCAATCCGTGCGCGGAGGTTGTGCCTTGCAGGAGCTCTGGGAGGTTCCTGGAGCATGGTGGGCTGACCGCTTTCCAGTCCCCAGGATGCACTCTTGTCAGATCTGGAATTTCCTGTTTGGTTGCTCTCCTGACATCTCCCTGTTTAAACTCTGTCCAGAGCAGAGCAGTTATGTCTCCTGTGCATACTGAGCACTGTCACTCCAGAATCGCTGTGAGTTGCTCTGGGTCACACGGTGTCTCATCGGGGTGCCCCTGTGGTAGCGCTGGGCCAGGGCTTCCCAAGCCATTAGCAGAAGGGCAACACCCAGAAAAACAGCATCTGCCTTAGGGGGAGCCAGAGAATACGAGTTTCACCAAGTTGTAAAGCCACAGAACTGTTTTGTTGTTGTATCTTGTTTCTGTGACAAGCTTTCCCATGATGTTTTGTTTACTGAAGACCCCAGGCCTTGGGGGTAACAGTGCAGGTCCTGCAGTCTTCCTGCTGGCTCCCTTTAGGAAAGGTGTTGAGGCGGTGTTTGCCACCTTCCAGGCCCCTTCAGTTTGTCTCATGTTGCTGCTGCCAACGTGTTTCCATTGCTCATTCCCAGGAGTACCTTTCCCAAGGCCGGGCTGCCTGTCCTGGAGCCCGTCTTGGCACACCACTTTGGTCCTGAGAAGCAGGGACCCTTGTGGTGCTGGGGTCTTTGCGGGGGCACCCTGACTCACCTGCCTGTCTCCTTCTCACCCGCAGGTCGGAGCCGTAGCGGGTGCAATGAGCGCTCCGTGCCGGCCCTGCCATGGAAGGCTGTGACTCGCCCGTCATCCCTGGGAAGGACAATGGGTGCGGCATTCCTCAGCACCAGCAATGGACTGATCTCAACAGCGCCCACCTCCCTGACCCGGCCGGCAGCATGGAGCAGCCCGCGGCGGAGAGCTGCAGCCCCCTGGACAGCCTGAGGGTGCCCTTCCCCGAGCGCGTCCCCGAGAGCAGCGCGGCGGCTCCCGGCCCCGAGCCCGCGGGCAAGGAGGTGAGCTGCGGGCAGTGCTCGGCCTCCTTCGCCGGCCTGCAGAGCTACATGGAGCACCGCTGTGCCGGCGCCCGCCCGCCCCCGCCGCTGCGGGGGGAGAGCGGGAGCGACAGCAGCGAGGACGGCGAGGAGGAGAGCGACGTGGAGAACCTGGCCGGCGAGATCGTCTACCAGCCCGACGGCTCGGCCTACATCGTGGAGAGCCTCAGCCAGCTGGTGCAGAGCGGGGGTGCCGGCGGCAGCGGGACTCTCCCCTCGCTGCTCCCGAACTCTCTGCCCAAGCAGGGAGAGCCCTCTGCTGCCGCTCCCGTCTACCCACAGATCATCAACACTTTCCACATAGCCTCATCCTTCGGGAAGTGGTTTGAGGGCTCAGACCAGGCCTTCCCGAATACCTCAGCCCTGGCGGGCATCAGCCCCGTCCTGCACAGCTTCCGCGTCTTCGATGTGCGACACAAAAGCAACAAGGATTACCTGAACAGCGACGGTTCTGCCAAAAGCTCCTGCGTATCCAAAGATGTTCCCAACAATGTGGACCTGTCCAAATTCGATGGCTTTGTGCTCTATGGGAAGAGGAAGCCCATCCTGATGTGTTTCTTGTGCAAGCTCTCCTTTGGGTATGTCCGCTCGTTCGTGACCCATGCCGTGCACGACCACCGAATGACTCTGAGTGAGGAGGAGCGGAAAATTCTTAGCAATAAGAACATCTCCGCTATCATCCAAGGGATAGGCAAAGACAAGGAACCCCTTGTCAGCTTTCTGGAACCAAAAAACAAAACCTTTCAGCACCCTCTCGTTTCAGCAGCTAACCTCATAGGCCCTGGACACAGTTTTTATGGTAAATTCAGTGGCATTTGCATGGAAGGTGAGCAGGCCCTCCAGGCCGGGGCGGCCAGCGGAGCTGAGCCGCCGCCGGCAGCGGGTGTCCTGGCCCCCAGTGCACTCCTCAACCTGGGTGGGCTGACCAGCTCAGCTCTGAAGACTCCCATTACCTCAGTCCCCCTAGGCCCGCTGGCTTCCAGTCCCACCAAATCCTCGGAGGGGAAGGACCCTGGGGTGGCAGGGGGGGAGAAACAAGAGGGGGACGACCAGGACAGCCTCTCGGAAAAGGTGGAGCCAGCCGAGGAGGTGGAAGAGGAGGAGGAGGAGGATGTGGAAGAGGAGGAGGAGGAAGAGGAAGAGGAGGAAGAGGAAGAAGATGAGGATGATGAGGGTTGCAAAGGACTATTTCCAAACGAGTTGGAGGATGAACTGGAGGACCGGCCCCAGGAGGATGGTGGGGCTGTGGCAGGCAGTGGCAGCAGCAAAAAGGACCTTGCTCTCTCAAACCAAAGCATTTCTAACTCTCCCTTAATGCCTAACGTGCTCCAGACCCTGTCACGGGGCACGGCTTCTACTAGTTCTAATTCTGCTTCTTCCTTTGTCTTTGATGGTGCAAACAGGAGGAATCACTTAAGCTTTAACAATGAGGGCGGCGGAGCCAGTGTGGCCGAGGGCAGCAGGAGGCTGGACTTCATCGATGAAAGTGCCAATAAAGACAATGCCACAGCACCAGAACCAAATGAGAGTGCAGAGGGCGAGGACGGGAGCTACATCTCCCATCACCAGCATGCTGGCCCCCTCTGTGAACTTGGGGGTGGGGAGTGCCCCTCGGGGAGCGGCGTGGAGTGCCCAAAGTGCGACACGGTCCTGGGCTCCTCGCGGTCGCTGGGTGGCCACATGACTATGATGCATTCTCGCAACTCATGTAAGACACTCAAGTGTCCCAAGTGCAATTGGCACTACAAGTACCAGCAGACGCTTGAGGCGCACATGAAGGAGAAACATCCCGAGCCGGGTGGCTCCTGCGTCTACTGCAAGAGCGGGCAGCCGCACCCGCGGCTGGCGCGGGGCGAGAGCTACACCTGTGGTTACAAGCCCTTCCGCTGCGAGGTCTGTAACTACTCCACAACTACCAAAGGCAACCTCAGTATTCATATGCAGTCCGACAAGCATCTCAACAACATGCAGAACCTGCAGAACGGAGGGGGAGAGCAAGTCTTCAGCCACACCGCGGGGGCGGCGGCGGCGGCAGCTGCAGCCGCGGCAGCCGCCGCCGCCAACATCGGCAGCAGCTGCGGGGCTCCCTCCCCCACCAAACCAAAAACCAAACCCACGTGGCGCTGCGAGGTGTGCGACTACGAGACCAACGTAGCTAGGAACCTTCGGATCCACATGACCAGTGAGAAGCACATGCACAACATGATGCTGCTTCAGCAGAACATGTCCCAAATCCAACATAACCGGCACCTGGGCCTCGGCAGCCTGCCGTCCCCCGCCGAGGCCGAGCTCTACCAGTATTACCTGGCGCAGAACATGAACCTTCCCAACCTGAAGATGGACAGCACTTCCTCAGATGCACAGTTCATGATGGGGGGGTTCCAGCTCGATCCCACCAACCCCATGGCAACGATGGCTCCATCTCTAGGTGAGGCTGAAGGGATTTCCACCATGTTCAATGTGAGAGAGCCAGCAAAGGCATCTGGCACTGTGGCCCCGTGAGCTGCCTTTGTGTGGTGGTCGAGGATGGAGGCTGCACAGTGCAGATTTTTCATCTGTGTTCATCCTGAGCAGTTTTTCTTCATCTTGTGGCTTTTCTAGCACATTTTCCAAGAGTTTTCACAGAGAGTTAATGGAAAAGCAGACATGAGTTACGGATGCTGTGGCACTGAATGTTCTTCCTCATTGTGGAAAGCATCCTAACTACAATGTTTTCTGGGAACTCCTCCTGGGTTTGGTGAGGAATGGGAATAGTTTGATGGGTAGCTCTGAGAGGAGGTGCAGTCACCTGCTGGCACTCCCAAAGGCAGGTGTATTTGTTTGGGGTTGGTTTGTTCCACGCTGTGTTGCCTTGAGAAGACAAGGTAAGCATGTTTGAGAGGGGTAGAAGGGGTGGTGTTCCTCTGCTGCCAGTGACAGATGGGACTGGAGGCTTTTGAAGCTCAGAACCCCTCCTCATCCAGAGGCATGAGGCAGTTGGAATAAGTTTGGAGTGTTTTAACTGAAGCTCCTTAAGTAAATGACAGGGCCTTGGATGTCCAAGAACAGTCTGGAGAGCAGTTTGTGAACTGTGCGCTTGATGGTTGCAAATCTCACACTGAGGGTTGCAGAGGGAGGTCCTGCCTGTGTTAATAAGCACTTGACACCAGGTTGGCCCTTTTGACTCGGATATACACACCGTGAGCTATGCAAGAAGGGAAGCAGATCTTTCTCATTCTTACACTTTGGTCCAAAACTGAGCAGAACATTAATAATTCAGAAGAGTCTGCTTTTGGGTTTTTCCTGTATGGTGAGTTCAGGAGAGAGTGCCTTAAAGAGCATTTGCTTCTCAGCAAATAAGTTGCAACACAGGAAATGAAAAGTTAAGGAAATAACATCTCTTTTTGATTAACTGAGGAATTGCTGACCTGGTTCCTTTCATAGAATCGTTAAGCTGAGCTGTGACATCAAATCAAGGTAAAATAGCAAAAAGCTGTAGAAAGATCCTTAATGTCTTAAAAACAGAAAAGGAGAGCAGAGTGGCACAGGGCTCCTGGTTTGTCTGTGTGCTTGTTTAGTTTTTCTCCGTCAGCATCTCTCAGGTGCTCTGGTGTGAGTAGGAGCCTGTTGTACTCAGTAGCTGTGAGTGAGCAGAGTTGACCTCTGGTTTGAGAAACACAAGGTCCTCCTGGCTCTCCCTGACGTCCTCCTGCACCCTCTTTATTAGTCGTTGTCTTTACCTTGTCAAAAGTGTTTTTAGAAGATTCTTCAGCATTTTGAACTCTTGGACAGGAGATGAGATATAACAGTGTGGGAGTGTCGCTTCTCAGGTTGTTTCTCTCCATGCCATGTTCTGCACTGTTGCCAGTTTGTGATAGCAGTGTGGTGACCTCCCTGTGATGTGGCCATCACCTGGGCTTGTGACTGTTGACCTTTGTTTTATGTGTGGTAGGGACTGTGTTTCTCTACTGCAGGAGGTACCATTTGCTTCTCCGGGGAGGCAAGAAAAAACAGAATGCAGCGTTAATGCTGTTCTTGAAATAGCCACAGAAACTTCCAGTGTGGTGCTGTGGAATTCTTCATCGTCTCAAAGTCTATGGGATTTTCTTGCTGCCTTTGGTGGGCAGAGGGCTGGATGATCCTTCAGCAAGAGGGTAGCAAGGGTGATAGCAGTCCGTTCCCAGCCTTCTCTGCTGGCTGCAGTAACTTTTTTCTTCAGCTCTGGTGCAGACCAGCAACACAGAGGAGTGGGCAAAGGGAGACACCAGCTGCCTGTGGCCTCGCTGTGTGTTTGTGGGTACACAGGTGGCACTTGGGAGCAGCTTATGTTCTGCTCCGTGTTTATCTTCTGGCAAGAATTCAGCCTTTCTGACCTCTTCTTCCCCTTTTTTCTTGTGCAGTGGGTGGCGAGATCCCTCTGGACATGCGGCTGGGTGGTGGACAGCTGGTGTCTGAGGAGCTCATGAACCTGGGTGAAAGTTTCACGCAAACAAACGACCCGTCGCTGAAGCTCTTCCAGTGTGCTGTGTGCAACAAGTTCACCACAGATAATTTGGACATGCTGGGCCTGCACATGAACGTGGAGCGAAGCCTCCCCGAGGACGAGTGGAAGGCGGTGATGGGGGACTCGTACCAGTGCAAGCTGTGCCGCTACAACACACAGCTCAAGGCCAACTTCCAGCTCCACTGCAAGACGGACAAGCACGTGCAGAAATACCAGCTGGTGGCACATATCAAGGAGGGGGGCAAAGCCAACGAATGGAGGCTCAAGTGTGTGGCCATTGGGAACCCAGTCCATCTGAAATGCAACGCGTGTGACTACTACACCAACAGTCTGGAGAAGCTACGTCTTCACACCGTGAACTCACGGCACGAGGCCAGCCTGAAGCTCTATAAGGTAAGGGTTGGCTTTGCTTCATCTCCTTTCGTTTTCCATGGAGAGCCTGTGTTGAGCCACAGTGGATTGTGACCCTTTGGAGATGAGCTGCTGAGAGCTCTCCATTGGCACTCAATCTCACTGCATGCTGCTGTGTTCTGTTAGTGACTGTGGTTGTCCAGGCTTCAGACCAGTAGATGTTCATGCCACAGTGCTTTAGAGGGGGCTTGTGTGTCTTACGGCACTGCAACTGTGATACTCTGCACAGAAATTGAGCAGTCGCTGTTAGAAAAGTTGTGCAAGGTGACATTTGCCTGTGGTTGTTGGCTCTTTCCCATTTGAGTTTGTCACCTTGTGTCACTTGAAGGCTTTCAGTGTGGTCCGTGTGCTGGTGCTGGCACTGGGCAGGCAGAGGGGCCGTGGCTGCAGTGCAGTTGTGCTCTGTGTACATCAGTGCTGGGATCTGTAAGCAAAGCACTGCTGGGCAAGGGAGGAGGCTGGAAGAGGAGCTGTGAGCGTGGCCCTGCGCCTTGGAGGCATTGTGCGTTGTCATCCACAGCGGTATTTGGGCTGTCACTCCCATCTTGGTGTCTTTGCTTCTTCTCCTACCCCCTCTCTGTCTTTATAATCATTATAACCATCTTCTCTTTCCTGTCTCATTCGTCTCGTCCCCTCCCCTTGCTGGCCCAAACCCTGTGGGCTGTAACCCAAGAGGAGCTCCGGATACAGTAAATAGTCCTTTCACTCGTGCAGCAGAATTGCTCCAGACGTTTCTATTGATTTTCACTGGACTTAAAGCTTCACCTTTTTCTCTAATCATCCCATAATAGCTTTAGTATGAACAATCAGGTACGAATTGCCATAAATCTCAGCGGCCGCATCCCCTCCATTCACACGTGTTCTCCCGCTCATTGTCTGCTCATTCCTCACAGGTTTTTTTATATTCTTTCTGTCGTCATCCTTTTCTTCCTGCTTTCCCCCAAATATGCTGAGGTTTCTTTATATACACACAGAGTGTACCTTGCACTTGTCAGTTATTCTTTTGAAAACTTTTCTTTATGTAACGGGAATTTAAATCTGACATTGAGCTCAATAGTACCCACCCACATCACAGTATAGACACATTTTCAAAACTCCTGGATTTTTCCTAGGAAATAACGGTTCCAGCAAATTCAGGGAGGAAGGTGATAACCAGGAGCATCATAAAAGGTTTGCCTTGAGCTGTGGTTGTTGGACCTGCCTGGAGCTGGTGGGGAGCTGCCCAGAGCAGCGTTGTGTTTCTCTGAGCTCATTGTTGAGGCCAGGATGGCTGTGACAGTGATTGTTCCATCTTGATCCAGCCTCACCCAGCAGAATCTGGCTCTGGAAATGATCTGGTCTGCACATAGACCTCTGCTCTCTGGTGTGCAGGCGACCTGAGAGAGTTACTCAGCTTGGAAACTGGGGGCAGGAGAGTCCCCATGAGACTTCAAGAACCCAGCTGATAGAACTGAATCTCCTCTGTGGAGGTCAGTTTGGGGTACAAGAGAGTTGTTTGAAAGCTCTATTACGACTTTTTACACAAAATATTGTTCTTTTGAGTATGCATAGCAAAAGTTTAAAGTTTTCTTGCTCCAAGCCCTTCATCTACAATGGGTTCCAGTGGGGAAAAACAATTGAGGGCACTGGAATTCTCTTGCTGAGGGGAAAGAAAAGGGGGAAAAAAAGAAGAAATGGGAAGAAAAATCCCACCAGCATCGGGAGACAGGCATAGGTTCTTGTAATAAAGATTCCTAGGATGTTTTCCTTGGGCAGGCAGAGAGGAATCGTCAGTTTTCAGGTTTGTGAGAGGCCTGGGCAGTCTCAGTGCTGCTGCAGCCCTGTGGTGCCTCTGACACAGCAGCAGTGAAACACCAGCTGAAGGGATAACGTGTTTCAGAGCAGTGGATTCCTTTGGAATGCCCCATGTATTGGCCTTCTCCTGGTTGGAGAGAGCTGCGAGCAGAGGTTGGTGAGTGGAGGATTGATTGGATTGAGGGTGTGTTGCTGTGGCATAGCTGGAGTCAGGGCTTGGGTTAGTGGAGGAGTCTGGAGGAGGCGTGGGTCAGGGTGTGCAGCAGGGCACTCCAGTCCCCGGGCAGCTGTAACACCATGTCTCTGCTGATAACTGGAGGGATGCAGCGGCACTGGGGGGAGTTCACAGAATGGCTTCTCTTCTCTCAGGCCTTGGTGTGGTCTGCAGTAAATTGAGATTGATTGGATGTTATTTTTCCTCTTGCTAATGTAATCCATTAGCCTGGCACATGCATAATCAGTTTAGAGCACAGTTAACTGGATGTAATCGAGTTCTTCCCTGCCTGCTGGAGAAAATCCTCTCCAGATGCTGCTGGGTGAGAGCACACACTGGGCTTATCACACACAATCCTCCTTATTCTGCTGCTTTTGCCATTTTTTTCCTAAATCACATGTTATTGGCTGCTTGCATTGCCCAAGTGCCACTTCTGTCAGTGTTACTTGCTGCCAGAAAATGTGATCTGGAGACACTGGCAGTCTGCAGTCGGGTGAACCTTTTAGTCTTCTCCTGCAACACTCCCAGTGCCAGGGGAGAAGGTCTGGTCTTCTGCTGCCATCTTCATCCTGCACATCGCAATAGCTTCCCTCAGGCCTCCTCCCTGTCAGGGGTTAGGGGAGAGGAGTGGCAAAAAACTGGAAGGGTCTGGGAACCTTTCCTTTATTGTTGTGTACTCCCAATTCCTGTTCCCCTAAAATTGTGTGAGTAAAGTGCAAATCCTGTTGTTTATGTGGCACTTGCTGGGGGAGCGTGGTGCCTGTGCCTCTCCTGTTGCTGACCACCTTGGGTGGCTGAGGGGGTTCATGTCCTGAAGGACTCCCTGGAGAGCAGGAGCACCGTGGTCAGTGCACAGCACTGCATTTCTGAGATGGGTGTTGTGGCTTGAGGCAGGTGGTGGGTTTGAAGACCCTTCTCCCATAGCTGGGACATGGCTGGGCTGGGTGACAGGGTGGCTGTGAGCAGAGGCAGAGACAAGTGCAGCTCCAGGAGCAGCAGCCCTGGCTGGTCTCCCTGTGGCCACAGAGCTTGGCACCAGGCACAGCAGCAGCTCCACACATCTGGAGGAGATTGGGCACGAGTTCCCAGTCTACTGCACAGGTGGAGTTTCCAGAAGGAATTAATCTGCTTGAGAAGGAGCCAGGTTTGGACATTTCCTACAGCTTCCGGACAATCTCTAGTTCAGAATGTGCAGCTCAGAAGAAGTTTAAACAAAGAACTACTGAAGAAACACACTGCTGGCCAGACTGCCAGCAAGTGCCTTCAATGAGTTCATTCAGTGTCTTCCTTTTCAGTGTTTCCAAGTGCTGAGTTCACTTTTTTAGGGACGAGGCAGTCTGAAGGAGAGGGTTTGGGTTACATGGTGCCCTGCATAGAGGCTCTTTGTTAGCTAGAGATGCAGAGCATGCAGGAGAATGACTCTTTAATAGTGGTGATGGAACTGTGGATCTGTGCTGGCTGGGACAGAAGAGAGCTGACCTGTGGGGAGGGAAGGACACCCAGCAGAAGGCCTCAGCTCCACCCTGGAGCAGTGCTGCCCCATCATGCCTCTCCCACAGGAGCTTGTGTCTCCTTTGCTGGTCACGGGGTTCCCAAAGAAACCTGGAAAATCCAAAAAAAGTTTTAATCCCTGAGGATGCCTGGAATATTGTATGAGCTGTAGTTACAGAATGGTAATAATGTATTAAAATTCAATGTCCTTCCATAATAGAACCAGGGATAAGAGTACCTTCTCTAATTGTAGCTAACTTTGAAGTTAAAATGATGTGAAAATGGGTGAGCTGCTGTTGGGTAAGGTGAAGGGTGTGATGTGTGTAGGTCACAGAGGAGTGACCAAAAAGCACCTAGGTGCTTGTGTTAAATGTAACAACCCCTGAGAAAACAGAGCAGGGGGAACCTGGCCAAAGTCCACGGAAAGTCCAGTGTGATCAAATAGGAAAATATTGCATGTGGAGGCAGGGAAAGAGAAGAAGGCCTGTGTTACAGGGAGGGGAAGGAGGAGAGAATTCTTCTCGTGTGTTTAAGAGCAGAATTGAAAGGTACCTCTGTACGCAGGATAAATCCTGAAGGGTGGTCTCACGTGCAGGAGCCATGAAGGAAAAAGTCACTGACTTAGCAGGACTGTGCTCTGAAGGGTTCTGGAGGAGCCCCACAGGAGGGGGCAGAGGCTCCTGGCAGTAATGTGGGCCAGAAACTGCAAGGCTTTAAGTCAGCAAATTGAAAGAAACTGTAATAGAAAAGTCCAAGGAGGCATATGGAAGGGGAAGAGCAGACTTGTGGAAGTGAGGTTCTTGCAGCACTCTGTTGTTTGAAGGAGCCAGCCAGGCTACAGGCAGGGCTGGGCTGCAGGGACAGGGGGTTCCCAGGGGCTTTGGTGACATTCTCCATGACAAACCAGAAGGACTGGGCAGCGGTAGGGAGGTGAAGGATGAGAAATGGAAGGTAAAATAAAAACTAACCTTCCAGGATGGAGAAAAAGGATGGGAAAGATACAGGGGCTTTCTGTGTTTGTAAGTGATCCAAAAATGGAATTAAAGGCAAATTAAAAAATCAGCTGTAAGGTAAAAAGAGTGGACCACTTGGCTGTAAAGCTGTGACAATTGCAGAAGAACTTTACAACGTGAAGTGATTTCACAGGAAATGACTGATGGAATTTAGTGTCACAGTGTTAGAGGGATGGAGGGCAGACAACCCTAGTGGAGGGATGGGAGCTAGGCTTCCTGCTTCCCTACATGTTAAAAAAAAAGAACAAGAAAACAACAAAAAAGGGGAGTTAAAGTTGTTTTTCCTGCAAGCAGGATGTGGGATATTTGCCAGTCTTTTTGAAGGCATTGCCTCTATGATCAGTGGGATGCAGAAGGGCAAGAGATAATATGTGAACTGTGTAAATGCTCACTTTGTCTGATGGTTCAATACTGTGTACAATTTAGATTGTTTTAGGAAGGCTTAAAAAACCCCCTAGAAGACACCAGAGAAAATTGCAGGAATGGTTGGAATGACTTGGGTAGGGACCATTGACTTTAGAGATGGCTTGACACAGGAGTTCAGGGTGGAGGAGAACCTGTGAATTTTATATATTTCAGTGCTAAGGAAATTGCTGGTTTAATAAAATACTGCTGCATTTGGATTGGTGTGAGTTAGTCTTGCCATGATTCTGCAGTAAGGTCAAGCTGAGAGTCTTCTCATCCCATCACTTGGCTGACAGGAGATGTTCCCTGCAGGACTTCAGTGTAGGAAAACTGTGGGGACCAGCCCAGGGAGAGCTCTGTTTGGGGCTGCCAGGAGCTGGGCTGATTCAGTTCTGAAATACCCAGATGATGTCGTGGGCAAAAGGAGATGTGTTTGGGTTTTGATTTTTATCACAAACTTCCTCCCATCTCTGCCTTTTAAGGTTCTTGGGGTAAAGTTGCTCACAGAAAGTCTGTCATGCTCATTAGGAGATTTAGAGCTCTATTAACCTTTGATTTACTCGCTGTCTGCCTTCAGTGTGTTTTGGCTTTATTTTTGCAAGTTTATCTCTTGGAATACAGATGCAGCATCAGAGCGCTGAATTACACTCTTGAGCAACACAAATTGTGCCTGAAGCCCATTTAAATTACAGCATATGAGGGACTTTGAGCTGATTTCCTACAAGGTTTAAGACAAATTCCAATGGCAGCTTCACAAGGGAAATAAATACTCGTTTACTCCTCCCTACAAAGTTGTTTTTAAAGATGGTCTCCAAAACCTTTAATTCAAATCTGCATCCTTTAGTTTTGGATAAACTCATAGGGAAAGGAGTTTATGAGCTGCCAGTATGAGAAGGACAGACCCTTACAATCCAGTACCTTTGGTCCTGTTGGGATTGACAAGTATTTTGATATAAAAAGCTCTCCACGTCAGTTTAACCCTTTGAGACACCTCTCTCATGAGGTTACGTGTTCCTCTGAGTGACAGATTTCTCCTGGCATTAAAAGATGTTTTTAGCTTCCTTTAGGTATTGAATACCAAAGTCTGTTAGTGCAGGATCACAGAACTTTTCCTTTCCCTGCACTGCTTTTTGAAAGGGTTGGAATCACAACTGCTGAGAGCACACAGCATTGCTTGCTCTATGTTTTATTTATGGGCCTCTGTCACTTAGGTTTTTCTTTCAAGTTTTCCAGTAAGTGCTGAGCCATGTGCAGCCAGCAGCTTAGTAAAGAAACCAGCCTGTAAAAGCAATGTAAATAACAAAGGAGGGAGAGTGCAGCTGGAACAGGAGCCCTGGTCACACAGCAGGAACCAGGAGCTCCCTAGAACATGGAGCTAAAACCCCTTGGTCAGATAGGGTTTACAATTCAAAATATTTGTGAGAATGGGCTACAAAACCCAACTAAACAAACCAAACTCAAGAAAAAAAATTGAACAGAAAAACACCTTGTCAAGCTTTATCCTAATCTATATAGGCTGAGTTTTCCTGGCTCCTCTAGCAGCCCATGGCAGAGCAGCTAGAGTGGGTCTTGGCTCTCCCTGTTCACCCAGAGGTGTGGGTTGGCTGGGAGAGAGGCTCAGCACAGGCAGGGAGGGTCTTGCAAAGCTGTTCTTAACCTCAGGTGTCACCTGAAAACAAGGTGTCATTGTGTTGATGAGGTGTCAGTGTGCATCTGACCCTTTCCTTAGCATGATGCCAGTTCTGTCTGTTCATGGTTCATTCTTTTATCCTGGTACCTTTGGAACATGTGTGTGACGGAGGGTCACACTTGTGGCTACTGTTAGGAGCGTGAAAGGATGAAGCAGTCCAGCAGGAGGTCAAGCAGGAAAGCTCTACTTTATTTTTCTGACTCCATATATGTACAATTTTACAAACAGGCCAAGATTGGCTACACAGGTAGCCACCTCTTCGACCTCGTTGGTGAAAATCACCATCAATCATCTTTCTCCTCCTAGAGAGGAGAAGTATGTAAACAAAAGATACAATTTTTAAAAACATACGTCGTTTACTTTAAGCTGCGTGAGAACAAAATGCAAACAGTGAAAAGCAGGCAAACTTGAGGCAACACATGCGGATGAGTATTTAAATTTCCAGGCAGGAATTTTCCCATGTCAGGTAGTGCTTGTTGCTGGGATGTTCAGGGCCAGGACAGAGTGGTTCTGGCACAGCTTTGGTGCAGGGTGGCTGGCAGGCTCTGGCAGAGCTGTCAGTGACCCACTGTCCCTCCCATGCAGGTGTGGGAAGTCGCTGCCCTGCAGAGGAGAGCCTGGAGGGAGAGGTGCTGGTCCACATCCAAAAGACTGGCGTTGTCTTCTGGGTGATCAGCTGCTGTGAGCAGAGGGGTGGGCATCCACCCTGCCTCTCTATTACTCTCCTGCCTGCAGCTTTAGCTGTGCTCCGGGAAGCTCCAGTCAAGGGACCTCAGAAGATGGTTGTCCAGGGCAGGAAATGGGCCTGTTTGTTGTGGCCTTATCCAGCTGGTTCTGGGGTCTTATCCCAGTATGGTTGCCAGGGTCTTATCACAGCATGTTTGTGAGGGTCTTTCCCCCACATCCTGCAGACACCCAACACACAGAGTTGAAGACGAGCTGGTAGGACTGGAACAAGTCAGGGTTTAGGAGTGCTGCAGCAAGGAGGTAGAGGAGCTGGGAGACAGTTTAGTGTGAGGCTGAAGCAGGCAAGTGGCCCTGCAGTGCAGGGCTCAAAGCCTGTGCTAAAGAGCTGTGCTCAAGTAGTTCCCCCTGAGGATCCCACGCTCCCTCTGGGCAGTGGTGTTTCTCTCTGCAGAGGTTTAGGAAACTTCCCAGTCAGCCCACTCCCAAAACTTCTGAGCAGGCACACTCCTGAGGCCAGAGACTTTCCCTGCTGGGACTGAAGCCCCTCCAGAGGTGGCCCCAGTGACCTGCATGACTCCCCACACCCCCTACTCACTGTCAGACCAGGCTGCTGTGGCACAGTCTCAGATGTCTCATTCCATAAAGTCATTTATTCCTGGTACATCAGCAGAGAAGCAGTTTGAGCTGGTGCCTCAGAGAAGGGACCCCCAACAGAAGAGCACCTGGGCTTTTATAGCCTCATAGTCTACCCATGCACAAGTCTCCAGGTCTTCAGCTCCTGCCTGTCTTCTTGTCCATCCACCTTGCTGGTGTTACTGGACTCTCATCTCCCTTGTTGTCTAAGAGGTTGCAGTTCCCAGTTCCTGCTGTGTCTCCCAGTGTCCATTCACCTGGCTGGTGTCACCTGCATTCGTGCCCTTTGTTATCCCAAAGGTTGGCAGCTCACGACCTCTTGTCCTGAGCTGGAACCCAGAGCTCAATTGGCATTTCAGTCTGTGTTTTGAGTCCAGCTGCCTGGACCAGATGCATTCCTCAACACAGGAATATGCCTCGAAGACCTCAGAATGCTCTTAGTTCCTTTCCTAGTTGGACAGGGTCAGTTTTTCAGTGCCTTGGGTACCAGCCCTGGCCAAGCACCAGTTCTGCAGCTGTAGGCTCGCTGGCGACGACCTCATTAAATAATGGATGGGCATTCATTAGCATCCATCTCTGTGGGGGCTGGTTAGAAGGCCAGGAAGGGGCCCACAAGGTGCTTTCCCCAACCTGTTCTGTGTGACCTGGCATGGACTGCTGGTTTCTGTTTGGCTGTGCCAGTGCACTGGGCTGCAGGACCTTGTGTCGTCCTTCTGCAGCTTTAACTGAACTGTTCCTAAAGAAACTGTTGAAACAAAGTCCCCAGAATTGCTATGGAAGCAGCATGGGAGATTCTGTGTTTGCTATCTCATAGGGAATTCATTAAATTACGATAAATAATGTATGCATGATACATAACTTAATACCATAATGGGCTTTTTTCCCTTCTTGCCAGTCATAAAAATCCTGCTCCTGCACTGTGACGTGGGCAGTAAGTTCTGCAAGTCAAATTAAGCAATAAGTTGCACTTGTGCAACAGGTTCTCTGGAAGTTGAGCCCTGGGGTATGGTTGGACGGGCTCTGGTAAGCCTGGCTGCAGCTGTTGGGAGATCCTTGGCTCCAGGTGGCTTTGGCAGAGAGGCAAGGCTGTGCACCTACAGCCCTGGGCTGTGGGCAGAGCCCAGCACAGTCCCCCCACAGCATCCCTCTGTTCTGCTTTAAAGCAGGGAGATACCTGCATCTGGCCATCGAGCCATCAGTGCAGTGCAGCTCTTCCCAGGGATCCTCTTTGTCCTGGAGATGACCTCAGGATGTTTCTGTTTGCTGAGCTGGCCGTGGCTCCGGTAGAAGTGCAGTGGCTGCTGTGTCCCCCAGCTGTCTGAGGCTGCTGTGACCCCCCATGTCAGCGCTGGGCTCACAGGCCAGGGACATGGGGGGCTGGTCACAGGAGGCAGAGATGTTCCCATTTACCTGGGGAGGATATAAATGCCTGACTTGTATCCCTGCCTTTCATCTCTGGGCAGACCTGCAGAATGTGCTCAGGCTGATGGACATTCCTGTTTGGGTTCCACCACACAGATGTAGCATTTGGGGTTCTCTGGGCCAGTTGCTGCCCCTCAGCTGCCCCGTGGCCTCTGGGCTGTCTCCTGCCCCTCGCTCAGACACTACAGCCGCATCTCACCCACTCTGCTCCTCGTGTGCTCAGGGAAGGATGGATACAAAGAGAATCACCTGGGGAAGTTTCAGGCAGCAGTAACAAAGCCTGTCTCCACAGAGGGGAGGCTAATTACACAGCTAATTAATCCAACAGATGTCACTTTAAATGCCTGTTTCTTTGTGATTCTGTTGCACACATCATGCTGGTTAAACAGACTTCATGGACCCCGTTCAAAATGCCTGTGCAGGCTGCTGGGAGCTGCCAGGGAGACCCCAGGGTGTCCTGTTCCACAGGGAGGAGCGAGTCCCCGGCAGCCTGGTCTGGGCTGCACTGTGCACAGACTGCACATGGGGGAAATGCCGTGTAATAGCTTTGTTGAGTTCAAAAGTGAAATAGCAGCTGTGAGCATTGAAGGGGTTGTTTACATTCTTGCTGCGAGTACGGGGCTGAGGCACAGGGGCTGGGGGTGAGGCAGAGGGGACCCCATCCTGCCTCATCAGCTCTGCTTGGTATGAGGAGGAGAGAGTTTGGAAACCTGAGCTGCTCTGGGGAGGTCAGCAGTTCAGACCCAAGGCGGCGGAGGGCACACCGTGCTGTCTGTCTGTCTGTCTGAGGTGAATGTGGTCTGTCTGGTTCCTTCAGCATCGGCAGGGCTCCCTGCTCCGCCTCCTCAGGGAGGAGGCAAAACGAACATTTCTTCAACATTTTAAGTGAATCTTTGCTCGTGAAAGCACAGCCGTGACGTGATGGCCCTGCAGAAGAAGGGAGCAGTTCCATATCCTTGTGTGGAGCTGGTCCTGTGTGCTGAAAGCCAGTGCCACTGTGTGACAGCTGTCAGCCTCAGCTGAGACTCTCCCCTGTTCAGCATCTGGCTGCCAGCTGGGGGAATGGGGACAGCCGTGGCACCACAGTGGTGTCAGTGCTGGGGGCTGTGTCAGGGCAGTTGTATCTTCCCCCCTTTGTGCAGTTCTGCAGGCTGGTGCCTTTTGGGCACGTGGCCATCACCTGAGGCCAGCCCTGCTGTGGTCAGGCACTGTCACGCTGCATGGGCACGTCCCCGTGGAAGCCTGGGCTTGGGAAATATCCCATGTTCCGTGTGTGTGCTCTGCTGCCTTGGCCTTTTGTGCCACTTGGATACTAGAGGAGTCAGATGCTTCCCTGTGTCTCAGTGAGCAGATTCCTTCTGGACATGGTGGACTTACATAGCACTTGGCTGCAGTGTAGGACCACAGCCCCCAGCTGTGTGCTTAGGGGGAGCTGCTGGGATGGAAATGCAACCCCAGCACTCTGGAAATGCCCCAGGAGAGTGTGCTGGAGGCAGTGGTTGAGCTCCCTGGTACAGCTGTGGGGGAAGAGTGTCTTCCTGGGGTCTCAGCATCCTCGGTGAGTCGCAGTTGGCGGCTTGATTCAGTGTAATGGATGTGTGCTCATTTCCCACAGCTGATGAGGATTATATCAGCTTGGTTTAACAGTCTCATTTGCTGCTCCCAGTGCACACTTGTTTTAATGCGTTTCAGTTAATGAGGTAGAAGAGAGAATGAGGTGTTACTGTTTATGTACAGACAGCGAGGCTGTGCCGAGGGCTCTGGAGCCCGGCAGTCCCTGCCCAGTGCTCTCCAAGGGACAGCATTAGCTGGCATTGATAGAAAATTTATTGGCTGCGGTTTATCCAGGTAAAATTTCTCCCAGTGGTGCACGTTTCCCTCTCCTGCCTACCTTATGCTTTATTGCAACTATAAAAGTCCAGCAGCCTGTCCATGGGCAGAGGATGTCAGCAGGCTGAAGGTGCTGGTATGGAGCATCACAAAACAACACAGCCTATTTGATGTGGGCAAAGATGCTGCCATCTACCTGGGGTAAAAAGTTCAAGTGTTGTCCCGAGGGGGTTTATGGCTGGGACACTCCATGCTTTCATTGTTCCACTGCTGTGGTATTTTCATGTCCCCGTGGGGTCAGGGCCATGCAGTGCCAGGCGCTGGGTGAGTCAGTTCCTTCACAGTGCCCTCAGAGCACTTACCTGCTGTGTCCCCTCCAGAGGAGGTGTGCTGTGCCCTGGTGTGGAAATGGACACCAGCGCCCTGACCAGAGGGACTCTGCCTTCCTGGAAATCTGGTCGTCCTTGTGCTGATGGTGAATATTTGCCATGGGCTGGGCTGGAGCTGCGCTCCTCAGAGTGGCATCCCGTGTGCCCAGCCCATGCTTGGTGCCAGTGGATGGTTGAGGCCACTGCCTCTGTGCTGGCCGAGGGCCAGGCTGGCACCAGGGCTGACAGCAGCCAGAGCCCGTGCGCGCGGCGTTGCTTTGAAGGTGAAGCTGCTGTTGGTTTAAGCGGGAATTAAACAATTACCGCGTCTTAGTTCTCCCCACCTCCGGTGGATTGACTCTATAAATTGTCAGCCTGTTGACATTTTAATGTGAATTATGTCATATGGTATCCCCTTTGATTTCAACATGCCTTAGTTTGTAAATACACGAGCCTCTCAAAGGGCTGTGGTTAGCGCACACGCGGGAGGCCTCGGGGGTTTTGGTGGGGAAGGAGAACAGCACTCGTCTGGCAGCAGCTCTGGTGCCTGGCACAGCACTGCAGCCACGGCATTGCAGCCACGGCACTGCAACCACAGCACCCGCAGCCACAGCGCTGCAGCCACGGCATTGCAGCCACGGCACCCACAGCCACAGCACCACAGCCACAGCGCTGCAGCCACGGCATTGCAGCCACAGCGCTGCAGCCACAGCACCCACAGCCACGGCGCTGCAGCCACAACACCCATAGCCACGGCACTGCAGCCACAGCATTGCACCCACAGTACCCACAGCCACAGCACCCATGGCACCGCAGCCACAGCACCCACAGCCATGGCACCCACAGCCACGGCACTGCAGCCACGGTTGCCTTGGAGCGCCCACGGCTCCTGGGGCTGCCTGTGCTGAGGGCTCACACCGCCCTGGGGTCCCCCACAGGGTCACCCTGCATTCGCTGGCTCCCTCCATGTGTGGCTGCTTCCCTGCCCTCCGTGGGATGAGAGCTGCCCAGGGTGGCATGGGGCTTCTCCTCTGTCCATTGCTGGCCAGTTTCTCCGGCCAGCAGCAGGAGCCGTGTCTGTCCCCTTGCCTGGCTCCTGCTGGGTTTGCTCACATCCCTGTCCCCATCCAGCCCCCAGTCTGTGCTGCAGAGAAACTCCTGCTTCAGCAGGTCCTGGTCATTTGGGTCAGCCTTCGTTTATGTTCTTTGCAAACAGACCCAGAGAGTTGTAGTCTTCACACATGTGCCAGAAGAAGGGGAGTCTTTAGGCAGGGTCAGCAGAAGAGCAAGGAGCGCTCCTGGGGTGACCCCTCCTGCCCTCAGGTGAGACTCACCTCCTTCCTCTCCAGCACAAAGCTGGAAGGTGTCCCAGTTTGAGAATTCTGATTTCCTTCACTTTGCCCATGGCATTGATGGGACTGTGGTATCCACTGCTGAGCCCAGACCTGCCTGTGGGAGGAGGCACAGAAGAAGGACAGCACCTGGCTTTGGCTTTTGACCACCAGCAGCAGTGCTGCAAAGGGACCAGATGCTGGAAGTCCCTCAGAGAAGGGACTTGCTGTCCCAGAGCAGGTTCTCAGGCATGCTGTGACCGTAGGTGGGAGAGGTTTAAAGGCTTTGGAGTCCTGCAGATGTTTTTGTGTCATGGGGTCTGTGTTACAGACATCTCTGGCTGCCTGTGAGTGTTTTTTGTGCTCCCTCAAAGCAGGAACTTTGCTTTTATCATTTTCATACCTCCTTGGCTCTGACTTACCTGGATTTCCACTGCATGCACTCCAGTGCCCAGCCAGACCTATCAAAGTGTCTGACTCTGAGCAAAGCAGGGGGATTATCCAGACATGAAACCTGCAGACTGACTACAGGTAGCATATGGTAACCCTACCCCAAGCAGGTATTTTTGCAGATAAGTTAATCCCATGTGGTCACAGAAATAAGAATTTTGGGGCAGTTGGAGTAACTGAAGTTACACCTGCAATTTCATAAACAGGGTTTAGAAATCTGTTATCTCCTCACACCTCTCTGTGACTGGATTCTACTCCCAAAGAAAGGTTCTGTTGCTTCTGTTTTATTTTTGAATTGCAGTGGTCAGTACACCCTCCTAATGCTGACCAGTGCTACCTCCATAGTGTTTGTCATTACCCCGTGTGTGTCTCTGCAGACTGCCCACTGGGGTTGCAGAGCCAGAATGGCTGAAACCAGTAAATAGTGGGCCTGGCTTTTCCCAGGGGTTTCTGTACCTGTGAAGGCAAATGGCAGTGGATGCAGATACACATGAACAAAGAGAGCACCAAAGAGCAGAGACATTTATCATCTCGGGTTTGCTCTGTTTGCGTCAGTGTGCTTCTGCACTCGCTGTGTTTTCCACTGCTGTGGTCTGTCTTGGGGGGAATAGCTGCAACTAATGCTCAGAGCCATTCTGTTCTCTTGTAGATCCCTCTGCAGAATTATACGACAGTGGAATTAGATTTTAGATATACACAGGAAATAAAGAGCAGCAAACCCAACTGTTCACAGGCTGCAAACTGCTTGGAGGCTGTGTACGGAATCCATGAGGCAGACAGTTGTGCTGCTGTGGAATGCTATGGGTCATTTCCTGGTGGAAACCAGGTGGGCTGAGAATTATAACATACCTAAATTAAATTTGGAGAAGGCTGTATTTGGAAGGCTTCTCCTCCCCAAGAGCTCGGTGCCTTTCCTTACAGAGTACTTGCTCAGGGGTGTGGGGCAAGGAGAAATTGCATGAATTTCTGTACACAGTTCTTAGGACACATTAGTGTCCATTGGGTTCATGGAGCTCTCACAACCTTCTAGAACATAGGACGTAGCAGGTTGCCTTAATTCAGCCCTTTGTGTGCAGACATTATTTTGGTTCTTAATTATAAGTAGTTCCATACATATTTTTCCAGCAGGATCCTTGCCTCATTCTGTGAGTAATTATTCCATTTCTTTTTATCTTCCTCTTTCATTACATTGCCCCAGGCTTTGTCTAATACAATCCAAAGCTTTCACTGAATGAAGAATTATTTATTTTCTCATGGGCATTTCCATGGTGCTCGGTGTTCTGTTTGTGTTTCACAGACACGTAAAGAACTTACCTTGGCAGCACGGTCTGAAATGAGCTGGTGCTCCTGTCCCCGTGTTCAGGGTAGGCTGATGCACAGTGTGCCCCAGAGGTCGTGCTCTGGCTGCCCAGCCCCTGCAGCCTGTGCCACTGGAGAAGGGCTGCTCCACTGCCAGGGGCTTCCCTGGCTCGACTGGTTTTCAGCTCACCTTCAAGACTCAAGTATTACGTATTTCCTCTTTCTGCTTCCATTCTCCCTTACTAGCCCATACACCATCCTTTAGTTTTCCTTCCTCCCTTATCACCTGATCCTGAAAAATCCTTGCTGTGGACTGTGGGCAAAGGATGAGCTGGGTCTTTGTTTTTCCTTGGATCTCTGCATGGGGAGGTTGTGTCCTCCACGTCTTTGATACTGATATTCTGCAATCTGTGGAGAGGATTGAAAAACTGTCTTGTGCGTTGTTGTTACTGTTTTGGTTATCTGCTGGGAGTTGAGGTGGTACAGTGCTGTAAGAAGTTATAAAGAAGCAGTCTGAAAACAAGGAAAACTTCAGTCCATCACAACTTCCCTGTAAACGGATGAAACAATAAATCCCAGGCAAGGGAAGTTAATCTGTGTACATAGTGTTTTATTCAATAGTATGAGCTCAGGGTGGGTTTCTGTGGCTGCTTCAATGTCCCACATGGTTTCGTGGTGCATTATTACAACAGTCCCTGGCTGCACAGGGGTGTCCCCTCCTGTCCCCTCCTGACCTCACCTCCCTGGTGCTGCTGGGGCTCTGCACTGCAGTCCCTGGGGCACCTGGAGCCAGGGCAAAGGGACTGGCACACCTGGGTGCCCCTTGACTTTGGGATGTGGGGCAGAGCACAGGGGTGTCAGACAGTCCTCAAGCCTTTCCTTCAGAGACCAGACTTTTCTTTTCCAAAAGAATTCATATGGGGGGAAAAATAATTTTAATTTGAATCCTTAAAGCAGGCTCCACACATAGAAAGGGGTTTGGGTGGCGAAGTCAGAGCTGCATTATCAACACAAGACCCAGGAGCATGTTGCATCAGAGCCTCCTCAGAGAGCCCTGCGTAACACAGGGATCATTCCCGGGGCTGCCAGAGGAAACAAAACATCACTGCTATGGGGAGTCCTAGCCTGGCTCTGTGTTACAGAAAGCCCTCTTCAATTACTCAGCAGCTACACAATTACAATATGGACAACAGATTTCGATCCTGCTGTCTTTCCAGGTTCCCCCCAGACCTTTTGATTACATAATTTACTTTTTATCCAGTGTTTTTCCATATTCCCAGGCTGCTCTAGTTCACCTGAGTGTTCACAGCTTAGAAACTCACACTGAACTGATTATTTTCAAGTAGATGTGCAAAATACGGTATAAAGGTCTGGGCAGGGGCATTGTGAGGCCTGCTTATGGTTACTGTCTTCAGTTGTTTTTTCTCCATTTGTTTTCCTAACCCTGGAAAAAATGAGGCTCTGTGAATTCCTCAGGTCCTGCCTATCCCAGCACTGAGAAGGGAGTGGGCTGGAAGCCCTCAGCCTCTTCCTTGGTGATGTTGCTGCATTCTGGCACTTTTTTTTTCTTTTTTAATCACTTCATCCTATTGCTTTGCAGGCAGAAGTGCAGCTTTTCTGGTATGTTTCTCCAGGGATGACAGCATCCACGGAAATACAAAGTGACAGAACTGTATGCTTTCCTGAGGATCAGAATGTCCCTAGTCCAGGCTTTGGTTCAGTTGCAAGAGGGGTTCAACCATTCCCAAGCTCTGTGCTGCTCCACAGGAGCTGCTGGGTGAGGCTGGCTCTGGGTGACACCCCTCACATCCTGGCTGGTCTTGGGAGAGGTCGCTCTGTGTGAGGTTTGCTGGTTCCTGGTGGTCAGAGGTGCACAGGTGAGCAGCAGAGGTGCCCTTGCAGGGCTGTCGTGGGTCCTGTGGTGGAGCCACAGCCGGGCAGGAGCATGCAGGGTTGAGGGCAGCACTTTACAGGCCAGCTGATAGGAAATGTACTCTCCTGGTGCTTTGGTTTTAGCACTATAATTAGTGGGATCGATACTCACACTCCTGTGTGCATCTCCATGTACAGCAGTGATTGTGCCTCTCTCTCCCGGGGATCTGAAAGATTCTCTGCAGCTGAAGTTGCAGTTGCCCAAGAGTGGATTTCCTGTGCTGGCAAGACTTTGCAGCACAGTTGTGGGAGAAGAGAAAGTTGGATGCTGTAGGAGAGTGCCCAAGCACGGTCAGACCTGTTGTTTCCCCCTCTCCAGGCTGCTCAGCAGGTGTACAGTGACCCAGCTGTGCAAGGGATACCTGTGCTGCTGGAGTTAGGTGCTGCAGCTGGAGAGCAGCAGCTCTGGCTCTTCCCTCACCTCCCTTGGCATCTCCTCCCTCCCTCGAGAGGTCTTCAGGCAGCCTTCCACTCTATTTCCCCTGCACTGGGAGGGGTTGGCTGGCATAACTGGGCCAGTGCTGGCTCTGCCGTGGACTTTGTCCTTCCCCAAGACATGGGAAGGAAGTCTTCCACAGGAGGAGTCTTAGTGAAGCTCCTGGCTGTCAGCTGTCCCCATACAGGTTTGCATCTTCAGGCATCTCCTCCCAGGAATGATTAATTAGTGCTTGCAGGTCTGTTGCACAATTAAAAAGGTGCAGGGGATGTGATTACAAGTTCAGCCTTTCTTGCCACTTGTTTTCTGTTAACCTCTGCTGTTCTCTGTCCACGGACCCCACGGGACTGTGGGTGTGCAGGGATGCTGCTCATCACGGGCAACATAAACAATGTCCTTGTTAGGAGCTGCTCCAAGACCCTGCGAAGAAGTTGGCTGCTGGAGTCAAGCAGTAGCTGGGACTGGGCCTCCCCCTGGGCTTTAGCCCCTCCTCATTAAGCAGGTCCGAGCTATTGATTGGGAGCTTGTGTTTGGAAGAGTCTTACTTACTCTATGCATTATCTTGACAGATTGATCAGACCTGATTGAGAACCTCTTAAAGGAACGAACAGCTGTAATGGGAAAGTTGGACTCTGTCATCCGTTAGGATGATTCTGGGAGCGAGAAGAACGAGGCTGACATCTTGGAGCAATTGTATTTACAATTAACATGGCTGAAAACGATTGCCTCTATTGATCCCCCCTTCCTGCAATTACAGCCCCATTGTTTACATTCCAGCACTTCAGTTATAAAAAGGAAATTCAATAATTATTGCATTATTTAAAGTTAAAGTGCCACAGAGTTTGCTGGCTATGCTTGCTGGTTGATTTAACGTTCAGTAAAATCCATCCTGAGCTCTCCATCCTTAGGCTGAGCAATATTTGGCTTTTAATGAGACTTCAAGGGCTGGTGGAGCAAACCCCATTTGCTGGGTCGCTTTAGGGTTTGTGGGGGAACCCAAAACCTTGCAGCACAGCTAGCACCAGCAACATGGTTAACAAGGAGAGCATCTGTTGTGTTCACTTATTGCCAGGCAGGGCTGGAGGGATCAGAAAATACAGATGTGGTGAGGTACAGGGATGGGCTGTTTATGGGGGCAGTTGTGGCTCTTCTTCAGGCCTTTCCATGTGATGTGGGGACTTGGATTGGTACCTCAGCCTCTGTGGCAGGAGGGAGTGCTACATTTCTGCCTCTAGGTAAGAAAGATCAGGGTCAGAGAGCAACTACCACAAGCTGAGCTGCAGAAACTCAGGGGCAAATGAGCCTGAAGCCCACCACTGGCACTGCACCACGGAGGAGTGATGCATGGAGGCAGGAGGCTGGGGGAGGGCAGGGTTTGTGACGCTGCTCCTTTGGAAGCACTAAACAATTCAGGATGTTGGATATGAAAGAGCAGAAGTTCAGCTTTTGAACCTGCTGGATGCAGAATCAATGTTCCCCCCTGGAGGAGGAAGGGGGAGCACTGCTGGCACTGCAGCTGTCTGTCCCCAGTGCGCAGGCAGCGTGTCCCACCGCGCGCTGCGGCCGCCCCCGGCTCCAGGAAATTCCAGCTGGGGCTGCAGGTGTGAAAGGAGAGCAAGATGGATTGGCCAGCCCTGACTTTTATGGAGTACTTGGAACAGACCAGGATCAGACAGCTGCATCCACATGACTTTCATTAAAAATTCAGATTCTTCTCTTGCAGGGCTGTGCGATTTATCTCGTGCAGCACATCAGAGGCACACAGGGGCCAAGAGATGCTCACAAGGCCTCTGAGGTCTGCAGCAGGGTCGGGTCCCTTTCTGTGGTGACCCACAGCCCCCCTCCAGCTGCGCTGTAAGGGTCACCTCCTGTCCCTCCCCAGGGGCATACAGTCCTCAGTGGCACCTGAAGTGTTTCCTACCATGCCTGTGACTAATTACCCTGTCTGACCTCACCCCAAAGAAGAGGCAGTCCCTGGGTATTCTCCTGTGCTGCAGATCTGCTGGGGCTGCAGTGGTTCCAGTAGCTCCTGAACCAATCTGAGCCTACTCAGAGTAAATGCTGAGGCACTCCCTGGTTCCGTGTGCAGGTTCTGACCACTGGGACTGCTCAGACATTAGTGCTTGTGGGGGACAGCCAGCACAGTGCCACTTCTGTGGTGCCACTTCTTTCTGTGGCTTTTGTCACCTTCCAGCAGACTTTTGGCTCCTTCCTCCCCAGCTGCATCTGTCAATTCTTTGAAATCACTGCTAGCTTTACCCATCCTAACAGAGCTGGGTGCTGAGTTCAGCGGTAGGAAAAGTGTTACGTGTGGAGGAAAGCTCTGCCAAAGATGTTGAAGTCTGACTACTTCTTTTTCAAGAAGCTCTGGGTAGTGGAGTGGCCTTTGTTTTCATGGCAGGGTAGCCTGTGATGTGGAGGAGGTTTCTGCAGACTGTTTGCCAGTGACCCACACAGCACCTGGCCATCCAGAATGGTCAGAGTGGTGAGAAGAGGATGTTTGGCAGGCAGGAGGGCAGGGAGCTCACCAGGCTTTGCGCAGCCCCGGAGCACTGTCAGCTGAGGATCTGCAGGGCTGCAGCCAGCAGCCCTGTCACAGCCAGGGGGAGGAACATCGTTCCTTTTGTTCCTGCTGGTGTGCTGCTGTGTAGCCTTTATGAGCTTATTTTCCCACTTCGGGTTCTGGCCCCCAGTCCTGTTACCTCATCTGCTTCTCCTGCCCAGAGAGCCGCAGACGTGTGCAGAGGATCTCCCAGGGCAGCTGGGGACCACCATCTGCCTGTCCTTGGGGCACTGGCAGAGTTTCTGCTGCTGGTTGTCCCGTCAAAGGCTGCAGAAGAAGGGGCCATCCTCAAGTCTGGAGAGGTTCCTCACATGTTCTACTGCTTTTGTAGCATGGACCCTTCCTGGGGGTGGTGCTGGGGTGTTGCCCCTCACAGTGCAAACCAGGGACTTGAGAGGTGCGTGGGCTTGTCCTGAGCAGTGTTCAGAGCCCTCCAAAGGGTAAACTTCGGGCCAGTTAAGACTGCATAGGAACTTGGCCTTTTTCTATTGAATAATAAACATCCAAAGCATGAGGTAGTTCAAAGAGTTGTTGCATCTCCCTGGTGGGTTGAGGTTACAGGTCAGACGTCCCGCAGAACAGCAGCTGAGCTGTTCAACTTGGCAGAGAGGGATTGGAGGAGCCCCTGGTGCCCCTTGGCAGTGCTTCAGGGGGGGTTCTGTCCTGTCACTGCTGGAATCAGGCTCATGGCACTGTGGCTGAATAAACTTCGTTCAGGAGAGACTTTGAGCAGACAGTGCTTTAACATCTTTTAAAATTTAGAAGGTTTTTTAAAATTTATAAGATGCAGAAAAGCTTAGAAGTCATGGTGAATATGAACTGCAGGAACAGCTACAGAGGTGTTCATGAGAGTTTGTTACTTGTGTAAGAGCAGCAACTCTGAGTCTCAGTCCTGTGTACTAGAGTCTTAGCTCCAAGGAACATTGTGTGGTATGTGGCAAGGGCTGAGGGGGGCTGTCTGCACTCAGGCAGGGTGATACAGTGTCATGTACAATTCCATGATTATTGTAAAGTACTGTGGCTGAGGCAACATAGGGTGGGGAAAGGGGAGGTGGTAAAATAAACAAGAGTTTGGGGTATGTGAAGGATGGAGAGAGAGAAACAAGAACAGACTGTAGCATCATTCCTTACTTTGGTTAAAAATCAGATTTCCATAGTCGTATCCTGTGAGCATTTACTACTTGGCAGAAGAAAGCAGTTCTGGGGCAGGTGCTGGAGAGTGACAGCAGGGCAGTCGGTCTGGTGGCATGGTGGGACCAGCCCGGCCACACCGCGGGGACAGGGCAGGGCTGGGGGACACTGAGGGGCTGGTGGCACCGAGCTGGGGCAGGGGAGGGAGGCGAGGCCTCTGGGCAGGACCCTCCTGTGCCAGTCACTGCCCGCAGACAGGCTGGGTTTGGGTGGTGCACGAGGGAATAGGTGCTGGGAGCCTGTGGTGGGTTACACACAGGAACACCCGTGTCCCCCGGGCAGCTGCACTCGTCAGCCGTATGGTTTCCATCAGAGCCTTCCTCTCTCTGCTTCTGATTTAAAGTGTAGCTTTGACTCACCCTGATCAATATTTTGCATGCCATGCGTGAAGAACCAGATGTTGGAAGTTTCCTATTGTGGAGAGGGAGGGGACAAACACCCCCTCAGACCCAGAGAAATCAATGTTTTCTGACAGAAGTTGGTTGGTTTTCCTTGGAACAATATATTCTTTTGATTTTCAAGTTGATTTGTCTTCTAACAAGGTTCTGGTTTAGTATTTTGAATTTGTTTCCTGTGATACAGATAAATTCTCACAAGGGGGACGTTTAACAGTGTGATGGGCAATAACTACATGTGCTTGGACAACATTTCATTGCCTCCAGCAGCTCACAGCTTGGACTGGCTTGGCCCTCATGTCTTCTTTCTCTGGACTGCTCCTTTCCTTCGCTGTAGGATGGGTTGAATCAGGTGCATGCCATGCTGTGCCCAGGCTGGGCTTGGTGGCACCCTCAGCCTGTGACTCCTCCAGCATGACAGGCAGGTGAGGCTGACCCCAGCACAAGAGATGTTTGAGAGGAAGCAAGAGAACCGCATAAAACAAGACACATTTATTAAACTGTTTAAAACAAATGTTTTCCTAAAACCCCCTTTTAAATGAGAGCAGTGCAGACTGTGCCTCTGGTTCCACAGAGACCATGTCCTTAATATTTCCTTGAACCCATGACCGGATTTCTCTCTAATTGCTCTCTGGGGTTTTCCCTGGCTCTGCGCAGAGGCTGCGGCTGAGCCCGTGGGCATTCCCGAGCTCGGCGCGGGGTTTGGGATGGGCTGTCCCTGGCAGGGACGGGGACAGGGCTGGTGTGGTGCTGCAGGCAGAGCCCGGGCTGCAGCAGCATGGGGCAGAGGCTGGGCAGGGGCTGGGGCAGAGCCAGGCTGGCCCGTCTGAGGTGGGCACGCCGCTCTAGTGATGGGCTCGCTGACCTTTCCTGCTGTGAGCCATTCGTCTTTTTCTGGCTCAGGAAGAGGGTAACGCATGCAAACAATAGAAATGAGATGAGGAAGAAGTTCTTATAAGGGAAAACAGCAAAAAATCTTTTGAGGGCACCAGTGGGATTAGTGCCCTCGTGGATTCTTCAAATATTACAGTGAATTTAATTAAATACATCGTGATCCCAAAAGAGGCTAGTCTAATTAGCCAGATCTAGAATACATTTATTCTCTTTCCTCGCTCTTCCAATGAGAAGCCTCAGCATCAGCTCATATCCTATTTTTAATCATTCCTAGACTCAGAGGGCTCTCCTTCCTCCGTGTGAGCAAGGCACACAGCGCTGGGTAATATGTGTCTTTAATCTTATCTCAGCTGTAACTGAGATAATAAGCATCAGAATTTTTTACTAGAAGATCCTAGCTGCACGTAGGCAATATTTTTGATTGACAAACCTCGAGATCATGTCCAAATCATTGTACTTGTGCCTTGGGCCAAGTGTATGGTGAGGAGAGAGTTGCATGAGATGACACAAAGACCCAATGAGGTCTTGGGGTTGGATGGCAGGAGCTGGCGGGGAGTATTGCACAGCTGAACTGCTTGGTGTGGGGTGGAAACACCCAAGGCCTTCACTGAGGGAACTCATGTTGTTTCACCTCAGTATTCATTTTTTCTGAACTGGTGACCCATCCGTACTGTGGAATTGGGAAAGTTCCTGTGACCTCCCACTGCCCAAGGGGAAGGGGCGGCAGCTGTGCCATGGCAGCCAGCGTGGCTGTGCAGGGTAAATTCTTCCCTCTGCTTCTAAGAAATAATTTCCATGTCTGTAGGATTCATGACAGGAAATGACTGCTTGTTTCCCCAGAGGAATGGACCTCTACCAGGGGGTTGATAGGTTTTGCCAAATAATTGTGGTATGATAATCCAGAATTAGCCACACAGCTTGGGAGGGGACAGGGTTTTTCCAGGTGCTGGCCTCTCACAGTGGTACCTGTGGCATTTCAGCCGAGATCTCTGTCACAGCCATCTTACAGGCTGCTGCTTCCTTCCTGATCCAAGGGGGTAGAACCTGGATGCCAGAGAGGGGAGAGCTGGATGATGGGCAGGGTGGCTCAGCACTCTGCTTCCATACACTGTCCAGGACCTCTCTGTCTAATGGGTTTGTTGTGTTCTAGGTTTGCTTTGGTTTTACTCTTCCTAGTTTTCCATGAGAATTTACCAAGTTTAATTTTAGGTTTGTTATGCAGTTGGATCCTCTCCCAGGACAAGCTTTGAGTGTGAAGGAGTGAGCCCTGAGTGAGTCGTGAGCAGGTGTTACTGCTGGGTCTGGTGCTTTCCCTCACTGGGGGAGAGGATGTTACCTGTGTCCCTGTGTGCTTTCTGCCCATTTCGGTGTGTTTTGGTTTTCATGCTCTTCAGCAGGAGAGCGTGCAATACCTTGGGAACAAACGGGCATTGTCTCGCTGGATCCATGTCAAAATGTGGTTCCTTAACTAATTCCCAGTGGCTTTTGGCAGTGTACTGTGGACAAACGCAGGAGACTGGGGGTGGTAAAGGACACTGACATCCCTTTGCTTTGTTCTCCACAGCACCTGCAGCACCACGAGAGCGGGGTCGAAGGTGAAAGCTGCTACTACCACTGTGTCCTGTGCAGCTACTCCACCAAGGCCAAGCTGAACCTCATCCAGCACGTGCGCTCCATGAAACACCAGCGGAGCGAAAGCCTGCGGAAGCTCCAGCGCCTCCAGAAGGGTCTCCCAGAGGAAGAGGAGGACCTGGGGCAGATCTTCACCATACGCAAGTGCCCAGCTGCCGAGGCCGGTGAGTGCTGCTGCCTGGGTGTCAGCAGGGGTGGGCGAGGGCCATCAGACCCTCTGTGCTCTTTGGTGACAAACTTGGTGATGTTCCTGTGTCTCTTGCCTGTGGGCTGACACAGTTTATCAGTAGTACATTACAGGAATCCCACCTGCTTGAGGTGGGGTTTGGGATGTTGAAGCGAATGTGTTGGTTCACGTTGGCGTCTTAAACCTTGGAGTATTATATGAGCATCTAAAGATACTATCATATCTGGACTACTCAACAAACCAGTGCACCAGGAGATGATTTGCAATGAGTCAGGTGGTGCCCTCAGCACCAGCATAAGCTGTGCCAGCTTGGCACTGATTTCTGGTACTTCAGTTACTCTAGACTGGGAGCTGGGCAGAAGGGGTGGGCAGGACATGTGAGTTTTCCATGTCTGTTTTCCATGACTCCTCTTGGTAAGGTAAATAAAGGGAGGGGCTTATATGAAACATTTGCTCTCACGGATCGTAGGACAGGGATTGCAGCTGCGAATCCAGCAAGAGTTAGTGTGCCTAAAAGGAGCAGTTAGACTGGATGGAGTAGAGGTGGTACTTTGTTCAGTCGTGTAAAGGGTGGAGATGCTTTTAATGTTCTGAAAAACCCAGGTCTCCTGAAGCCCTCTTTGGAGGGAGGAGGAGAATCATCCTGGGTCTACTGGTTTGTGTGCTGTCAAGACACAATGGTGCTGGAGATGGGGTGTGCCAGCAAAAGCCTTCATAATCCTCATAACTTCAAACAGGAGTTTTCTCTGAGTGCTGTGAAAATGGGTAAATCCTACAAATAGCCACTCTGGGAACTGGCATTCTGCAGTGAATGCACATGGAGGCAAGGAAGGTGATCTTGGCTGGAAGGGTTGAGAAGGGACAGCAGCAGCAGCTGAGAGAGAACATGTGGGGTTTTCAGAAATGTCCCTTGAATTCACGTCTGGGTCCTGTTGCTGTTATGCCTGTGAGTAATGAGGTGGTGAAATAAACCCAGAACCCCCCAAGAGTGAGACAGGAGATTTTTCATGAAGAGTTAAATCCAGTGTCGTGGAAAAAAGCGCCCAGTGTGTGACCTTGGTGGCCCAGCGGAGTCGAGAGCATGGAACAGGCTTCCCAAAGGTGACAGTGAAAGCGAGAGCGCAGTGGCAGCCACAGCACCCCGGGGGACAGCACCACGGCGGGGCCCTGCCCTAGGAAAACATTCTGAATTCACAGGGCTTCTTCGGGCAGGGCTCTGGGTCGTGAGCTGCCTAAATGCAAAATGAGCAGAGAGGGGAAACCATCCGTGCCCTTTGTGATAGACAGAACAACCTTGAAAACCTTGTTTACTCTAGAAATTTCTGTTTGCCTTGTCTTTTACTGTACAAACCTTATCTTTCCCATCCGGCCGCCCAGATTAGGACATGGCAGGTACTGGGAGGGCAGGAGCTGACTGCCTGGGAGGGAGAACGGTGTGGTGACCATTTTAAAAAACGTGATATTTTTGAAGTAAAACTCCTGACAAGTCACTGAAAGGAAAGCTCAGTTTACAAATATTTTCATTTCCTTCAAGCTTGTTGGTTCTTCAACAAAAACTGACAGCAAACAAGACACAATTTCTTGGTCATATTTTATTTCAAAGGTTATGAATACAAGCAAGAATAAGGCTGCAGAAGGCAAAGGGGGTATCTTGGGTCAGTTTTGCAAGTCACTTCAAGCTGAGAGACTTAATTTCAAGCATTCCTTGAGCCTATTGTTGAGCTGGTGGAAGTGGGACACCTCACTGGCATGCTGGGCCAGGCACCCCTGCAGGGATGGGAGTCAGGTTTGGGTGAGAAGCTACTGTGACCCCAAGGGGGAGAAGAAGGGAATGCTCCCATCTCCCACTCATTCTGATCCCGGTACAACCCCCTGGTGTGGGGACAGTCAGCTGCAGGGCACAGGGGCAGTGTGAGTCTGTGCCCTCCGTCTCCTCCTGCTCTCTAACAGGGTCTCTTCTGCGTCCCCATCAAGGTTTTTATTGTTGTTTTCTGACCAGTGGGTAGGCTTTTCCCTGCTGCTTTTTGATAAAGTGTCTCTGTGGTATTAGATATCAGGCTCAGACACCTTGACAGATACTTGTCCGTGGCACTTCTCTGGTCTGTGACACATGTCTGCTAGGGCGCAGAGGGGCAGTGACTTCTTTGTTGCTTTGCTGCAGTCCAGGTGCAGTGGTCTGTTCTGTCCTGTGGCCTCGTGTGACACGGTGGAGTGGCCCCGTTCCCCTCCTGCTCTGTCCCATTGCTGTGCACGGAGCGTGGGTGCTGGGGTGAATGCTGTGTGTACCTACTCTGTGTGTACCTACTCGCTGCTGTGTGCAGGCATGTAGGAGAAAGCAGTGCTGTCTGGAGACGGGGAGTAGATATTTGCTTGTGTAGATGCATCTCAATCTGTTGGAAGAGAGCTCTGATCACACCTTAATTAGTCCTCTAACAATCTGCAAAGGTCAGTGCCAATTGCCTGTTCATTTACATTTGTAATTGTGATGGTTCTTGATTGCACATTAGTTGCAACTCACTCCCTCCCACCCTGCAGAAGCACAGGCAGCCTGAGCAGCCGCTCCAGGGACACAGGGACCTTTGTCCCTGCCTGTGCCAGCCCCTCAGCTCTCCCCAAAAACTGCTGTCTTTTGGGGAAGAGCTTTAGGATCTGCCTTCCACTTCCAGTAAAGGGATGATGAAGTTGTTGGCAGGGAAATTATATGGACATCAGGCAGGAAACCCAATCCTCCTTGAACTGGATAATTAAAGACAATTGAACTTTTCTGCTTGCTTTGAGAAGTGTGCTCATTGCACAGGAGATGAGGGGGGCCTGGAAGTTCAGCTGGTTTGTTGATCAGAGAGAACATAGCTTCAAGGAAGGGGGTATTGTCCTCTCAGGGTATTTTTGCACATCTCTTGCTGTGGTATATGGGCTGCTGCCACTGCAGATGGCAGCCCCTTGCTGCAGCAGCATCTATGTAATGTTACCCATAAGCTAATTGATTTTTAATGATGGGGGTTTAGAGAAGAAAAAAATGAAGAAAGCGTGACCATAATAAAAACCAAAACGTTCTCAAGATGTTGGATGAATGCACTTACAGCTCATTAGGTAATGATAGAAACAAATATGGAACAGCCTGCATCGAATTTTCATTCTGACTTTGGAAGTGTTTCTGTCATCCCAGAAGGCATCAAGCACCTCTCCCTAGCTTGGGCACCCGTGCACAGGGTCGTTGGTCAGAGCAGGATTTCTGCTCTGGGTCCAGCACGTGGTGCCCCTGCTCTCCCCATGGTGTTCCTCTCCATGTGCCACCCACACAGGTGTGGCTGTTGGGCCCCCACTGCTCAGCCTGTGTCCCCCTGGGCGAGTGTTGGTCCCACTTTGTGTTTCCTCCTTTACCTGTTTCTCCTGACTCCTCCTGTTTTCCATCCCTGCTTTCCCTTTCTGTAGTGTCTTCCTGTGGGAGGAGCAGAAGGCCTTTGCCCACTCCTCCCTCTGCGTGGGACAGACGTCCTTGAGGTGTCTGTCAGGTGTCCATGGTCCTTGCCTCTCCCCACTTCTGCACAGGACTGTCACTGTGGTGGCACGCTGCCGCAGCAATCCTTCTCATTGCTGCCAAATCCTTGGCAATCCTCTCCTTCCAGCACAGGATTCTTGCTGGGGCCCTCGCAGGAGGAGCAGGGCTGATGCTCTGGCAGCCCTTGCTGGACACCAGATGCTGTGAGCAGCCCCTTTGTCCTGGTGGGACAGGGGGCTCGGGAGGACACCAGTGCCCAGCCTTGCTGGAGCACCCTGTGCCAGCCCACAGCAGGGGAGTGCCCAGCCTCCCTGCTCCAAACAGGTGGATTACAGGTATTTTGAGAAGTACTGTTACTGCCAAACTGTGCTCTGAGAGCCCCTGCAAAGCTGGTTCCTTGGACAGGGGGCATGCATCTGAGCCCCTGCTTTCCCCCTCCCTCTGCCCCACAGGCAGAGGTGCACTGTTTGTCTACATCTCCCTTGTGTTTCAGTGTTTGACCTTTTGAAGGGCTGGGAGCTGCAGACTGAAATCGGGATGTGAATCTTTAATGAAACCAAGTATGTAAACAGAGCTACAGCATAGCCAAAGCAGTGTTGAGATGAGGAAACCCCACGTGGTTGAAAAACAGTAGTTGCCAGCCTCAGAATCACAGAATCACACCTCAGCCTGACTCTGCCTGAGTCCCCTGTGTCCAGCAGGGTGCTGGTTTGGCGGCTGCCCCTCTGTGCCCATGTGGGACACGGTGCTCCTCCTCTCACAGGCACTCTGTGGCTGCCCCAGGTGGGTGAAGGCATCACCATCAGGGGCCCAGGAGCCTGTTTGCTCAGGGGGTGGTGTGCAGTGTGGGGTTTCTCTCTGAGTTTCTCTCAAGCAGAAGGGAGGCTGGATGCCAGCCCGGTCAGTTCCAAGCTTGGCAGTCCTGCAGCATGCCCCAAACCTCGCCTGCTTCCTCAAGACTGGCACTGCTCTCTGGTTCCCCCTTCTACTGTCCAGGCTCTACAGTTCCTCTCTTCCCTCGGTAGCCATTTCTTAGACTGGCAATTGTGACCAGCCCATCTGTAAAATGAAGCAAATGGTGGAGAAAAGGAGAGGAGATCTTCCACCAAAAACCTCCTGGAGGGAACCATCGGGTTATTTTCCCACCTTCAAGAGTGGGCAACCATGTAAGGCATTTTTCCTTCACCATCACCAAGCATGGAGTAATTATTCATAGAGTTTGTTACAGCAGGGGTGTGAGATGTGCCTTTGGAGTGGATTTTTTATGAGAGCAGACTCTACTTCCAGGAGAACTTGAAGACTTTTGAAGTGAAAGTTGGTAGTGACAAATTACATTTCTCCCAACTTAAAATAAATTTTTGGTGGGATCTGATGTCCTCTACTTGGTCTCCATTAAATACAGTGAGGTCATTCTTAATGATGCCTGCTGGTCTCCAACTTCTGCTGGGGGTAATGGAGGGTTTAGGAAAGAAATCACCAGTTTGTTTTGTAATCTCTCTCCAGTTTTCAGTGGGACTTGATTTCACACAGCAATTAAAAGCTTAGCAAAGCAGATGACCTGTATGGTGCCTGCAGGAAAAGAGCACACGGAGCCCATGCTACAGCATCTGCCAGTCAAAACCACTCTGCAGCTCTGGCTCTGGTGATGATGCCGCAGTTAGATGTCTGAAATGTGTGGCCCTTGCAGAGGGCTGGGGGAGTAATTTCCAGGCTTGTCCTTGATTGACACATTTAATAATCAGCCAGCCCAGGTTACAGCCTGAGCTGCTGTGTGCAAACACCAAGTGCTGCCCAGCTTCGTCCATCTCTTGGGCTTTTTCCCTCTCACTCTCCAAAACTTGATGCTGCTTTTTCCCAGTACGTGCTCTGTGACCCCCGAGGGCAGCAGCCAGCTCAGCTTTGTTTCCCAAGTGCTGCATGCAGATGCAGCCAAACATCAGTATGCTTTGTGTATCATCATGTATCATCATGTGCATGGTCGGAGCTGGGCCAGCAGCCGTAGGTTTGCGGGGCACTGGGGGCATGTGCACCCAGCCCTGGGGCTGTGTCCTGCAGCTGGGGCTGGGAGACAGCTCTCTTGGCACAGCTGGAAATGTGCACCCATCTCCTGGGGCTGTGTCCTGCAGCTGGGGCTGGGAGACAGCTCTCTTGGCACAGCTGGAAATCCCTTCCTGTCGTCTCCTCAGACACAGGGAGCGAGAGGAGGGATTGTCCTGGTTTGAGAAAACCCTCACCCATGGTGCATAGCATATGTGGCCTAGCAGCAGAGGCAAACAGCCCTGGGCGATGTGCATATTGGGCTGATTTAAACTTGCAGTTCCCTTTACTGCAGCAGTTCTGATCTCCCTGCCAACCCCACCAACTACCCCCACATGCAGGATTATCTCTTGTTTTTCAAGATCTTGTGTCACATGTATTCATTTAGAGGACAGTTTGTTGCCTTCCCCTTTGTTGTTCTGCTGAACCTTGGAATTTTTTCATTTTTTAATGGATTGCATGGCTTCAGGACCTTTTACCTTTCCAGCAAGTTCCTGACAGAGTTGCAGTATTTCTGGCAAGGTCTCTCCACCGGGGGCCATCCCAAGGGTGGGCAGATGACAGAGTCTCTCCTCCATGGTCAGGCAGAGAGATAAGGGGGAAGCTTTTGGTTCTGCTTTAGTTTCACATTGCTTAATGGGCATTGAAATCCAGCAAAGGTGTTTCTGGCAGCCATGGATCATCAGGATGGCTGCACTGAGCTGGCTCCTTCAGAAGGCCTGAGGACATGAGAATACAACAGTTTGAGAAACTTTTAGGGGTTTTTTCTTTCCTGGTATTGCCCTGTAACATAATTTCTATCTGTTCCCTCCCTGCATCCTTTCTCCCATCTAAATTTTGGAGAACCCCATTCCCATCCCAGCAGCATCTCTCTGTCCTTTTCCATTTGGGACACTGTGGCACTTACAAGGTCTGGCTGCACAGAATGCAGGGATAAAGTTGGTTCTCTTTAATATCTGGCAGAGGAAGATTTCCTTTGTTTTTTTTAGGGGAGGGGGGGGTTGGTTTTGAGTTTAAAGTCAAGAGCAGTTGTGCCTTAGCTCCGCTTTGACCAACCAGCAGCAAAGAGATAATCTCGAAAGGATATGAAAGGTTTAATCATTTTAATTTTGTTTTTATTAAAGTTGGTCGTGGCTTTTTTCCTGTGCCCCTGGTGAAGGGGGGTGGTGACAGAACCTCCCCCAACCCTCCAGCATGTGGTTGATGAAAGGGCAGCAGGAGGAGCAGCAGCACCCAGCCCTGGCAGCAGTCTCAGACACTCTGTCCCACTCCAGCCACTTGTCCTGGGGAGAGCATGGCTTTCATTAAACAGAAAGAGAGGAAGCTCTGACAGCTGACTTGTTCTAGAATATTTTTCTTGTTCGACTGCATCCTAAAGCCCTTTCCACTTAGGAAAAGTCAAGGAGGGAGTATCACCAGATGCTGCAGTACAACACTGTGAGGCTCCAGGTCCCTCTTCTCTGCTTTTTTCTCCGTATTCAAGCAAACTCCAGAGCCAGACTGAAGCCCAGCCATCAGAGGTCAGCATCTCCCTATGCTCCATTTCCCTTGGGACTCAGGAGTGTCTTGGTACCTGTCTCTTGGTGCTCTGTTCCTGAAGCTCTGCTGTCGATGCCCAGTGCAGGGTGCCCACTGCACCTTCTGCTTCTCTTCCCTGCTTCTCTTTTCCCCTTTCTCCTGCACAGATTTAGAATAGGGAACTCTTCCCCTGAGGACTTGGAAGTGGTTGTTGCAGTGGCGCAGGTTAAAGACTGAAGGTCTCTCTGTGTGAGGGGCAGGTCAGCAAACTCACCTCTTGAGCTGTAGCCATGCTGCTTCTGTCCCAGACTCACCCCTGCTCAGGTGCTGTGTCTGACCCAAACCCCTGCTTCGATCTTCTGGTGACATGAAGAAAATTAAACCCTCCAAAACCTTAGACACATGCTCCAGCAACTGTTCCTCCTCTTCTAGCCCTGATTTATCATGTTTCTCTCATAGACTGTGTGGCAGCAGCTCATATCCAGCACCTTCCCACAGGTCTGACACTTGTAACCATTGCTGCACTTCTGTTTTCTTTTGTGCTGTGGTACTGGGCTTCAAATTAAATATCTTGGGATTGAACATGCCTCCTCCTGTTTAATTGCAAGAGATAGGCAGCTTGGGTTCTGAATTAGATTCCTTTTTTTCTGTATGAGCCATAGGCAAAATGAGATTCCATACATTGTCAGGGGGATGATTTGTGGAACAAGGTTTTGCAGCAGCTGGCTCAGGCTGGCAGTGACCCCTGGCCTGGCCTGCTCCAGCATTCCCTCTGCTGTGGTGTGCATGTTGGACCACTCTCCTGTGTCCCTGCTCCAGCCCTCTGTTTGCCTCTACTTCTGAAATGCACTTGCTTCCTGTCCCTTCTGCGAGGCCTATTGATCCTCTGGTGATGACATTAACATTTCAGGACTGCCTGGGAAGGAGCTACCACATGCATTTATTTTTCCACTAAAACTCTGAGATTGGCTAATAACGTGCCTGTCAGCACCAGTGTCCTGCCTGCTCTGACTGCTTCAGAGGGAAATCTGGGGACCCGTAAACAAATAATAACCTACCCAACTCGAGGTCTCATCCTTGTTCCTACTAAAATTCAGTTCATGCCCTTAAGCAAGAGGGTTTCTCTTTCTTCCAAATACTCAGTTTGCTTTTCCAAGTCACACATCTTGATGCCTTTGCCATATATTTTGATTTCTTGAGGCCACAAGTACCAAAGGTTAATTGGGAGCTGTATGAGAAATTATTATCTGTATTCGCTTCCAATTTGCATTTTTTCCCCTCTTCCTTGTCAGTCCTACCAATAGTGGTGAGTGAGAGAAGTAGTGTTGGTCTGACTGCTGAACCTTCACTTGGAGGCTCCTGTGAAGGCCACCTTCATTTCAAAGAGCCTGAGCCCTCTCCTTCTCTGTACTTCCTCCTACCCCTTTTCATGCTTTTCACTCATGTGTGGTCACTTCATTCAATAAATAGCAGTGGTTTGGATTTTTTGATCCTGTTCTGCACGTGTTTTTCTCCCCTGTGTCAGGTGTAGGTTTCCACTGCAGGGATGTGCTGGTCTCTCCACACGGTGCAGCCCGCTCAGTGCCCTCCCTGCCCCAGCCTGGGGCCCCAAACCCCTAAATCTCAATACTGCTCTGGGATGGTGCCTGTGGGCCCTGCATGGCCCTCGCCATCACTCCCCAGCGTTAGGGTTAGGGCACCCCAGGGTCCCAGCCCAGTGTGATTGCCCATCTCTGTGTTCTCTGTGCAGGCACTGCTGCACCTTTTCTGCAAACGGCTCTTGCATTTGCTTACCAGTTCAGCTGAAGCATTCTGGCCTTTTCCATCCCCCTTTCATGGTGATGAAGGTTGAATTAGGGCTGAGTGTTTGGAATTGTTCCTTGGCCTCCACTGCTACTTTGCTGCCTCCTTTGTGGCCAAACAATGGGATTAATTTGGCCTTTGCCAGCCGCGCTCAGCGCCAGCCGTTCCACTTCACTTGCGCAGCCACCTCTCCCTTCCACAGCACCTCCACCCTGGCTCCTGCAGTTCTCTTTCTGTGTGTGTGTGGCGTGGAGGGTCACTCGTGGTTTGTTCTGTGTTGCCTGGCAGGGTCAGGGGCCTGCTGGTCTCCTCCTGCTCCCGAGGACCTGTCAGGCCAGGCGACCACCCGTTTGTCCGCAGCCCCTTCCTGCTGCACAAATTGGCAAGGAATAACCTTGTCCTATCTAGTGCGGCGCTCACGGGCGCCTGCCTCCGAGGGGTAATCATGCAGGCATAAATTCGGAAAGTTGCTAAGCTATGAGCAGTCTTATGAGCATTAAAAGTGTCCTCTTTGCCAGAAAGGTCATTCATAACTTGGCTGCGCCGCTGATGTACAGTCAGTGATATTGATTGATTAATGTATAAAAAGCACCAAATCCATTTGCTTCTGTGAAAGAGAATAAAGTGCAGTCGACTCTCTCTTTATTTTCACCTCATCCTTTTGTTTGAAGGACGTTTTTTTTTCTCTTTTTGTTTTGCCAGCTAGGTTTAAGGGGGTTACAAAAAGCCAGTTTCTGCCAAGTAATGCGTTCACAAAGGGAACATTGATTCACATCAGTGTCGCTTGAATTACCCTTAAAGGTTTGCCAAGGAGTTGTTCTTATATTAACCTTCTGTTCATCAAAGACGAAATAAATAAATAAGTCATAAAATCAGCTTCACTGCCCATGCTGGACTTGGATGCAAAACAGGAATTTCTCCTGTTTGGAATTTGTGCTCCAGGTGCTGCACCTTGGCCCCTCTCCCCAGGCTCTTGGCCTTTTCTCTCCTGCAAAGCTGTTCCCCCAGGGCCCCAGTCTGAGCTGGGACAAGTGTTGATGGTTTTAGGGAGGGGGGCTCCTGCAGGGGAGTATTTTCAGAAGGATGTTGTATAAAAAGTTAATTTAATCATTGCAAGCATAACGAGAATGATTTCTGCACAGGGCAGTGAGGCCCAGGGCATTCTGGCCTGGCCAGGGTTGGCATTCTTCTCATTCACCCAACATCTTGTTTGTTTTCCTGGACTTATTTGGCCACTGGTAATTAATTATGTGGTGTTGTCATTTTCCTCTGGTTAATTCTGAGATGGGAGGTACCTTGGTGCCCATGGAGCTTTGTGCAGCAACATCTCACCTTCCTCTCTCCACGTGCACTGGCATTGTCCGTGTCCATCCCCAGGTGCCCTTGTCCCCTGTGTGGGCAGCGAGGGGCTGCAGGTGTCTGTTCCTTTGGTAGGATGGCTGGCCCATGAATCCCAGAGATAGCTGTCCTCTGCAGCAGGAGCTCCTGTTGCTTTTCCTCAGTGCTGTTTAACCAGACCTCTGCATTTTCATTCAGTCCCTGTTCCAAAACTGTGCAGTGCTGTTCAGTGACCTGTCCTCTGTAGAGCAGGAATTTCTTTGGCTTTGCTCTGCATTTCAGAGAGCTGTGCTCATCACACTTACCCAGCAAACACAGAGCTTGGAAATCAACTTCTCTTGGAAACATCCCTGCGCGAGGTGTCCCCCACTGTCACAACCCACCATCCCCAGCACAAGGGCCCCTGGCAGCCCTTGGGTCCTGCACGTCATTTCAGATAACCTGGGCTGTTCCACCACAGGGGATGCCCTTGCTCTTGGCTTCCAGCCTGGCTGCAGGTGGTGAGCTCCTCGGCTCCCACTGGCCGGAGCCACACAGGAGCTCAGCTCCCGAGGTCTGCTGAGACCTGTGGAAGCACTGTGCTGGCTGCAGCATGAGCAGCCTGAGGTGCCCATGGTCACAGGCACCAGGGGTGTTCTGGTGGTGCTCAGTGGTGGAGTTATGGTGGTGCTCTGCACTAGTGCCTGAGCCCACGGGTCCCTGAGGTCCTACCAAGCTCCTCAGTGCTGCTGGCATGGCACTTTCATCCCAGTGTCTCTTACTGATGAAGAATGATGGTGATTACTGTGCCAGCTGTGAGGGTGTATGCTGGGGTGAACACCAGGAATGACATGAGCAGGATCTCTGTGGGATGTTCCTCCCAGGTGTCTCTGCCCCCTTTGCCTGTGTGGTGTGTGTGCTGTGGTGGGCCCTGGACCTTGTGCTGCCCCTTCCACATCCCCAAGGGGCAAACCCCCAAACCCAGGCATGGCTGACAGCAGGGCTTGGCACCTCGTGCTCCCAGGAAAAGCCTTTTCCCCGTGACTGCTGTACAATCTGAAGGGAGAATCATCCTATTTTTCAATCTTCCTCTCCGATTGTGGGAGCACTGCAGCAGGCCCAGGCCCCCTCCCCCTCTGGCGAGGCAGTGAGGATTGGATCAGATGATACGGAGTGTGCATGCTGAGAATGAATCCATTTTCTCTCCTCCATCTCCCCAGAATAAATTAGAATTTGCCTGATTTAATAAAATGGCTTCATCCCTCTGCCATCTTTTCTGTCTCCCATGGTTTCATCCCCACCCCCCCTGCAGAGGAATAGCTGTGGCCTGTGCTGGGTCCTATTTTGGGGTGAGATGACAGGGGGTTAGTCAGCCCTGCACAGGGCCTGGCCAGGACAGCACAGCGCTTGTCCCTGCCTCCATTTCCTCATTGTCCAAGGCAGCGGCTGTAATTGCTGTTGAGGTCAGTGTAATTTACTGTCCATCTGTCATAAACCTGCCCTCGCCAGGGATGTGACTGCCATGCAGAGTGTTTGGGGCCAGGGAGGGGCTGGGCACGGGGATTGCACAGCCCCAGCGCCGTGCCCTGTACGTAGTGTGTGTGTGTGTGAGCACATGGGGCTGAGTCCTGCCACAGACCCCGAGGAGGAGGCCAAATTTAGGTGGTTTCACTATAGCCAGGCCTTTTTCTCTCGCCTGGATCTGGTGCTTTAATTCCTGTTTCCGAGGCTGATTTTTTCCTTTCCGTTCTGACACTAATTGCACCAGGCGCGTTGGGAGTGGCGGCTGCTGAGCGGTACCAGCTAAATGTTAAGAAAGGTTTTAAAAACAGACTGAACTCTTCCTTAATGAGGCTCAATCGTGCTCTCCTCCGGGTGGTTTTGTTTTGCTGATCTGTCAGTTTTTCGAGGATTTAATTGCACTTTTTTCATATTAGTCTTTGAAATGGGGCTAAGCAGCTTTCTCTAAAATGCAACACAAAAGGGAGAGATGCTTCCCTATTTTCTTGCTTTGCTTTCATCACTCCAAGATCATCATCTGCCGCTGGCACCTGGGACCCTGCAGTAGTAAAGAATAATATATGTGAGAGCACAAGTGAAGGGCAGGCTGCACTGCTGTGCTGGCCCCACAACTGGAAACCCTTGCCAGTGGTTCCCTTTGCCTCCTGGCTCCTGTAGCTGTCTCCTGCTGGGTCCCTACTCATGCTAATCCTGGAAGACCTTCCTAATGTTAGGTTTGAAGGGAGAAGTAGGAGGCAAAGGCTGAACTTGTTTGTCCAATGTCGCTCATTTCCTGCAGAAATGACACAAAAATGAGTCGAACCAGGTAGTGCTAGGATGCTCGTAGCCTCCTAGAGCAGTGGAGCTTGGCAGAGGCTCTGGAGCCTCTGAGCCCAGGCCCTGCTGGCCAGAGCTGTCTGTGCTGGGGTCTGAAGCATCTCCAAGGTGTGGAGACCCCCCAGCCTCTCTGGGTCCCAGTGTGCAGCTGCTACAGCGCTGGCAGTCCAGGGCAGGGGAGGCCAAACAGATGATGTTGGGGTGGGAGGAGGCAGGAGAGGGCAGGCAGATGTATCAGAGGCTATTATCTTTATGGCACAGAGAAAACGTTTGGAGCAATCAGCATGGAATTGTTAATGGCTCCACTTCCTGGTGCTCTCCTCACGGGACAGGTTGCACAGCAGCCTGCGCAAGCGCCGCCCCGCACTGCTTTTAACCAGGGCTTTGTTTTGCCGAGATGCACAAAGCTGCTGCTGAGTTTCCTGAGGATGCTGATGAACAACAGAGCAGTGAGAGCTCCAAGCCACCCAGCAGTGACTCTCCTTCCTTAGCCTGCAGTTTATTTTTTATGTCTCTTTGCAATTACGCTTCTTATTGTTCTGGTTTTTTTTTATCCTTTCCTCTAGCTTTGTTTCTTTTCCTCTTTCTTCTTTTTCATGTTTATCCCTTAAATATTTCGGTCTTTTACTTCTAATCTCAGCCTAACAAAGCCTGTTTTCTTTTCTTGTTCCAATGTGTGCCTGCCTCCCTATGAGCTCCCAGCACACCTCTCATGAGGATGTAAAATCTAAGAACTAGATCTTTGAGATTTCAAAATAAAATAAAAGTAAACTCTGCTTTAAAAACACTTTAGCAGGAAAGCCAGGCTAATTGTAAATCAATGAGTCTTAAAATGCAGCATTGATCTCCAGTTAGAAGTTTGAAGGGGAAAGCAGTAATTACTGTACTGAAGGTAGATTTTTTTTTCTCTTAGCAAGTTCTGGGCAGAAGGAAGGCTCATTAGGGCAGCACTTCAGAATCTGAGTAATTAGTTTAAAAAGTACTTTTGTGGTGTTATTCCCATGGCTAGAAATTATTGGAGTCCTCACAGATTTATAGTTCTGCTCTGATGAAGTTTGATTTATTATTGTGTTTGGTGGGGCAGGTCCTTCCTACACCATCACTTGGGTGAAGATCCAGAGGGGGGGTCAGGCCAGGAAAAATTGCTGTGGGTACGTGGGGCCTCTTGCCAGCGGGGAACCTCAGCCCAGTAGGATGGGACTTGAGCTCTTTGTGAATATACTCTGGCCAATGCCCCAAAAGAAAAGAGAGCAGACATCAGGGAATCAGAACAGAGGCTCTTACTCCTTGTGAGCATCATTGGCCTTCTTTCCACTTACCTGCAAGCCCCTTCTTGCTTATGGGGGAAATGGCTCAGATCTCTCAGTCTTCATCATTCCTTGACCAGCTCTGTGCTGTTCCATTGGGCCATCCCCTGTGCCACCCTCCTCAGGAAGGCAGGACTGGTCCTGCCAACACTGTCAGGTTCACTTAAGCCCGTGGCATTTCTCCATGAGTTTTCCATCTAATTCCTCCCATGAGCAGTGTGATCCTGCTCTCCTTTTCCAGGCTGAGGCAGAGGCAAGCACCTCCCGAGATGTGGGTGCATCCTCATATGACATGGTCTGGGTTTGCTCTGGGAGATGGGATAGGGCAGAAGTGTCCAGGACTTGTTGTTCTTTGACAAAATTATACTAATTTGGGGAACCGATTAGCATTAATCCACGTGCAGGAAGGCTTTGTGGCATGGCTGATGAGCCCATCTGTCCTTGGGAGCAGGTTTGTGCTCCTGCCAATCTCCCCAGCGTGTTAAATCAGGATAGTTGCACAGTCTGACTTGTCAATCCAGTACCTCTGGCTGTGGCTGTTCCTACTCGCCAGACTCAATAAATATTTTCACAGAAATGATTCCGTTTGCAGGGACTGTCATAGATCTGATTCTGCAGGGGAGGAGAGGGGAAGGTCTCTGGAGGCAGAAAACCCTTGTGTGGCAGAAAGCCTGCTGGGAAGTCAGCTCAAGAAGAATTAGGAACCCTTTAAATAAATGCTTACTTGACATGACTCTGTCTCCCCCAGTCTAACAAGCAGGGAAGCGAATGGCAGCCGCTGGCCAGAAATTGATTGCATTAATTGATATGCCAATAAGAGAGCTTGTTACATCCGCCATTGGTTAGGAGGCCGGCTAACAAGTCCCGCTGATCAATGGAACCAATAAAGATTTCATCCATTAATGAGCAACATGGTAATTAATGTTATCCATAAACCAATTAGCCTGGGTAGCTAATGTGCTGGTTAGCACAGTGAGTGGTGGAGCCATGGGTGGGCACAGGCCGGCGGGTGCACAGGGGACATCACCTCCCCTGTAGGAAGGAGGCATCGTCACCTCTCTGGTGGGGAGGGGACATCCCCTCTCCACTGAGAGCACGGGACTTGGAGCAACAGCTAGCTCACTCTGGGCCTCCCAAAGCGAGGGAGCTGGGAGGGTGGCTGGTGGGATAGGTCACATTGCTGGGAAGGGGCATGCTGCTCTAGATTTTTAAGGCACTTTCAATTAGTTCTTTCACTTCTTGGAACCTTTGTGTAACACACGGGCACCTTTCCCACTTCTTAAATGTTTTTGGAGATGCTTAAGTTTCCATAACTTATGTTCCCATGGTGTAAGGCAGCATTTGGGTTCTTGCTCTGTCCCTGGGAAGCTGCTGGAACCCCTCGACCCACCACCTGCTGCTGTGCACAGCCCTGCACTGGGCTTTCCCACACCACCAGTACCAGTAACAGTGTTCACCAGGTAACACAGTGTGCAGGTTGAAGGCTGCTGCCTAAATCCACTTGCCAGGGGCTTGCCCCAAGTGCCAGCACCACTGTGACGTCAGGACAGTCCATAGGGATCAGGACAGGAGGTGCAGGAGCAGCCTCAGGCCCTGGGCAGCATCAGTCCCACAGGCTCCACTGTGGAGTTACCTTGGATTGTTGGATATTGACCCGGGGAGACCCCTTGTGGATTCCCTAATTGAAAATTAATACCGGATCGATGCCATGGGCAATTTGCATATTGATCATAAACAACTTTGAAGGCACCAAGTGTGTGTTGAATCGATGCTCTCTGGAGCAGGCTGCAGGGAGAGTGTCCCTGCACCTCCGAGGTTCATGCTGGCAGAGTTTGGTGAAGGCTGTGGAGGTGCTGGGCCAGGGATGGTTTGTGCCAGACTGGGGGCACAGCGTGGAGCTCACAGCCTTTTCCTGGGGCTCCCTTTGGCCGGGGAAGGAGGAGATGGGCTGTTTGTGTGCTTATTTTAAACCTAATGGCCCCAGCCCAGAGGCATCCCAGAGAGCAGGGGACATCACCCTGTCCTGGGCACACACCTCCACACCTCCACACCTGCCCTGTGCAGCCTGACTCTTTCAAGAGAGGCTTCCAAAAGCAGAGGTGCTGTTTTTCTGAGGACACTCGGCAGTGATTTTTCCCTGGAATTTTCATCTTACATTTGCTCTGTGAGGGCAGTATTTAGACCCTTCTCTGTCTGCTCAGGACATTCACCATTATTTCAGAATGGTTTTGGGCTGAAGGGAACGAATATTTTATATCAAACTCAAGTAAAACCCCAAAACCTTAATCTGAAAATCTATCTCTCATCCTTAGAAGCTTCTGGCACAGAGGGATTCCTGTGGGCATAGAGATAAAGGATATGACAGGTGCTGTGTTACCTGCCCCTCCACACACGTGTGCAGGACCTCGGCCCCAGCAGGGGAACCACCTCTGGCCTGGCAGAGACAGAGCACAGGGAGCAGAGAGAGGGCAGGGCTGGAAACCAGCATCCCAAAGTTGCCACTTATTTTGGGAGCAGGCGGCAGCTCCAGGAAGTCGCTGTGCATCTGATTAGCGTGTTACAGGGCTTTCATTGACTCGCCTGGGCTGTGCTGATGAACTGAGGCTGGGGACAAGCGCCTCTAATTGAGAGAAATAAATTCTTATCACAGGCCTCTGCTGGAGTCACCACCTGTGCGTGTGCCCTGCTCCAGGTTCCAGGAGTGGATCCGGTCCCCAGAGCACCTCGTGCCCTCGTTAGTGGGAAGGAGCCAGGCTGAAAGGTTCTGTCCACCCAGTCTGCTGGCGGGGCCCACCTGGTGCTGCCTCCCTGCTTGGCCACAGGCTGGCAGCTTGAGAGCCATCAGTACCCTCGCGTGTCTCACTGGGAGCTGCCCTGTGCTCTTCCCTTTTCCTTGATCCTCTGTGTTTCACTTGGGAGCTGGAGCAGCCGTTCTCGGTTGTTGCCTGAGATGTGATGACAAGTGGAAGATCCTTCCCTGGTGTGTGTCAGGAGACATGGGCGTCACAGGGGAAAGGGTTTTGTGATGCTGCAAAAAAAAATAAGAATGAAGGTATAATTTCCTTGAAAAGAAACCCATCTGCTGGTTTAAATTAAAAGGAAAAAAACAAAAAGTCTGGGGTCAGCAGGGCTCTGCAGCTCGTTGTGGTGCAGGGCCACAGTGGGCAGCCATGTCCCTGCTGCAGTGGGGCTGTGCTGGGTTCCCCTGGCTGCTCACAGCCCCTGTTTTTTGCATGTTCTCAGGCCGTGGACAGGCTGCCTCCGTGAGTGCGTGCGGCGCTGGGAGGTGAGTGGAAAGGCTTCACTTGACTTTCCCTGACCTCCCGGTGCAGCTGAGTGCTGGAGAGCCAGTGCTGAAATTGCAGTCGCTTTCAATTACCCGAAGCCAGGAGAGTGGAGAAAAAGGGGCTGTTGGCTCCAGGAAGCTGAAGTCACTGCTGCTGAAAGCTCCTTAGTACAAGGGGAAAAGCAATTAGTGCTTTGCCAGTGCCCCCAACCCAAACCCAGGGAGGAACAACCCAGGCCGGGCTGTGGCCATCCCTGCCATGCAGGATGATGTGGGACCCCTCAAGCCTGCCCTCAGGGACAGCTCCATGGCTGCAGAGCTCCCCTGTGTTACCTGCTGGCTGTCCTGCACCAGCCCAGGTGGTTTTTGGTGTGGGGGAGCTCTGAGGGTGCTGGCACAGGGGTGATGGTGTGGGAGTGAAGATCCGTGGGCTGTCGACTGACAGCACTTGGAAGTGGGGCTGTGTCTTCCAGGGGCTGCCGTGGCCTCCATTCTTCTGCAGTGAAGTGACACCATGACCATTCACACCAAAAACTTTGGTACTGCAGCTCTACCAGGCCAGTTTTCCTGCAGGTGAACCTGCACAGGTATTGGCCGTGTAGTACCAATGTGCAGCCTGCTGGGTGTATTTGCCCTGTCCTTCTCAGGGCTCCTGGGCATGGTCTGAAGTTCCCCTGCTCCCCTGCCCTGGCTCAGCCCCACCACTCCCTTCCACTCATGTCTGTGTTGGGAACTTGTGGTACGGTGGGCTGCAGGGATATTTTAATTGTCTCTAAACCAGGGCACTGCAATTATGGCTTTCCCAAATTTTTAGCTGAGCTTGAAAGAACTCGAAACAGTTGGGGAGGGGGAGAAGGAGGGTCAGCAAGACATTAATTAACTTTTCCTTAGAGCAATACCATGGAGAGGGAGAACTGAGTAGGAGTTGTATATTTAAAAAAAAAAACTAAACAGAAAGAGGACGTTTTAGTGTTTCATTTAAGTGTGGTTTGTGAGGATGATGGGTTAAGGTTGTTGGGAGCTCTCCTGTGCATATTCAGCCCCTAAGGCTAAGCATGAATTAATTATAGCTCATTTTTGTTACAGTTACAGTGTTCTCAAGATGTACCTTGCTGTGAAGTTGCTAAAGTTGGCTATTAACTTCAGCTTGGCATTGGCACTGGTTTTGTTTGTGGATCTCTACGGTTTTTCTGAAGTGAGCCTGTATTCCCAGTGAGCACAAAACATCTCTTGCTCTACTGGCACAGTCTGCTGAAGGCCTGCAGTGCTCTTCTCCCAAGGAACAAGTGACAAGATAAGGGGAAACAGCCTCAAGTTGTGCCAGGGGAGGTTTAGGTTGTGTGTTGGGAAAATTCCTTCTTGGAAAAGGGTGTCCAGCCCTGGCACAGGCTGCCCGGTGCAGTGCTGGAGTCTCCATCCCTGGCAGGATTTAAACCCCATGTGGATGTGGTACATGGGGACATGGGTCAGTGGAAGCCTTGACAGTGCTGGAGGAACAGTGGCACTCAGTGATCCTAGAGGGCTTTCCCAACCCAGATGGTTCCATGATTCTACAAAACCTGCCACTGTCTGCTGGAGTAGTTCCATCATGTGTCTTTAGCAGAAGGCCAAGGTTGCCTTCCCTCAAAGTGGGGCTGCCCACCTGTCCCCCTGTCACCTTTCCTGTGCTCTTGCCTTGGTCACTCACCTCTGCATCCAACTCCTCCATCCTCTTCCTCCCACTGGTCCCCTTTGTCTTTGGACCTTTGTCCTGCAGGTCTCTGTGTGGAGACTGCTCTGTCCTCTCCCTGCAGACCTGGAGCTGGAGATGGGCTCTTTTGTTTTGCTGTTTGATCTGTGTTTGTGTTTTTGCATGCATCTCCTTTCCAGCTGATTCCAGTTTGGAGCTAGGTTAAACTGTGCAAAATACTGTTTAAAAGAAAAAGAGAAAGGAACTTGTCAAGATGCATTTGTTAGATCACATTTAAAATGAAACAGAATTGAAGGTAGTTTTTGTCCAAGAAAGGGAAGGCTGAAAAGCCGTCAAGCCGCAGGAGAAAGCCCCTCCTTTGTTGTCCTCCTGACATTGAAGTGTAATTTTTCATGGTTATTTGGACTGGAAAATGGGGGGAAAGGGAGAGATGGGCTTGCGATTATTTCCCATAAATGACAACACAATCACATCACGCTCCACTACAAACATGCTCAAGGAATTTGCCTTTTTTTTTATGTTTCATGTGTGAAAATAACAGCAACCTTTCTAGTCCTACTGAAATTAAAGGGGGTAAGTCCCTGTCGGGTTTCACTGGCTTAAAATAGAGCCCAGTTTGCAAAAAACATGGACAGCCTTGTTCCCAGGGGTTGGGAGAATGGTGATGCTCTCCCAGGGAAGGAGTTCTTGGTTGTGCTCCATCCCAGGGTGTGTTCAAGGCCAGGTTTGATGGGGCTTGAAGCAACCTGGTCTAGTGGAAGATGACCCTGCTTATGTCTGAAGCAAGATGGGTTTGAAGTAAGATGGTCTTGCAGGTCCCTCGCGAGCCGAAAGAAATCTGTGACTCTCTGATGTCTGTGTCAGCTGAGCACGCTATAGTCAGCAGTTTCTGTTTGTCAGTGAAAGCAGCAGAGATGCTCTGGCCGTGCTCTGGAGTGGAGCTGTCTAGGAAATGAGTGTCATTAAACCAAGGTACATGCGGCATCATATTGTTTTCCTGCAGCCCTTTGTCAGGTGGGACTCATCCACCAGCTTCACTTCTCAGGCTGGAGCTCCATGGCATTTCTCCTGTAACCTTGCTTAGTACTGCTTCTGCACTGCTTGGAGTCCTGCTTTTCCTTTCAGGAAAACAGTAGGAATGAACAAGCTGATGTAGAGTAATCCTGTTAGGAGCTGGCACAGATGGTGTTGCAGCACATACGTGCATCCGGGGTGGGAGCTGAGGTCAGAGCCCATCTGGGCTCCATCTCTGCTCTGTTACCAAGCAGGGTGCACTGGGCCCACGGGCATGGTGTGAGGTGGGGCTGCCCTCCCTGTGCCTCTCAGTTACCCTTCCTGAGCCAGCTGCACCAGGCCCTGCTGTGAGCCTGGCACAGCTCGGGGGCAGCTGAGCTCATCCCTGGCGTGCAGGATGTAGGAGGGCATCACTATGGACCTTCCTCCTCCTCCATGTGAGCCCCAGCCTTTCTACCCAGGGGGACTCGGGTTGGCACCAGTTGGAAGCAGTTGCAGTGTGGCTCAGGTTTACACCAGCTGAAAGCAGCTGCAGTGTGGCTCAGGAGGGTGGTGTGCCTGGCAGTGGGCAGCCCCTCGGCTGTGCACAGCCAACCCTCACCTCCCCTCTTCCAGTGCTCAGGCCTGGCTTTCTGTCGGCTTTTTTGGATACTTATCCTGAAAAAGGGAGTGTCAAAAGATTCTTTTTGTTCCAAAGGAGAGACCCTGTGTACAATTAAAACTTGTTTCTGGTAAACCTCATTCCAGGAAAGATGAGCTTTTAACAAAAGGCTTTTGACAGCTGCAGGGTATTTCATTTTTTTAATGCCGAATGAAAAATCAATACATTTTTCTAGGTTATACATATTCAGAACAGGCTTGATATTTCCATTATAATGGAAAATGGGTGTCTGCACATCTCGCCTGTCAGAGCTGCACCGCCACATTTTCCAAGCCACTGCTAAATATTTCAAACCTGATTTGATTGTGGTTCATGACAGCTAATGTTTCTCAGCTCTCAAGGCTGCCGGAGGGTGGAGAGGCAGCGCACGCTCTTTCCCATGCCTGCATTTCCACCACCCCAGAAATGCCCTTTATCCCTTCGGATAAGAGATCTGGGTTTGTTAAGGAAAACCTGGCTGGGAGAAGAAGAGGTGAGAAGTCTTGGACTGTTCAAGCTGGTCTGGATCTCATCAGCATTTGCTGACTTCTCTAGCTCTCAAACTTCCAGGGTCTGGGAAGGGACAGACCTCAGTGGTGTGATGCTGTGCAATTGCACGTGGCAGTTTGGGTCCATTTTGGTGTGTGACTGAGTCAGAGGTTCCCTGACCTCTGCAGAAGTCAGATACTTGTGATTTTCCAGACTCTTCTCCTGCTCTTTCCCCTCCCCACCCCAGCCCCCCCTTGCCCCCCGCTTAGTGAATGGTTTAATTTTAAATTAAAAGGAAATACTGCTCTCTAAAATGATTTATTCATGAAGGAAGCAAAGACTTTGCCTAGGATTTTGTGTGGGGCAGGTGGCTTGGGATAGAAGAGCAGCTCCTTTGGCTCCAGGGGCTGCAGTTCTTTGCTCTCAGTGTTGACCTGAGCACTGGCAGTTGGAAAATCCCTTTTAAAAGTTATTGATAAAGCACCATGGACTCAGGGATGGAGCTCTGGCATGGGAACCATTGCACAGTGTGTGTTGTTTGGGTTTCCCAGGGATGTGATTCCCCATACAAATCCCACAGGAGCAACTCTTTGCACCTCTGAAGTCCAAACAGCATGTGCAGCTCTGGGGACAAGGGGTCAGGTGGTAGTGAAGAGGTCATGGTGGTTTGGAAGTAAGTTTCCTACGTCTTGCTGAGCACTGTTCGTTCAGTCTCAGGAGCTGGTCTTGGAGTGGTCTGCACACTGCTGCAGGTGGGTCCTGTGGGCCATTTCATGAGGACAGTGGTGGGCTCTGGTCGTGTGCAGTGTGACACCAGCTTGCCATGGCAATGGAAGCTCCTTGTGGTGTGCAGTGGACTGAGGGGAGGAGAAGACCTTTCCCTACCAGATGTGCTGCTGGCCTTGCTCTTGGAGAGGGATGCCCCAAAGGAGTACAGGGGATGGATGGTTGGGTGCCTTCACACAGGTGTTTGCTTTCCAGACCTGCGCTGCTCCATGGAGCTGCCACTGTGGCTCAACAACCACGGAGCTGTCTCCAGAGAGTGTGGACATAGACCTTTCAGGAGCAGGGGCTGTGCTGCTTTTAGTGCCAGTGCTGGGGTCTGCTTGGTGGAAGCTGGGTCAGACATGGATGTGAGCGTTGGAGGCAGGTTCTCAGGGGACAGAGCCAGCTCAGGGGTGGGGTGCCTGTCCCCACTGTTCCTGGGTGCAGTGGGAGCACTGGCGGCTGCACCACAGGCTAGACCGAGCCTGGTGGGCAGAGCAGCCTCAGCCTTCCAGAACAGTCTGCTGGAAGGGGATCACGAGGCAGATGGGGTTAGTGCTTCCCCTCCCGGGGCTCAGTGCCAGAGGCCCTGGCAGCAAGGAGCTGAGCAGGGATGCTACGAGGACCTACCCAAGCTGGTTCAGAGCCTCCTTGGGTAGATGGCTTAGATTCTGCTCCCTTCCCATCTTGCTTTAGAAAAACTACTTTTCAGAAAAAAGACAGCTCAGGGTGGAGCAGGAGGAGGATTTGCAGCTGGATCCGCTCCCTGCCCTCTGCGTAGCAGAGGGTGTTGAGCCAGGGGCAGTTTGTGTCCTCAGAGGGGAATGTTCCTGGTGCAGAACTGTGGAGTACTCATTGCAGAGATGTGGGGGCTCAGTCCAGGCTGGTGGTGGATGGAGGCAAGGAGCTGCAGCCCCAGCCGTGCTGGGGACTTGCTGTTTGTAGCCTTGTTTTTTAATCATTTTCTCCCATTATTGGTATTCATAGCTCACATTTTTCCGGTTACTGTCAGCCTGGGCTTTCATCCATTTTAAAGAGCTATTTTTTCCCTTGTTGATGATGATGATGGTATAAAGACAGATGGTGTAACTGCTTATGAATGTCCTATTTTATTCCCCTCGAACCAGACAGCACACTGGAAGACACGTATTATTTCCACATGCTCAGGTTAGAGCCCAGACAGCGGCTGAGCCTGGCTCGCCCTTCCTCTTCCTCCCATGCCGATGCTGACACCTCCGGGTCGCAGCTGGGAGTGCCGCTGCGCCCGGCGCCCTTTGTTCAGCCAGGCTGGGGCTTGGGGCTGGGGGCTCGGGGCTGGGAGCTCGGGGCTGGGAGCTCGGGGCTGGGAGCTCGGGGCTGGGGGCTCAGGGCTGGGGGGCTCAGGGCTCAGGGCTGGGGCTTGGGGCTGGGGGCTCGGGGCTGGGGGCTCGGGGCTGGGGGCTCAGGGTTAGGGGCTGGAGGCTCTGGGTTAGGGGCTCAGGGCTGGGGGCTCAGGGCTCAGGGCCCAGGGCCAGGGGCTCTGGATTAGGGGCTGGGGGCTGGGGGCTTGGGGCTAAGGGCCAGGGGCTCTGGGTTAGGGGCTCAGGACTGGGGGCTCGGGACTGGGGGCTCGGGGCTGGGGGCTCAGGGCTGGGGGCTTGGGGCTCTGGGTTAGAGGCTCTGGGTTAGGGGCTCAGAGCCGGGGGTTTGGGGCTGGGGGCTCAGGGCTGGAGGCTCTGGGTTAGAGGCTCAAGGCTAGGGGCTCAGGGCTAGGGGCTTGGGGCTGGGGGCTCAGGTCTGGGTCTGTGCAGTGGGGCAGTGGACTATGGGGGCCATGTCCTCACGCTGTCCAGGGGGGGCTCTGAGCATCTGAGCCAGCAGAGAATGGTCAAAATGATGATTTAAATTAAATATAAAAACCCATTACCAAAGGTCTTTCATAAAACCAGCTAAAATCTGCTTCCACAGCAGCTGCCCCAGCTGAAGGGACACCCTTGCCCTGTGTGAAGTGGTTTTGAAGGCACCAGGGTGGTGAGGTTGGGCTGGGGATGGTTTGTTGTGTTTTTTCCCTAGAGTGGAAAAAAAGATTGGAATTTTAATTTCTGAAATGTGAACCCAGCTGCTGGTTTCAGAGCCCTTCTCCCAGCAAACTTGAGCACTTGGCTCACATGGCAGGCTGCCCAGCTCACCCCTCACCAGTGATACGTCTTTTTACATGCTGGATGCCTTTGTCAGTGCTGCCACCCATCTCCCCTCTCATTCCCAGTTCAGGCTGTCATACCCCCAAAGGGTACTGCTGAGTATCTGCAAGCTGCTAATACATATTTTTAATCTGAATTTCTAGCCCTGTCTTTGTTAGGAGGAGGCTGGGGGTTGGTACTTGAACCCATTAGGTGGCTCAGGTAAATCTCAGAATAGTTCATGGGATTTACCATGACCAGATAATGTGAGTTAAAATTCTAAACTATCCTGCCTAAAAATGTGTGTAATAGCCTGAAAGTGCCCTTTTTAGCCCAGTGATGGGGAAAGCCCTATCAGTGTCAGGGACTGTACATTAATACCCACAATAGTAGATGATAATGGGGCTTTAGACCCTAGTGTAGGGGGTCTGGCAGCCACAGCTCTCACTCCCAGTGTCCTGCCTGACAGGGTGCCTTGGAGTGGAGCTGCCCCACACCAGGCTGACACACTCTGTGCCCATGCTGTTATTATGGGCTGCACCATGGTGCTCTGTGTTTTGTTGAGCTTTCAGCACTTCACCAAGTGTTTCCTCCATGCTTTTGCACCTGCATGGTGCTGCCTGGGTTTGCAGGGTCTTCCCCTTCCTGGGATGAAGGCAGGACTGCCAGTGTGTTCCTCCTGTGCCTCGTGTCTGTACTGGGGCTGCAGCAGACTAGGCTGCTCCGAGCTTGGTCTGAGCAGGAGGGATGTCACATGTCTGCACTGGACTCTGGCATCTTGGTGACCAGGGTCAGTACAACACCTGTCACTGGCTCCAGAGAGCTTGAGATGGGGATGAGGAGGAAGGATGAGGCTGAAGGTGCTGGAAGCTCTGATCGCTGATGCTTCTTTTATCACTGATGTGGCTGGGTAGAAGCTTATTTTGTAGACAACCATGTCACTGTACATGACACCTTAGGGTACCTCAGTAGATCCAGGTGGTAGAAGTAAGCAAGGTTCTTCATTTTGTCTTCATCTCTCAGTTCTTTACAGTTTCTGTCTTGACCAATAAGCAGGTGTGTTGGGAGAACACTGGATGATGTTGATACCTGCCACCCAACACTTGTGCACAGCCTTAGCTGTTGTTCTTACTCATTGGCAGCTACTTCTGTTCTGCCTTCCATGTCTGTGTCACACTTTCTGCTTTTCTTGTTTCAGAAGAACCCAGTGAAGATGTGGAAGGGCCCAGTGAAACAGCTGGCGATGTTGAGGAGCCTGCCAAGGAGCAAGAGAGTGGAGGGGACAAGGACCAGAGTAAATGGACAGGTATGATTCTGTGATTTAGCAGAGGTGCTAAATCCATTTTGGTCCATTTTCTTTAAATCCAGGAAGGGGAGGTGGAAAAACCGTGGTCCACAAACTCCTTTTTAGCTGACCACAAAGTGGCAGTGTCAGCGTGACATAAGTGTCATCCTCTGTAGAGGCTTTGGGTGTAGCTTCTTGACATACTCAGTAGTTGAGTTGTGGTGGCCCATGTGTCCCCACCGTAAGCCCCAGGCTGGCACTGGGCCATGGGTGCTCTGGGACCAGATCTGGGCAATGGGAACCAACAGCTGGGAGAGGAGGAGGAGGCAGAGGACGACCCCTCCTGCCAGCAGCCAGCACGTGGACCCTTTGGTGATTTTCCCACTCTGGAGAGGGCCATCCACCTTCCACCCTCATCTGGCCCTTGCTGGCCACTTCAGCCTGGGTCCAGAACCCGAGGTGCTAATGGTGGCATTCATTTTTCTTGGCCCAGGACACAGCAGTTCTGGCTCCAAATCCCATTTGGTTGGCAGGCTCAGTGTTGGTCAGTGCAATGCCTCAGTCTGCACAGGGACCCTTCTTCCAGGCAGCCTTCTGCTGCCTCTTGGTGAGCCCCAAAGATACTTGGTCTTACACTGTCTTCCCAAAATGGAATGTGGTAGTTGACCTGGACAGTTGTAATCTCAGTCGATGGGAAGTGTGTCCTAGTGGTGAAGGGAGCAAGCTGGGCCTTGTGGGCTGTTGAAGTCTGTGCTCTCAGTGTGGGCTGCACTCGCTGAGGTTGCTCTGTGTGTTCCTTCCCATCACAAACTGATTCTTAAGCCTTCTTTGCCCTCACTGAGCAGAGCAGCAGAGCCCATGTCAGCAGCAGCAGCATGGGGGGAGCCCGTCCCCCAGCTACCAGGGAATGGGCTGCAGAGCCCTTGGTGCTGCTGAAGGTTGTCCCTGACCTGCTGTGCTGTACCTGGGTGTTGGCAGACAGTGCCTGCAGCATATCAAACCTGCCAGCTGCTCTCCCTTGTGCTGTGCAGAGGAGAGGGGAGGTGCAGCGAGGGACAGACATGGGGCTTGTCCCTGATGGAAGGAGTGGCTGGGGAACTGTACACCTGCCATCTCTGCCCCAGATTTTCCCAGGAATTGACCAAACAACTGTTTGTAAGTGCTGATGGGAAGATAATGAGATGAGGAACAGTCGACACAGATTTGTCAAGAGCAAATCATGTCAACACGACCCAATTTCCCTTCATGTGGAGAAGGTCCTGTTTGGAGTCAGTGTCTCTTTGGGAAGGCTTTCGATGCCACTTTTCAGGGCAGGCTGAAATGAAGCACAGATGTCAGTGTAGGTGACAGTATTGTACCATTGGTGGGTTTCATTAGTACTGGAAAGCTCTCAGTTCCTGAGCTGGAGTGTTGGGGAGGCTGGGCAGCAATTTCAGAAAGCCCAAACAGCAGGAACAACCCAGAACAGAGCAACATCAGTCAGGAGGAGAAAATGGAATGAACAGGCTTATTTGACCCAAAAGAAGACCAAAGAGGAGGACAAGATAAGTCTTGTGCATGAGATGCTTCTGAAAGGAAGGAAATGATTTGTTCTCCATGTTGAGGATACAGACAAGACACAAAAGGCTTACACTGAAGAGAGAAAGATTGATGTTAGATAACAAATTTTTAAAAGTCCTCCTGTACAGCCCATGGCTTAAGCACAGGAGTGAGTTTTCTGGGAAGGTTCCTCAGAGGTCTTTCAAGAAGATTAGAGGAGCTGCTGTCGGGAATGAGGTAGGCTCAGTCTAACCTGCTTTGGATGGACTGGCTGACCTCCAGAGAAGCCTCTGAGCCAGGTGACTCTGTGAAGATGGAGATGGGAGCAGGAGAGGTGTGGGCTGAAAGCCAGTGATGGGGCTTGTGAAAGGGAAGGGGGACAGACCTTTTTGCTGCTCACCACCTGCAATTTGATCGTTATGTTCCTCAGCAATTTACTCCCCTTTGTGCTTAGGTTTTCTCACTGCACACAGGGGATTTATTTCTTCCACTTTCTTAAAGGTTTGCAAGATCTGTAACAAGCCACTGAGCTCCTTTGCCCATCTCCCTGCCCCAGCCCAGGGGTGAGGGTCTGCACTGTGGTGGGTGCAGCCCAGGTGCAACCTGTGCTGGGGTTAGTGTCAGCACCAAGGAGAAAACCTCTGTTTTCATTGCAAACTTGTCAAAATGTCTCAACTGCAAAATACATGTAATGATTCATTCTTTGTATTTATTTTAAAATGCAATAATGTGAAGCAGAAACATTTTTTTAGGTAATAATTTTCAGTCAAATATACATGAGGAAAACTCCATCGCATTGAAGGACTCATTGGATCTTGATTTCTGTAGATATCTCTATGGTTTCTGGAACATTCTGGAAGATGGCAGTGCCTCCACACTGGAGCAGGGAGATGCTGTGTGCCTGATGACTCAGTATTAGACATCATCTTGTCATGGCTAATGTGAGATTTACCACAAGCAAACCAGCAAGGGGGAAAGGAATTGTGGCTGATCCCAACTCCATTTTTAAGGCAGGATGTAGGTGATGGATACTCAGATGAAGCCCTTCTCATGGCAGTACAAGGCCTCTTGGTTTTGGGTGGTGCTGGTTCATGTCTCTGATGGAGGAGCCATCACCAGCAGTAACCCAGCTACCATAGGCTTCCTTAATGCACTGTCAGTTGGGTGCATGAAGAATATTAGGGGTTTTCCACAAAAACAAGAAACAAAGTCTTCTTAAAATATAGATTGAAATGAAGTTTTTCTGGAGGACTGGCCTGAAGGGCTTTTATTTTTGTTAATGATTTTTTTTTTCTTTTTAAGTCCATGATGCTCACCTAACAGAGCAATTAGTGCAATGGACCGTCCCTGATTCGAATCCGTGGTAGATTGCTATTAAAGGAAGTATTAATGGATTGCTGAGAGCTGGGAAATTGTTGCAGAAAAGTGTGTTTATGGAGTATGGTGCTGGCAGGCATGATTTCAATTGGATTTGACATGTTTAACATAAATGTATACTGCACAGCTCCTGCAGTTTATGAATAATTCCTACAGGCCGACTGCCTTTCTAATTACTGAAATTGAAAAAAACAGGTCAGGCACATCCTGACGGAAATCTATTCCTGCTCCTCCCCCCGGCTGCTTTTTGCTGCTTTTTTTTTTTTGATATCTGGCATTTGTGGAGCACTTAATGGCTGGGATGTTCTGGGGGCCTGAGAGGCTGGGAGGAAGGGAACGAGGGGCATGACGGAGCCACTCAGCACTGGCGCCTGAGCCAGGGAAACCTGGAGAGGGGATGGGAGAGAAGGACTGGGGAGTTGCCTATAACTGTTTTTTCAAGGATATATGAAGCACAAAGGGCTGCTGGGTGGCAGCTCCAGCTCAGAAACATGGCTGGGCCAGGTGGCTCCATGCAGCAGCCAGCGGAGCTCCAGGCATGCTGGACTCTGGTGGCATTGGAGGTACTGCAGGGGAGGTCTGTGGTGCCAAGCAAAGGCCACCTCCAGGAGCCCTGGTGCTGCTTGGCACCTCACAGAGGCATCTGCTGGGTGTTTCATGTTCATATGGAGCAAGGCAGGGAAGTCTGGTGCTGGCTGTAGCTTCTGGATATGAATATTTAATAGTAATTCAGCTGTGGATACTCTCTGCAGGTGGGAAGGTATGACACAGCATTAGAAAAACAAATTATTTGGCCATTTTTGGGGCTGTGAAGCAGCAGTGAGGACGAGTGCAGAGTGTGCCAAGTGTGGGGCATTTGCCTGTTAGCTGATTTACTGTCAAATACAGAGCTGAGAAATGCTGCAGAGCAACAGGTAGTGCACAGGCCTGATAGTGTGGCTACCCCAAGTGATTGGACCAGAAGTTCCTTCAGGGAATGGGGAGTTGAACAGACAGTGTTTGGGCAGGAAGTGCTGGCTGTGTGTGACTGAGGAGGCAGCAGTGCTGCAGCAGTGCTGGGTGCCCCGTGCCCTTCAGTCCGTGTGGGCTCTGGCCATTCCTGCATCAGGGCACTTTCTGGAGAACATATGAAATGGATAATCTAGCCCTGGATTTCAGGAGACACACAGTGCTGTAGGGGCACAGGGGGCAGAAAACTTGGGCATTGCTGGCACAGAGCTGTGTGGCACAGCAGCACAGTAGCAGCTCCCACTGGTCCGAGGACTTGTGCTGAGTGATGGCTCCAAGAACACACTGAGGTGATTTGAGGAAGGAGGCACCACCAAATACCTTTTTCCATCAGGCAGTGAAAGCACAGTTCCCTGGTCTTGCTGAGAACTTTCCCAGGCCAGCAGCTGGACTTTATGGCGAGGAGTTTTTTGGAGGCTGTGGTGTTTAAATCAATGGCAATAGCAGAAACCCCACTGTAAATTTCTAGGGCAAGTGGCAAGCTGGTTTACGGAATGCAGGGAGATGAGAACCTCTGGCTTACGGAAAGCAGCATGAATTAATAATCATTTAATTGGCTTTTCCATTATGTTGCTTGGTTGGGAGATGGAAGTTTAGATGAAGGGGCTGTCAGTGATACTTTAGCTAAAAGAATCTGATGGGTAAGAGGTGGGTGGTGACTTCCTTCCCACCTACATGGAGAGCAGCAGTTTAGGGGATCCATGCTGGCTTTGCCTCTGGAACCAGCAATGGAAAGGCCCCCACTTGCAAGGAAGTGCCCATCTCACCTCTGGAATATACCCAGGGAGGATCTCTCCTCCTCCTCTGAAAAGCAGCAGCTGCTGAGAGAAGCAAGAAGACGAGTAGGTCTCCAGAAGTGCTGTGGCAGCCCGGCCCCATCACACTTGGCTTTTAGGGGACATTTGTTGAGAAACGCAGGTCTCCCTCTAAGTCAGTGAATCTGAACTAAATCCATTTAAAGAGTCAAAGTAATAACAATGCTATCTGATATGTAGACATGCATCATACTTTAAACCAAATTCCTTTTTCTGCCCTGCAAGGCCTGGACCTGGAAGCAAGATGCTGGCCATGGTCACAGCACAGGTATAGAGTGACACTGCACAGTGTCACTCAGCCCTTCAAGGCCGTGGCCTTCTGGACGTTTTGAGCTCAGGACGTTCTGTCCTGTCCTCTGTGCACAGACAGAAGGTTCCAGGCTATGCTAAGAACTCTGCAGGCAGACGCCAAGCCATGTCCTCATTTCTCCTGGTAGCAGAGAGTTGTTAATTCCTCTGATCATCTGTGATGTGGACTGAATGTGTCATTTTGTGCATTTGACTGTTTATCAACAATAAACTTCAGTCTTGGTGTTAAAATTCCCAGCTGAGCTATCAACTCAAAAACTAATACTTAAAATAAATATCCTATGTGCAACAAATCAGTTATTCTTGGGTCTGGACAATCATCAATAATTCTAGTTTTGAAGGATTAAGGTTATGGGGTTGGATCAAGTGATTTAATGAAATTGGACACTTAGGAGATGGTACATTTTAATTACCTGTTACTAATTCTAAGCAGGCTGCTTCACAGTAGAAAGGAGATGAGAAAATACCCTGTTGTTACTCCAAAGGTTGGACCTGATATTCAGCAGTCTGGGGTAGCTGATGGTTGGGCTGAATTCAGTCACTGCATCCAAAAACACTCCACTGATGAGCAGCTGCCAGTGGTCAGTGCCCAGTTCAGGGATACACTGTGGACCGCACAGGAGCCACAGTCACCACCTAGAGAGGTCTAAAGGGACCCAAAGCCATGACTGTCACTGTCACCCCTGCCCAGTGCAGGTCCAGAGCAGGACTCGGCTGTTCCAGACCACCCTGACAGACCTGGGGTCTCCAGCTGCTCATCTCAACACCAGCAGCCTGATGGGGGCTGGCAGGTCAGTGTCCAGGGTCACACTGAGGACTGGACAGTGTCAGCAGCAATCAGGCTCCTGACAAGGGCCACTCAACACCACACAGGGCTTGGGCAGGGCATTTTAAGGCAGGGTGGGTGATCCTTCACCCACCAGTGCTGGCTCTTGGTGGTGGTGTCTTCTCCCCAAACCCTCCAGGGGACTGTGTTCCCCAGCAGATGAGCAGCAGAGTGGTGCTGTGTTCCTAATGCTCCAAGCACGTTCATTGTAGGAAACAAGGAAGGTCAGCTGTGGCCCTGCAGATTTCTTTAAGCCGTTTGCAGTTCTGAAGGCCAGGGAGAGTCTTGGTTCAAGCAGTGAGCTGAGAGGAGCAGCCCGTTGTTCTGTAGGGGCAGAGCAGGGTCTGTGATGGTGTCTGTCTGTCAGCACTCACACTGCAAACTCCTTCCACTCCTGGTTTGGATGTTTTTGTGGAGTTGGCAGCACAGCAGAGTCCTGGGGGTTGGGTTTCAGGTACAGCCAGGACTGTACACACATGCAGGCTGCTGCCCAGCCAGGCATGGAGCACCAGGCATGCAGCCAAGCAGTGCTGTGGGGAACAAGATCACTTCCAAGCCCATTCAGTATGGACAAGCCTACCAGGAGAAAGTCAGCAGTCCGAAACCAAATCCTCTAATCCCTGCCTCCTTCTGGCAGTACTGTTACCTGTTTGTAATACTTGTTTTCCCTCTTCCAGAACTTATTTTGCCTCTGTTCAGCTGAATGCAGAGATGGGGACTGGCAGGGAAGGTAGTTAGAAACAGGAATTGTATTCTGCGCTGTGATATGGTAGGTTTGGAAATGCAGCTCATGCCAGTGCACAGAAGGGTCTTTGGAAAGAAGCAGTTTGCTGGGATCTGGCTCGTGATGGTATCATCTGAAACAAGGAGCAGATTCCAGCGGGTTCACAAGTTGAGTAGGAGAAAGGGGGAAGAGTATGGGGGCCTGGCCTGAGAATGCTACAGCGCCTTGTTAATCGGCAGCTGATCCATCATATTAAATATCCAGCTGTCAGATATTACCTTTCAAGTGAAAATGAATAACTCCCATTAAGGGCGAAATGGGTTTGAAGTCGATTCGAGACAGATTAAAGTACCGTTATGAATGTGTGTTCGGGGAGGAGGAGACGGGGGCTGTGTATAATATACTTGTCCTTACAGTTTTTAAATAATAGATGTCCCACAAATTTATGTACTGAAGGCAGCCAGGGTTCGGGGGAGGAGAAAGGTCAGGGATATGCTTCTCCCAGTGCCACAACTCGTGGAGTGTTTTGCTGTTGACTTTAGGGCTCATTTGCATTTCTCTGTTTGGCTGGAATAAAGTGGCCTTTTCTCGGCTTATCACAGTGGGAGTGTTTGGGTCCCCTTAGCAGGATCCTGCCAAAATTGGGATTTTGGCTGGACCACGTGCTAGGAAGCACCAGATATGCACATTCCTCTGGAGGCATGGGCTGAGCTAGGCAGAGCCATCCCAGCAGCACCACTGCTGCCAGCTTGGGTGCCACTGATTGGGCTGGCAGCCACAACCACCAGCCCTCTCCAAGGCAGATGCATTTCAGAGTGTCTGTATGTAGAATGTCCTGGCTCAGACAGGGGTATGACTTCTACCTTACCAAGTAAGTCCAGCTGCTCCTGGAGGTGACACATGGGCCTTCACCTTCTGGCCAAGCATTTGTGTGTCCAGTGCAGCCACAGGCCCAGAGTCTGCTTCATGTGCAGGTTGCAAGCATCCCCTAGAAACAGCTGAGGTCTTTCTGCTTCTGGCCACCAGTGACACAGTTCCCTTGCTGTGGGAGATCAGCAAGGAGGAACTGGTTTTGGTGAGCTTTGTGTTGCGGGACGGAGGTCAGTCCTCAGATTCATCCTCCTCCAAGTCCTATGGGTGTTTGTCAAGCAGTAAATGGAAATCATCCAACCTAGGCCTCTTTAGGGTGTCCTGATGTTAATTGCTTTCTGTTGCAGCACCAGCCAGCCAGCCAGAGAAGGAGCTGACAGAGCCTCCAGCATCCTCTAAGCGGATATCGTTTCCCAGCAGCTCTGAGTCGCCTCTCCCCTTTAAGTGGTCAAAAACTTCAGAGGAGACCAAATCAGAGCAGGTAAGGGAGAAGAACCCGTCTCTCTGTGCAGGTAATGTGTTTCCAGTGTGCCAAAAGCAAAGAATAAAATGGGAGAAAGAGGATCAAAGGAGATAACTGGTGGTAGAAGGCATCAAATTATTAAAGCCTGGGTGTAAGAGAGGAAAATAGCACGTGGAAGAGCTGTGTGATTGATTTGTGTGCTCCGCAGATGTACCAGTGTCCATACTGCAAGTACAGCAACACAGACGTGAACCGGCTGCGGGTGCACGCCATGACCCAGCACTCGGTGCAGCCCATGCTCCGCTGCCCTCTCTGCCAGGACATGCTCAACAACAAGATCCACCTGCAGCTGCACCTCACCCACCTGCACAGCGTGTCACCCGACTGCGTCGAGAAGCTCATCATGACGGTGAGTGGCTGTGTAAGGCAGGCAAGGCTGCTGCCATCCCAGCGTGTCCACTGCCAGCCCCACAGGGCTGAGGAGCAGAAAGTTGCTGTGGTGGTCACCTCCTCCACCTGTCAGAGCTCTGCCGTCAGGGTTTGCTGCGTCTTGGTGTGTTGTGTCCCGTGCTTGAGCCCTGTGAAGCTCAACTGTTGAGTGATTTCTCTGTGAAATCAGGATGAATACAATTTCCTTGACCTGATGAGGTCAGTGCTTGGGATGGCAGCTTGTGCAAAAGCTTCTGGAAGATGCAGCAGCTGATGGGATATATTGTCCCTGTTGTTTTTTTGGTATAATATTTGATGTAAGGTTGTGTCTTCATTTAAGAACTTGTTATCAAGTATACAAAATAAGTGTTTATTTTGACTCCTGCCAGTTCTTTCTCTTTGTGTTTCTTTCCTTGCACCCTGTTTCTGCTTGTTTTCTCCCTTCTTTGGCAGTTCCTGGTACTAGGGGTGAATAACACGGTGTTTGTTGTAACACTGATGTTCTTCACCAGCTCACTCCTGTGATATCTCCTGGGCAAGCACACGCAGCATGGCACAGCTGTTCTCTTACAGTTTTCTTGTCTTTCTGTCACTCTTCCTCTCTACAACCCCCTGAAAGAAAGTTGGAGCTGGGTGGAGTGGGTCTCTTCTCCCACATAACTAGTGACAGGATGAGAGGACTAGCTGCAAGCTGCACCAGGAGAGGTTTAGATTGGATATTAGGGAAAATTTCTTCATGGAAAGGGTTGGAAAGCCCTGGCACAGGCTGCCTACAGAAGCTGTGGAGTCACCATTCTTGGAGGTGTTAAAAAATCATGTGGATATGTCATTTGAGGACACAGTTTAACATGGTGGTGTTGGGTTGATGGCTGGACTTGGAAGACTTAAGGGTCTTTTCCAGTTTTAATGATTCTGTGATTCCTTTTGTGACTCCTTCTTGAAGACAGGAGTCACAATCATGGAATCAGGAGCAGTCTTGGGAGAGAGCCCTGGAGCTGCTCCAGTCCAGCCTCCCTGCTCAGTCAGGGTCTCTTGAGCGTGTTGCTCAGGATTGTGTCCACATTTGAGTGTCTCCAGGAAAGGAGACTCCAGAGGCTCTCTGGGCAGCCTGTTCCAGTTCCCACTCCCTAAGTGCCTTTATGCTCTTACCTTCCTGCTTTGCACTGTTAGCTGTCTGTCCCCTCAGGGCTTCTCAGGATGTAGCCTGAGCACCTGGGCCACAGAGCTGTCCTGTCCCACAGACCACGGCCTCTGTGACCTGTGTCCATTTCATTGGTGCTGCTCCAGTGTGTAAATACCTTCTGAGGGTTTGAACAGCCCTTGTTCACCTTTTAACTGCATTGATGGCAGGTTTTTTGGCTTTCTAAGAGCAGCGAGCAGAAGCCAAGCCTTTCCCTAGGCCAGCAGGTGTAACCAGTTTGTTTGGGGTGGCTGTCATGCTGGTGTGGAGGGGTTTGTTTTGAGACAGGCAGGCAGCCTGGGCAGGATGTGTGGTCTGGAGCAGGAGTGTTGGGCTGGTCTGTCCTCAAGCATATGTGTGTCCTCCAGGATATGAGGGAATGGGAGGAGCCCCTCAGGACATTGTGCAGAGCAGGTCAGGCACAGTCCCTTCGGTGAGCCCACCTGCAGTAGGGCCGCAGGGCTCTGTGAGGATCAGCAGAGACTGGCCCAGCCAGGGTGCTCATCCTCATGTGTGTTCCTGGTTTTCCCACCTTTCTTCCCTTCGGCACCTAGAGACACATACGGTGAGGGTTGCCTCTCCCCCTCCAGGTCTCACGGCACGGGGTGAAGAAGGTGGGTCATTTTGTATTCTGTGACAGTAGTCTGAGTATGGTTTGTGCAGAACACGGCAGCATCGCAGGGCCCCAGTTCTGCTCCTTGTCACAGAGATCCATCTCGGTGTGGGGCACCCGTCAGCATTAGGGCCACGGCGAGGGGCTGGCAGCCCGTGACTGAGAGCCAGGTCCCTCTCCACGCAGCGTCTGCACTCAGCGTTGGAGGAGGCTCCAGTTAATAACACCTTATCAGACGCCGTTCAGGAACCTGCAGTGTCTAATATGTCTGTTGCCATGGCAACGGCTCCTGCTCGCGCTCAGCATCTCCGAGCTGCCTGGCCGTGCTCCCTCCTTTCCACACCAGCGACAGCCGGGCTGCTGTCCCCCGGGACCCCCGTGTCCTCCCACTGGCCCCAGCGCGGGGACGGCGCTGCCTGAGGAATGGAGCACATGCCTCACAGGGACAGGGGCTGGGGCACACGCTGCCCCCCATCTCCTGCAGCTTCCTTTCCCTGGGGCTGGCGCATGGACGTGGCCGAGGTCTCTCTCTGTGGCATCTCGGCCTCCTGAGCAGGGCCAGGCACCATCCTTCCCACCACAGCCTCTGCCCCGGCCCGCTGGGCTGCAGGGCCTGTGCTGGGATGCAGTGCAGCTTGCCCACGCAGGCGACTGACAGGACTGATGGGCTGGAGCTGGGAGAGAGGGGAGAGAGGATGGCTTCCCAAGAGCCTCTGGGAGTGGGAGCTCTCCCTCCTCCTGCTGCCAGCCATATCCTTCTGCACATTTCTGTCTCATCATCTCTGCTGTCAGCTTTCTCTTCCTCAGTTTAGGGCATCTTCCCACTGTTCCGGTCATCTTTCCATCTTTTTCTTTTCTCCCTTGCTCCAGGAGTCATTCCTGCCCATCCTTACCATCTCACTTCCCCCTCCTGCTATCTTTACATTTTTACCCTCTTTCTCATTGTCTTTTCTTATTGCTCTCTCCCTTCTGCTGTCACTCAATTTTTCTCTCTCCCTCCTTTTCGCCCCCTCCCTCTCCCCCCTTTCCCTCTCACTCTGTGTCTCATTCTCCATCTCGGATGAAGGTAATGAAAATAATCGGGCTTCATTAATTCTGAGCCCTGTGAGATGATAGCCATTTGGAGCCATGTTTGCCAATTAGATGGTCTAAATTAGAAGTGACCTTGGTATACTGCCATCACTTTGCCTCTCGGAGTCTAATGAAGCTTTTCACTCCAGCACCCTCTCTCTCTCTTTGTAATGGAAATTACCTCCTTTGTCTGGTGGGGAACCTTCCCTCCTGTCTGTAATTCCCCTGGTTTCATAGACATGGGGACAGTGATGTATCTCCTCAGACCTCTTCTAGAGGTTTTCTTTTCAGAGCTGCATGATTTCAGCATTTTGGGGTATATTCAGGGTAACTGTCTCCTTGTTTGGTGTCCATGGACAGTCAGCACAGGCAGGTGCAGTGTGAGAGGAGCTGGCTGCTCACAGTAGCCAGGAGTAATTTTTTGGACATGTCAGCAATATGCAGGTGTTGTATTGATGGGTGTTGGGCTCTGAGCCTCCAGCCCTGCACACAAGCAGCTCTGCAGTTGGTTGTTAAAAATCCAGTAGATCCAGTGGTGGCTGGAGCTGTGCATGTCACTGCTGGAGGTTGTCACCAGTGAGGAGTGGGCTCACTGGTTGTTCTGCAGAGGGGTGACAGGGTGTGTGGATACTGGTGGAGCAGGGAGGCAGCAGACCTGGCCCATCAGCCCTCGGTTGCTCTGTAACAGTCCTCACTGGGCCACTGTGTCCGTAGAAATGGCCACTGAAGTGGGGTGCACCTGCCTCTCCATGGATCTCATAATCATATAGACATTTTATCTGCTGAGGGGATCTGAATTTCACCCAGAAGGAGGGGTTCTTGGAAGCAGAGAGGCTTGTCCAACTTCCATTCCTCTGAGGACCTTCTGTGGGTCTGGGGTGGCTGAGACAGAGATGCTGTGCTGCAGTGAGCTTTGCTGGTGACCTGTGGGCCAGGAGATGGTAGCTGCAGCCACACAGCGGATAGGGTTTGGTGTTGGACAGAAAAGAACAGGTATGAAGAGGGGAAGGGAAGGGAGGAGGCAAACCACATTTGTTGAACTCACAGCTGGAGGGTTGTGTTTTAGTACTGGCTCTCACTGACTGATGTGTTGCTGTTGTAAAAGAGTGTTAGGGCCATTGAAATGGGGAGACAGGGGCTGAGGAGGGGAGAGGTTGCCAAGCTGAGCAGGGATGCCAGAATGACACACCAGCTATCACCTGTTCAGGTGAGAGGGGGGTGGAGAGTGTTTGACAGCCACATGAACACGGGCTGTGCTCCAGATAAACACACTCCTTTAAATCCCTGGAACTGTCACTGCCATGAAATACATCTGCAGTACAAAATGCTGTGTCGCAGAGCCCAGTCCTGTTACACCTGCCTGGGAGCCGTGGTCCACTGCACCCTCCTGCCCCATCATGCCCCCACTCTCATAGTTTATATGAAAAGCAGCCTCAGCATGCAAGGTGAATTCTACAGGTCCAAAGAAATGATGTGTCCTGAGATGTTTTTGCAGAGTAAAAGGACAAACCCTTCAAAAAAGGCAGTCTGGAATTCCATGTCAGTGCAAAGTGATTTGGGTGCAGCCCATTTGCACTCACTGTATCTTTGCCACCTGCTTGAGCTGGTCCATGGGGATGCAAGGACAGAGGGTCCTGCCCTGGATCATTGTGTAGGGAAGGGCCAGGAGTAGCCTGGATGGAGCCAGAGGACTAGAGTGGGTCCAGTTGCTGACCAGTGCCTTCTATCCAGTGGTTTGCTCCCCAGGGCCAGCCCGCCCATGGCTGCACCACCACAGCTCCCACATCCATATCCAGAATTTCTAGTTCCCTGCACTTTTTTCCAAGCTTTTTTTCTGTTTGCCTCTGGGAATTTTGTGCCTGTAGCAATTTAATGTACCACAGCCTTTTTTTTTTTTCTTCCTTTTTTTTTTCCCCCGTGGTGGAGGGAAGATGGAAGGAAGGGAAGGAATGGTGGCTGTAGAGATGCAGGTAGATAAAGGTAATTACTTAAACACATATAGGGCAGGACTTACAGGTTTGGAGCCCCAGATTAAGATGCAGAGGAGCATGTGAGGTTGATGATTATATTTCGGGGAGAGTTAATTGACGGAAGGTGAAGGCAGACAAAGAACCGCTGCTTACTGCCTTCTTGAATCCCAATCAGGAATTATGATTAAAGACGCGGCGAGACAACAGAGGCCTGATGAATTGGTGTCTTTTTTTTTTCTTTTTTGCCGTCATTCACACTTGATTGACTTCAACCTTTCAAGTGCAAAAGTCTCTCTTTTCCATTATTATTCATAGCCATCTGAGTTTTTCTAATTAAAGTGTATGAAAACAATTACTGATCCGTCGTACTGAGCGTGGTGGTGGGGACGGCTGCCGTACTGTAACGCCTATGAAAAGCCACAGCTCTATAATGATGTGCAGCTGAGGTGTTAGATAATTTTATTCTTTTTCTACTCTGTTGGGGTTTTTTTTAATTTCTCATGATTTATTTTTCATAATTCCTAAAGATCCTAGGAAAGCAGGCTCTTCCTGCTGCTAGAGCTGACAGGGACATTTTCTTTTTACCTCCCCTTCTTGGCGTCCATGCTCATCCCCCTCCTCCGAGCCTGGCTACTGGAAATTACTCTCTGACCTTTCACGTCTACCAACCAACCACCCACAGCCTTCAGACGCTTCTGTTTAGAGCAGAAGGTGGGATGAGTTTGGTGCACTCAGCTCCCCTCCTGGGATGTGTCAGCTGCCTTCTCTGCTGCTCCATGGGACCTGGCACTCACTGCCATGCAGCGGCTGGCCCGTGAAGGGGAGGGACCTCTGTGTCCCTCATAGCTCAGGTCATGGCTCTGCAGCCACTTCTGTGCCACCAACTCATCCTGAGATTTTCTGTGAGCTTCAGCTTCACCACAGGTGTGCTCCTCTCTCCTGCAGTTCACTTGGAGCCTTGTGATCCTTGGCTGTGCAGAGAGCCGGGTACATGGCATGCAGCTGCCACACACATTTTCTCTCTCCTGAAACCCAGGGTTCAGATGCCCTCTCCATATCCAGCAGAAGGATGGAGAGGCTTGTTTTGCCTTTCACCTGAATGGGAATGTTTAGTTGTGCCTCACCTTCCCAGCAGTGGGAGTCTGGGAGTAGGAGCACCACAGGCATGGCCAGGAGCACCTGGTGAAAGGGGAATGCTCCCTGGGTGTCAGCAAGGTGGCATGGGCAGCTGCTTAAGGCTGAGGAGGAGTCTTCACTTGCCACAGGCGTTGAGCAGCACTGGAAACCCTGGGCTGGAAAACAGGGATGGTGACAGTGACATGGGTCTGTCTGTCCTGGTGCTGTGAGGCAATGTTCCAACAGTGTGAAACGTTGTCTCCAGACATCCAAAAGGATGTTCATTGTCCTGCATCTGATGCCAGCCATGTGCAGGCTGCTGGTGAGATGGTTTGTGACCAGGTATATCCAAAGAAACAGTGCTCCAGAACAGGATGAGTTCTGGCTCTTCCAAAGGCTCTTCCAAAGAGCCTCTCCAGCTGAGCCATGCAGATTCTCCAGCTCTGTAGAAGCTGTGGTGTTCCAGCACTGCACTGGTTTTGATGGTGCAGGATCTAGCCAAATACTTGAAGAGGAGCAAAGGGAATGCATCAGTCAGAGCAAGGAAAGGGTTACCAAAAGCTTTTTATTTCACAATTTGCTTTCTCTTTAGTCCTTTCTTATTCATCCTTTCCTTTGTCACCTCTCTCCTTATTTGTACTTTTCTTTCTCATGCCCCTCCTTTCCCTGCATCGATACACTTTGAAAACAGTGCTGCAATGCTCCCTGGTTCAAGATTACAGTGTACTTTACTAGGTATGATTTAATTAGGGGCCTTATTATGTTTTCAGCAGCTTAAGGTGGGCCTTTCAACTTATCTACCTAATTGGTTGCACAAGAAGTTTCACAGCCCATGACAAAACATTGTCAGTGATCAAAGTCTGAATTCCACATAAAGGAAAAATATTAATAATAAGATTATTCTTCAAGTGTGCACTGCTAATTATGTCCAGAATGTAACTGTAGAAACACTTTTGACTGATTTGAGCTTTGTCTAATAAATACGAAGTCTTCAGTGAGCTGTGAAAAATGACGCTTCTGACTTCACAATACTGATATCTAGTTTTGCCGCTGGAGATGTTTAAAATATTTTCCTGTGTTTTTCCCCTCCCTATGTCCCTTCCCTCTGTCTCTAGGTGACAACCCCTGAGGTGATGATGCCCAGCAGCATGTTCCTCCCAGCAGCTGCTCCAGAGAAGGATGGGAACTCAGGTGCAGAGGAGCTGGGCAAACAGTCTGGTGAGTGCAGGTCAATGAGATCCAGGGTCCCACCACTCCCCCAGCTCCATCCCCTGATCAGGGATCAGTTTCATTCCTGGTAATCCTCTCTTTGACAGGACCTAGACTCAAATACTATGTTCAGTTTGATGAGCCTTCTTTTTAGAAAATAGGCAGGACATCAAAAAGGAGCAGTGAAGACAGAGGTGGCTGAATGGCTTTTGCTTGAAAGGGAGAATTGAAGGTGATAAATGCACTAAGGGATGTGTGTGTGAATAATTACCAGATATTCAAAGTGGGCAAGGAAGTAAATTGTGTAGGTTTATGCAATGGGCCATGATGAGGTTAATGGGCTGGTTTTGAAACAAATGAATGAAGATAGAGGAGAAATGTTTAGAAATACTTGTTGTGTTGGAGATTAAAAACCACAGATTATTCAACACTGAAAGGGGGTGTTGATCTGCCATGGTGTGCTGGTCTAAGTTTTGCGTTTGCTATGACTCTGTTTCCACAGAGATCTCTGAGGATGTGGGGAAGACCCTTTTGCCATCGGACACTGCAGAGCACAGCGGGGACCCCAAGCCCACTCCAGCTGATCCGAGCGCTGCCCGGGAGGACTCTGGCTTCCTGTGCTGGAAGAAGGGCTGCAGCCAGGTGTTCAAGAGCTCAGCAGCCCTGCAGACACACTTCAACGATGTCCATGCCAAGCGGCCTCAGCTGCCAGTCTCTGACCGCCACGTCTACAAGTACCGCTGCAACCAGTGCAGCCTGGCCTTCAAAACCATCGAGAAGCTGCAGCTCCATTCCCAGTACCACGTCATCCGGGCAGCCACCATGTGCTGCCTCTGCCAGCGCAGCTTCCGAACCTTCCAGGCCCTGAAGAAGCACCTGGAAACCAGCCACCTGGAGCTGAGCGAGGCTGACATTCAGCAGCTGTATGGTGGTCTCCTGGTCAACGGGGACCTCCTTGCTATGGGTGACCCCTCACTTGCCGAGGACCACACAATAATAGTCGAGGAAGATAAGGAGGAGGAGAGCGACCTGGAAGAAAAGCAGAGCCCAACAGGCAGTGATTCAGGGTCAGTGCAAGAGGACTCTGGCTCAGAACCAAAAAGGGCCTTACCCTTCAGGAAGGGTCCTAACTTCACTATGGAGAAATTTCTAGATCCATCTCGCCCATACAAGTGCACAGTCTGCAAGGAGTCCTTCACGCAGAAGAACATTCTCCTGGTACATTACAATTCTGTTTCTCATCTGCATAAACTGAAACGAGCCCTCCAAGAGTCTGCTACTGGGCAACCTGAGCCTACCAGCAGCCCAGACAACAAACCTTTCAAGTGTAACACCTGCAACGTGGCCTACAGCCAGAGCTCGACTCTGGAGATCCACATGAGGTCTGTCCTGCACCAGACCAAGGCTCGCGCGGCCAAGCTGGAGGCGGCCGGCGGCAGCAGCAACGGAGCCGGCAACAGCAGCAGCAGCAGCAGCCTCTCCCTGGGTTCGTCCACACCGAGCCCCGTCAGTGCCAGCAACAGCAATGCTTTTGCAACCACCAGCACGAGCACTTCAGGCACCACTCCCATTCCCAGCCTACTCAACCAGGTCTCCAGTGACAGTGTGGGAATTCCTCCGTTGGGTAATGCTGTAAGCACGAGCATCTCCTCCCCTGCGGAGCCCAAAGAGGTGAACCGCAAGAAGCTGGCAGACATGATTGCATCCAGGCAGCAGCAGCAGCAACAGCAGCAGCAACAGCAGCAGCAGCAGCAACAAGCTCAAACCTTGGCACAGGCACAGGTCCAGGCTCACCTGCAGCAAGAACTGCAGCAGCAAGCTGCTCTCCTGCAGTCCCAGCTCTTCAACCCAGCACTTCTGCCGCACTTTCCAATGACCACTGAGACCCTTCTGCAGCTGCAGCAGCAGCAGCATCTTCTGTTCCCCTTCTACATCCCCAGTGCTGAGTTCCAGCTCAATCCAGAAGTCAGCTTGCCTGTCACCAGTGGTGCACTGACATTGACTGGGACGGGTCCAAGTTTGCTGGAGGACCTGAAGGCACAAGTTCAGCTTCCTCAGCAGAGCCATCCACAGCTCTTGCAGCAGCAGCAAGGTCAGCTGTCCCTGTCACAACCCCACTCCGTCCTGTTACAGCAGAGCCAGCATCCAGAGAAGAAGAATAAATCTGTCCTGAAGGAGAAAGATAAAGAAACCCCACGGGAAAGGGAAAGTGCAGAGAGGGGAGACAATAACGTAACACTGAAGGAGTCTCTTCCTGATAACTTAAAGCCCAAAGAGAAGAAGGACTTTGTGCCAGGCAGCAGTTCAGAGCCCTCCATACTGCCTCCACGGATTGCTTCTGATGCGAGGGGCAACGCCACGAAAGCCTTGCTGGAAAACTTTGGCTTTGAGCTCGTCATTCAGTACAACGAGAACAAGCAGAAGGGGCAGAAGAAAAATGGGAAGACAGAGCAAGGTGAGAACTTGGAAAAGCTGGAGTGCGATACCTGCGGCAAGTTCTTCTCAAACATCCTCATCCTGAAGAGCCACCAAGAGCACGTTCACCAACATTACTTCCCCTTTAAGCAGTTAGAGAGATTTGCCAAACAATACAGAGAACACTACGACAAACTGTACCCGCTGCGGCCGCAGACCCCAGAGCCTCCGCCGCCGCCTCCTCCGCCCCCGCCGCCGCTCCCTCCGGCCCCTCCACAGCCAGCTGCTGCTCCTGCCATCCCCACTTCTGCCCCACCCATCACCTCGCCCACTATCGCACCAGCCCAGCCGTCTGTGCCACTCACACAGCTCTCCATGCCGATGGAGCTCCCCATCTTCTCGCCCCTCATGATGCAAACCATGCCCCTGCAGACATTACCAGCACAGCTGCCACCTCAGCTGGGCCCCGTAGACCCCCTGCCCGCTGACTTGGCCCAGTTGTACCAGCATCAGCTCAACCCCAGCCTTCTCCAGCAGCAGCAGAACAAGAGGCCACGCACACGGATCACCGATGACCAGCTCAGAGTCCTTCGGCAGTATTTTGACATTAACAATTCCCCAAGTGAGGAACAGATCAAAGAGATGGCAGACAAATCTGGATTGCCCCAGAAGGTGATCAAGCACTGGTTCAGAAACACCCTGTTCAAGGAGCGCCAACGCAACAAGGACTCCCCGTACAACTTCAGCAACCCTCCCATTACCAGTCTGGAAGAGCTGAAGATAGACTCACGGCCTCCTTCTCCAGAGCCTCAAAAGCAGGAGTACTGGGGAAGCAAGCGGTCCTCTCGGACACGCTTTACTGACTACCAACTCAGAGTCCTGCAAGACTTCTTTGATGCCAATGCTTACCCAAAGGATGATGAATTTGAGCAGCTTTCTAACTTGCTGAACCTCCCAACACGTGTTATAGTGGTGTGGTTTCAGAATGCCCGTCAGAAAGCTAGGAAAAACTATGAGAATCAGGGAGAAGGCAAAGATGGGGAGCGACGGGAGCTCACAAATGACAGGTACATTAGAACAAGCAACTTGAACTACCAGTGCAAGAAGTGCAGTCTGGTCTTTCAGCGCATATTTGATCTCATTAAACACCAGAAAAAGCTTTGTTACAAAGATGAGGATGAGGATGGACAGGATGATAGCCAGAACGAAGACTCTATGGATGCAATAGAGCTCTTGACTCCAACCAGTTCCTCCTGCAGCACACCGATGCCCTCACAAGCTTACAGCACGCCTACATCTTCAGCCAATGCAACCTCCTCAGCTTTTCTGCAGCTCACGGCAGAGGCAGACGATTCCTCCACCTTTAGTTCTAAAGTAGAAGCTACAGATGAGAAACCAAAGCAGTCTGAACCTCCAAGTACACAGCAAAACCAAACCCAAGAGAAGCAAGTGCAACCAAAGCAAGAGCCTCAGCAGCAACAGGACCAAGGAGAACAAAAGACAAGTTCAGCACACCAAAAGATTTCACAGTTATCCTCCCCCTCTTCGCTGCAACAACCACCTCCTCCTCAGCCCCCTCAGTGCTCCTTGTCACAGTCAAGTCCAAGTCCATCTCAGCTCTCACACCTCTCCCTCAAACCCATTCACACGTCCACCCCTCAGCAGCTGGCAAACCTACCTCCTCAGCTAATCCCATACCAGTGTGACCAGTGCAAACTGGCATTTCCTTCCTTTGAGCATTGGCAAGAGCATCAGCAGCTCCATTTCCTGAGCGCACAGAACCAGTTTATCCACCCCCCGTTCCTGGACAGAACACTGGATATGCCATTCATGCTTTTTGATCCCAGTAATCCACTACTGGCAAGCCAGCTGCTGTCTGGAACGTTACCACAGATTCCAGCAAGCTCAGCCACCTCACCCTCGACTCCAACATCCACCATGAACACGCTGAAGAGAAAGCTGGAGGAAAAGGCCAGTGCAAGCCCTGGAGAGAACGACAGTGGGACTGGGGGTGAAGAACCCCAAAGGGATAAGCGTCTAAGGACAACCATTACCCCTGAGCAGCTGGAAATCCTGTACCAGAAATACTTGCTCGACTCCAACCCCACACGGAAGATGCTGGATCACATTGCACATGAAGTGGGCCTGAAGAAGCGTGTGGTACAGGTCTGGTTCCAGAACACCCGTGCACGAGAGAGGAAGGGGCAGTTCAGAGCTGTGGGGCCTGCCCAAGCCCACAGGCGGTGTCCCTTCTGCCGAGCTCTCTTTAAAGCCAAGACAGCTCTGGAAGCTCATATCCGATCCCGTCACTGGCACGAGGCCAAGCGAGCTGGGTACAACCTGACGCTGTCTGCTATGCTTCTAGACTGCGACGGGGGACTCCAGATGAAAGGAGACATCTTTGATGGAGCCAGCTTTTCCCACATGCCACCAACTAGCAGCGACGGACAGAGCGTTCCCCTCTCCCCAGTGAACAAGAGTATGGAACTGTCACCTAGAACCCTGCTCAGTCCATCCTCCATTAAGGTGGAAGGCGTTGAAGACTTTGAGAGTCCCTCCATGTCCTCAGTTAATCTGAACTTTGACCAGACAAAGCTGGACAACGATGACTGCTCTTCTGTCAATACCGCCATCACAGACACTACCACAGGAGACGAAGGGAACGCCGACAACGACAGTGCAACAGGGATTGCAACTGAAACCAAATCCACATCAGGACCCAGCGAAGGTCTGACTAAAGCAGCCATGATAGCAATGTCTGAATATGAAGATCGTCTGTCTTCTGGCCTGGTCAGCCCAGCTCCCAGCTTCTACAGCAAAGAGTACGACAATGAAGGTACTGTGGACTATAGTGAAACCTCCAGCCTTGCAGACCCCTGCTCGCCCAGCCCTGGTGCAAGTGGTTCAGCCAGCAAGTCTGGCGAGAGCGGGGACCGGCCTGGGCAGAAACGCTTTCGCACTCAGATGACTAATCTCCAGCTCAAGGTTCTTAAGTCATGCTTTAATGACTACAGGACACCGACCATGCTGGAGTGTGAGGTCCTGGGCAATGACATTGGACTGCCAAAGAGAGTTGTTCAGGTCTGGTTCCAGAATGCGAGGGCGAAAGAGAAGAAGTCAAAACTCAGCATGGCCAAGCATTTTGGTATAAACCAAACAAGTTATGAGGGACCCAAAACAGAGTGCACTTTGTGTGGCATCAAGTACAGCGCTCGGCTGTCTGTACGTGACCATATCTTCTCTCAACAGCATATCTCCAAAGTTAAAGAAACCATTGGAAGTCAGTTGGATAAGGAAAAGGAGTATTTTGACCCAGCTACTGTACGTCAGTTGATGGCTCAGCAGGAGCTGGACCGAATAAAAAAAGCCAACGAGGTTCTTGGTCTGGCAGCTCAACAGCAGGGCATGTTTGACAACACGTCCCTGCAAGCTCTGAACCTTCCTGCTGCGTACCCAGCACTACAGGGCATCCCTCCAGTCTTGCTCCCAGGCCTCAACAGCCCATCCTTACCTGGCTTCACTCCATCCAACACAGGTGGGTACGGGTATTACCCTGCTTAGGCACACCTTCACTTGGTGCATACCTAACACAAGCAGTTGTTCCCTCAGGAATGACTGATAACGGATTCCTGGCCCATTAGTTCAGCATGTTGACTTCACAGCAAAAGAGGAGTAGATATTTTATCTAATTCCTGAACTCAGGACATTTTATAGCAGAGTCTGAACTAGGGCAACATCTAGACATGCTGCATATCCCTGTGTAGAAGTCCTGAAACTCCTTCAAGGAAGTGGAATATAGAAGATTTATCCAGTGGAACAGAAGGACTAATGTGCTGAATGTTCATTATTCCTTTCCTTTTGACATTCATTTTATGTGGTGCCATCCCAAGCGTCCAAATATCCAAACTGTTTCTAGGGAAAGGTGTGGTGTGCGTGGTAGCACTGGTGACAGATGCCCAGAGCATCTTTACATGTCTCTGAGGTGACCTCTGGGACAAATCCCAATGCAGCTGAGGATCAGCCTTGAGTAATGGCTGGGTATGACCTGAAAGCCCCTCCTCAAGGAAAAATGGTGTAGTTGTGGGACAAATCTAGTCTGTATTTTAATAAGATTTTTCTTAACAATGCTACATAAAAGTGAAATTTGTCATAATCCTTTGGGTGGCCTCATCTCAGATACTGGACTTCATCTTTTGAGAATGCTCCTTTCTTTTGTACCTCGTGGATAGATGGAAAGTCTGCACCGTGTAGCAATCACTGGCAGTGGAAGATGCAGCTCAGTGACCTAAAAAATGTGATCCAAAGGCCGTGTTGCATTATGAGTCTGAAGGGCCCCTGCACATGCAAGGGGATTTCCATGTCACCACAGATCTTGTTTCAGAGCACTTGGCCAGAAGCATCTCTTTGGCAAATCATATCATCACCCTGTCGCAGGTTTGCTTAGTTCCCCAAGTTTATAACAAAACCTAAAATTACTTCTTTGCATTTTAGTCTATATTGTTGCTTTTATTTTTCTCCAAAGCCCAGGATGTGTCCTGGGGAGATGGGACTGCATCTGATGAATCTTAAATGCTGTCAGTGACTGCCTAGACAGGACTGAGCTGTTTAGAAAGTCAAACAGTCTGTTTGTGGCCTTTAGATAAAGCTCCAAAGGTCAGGCCACGGCAGCTCCGGGCCTGTCAGAGCAGATAAGGCCATGCATCCAGGAACGCTCTGAATTACCTCCTGCTCCTTCACTTGAACCTTTCAGGGATGTTCAGCTGGGAAACATCCATTTCAATAGTGTCCACCTATAACATGCCCTTATCCAACATCTCCAGGGCCACTGCATGGAGCCTTATTCCATACCTGACCTGTTGTCACAAATCATTCTTGTCCCAGCACCCCATCAGGAGCAGATATAGGTTTCAGAAGGGTTTGGGTCAGCCATGGCTGAAAGCTCCCAGCTGCAGCCATCCTCCTTGCAGCCCTCCTGCAGCTCCTTGGCAGTACAACCTAAAACAAAAGTCACCATGCCTCCACAGTTGGTCCCAGGCTCTGCCACTGTTACTGCCCAGGCTGGGCTCTGAGCAGCTCCTGCTGCAGTGGGACTCAGGTTTGTTACAGACTGGTTGGATTTTGCTTGTGGGTTTTACAGCAGATTCCTGCTCAGGAGCTGGGAGATGTATGGGGCTTTGCCAGCAGGACACTGGAGCTTTATTTTGGAGTTGGTTTTTTTTTTCCAAAATGGCATCATAGGAGTTGCCAAGCAAAACGTTCCTCTTCAGGAGCATATTTGCCAGCTGCAGCAGCTGTGACTAATGGAGGTGACCCCAGGAGCCACACTCCTCTCACCCCCAGCCACTGTGAGAGCAGAAATTGGGAACCAGGGACAGTGGTGGTATGGTGGTAGTGGCTATTCCTGCTGTCAGGAAGAAGGACAAGCTTCACATTGCAGCATTAATCTATCTTCTTGGTGAGGAAGCATCACTACACTTTTAATTCCACCCAAAACACGATGCTAATGCCCTGGGGAGATGTCTGAATGCCACATAAACTCTGGAATTGCTCAGAAGCTGAGCATCCAGAGCCCCTGACATTAGAGGGAAGGAAGGGGCTTGCCTCAAAGGTTTGTAGATTCATGTACGTCAGCCTAATAGGGACAAAGTAAATTAGGTTTAGCCTGTTCAGTCTCCAGTTGCCATTACTGGGGCTTCCCAATCTGTGAAGATTTCCACAAGGTGAGCAGTGCTGAGTGTTCTCACCCTTTGGCCTAGCACCATCCTGCTACTGGAGTCCTTTGGCCCAAGGACCCATTAGAGCAGATGCTGACATAGTGTTAATCATTTGGCAATTTCAGAGGAGTCAGGAAAACATCAGCTGTGTTGGGCGTCCTCTGGGTGCTGGTGGGTGTCCCCATCACCCATCAGGCGGTCAGTGCCACTGGGCAGCTGCAGGCAGTGGGGGCTGAGGGGGCATGTCCCCACCTTGCAGGGCCTGTGGACTGGGACAGGAGCCCTTCTCCAGAGGGAGCAGCTGCAGGAATGGGCTCTCAGGTCGGTCAGTGCCCTCATACAGAGGAGATGGAGGCTCCGGGTCGTGAGGTGGGCTGGGGTCACCCTCCTCGTGCTTTCTGCCTCCCCAGCACAAAGTGACTTTTCACCTCTCTCTCTCCCTCTTGCAGCTTTAACTTCTCCCAAACCCAACCTGATGGGCCTGCCCAGCACAAGCGTCCCTTCACCCGGCCTCCCCACCTCTGGATTACCAAATAAACAGCCCCCGGCCGCACTGAGCTCACCCACCCCAGCACAAGCCACGGCGGCCGTGGCCCCGCAGCAGCCGCCGGCCACCACCCCGCAGCCGCAGCAGCCACCCCCCGCCCAGCGCAAGGAGAAGGAGAACGAGAAGGCAAAAGAGAAGGAGAAGGCACCCAAGGGGAAGGGGGACACCCTGCCAGGGCCCAAGAAGGAAAAGGGGGAGGCACCAGCAGGCACCCTGGCGGCCCCGCTGCCCACCATGGAGTACGCGGTGGAGCCTGCCCAGCTCCAGGCACTGCAGGCCGCCCTCAATTCGGACCCCACCACCTTGCTGACGAGCCAGTTCCTTCCTTACTTCGTCCCTGGCTTTTCCCCCTACTACGCCCCACAGATCCCTGGCGCCCTGCAGAGCGGGTACCTGCAGCCCATGTATGGGATGGAGGGGCTGTTCCCCTACAGCCCTGCACTGTCACAGGCGCTGCTGGGGCTGTCTCCTGGCTCACTGCTGCAGCAGTACCAGCAATACCAGCAGAGTCTGCAGGAGGCATTGCAGCAGCAGCAGCGACAGCAGCAGCAGCAGCAACAGCAGCAGCAACAGCAGCAACAACAGCAGCAGCAGCAACAGCAGCAGAAACCGCAGCAGCCCAAAGGAAGCCAAACCCCCGTCCCCACGGGGGCTGCCACCCCGGACAAAGACCCTGCCAAAGAACCCCCCAAGCAAGAAGAGCAGAAGAACGCACCCCGCGAGGTGTCCCCCCTCCTGCCCAAACCCCAAGAAGAGCCTGAAGCGGAAGGCAAGGGCGCGGACTCGCTCTGCGACCCTTTCATTGTCCCAAAGGTGCAGTACAAGCTGGTCTGCCGCAAGTGCCAGGCGTGCTTCGGCGACCAGGAGGCGGCCAGCGACCACCTGAAGTCCCTCTGCTTCTTCGGCCAGTCTGTGGCGAACCTGCATGAGATGGTGCTTCACGTGCCCACCGGCAGCGGCCAGGGCAGCGGCTCGTACCAGTGCGTGGCGTGCGAGAGCACGGTGTGTGGGGACGAAGCCCTCAGTCAGCATCTCGAGTCAGCCCCGCACAAACATCGAACAATCACAAGAGCAGCAAGAAACGCCAAAGAGCACCCCAGTCTATTACCTCACTCTGCCTGCCCCCCCGACCCCAGCACCGCATCTACCTCGCAGTCGGCCGCTCACTCAAACGACAGCCCCCCGCCCCCCCGGCCCCCCCCGGCTTCCCCCCACGCCTCCAGAAAGCCCTGGCCCCCGGCAGCCCCGCGCGCCCCGCCAGGGCAGCCGCCGCCGCCGCCTTTCCCTCCTCTCTCCTCATCTTCAACGGTTACCTCAAGTTCATGCAGCACCTCAGGGGTTCAGCCCTCGATGCCAACAGACGACTATTCGGAGGAGTCTGACACGGATCTTAGCCAAAAGTCAGATGGACCGGCGAGCCCGGCGGAGGGGCCCCAGGACCCCGGCTGCCCTAAGGACAGTGGTCTAGCTAGCATAGGAATGGACACCTTCAGATTGTAAGCTTTGAAGATGAACAATGAAAATGAATTTAAATAAAAAAAAAAAAAGTTAATAACAAACCAATTTCAAAAATAGACTAACTGCAATTCCAAAGCTTCTAACCAAAAAAAAAAAAAAAGAAAAAAGAAAAAAAGAAAAAGCGTGGGTTGTTTTCCCATATAACGATGCCGGTGGGTTTTACATTTCTTTTTTTTCCTTTCCTTTTAATAAAATAAAACTTTATAAAAAGAAAAAAAAAAAATCTGTTACATTTGTCCTCTGGAAGGTACTGTTGGTCTGGGAGACGAAGGCCGTGCTGCCTCCTCGCGCCTGCGGAGCTCGCACCCCTGTACATTGCCCCGTCTGATCCCCCGTCGATAGCACAGCAGAGCCCGGCAGCGCTGTATGGGAAAGCAGCCCACCTGGAGACAGTTTTAAATTTCTTGCTATCTTAGCATTCAGATACCAATGGCTTGCTAAAAGAAAAAAAGAAATGTAATGTCTTTTTATTCTCAGGTCAATCGCTCACACTTTGTTCTGTTTTCAGAATCATTGTTTTATATATATATATATATATATATACATATATATATAATTTCTTTCGTTTGTTTTGGGGGTTTTCTTTTGGTTTGGTTTTGTTCCAGAAAAGGATTTTTTTTGCTGGGTTGGTTTTTTGTTTTGTTTTGTTTTTTTTGGTTTTTTTTTTGGTTTTTTTTTTTTGTTAATTTAAAATGGGCAGAAAGTATTCAAGAGAAAAACAATGTGAACTGCTTTAGCTTTTCGGGGATTTTAAGGGTAGCTTTTCTGCTGAAGCCAATTCCAAGGGGAAAAGTTAAGCACTCCCACTTTTCAGAAATAAAAAAACCACACAAAGAGTGTTGAGGACTTGGAGCTTAAAAAAAATAAGTTTTAAAACAACTGACTTTCTGTATTTATGATAGATATGACCATTTTTGGTGTTGAGTAGATTGTTGCATTGGAAATGAACTGAAGCAGTATGGTAGATTTAAAAGAAAAAACCCTTTTGTGTACATTTAGCTTTTGTATGGTCCAGCTGACGGCTTCTCATTTGATGTTGTCTTGTTCATTCCTAGACAGATAGATTGCGATCCATCGACTCGCCTGAGCTTTTCTCCCCTTTGTACCTTTATCCCCGTCCCATCCTGTAATCTTCCACTTATGGTCGCTACCTTCATTTCTTAGAGGGTGGTTGCATAATTATTTTATAAAAACTAAAGAAAGAAGTTCAAAGGGTTTTGGGGGTCAGTAGGATCCCTTGCAGAATATTTTTTGTTGGGGGTTTGAAACTTTTTAAGGCATATACATGCGATTTACCTATGTCTGTTACCCTTGTGCACTTATTTTATTCTTATTTTCCATTTCTCTTTTTTTCTTCTCTTTTTCTTCCCCTCTTCCTTTACTCATTTTGTAAATGCTTCAAAGACTCTGTTCCCGACCTCTGAGCATCGGTTCTGTTTGTGTAATTAGGCTGCACTCTGTTCCTTCTTTTGGAAAAAAAAAAAAAAAAGGTTTTGTTACATTTTTTTCTCTAAAGAAAATTCATGCTTTAAATAAAATCCAAAGACATACCCTTCACCACTGGTGCAGAATGAGCAAAAAGGATTCTTTTTACTTGAGAATTTGTTTCTGATTTAAACAAACAAGTCTAAGTTTAAATAAAGAATAAAAAAACGTACCCAGGTTGTTATCTGTGCTTCTTCTGCAAGCAGAGAGACAACTCTTAGCGAGCACCCAGTGCACCCCAGGCAGGTTTCTCTTTCCAAGATCTCTCCGTGGCAGCACCGGGTGCCAGGCTCAGGGAGGCCCGGAGCCCCCCGGCCCCCCCAGCCCCCACGCACCTCAACTGGCCTAGACTTTGAAAGGAAAACTTTATGCTGCTAAAATGTAGATTTTGGAGACGTAGATACTTTGCTGTTCCCTTCCATAACCAAATGCCAACAGAAACAACCTCTTTCCACCATGTTTCCTCTGCCCAAAAGCACGAGAGCCTTCTGCCCACCATCATCATCCTCCTCCTGCTTCAAAAGGGAACGTCGAAGACTGTGAACGCAGGTTCCTCCCGCCGCCTCCGGCTGCTCCTCCCCGGGCCGAAGCCACTCGCCACCTCCGTGAGAGACTGGAGCTTCTGAGAGACGAGTGCGGGTTCGGTTTCTAGCGGGACACTTATATTTTTATGGAGTTTTGGTTTTAGTTTGATGAAAGACTAGATCCTGAACTGTTGTACATATTTCTGACTAGGCTAATGCACAGTGCAAATTCCTTTTTTAATTGTTTTTTAAGTAGTTGATACTAAAGCGCGAACCACCGGATGTTCCTCCCGGGACCCAGCTGTAGCATAAGGTGTCAAAAACAGAACCATGTACCCATGGAGCGTTTGCGGTTTTAACAAACTGTTTTCTTTAACAGAAGTTCTTGTATTTCTCCCTGTGTTTGAGATGAACATTTTTTAAATTCTAAAAGTTGTACAGGGTTTTTTTTCCATTATTTTATCTTGTTTGTAATTCTATGAAATATATATATATATATATTTTTTGCCATTTAACTGTTGTATGTTACTCTGTCTGTATCATATAGAAATTTTTTTGTTTCGTTTTGTTTTGGTTTGGATTCTCTCTGTGATGCCAGTTCCCAGTTTAACACAAGCTTTATCTGTCCAGTTCCGCAAGGTCTCTTTTGGAAATCCTTTTCTTATGTCTTGTTTTGTTTCGGTTTTTTTTAATTATATTGCTTGGTCATAGTGCAATTTCTCTCTCCTCCTTCCCCCCTCCTCCTTCCTACCCACTAAAAGGTTTTATAAATTCATTTCCTTGTATTTTTTCTAAATGTTTCTAGAGACTATTTCAGTGCGAGGTTGCCTCCTCCTCCTCTTGCAGCGCGGCGGCCGGGGCCGGTGCCACCCCCGGCCCACGCGTGGCCTTCCCAGCAAGTGGCAGAGCAGGGCCAGGCTGGGCACGAGGAAAACACTTCAAACTTAGCATTAAGCGGGTTTCTGTTTTATTTTTAATAAAAAGCTTTTTAAAGCGGTGAAGATGGCCAAAGTTTCCTACAATTGAGAGTAAAGAGAAGCGTCAGGGGTGTGCGGGGCCACCTGGGGCTGGTGGGGGACAAGGTGGGTGGACACAGCCAGCACGCTCACCAAAATATATTTTGCTTTAAAAAAAAAAAAAAGCTTTTAAATAGAAGCAGAAGTTGGGTTGGTGGGTCGGTTGGTCGGTCCATCGCTTGGTTGTTGGTTGGCGCTGATACTGCCCACTGTGAAACAAAACTTTGACTATTTTTTTGGTTTTATTTGGGGGGGGGGCGAGTTTGGGTAGAACAGAAAGCATAAATGAGGTGAAGAGGGTTATGAACAGCCTTTGCAATGTACAAAAACTAGAGCAAGTGAAACCAAAAATGATGTTCTTGGTGTTTTTCTATACTGTAGTCTTGTTAGCTTTTTTGTTACTGTAACAATGCTGATCTCGAACTGTACCAAAACACATGAGACTGACAGAAACAAACCACATGGAACTTTCAAAACTTTAAAAAACTTGTCACAAAAGACTTTGTTGTCATAGTTGAGTTGACTGTAGATGGTAATTGAATATACTCCTTTGGAACTATTTCATCACGTATGTTTCCTGCTCATTGTGATACATTAAAAGAAAAAAATGAGCAAAAGCTCTAGTCTCGATGTCCCGCGTGCGCGGTGCCGGGTCCGTGTCGGGGGGGTGTGTGCCACGTGGCACGGTGTGGCGTGGCCTGGCTCAGCAGGGCACACTCACTGCCCCAGCACTGGCCACCTGAGGCAGGTGGGCACTGCCACGGAGCCATGTGCCTGCACACACGTGTCCTCGTGCACCGCTGGCGTGACACACGCACGTCCCATCCCTCCCATCAAGGCCACGGCGCTGGTGCTGTGAGTTCCCCTTCCAGAGGAAGCAATGAGCCATCCGTACTGCAGCTTTGGGATGCTTCGTGTGTGAAAAGGAGAACACTGTAAGTGCATTTAATTGTACGAAATGACTGCGAAAGGACTCTGGGCATGGTTCTGTAGTGAATGGTTCAAGGAAAAGTGCAATGCCTTGGTGGTCCATCCTGAAATTTGTGAACTAAAGAAATCACATCTGTTTCTGCTGATAAATCAAAAAAAGATGCAGGTAAGTAGGTAAGTGGCAACTCGTAGCACTGCCTCTGCAGCAGGGAGGGAACCCAGAGGAATTGCTGAGTGTTCAGTACACAGTTCTCTTGCCAAAAATTGCCCCTTGCCGCAGAAAAGGCTTGAAATTCGCTAACGGGGACCACATCCAAAAGGAGTCACAGAGGCCACAGCTCATCTCTAATTTATAACTACAGTGATAAATAATTTACACCCACCACTGCAGGTGGGGCAAGCATCTGCCAGTATGGGTGTCCTTGGTGCAGTTGCCAGGACAGCAGGGGGTTTTGTCCCCTTCTACAGGAGTAGGACTGAGCTCCACAGTCTCCAGCAGAGCAGAGGGCACAGGGAGGAAATCCTGGCAGCTCCCAGGGATGTGGAGCATTCTCTGGTTAACATTCATACTGACTGACCTGGGCTCCACAGGCCCAGAATTACAAACCCAGGTGTGTCAAAAACACAGAGGCAGAGGGCCCCGGGATTCCAGATGCTGTGGGTATCTGCCCCAGCCCCTGCCCCAGGAGCAGCCTTGAAAGGCAACCCCCTGCCCCATGGGCACCCAGGGTGGCGAGGCCAAGTGCACCTGGACACTGCAGCTCAGGACTCTTAGAACTTGCCTCTGGCCAGGCTGCCTGGTCCTGTCCCTGGCCTGGGCACTTTTCTTCTGGCATGAGCCTAAACAGACAGGGATCTGGATTGTCTCTTAGCTGGCTGGGGTTTTATTACTGGGAAAACTCCATCCTGCTTTTTTAATGGGCAGACAGGACTGTGGAAGTGACAGGGTCGCAAATGTGACCCCCCTGCTGCTGGTGTTTGCACCGCCCTGCATTAACATCTCTCCTGTTCCTAGACCAGCCGTTTTGTAAGTTTATTATATAATGTTGCTGTTTATTCTTGGGTTGAATTCCACTGTAAAACAGCCATGCTTGAGGAAGTGTCTTGCTAAGTTCAGGAAGGCGTAAATGGCCTCGAGTAGCTGCACAAGCTGCAAGCTAAAAACCTCTGCACAGCATCCTGCACAGAGCAGCCCATCCATGGGAATTGTGCAAACCTCTGACAGGAATAAAAAGGTTTTTCCATGCTGTGATTCTGGTAAAAGAAGGCTGGGAGTGATTTTTAATGACCTTTAGTTGCCATCACCTCAAAGAGATTCAGCTCTCAGTAGTGCACTCTTACAGGCCAAAAAGATGCATATTTATACATCCATAGCAGGACCTGCCTGGCTGATGGATTTGGAGCTGCATTTCCAGCTGCAGGGGCCCGGCAGACCCCCGGGAACTCGTGCCCAGCGCAGTGCGGCGGCTGCAGCGACACCAGCCCTGCAGCCAGGCCCCACTGACAGGCAGAGTCCCCTGCTCACGCCTTGGCTGAATGACATTGGAAGGCTGCTGAGACATCTCTAACACAGATGGATGTGCTGGAAACTGCCACCGGGCCGGGCTGTGCCAGCAGTGGTGAAGGGTTAACTCCATGAACACTTAAACTCCAGTGTGGAGCTGGTTCTCTGTTCCAAGCTCGTTAACAAGGTACACCTGATGATCTAAAGCACTAGAGAGTCATTTTAATTAACGCTCTGCCAGAGGGGATGTGGTGAAGACACTGTTTTCACTCCAATGACTTTCTATTTTGGTGTTTTGCGGAATCAGTGTGTTAGTCCCTGGGCTGATGGGAGCTAATCCAGCCGCTGCTGCATGGGCACAGCCCCTGCTTGGCTCCCCAGGCTGGTCAGTGCTGAGCTGCTGGCACCTTCCACGAGCTGAGGTCACGACCCCTTGGCGGGGCCACGTGGGGCTGGCTCTGGTGGCCTGTCCCCAGCAGGAGCCAGCTGTCACCCCCAGCCCAGCAGTGGGGCACAGGCAGCAGCGGGGCAGCAGCATCACAGAAACAGGAGACAGCCACACAGTCACGGGGCGCCTTCCACACAGGGCAGGGGACACCCAGCTGTGCTCACTGTCCCATCCCCAGGGATGGCGCCTGCCTGAGCTGGGAACAAGCCACAGCCAAAGGCACTCCAGGTCTCCCACAGCTTCTGCGGTGATAGAGGAGAGACTTCACAGTGCCCCAGAGAACAGACAGCGGTACCTATAAATGGTATTGTGCTCTTGGTTAGATGGGAGCATGATGTTACTTAATTAATGTTTTAATACCCTAGGCATCTTCTGTGCCGTATAATTCATATCGATTCAGCTGTGAGCATGTTCTGTTAAAAAGACTCTCTTTCCTAAGCAAACTTTCAATTATATTGAATTGTCACAGCAAAAAAGGGTATTTTCTCAGCATGGGGGAGGGAGTTCTCAGCCAAACTGCTGCTGGCTGGGCTGTATACACACCTGCACACACAGAGGCATGCACATGCAAACAAACACACACATGCACACTCGTGCATGTGCACAGTGCCCACGCCCTCCTGTCCCAGTGCTTCCACCCTCCCCAAGCCACTGGTGCCACCCCAGCACGGCTTGTGGCTGCAGCAGTGGGTCAGTGGGGTTGGCCCCTACCACAGCCAAGGCACAGAGCTGGGCACACTGGGAGGGCAAGGAAAGTCAATGCCAAATCAGAATTGTCAGAAAATTATCACAGAGGCAGAGAGAAGGCAAAGCCTCTTTTCCCCCCACAATCAGGTTGATGTGTTGTGAGAAATATTCAGTGTTTTGCCAGAGCAGTGCCAGTTCTTTTTAAAGCAGCAATTCAGTGTTAATTGTGTGACATTGTGTCCCTCCTGCTCGGCAGCACCGTGATCAGCGGACACAGTGGGGCAGAGGGACAGGGGACAAACACAGGATTGAGACCATGGATTGCTTTGCGCCATTCTTGCTGGATGAGCTTTGTGAGGCAGAGACTTCACTCTGGGCAGGCAGACAGCTTCTGGGAGGACACCTGCAAAAGTCCTCTATGCCAGGGCAGGTTCACTGTGGCACAGAAGGGTCCCTGGCACACACCAGTGGGTTCCCCTGACCACTTGCCTCCTGCTGGGACAGCACAAGGCAAAGCAGCTCTCCGTGCTCTGCTCACAGGACGCTGCTCCCAGGAACTCCCCATCCCACACAGAGAGGTGGAGGCAAGATGGAAACCGGTGTCCACACTCTTCTGCCAGCACGCCCCAAAGCCCAGGTTCTGGCTGTGCCCCTGGCAGTCACCCTCTCACGCCGTGGGGCTGAGGGGAGGCTGTGGAGGGAAAACAGCTCTGGCACTTCTCTGCAGCGATGTGTCAGCCCTTCCAGGATGGCCTGGGCACTCAGCCCTCACCCAGCGCCAGGGACCCAGCGGCCCCAGGGGAGCACTGCAGGGAGGTGCTGGCAAAATCTTTATGGATACGTGTTTGCTCTCAGCAACAGAAGAGCACCTTGGCATTCTGGAAGGATAAAAGGAGCAGAGCCATGGTGTGTCAGCTCAGCCTTGTATGTTATGGCAGCTTGGAGCTGCCAGCTGTATCACCAGTCCCCACCATGATGCTGAGGGCCACCCCTTTTCCCCAGCCCTGCTGAGCCTGTCATCCCCACAACGCGGAGAAAAGAAGGCTGCTCCCCCACAGACTGTCCTCTACCAGGGAGGCCTTATCAAGGATTTCTGTCCTTTTTTTTTTTTTTTTAATAATGAGGCAAAGATAAAAATTCTGTATTTTCATTACTACCCATTTTCACAGCCCGCTGAACAAAAACACAAAGCGCTTCTCCTGCTGCCCCTTGCTCCCCAGCCCTGCCTCTTTCTCCCATGGAGTTCAATTAAAGAAAGGCGAAAATTGAAGCTGTTTTACGCAAGGCGATTGCAACATGCATATTTGATTTTTATGATGGATCTAAATTGCTGAATAAGGCCGTGGAACAAAGGGAGACTGCGGCTTCCTGCCCATCACAACCAGGCAGCCACTGCAGAACAAAAGCGCCAGCCATTAGGAGCTCAGCGGGGAGATACATTATATAAATGACTTTGTTTCTCTGCCCCTTCCCCCCCATGGGGGCTCGGACGGGGCTGGGGGCTGCTGATTCCACATCCCAGCGAGAGCAGGCTGCGGGCGTGGGGCCGTGCTGGAGGCACAGGACGGATGCAGTGAGCTGAGCACATGCAGCCAGCCACATGGGGCTGGGTACGGCCTGTCCTCTTGGCTCCTGCCGCTGGCATCAGACCGTGGTCACCCTGTGTGGCAGCAGGTGCCCCTCAGGCATTCGGTGACACCCTTTATCAGCACCCTTTGCAGCCCAGGCTGCAGGGCCAGGTGGCAAGTGGCATTCAGGAGCTGGGGCAGGAGTGAGGACACCTGGGGAAGGCCAGCCTGGCCTGCCCCGATGGCCCCGCCGATGTCCTTGCAGCACGGAGCAGGCCCCACTGACCACCGAGACGGGGTCTAGGTGCCAGGGGTGTGCACCCATGGGGAGCTGTGGCTCTGCTCACAGGACTCACTCTTTGTGTGCAGGGAAAGGTGTCTGCTAGGGATGCTTCAGGCAGGAGATCTGCAATTCCTCAATCTAAAGCAGGTGTTTGACAAGGGCAGAATCTGGATAGGATCAAACTGGGTCGGCAGAGGATTTCCCCCTGGCTCCTTGAAGCTGCTGCAGGGAAGAGCTGGGCTGTGCTCCACAGACGGTGTGTGTGCACAGGTGGACACTGTGCCCTAGGCTGACACGCCTCGGTGGGTGACAGCAGCCCTCCCCGATGTGCTGAGGGTGTCCTGGCACAGCCCCGGCTGCCCGCAGCTGCAATGCCGCGGGAGAGCAGCGGGCCCGTGGCCTCTCCTGCCTGTCCCACCGCAGTGCTCCTGGGGCGCCCTGGAAGGACCCCCCAGCCCAGCCTGCGTGTCACGGCCAGCAGCACACGCTCTCCGGCCACGGACGGCTCCCTGAGCCCGGTGAGCACCGCGGAGCCTGGCCGCCGTGCTGGTGTCCGGGAGGGCTCAGGGACAGCACTGTCCCCCTGAGGGGACGGGCTCGGGGTGGGCTGGCGCTGGCCCTCATCCAGCTGCGTGAGCCGCTCTCGCCGTGCCGGGGAGTGCCGCGGCTGCCTGAGCTCATCCTCTCCTGCTGCAGAGATGACAAACGGCTGGAGAAAAACAACCAGCCAGGCTGAACACGCGCTTTCCTTCCCTAATGCATCCCCCAGGTCCTCTGCCCAGCGTCTCCCCCTCTGCGCTGCACCGTGGAATTGCATCCTTCAGAAATAGTGTCCTAAGGGATCTCCCCCACACCTGCCCTGCGCTGTGGAGAGCAGAAGGAACGTGGCAGATGCCACCATGCCCATGGCGATGGCCATGCCAGGCAGCCTGTGCTCTGGGGGGACAGCAGGCACTGAGACCACCCCAGCCCCATGTCTGACCACCACAGCCCCACGCCCACCCACCACAGTACCCCTCAAGCACCAGCTGCTACCAGTGAAGAAGATGGAGGGGACTGTCCAAGATTTTTCTCAAGAGCCTTGGCAAGACCCACAGCAAGGGAACAGGGCACCTGGGGAAGATGTCCCAGCTGCAATCCTGAGCTGGCTCGAGAGGGGGTGGGAACCAGGCAGGTACAGCCGCAGGAAAAGACTGGGAAAAGGTGGGAGTGGCCCAAGAGCTGACGAGGATGTGTTCAGCTCTTTAAAGTTTGATTTCCATGACCTTTTTGCTGCTGGTTACTGCTCCCCTGGTGCCACTCCCAGCACTGACTGGGGCAGGTTGTGTTTTCCATGCTAGGGAGTTAAACTGAGATGCTGTGTGTAAGAAATGGGAAGTGACAAGATATGACCGAAGCATTGGAAATCAATCCAAACTAAATGTGCTTCTTAACTATAAGTGAACAGTTGAAAACAATCCTCTTTTATAGCCATGGAGATAAATACTCTGTTTTTATTAGGAAAAAATTGCTTTGGACTGAATAAAGTCGTTTGATTAACAAGTCAAAGCAGATGGTTTATTGATGTTTCAAAAAGGAGTTTACAAGGTCTAGTGAAAAAAGAGCCCCAGCTCTGAATTAACAAATTACCTGAGTATGTGGGACATTGACAGTTCACTGCTAATAGATTTATGGGCTGCTGCTGGGTGTTTTGTCCCCATTTGGTTTATTATGATAAAATATTGGGGCAGGGGTAACCTATAGCCTCCCCGCAATATACTGTATCGACCCCTGACCCTGGGAGCCTGACAGCAAACCTATATATTAGATTCTTAATTTGTCTTAATCTAACAGGATCGGTCTCTGTGCAGTAATTATTTTCCAAAGGCAATGGTGTGGGTGTGTGTCAGTGCTGCAGGTGAAGGTGGATCACTTTGTCAATTGCACTGGACAGTTCAACTGCTGAGGACTGGGGAAATCACAGCAGGAATGAGGTAGAAGCATCAGTATCCCAAGACACAGGACATGACCTTGAGAAATAACAAAATTCCCAGGTGCTGTAAATTACCCCCATAAACCAATTAAAAGGGAGGCCCTGGCAGCACCTGGAAATACGCAGTGATCATGGCTGGCAATGTGGGGACTTGAAGAAATGGTGCCACACAGCTGAGCCTTTTTATACAAACTTTGGGAACTTAGAGCAATGGCCCAAAGGCCTGCCCATGGGCACAGCTTCCCACCAGACTGCCATGTCCTGCAGGAGGGCAGAGGGACTGTGGCTAATGCAGGCAGCTCTGAATCCACAATGGCTGAGACTTTGTGTCTGATATTTCAAGATTCAAATGCAGTAACTGGCCGCTCCTGTGTCAGAGCAGCAGCATTAGCCAACAGCTACGGCATGGGCACTGTCACCTGTCCCACTTGGGGCTAACCACCGGCTGTAGCTACAGCCCAGTCTCAGCACTCCACGGAGCTGGGCAGGCTGAGGAGCTGGCACTGCTCCTTCCTGTTCCCAGGGTTCCCTCAGGTAATCCCTAAGAACATGTGCAGGTTTCCAACCCCTTCAGCCCCAGGTAACACACCATTAATTGAATGTCAAGTCCCTCACAGCACCAGCACAGGTGCTGGTGCAGGCACTGTTCTCTGCTCTCTTGTCACCAGTGATAGGGCCCGAGGAATGCCTGGAGCTCTGTCAGGGGAGGTTCAAGCTGAATATTAAGAAAAGATTCTTCACCCAGAGGGTGGTTGGATGCTGGAACAGGCTCTCCAGGGCAGTGGTCCCAGTACAATGGCTGCCAGAGCTCAAGGAGTTTGGACAATGCTCTCAGACACATGGTGTGATTCTGGGGGTGTCGTGTGCAAGGCCAGGTGTTGGACTCGATGATCCTAGTTGGTCCTAGTTGGTCCCTTCCAACTCAGCATATTCCATGATTCCTCCTCTTCGTTACTGTGTCAGCTCACACCGGGCAGCTCTGACGTCTGAGCGCACTCAGCCACCTGACCTGCCACGGCTGCTCCTTCACAGAGATGATGAGGGATGCTGTACTTTAGCACTTGCCCAACTCTGTGCCCAAGCAGGGGATCTGTGGTGCTCGAGCTCAGGCTCAGAGACGCCCTGCTAGAGCACGCCGCAGTCGGTGCCTGCTGCCCAGCAGCCCAGCCTGCTGCCCTGACTGCTGCCAGGCACCGTCCCGTCCATCCCGCCAGGCTGGTGTAGCAGCAGCGCTGACCCCAAAAACAGCCACAGGGAGCACCAGGGCACACACTACGGAGCCAGGGGCTGTGCTAATCCTTCGCCCCCACGGGCTCAGCAGTGTCTGCGCACACACCAGGACAACACAGTGATGAATGGGGGACAAATGTGTCTTTTATTGCCTCCAGAGCACATAGGCGTTTTCTCTGTCTTTTACAGGACCACTGGAAATAGGAACTCGTATGATTTGTTCTGCAGCCATTTTCCTTTCTCTTCTGTAATAGGATCTGGAGGAATCATTTAAACAGCTGAAGACAACCTAGTGTCTTCTTTACCTTTCTCTCTACACTTTCTATGAGTTCACCACGAACCCTCCCGATGAACTAATCTTACTGTAAAATATTATTTGCAGGCATTATTCCTCTAATTAATTGTCTGCAGTCTTATTTACTAGGTTCTGGATTAACTCTGAGACCAGTCACTATTCCAGAGTTGCTGTTTGCTCCAGTGCTTTCTTTTGCTCTGTTTATCTTTTCTTTGTAGAAGAGTGGCTCCATTATATACAAACTGTCCTGAGACTTAGCAGATATTCCAGGGAATCACAGGACTGTATCTCATCTTCTCCAGTAATTAGTTACTCTCTCACATCTCAGAGGAATCACAGCAAACCTTCATCCACATGCCATTGCTCCCCACGAAGCAGGAGGAAATTGAAAGGATCACATTAATATTTTAATAGTTGACATTACAATTTTAATCTCACCCCAAATGGAGGAGCACTGGAGGGGGGACCTTCTCACTCTCTACAGCTACCTGATAGACGCTTGGAGCTAGGTGGAGTCAGTCTATTCCCCCAGGTAACAAGTGATAGGATGAGAGGAAATGGCCTCAAGTTTAGCCAGGGGAGGTTTGGTTGGATATCGCGGAAAATTTTTCATGGAAAGGGCTGGCACAGGAGCTGCCCAGGGAAGTTGTAAAACCACCTTCCCTGGGAGTTTTCAAATAATGTGGATGTGGCACCTGGGGACATGTTTAGTGGTGAACACAGTGGTGGTACTTTGCTGAAGCTTGGACTGTGATCTTACAGGTCTTTTCCAACCATAACAATTGTGTGATTCTAAGCTGTCACACTGTGAGCACAAGTGTTACAAAGAGGCTCCACCTCTTAAGGGGCTGCTCAGCTCCAGTACATCTGGGGCAGTGAAGGCCCATGCAGTGCTCACAAGGGAGTAGCCTAGCTACAGTGTTTAGGCTCTTGAGTATTCACAGGAGCTCGGTGTCCTCTGTCCCAGCCACAGGTGCCCCTGTGCCTGCTCTGCCCGGCTGCTGGGCTCAGCCATGCTGCAGTGGGAAAGGCTCTGTCAGCTCAGGAGGAGAGGTAGCTTTGCTGCTGGAGCTGCTGTTGGAGGGATCAGGTTTATGAAGGGCTCCCAGCACATGCTTGGGCCACAGCCTGAGGTTGTGCCTCTCTCCTGGGCAGGCAGAGTGGTGGTGGGCAGGGTCGGTGAGCCCTTCCTGGCCTGTCAGCACCACCTCTGCCCCGCTTGAGGTCAGAGCAGCTGGTCTCCACACGTGCAGGATTGCCGTGCCTGGTGAGGGGACACGGTGGCGGTGAGTCATGCACCTCCTGGCCCAGGGCCAGCACCGGTGTCACTGCTGGCTGCGGGCACATGGGTTTGTGTTGCTGGCTCACGCTGCTGGCAGCTCACTGTGCCACTGCGGGGCTCTTCCAGAGGAGTCTCTGGCAGGCTGGTGGAGGAGGAGTCCCCACTGACAACTTGTTGGATGACTCTCTCCAGGAAAGATAGTTTTTATGCGTTGTTCTGGCATCCTGCCACCTCTCCTTGGTTGGGGTATATTTTATTAACACTGCCAAAACATCGGTCTAGGAGGATGGGATGGGAACACTTCCCTCAATTCACTAACTGGAGCAAATCACTTACTAGGAAGCAATTTCAGTTTCAGGCTCTGGCTTGATTCCAAACTAGGATGGGTCTTTTAGTCTATTAGTCACAATAAAATAAACTCAGAGTTGGCCTCTACAAGATCCCTCACACCCCTGCTGGGACACCAGGGTTTGACACCAGCACGGTGGAACAGGGCACACCTGTGTGCATTCCTGCAGACTAGAGGAATTCATGTGTCCTTGAAAGAAAAAGATCTTCCCCAATGGAGGCATCAGCCACACCTACCAGCAGCAGATGTCCCCAACGGTAAGATCAGTAATAAGTCCCAAATTCAGACACCCATGAGTGGAGAATTATAGCCAAATTACATAAAAGCACAAATTAGTGTGGACTACTGCTGCTCCTAATTTCAAAATTTTGACCTGTGTGCATTTCTGCTGAAGAATACTAAGAGAAAAAGATTTTAAATGTATTTTTTAAAATAAGAAAATTTCTGTTTCAAAAATTATTAAAGTTATGACTGATGGGGAAAGAGTTGTAGTGAAAATTCTGAGGAAGTATGGTTGTAATGTGCCTAGCAGTGACATTCACTGGGCTCTGACCCCCACAAAACTCTGGCTTTCTTGCTGTTTCCCTGGATTTCACAAATTTAAATGGTATCTTGTTTTGGAAAAAGAATCTGGAACTTGACTTCCATTCTCAACACCATCCCACAGTTACCCCATTCATGCCATCTTGTATTTGATCAATATACATGGCTGCAGGAGTATTTTGCATTTGAGCTCTGTTACATTTTTCATGTGATGGTCTATTGCACCTGGGGCTTGGCCTTGTGCTGAGCTAGACAAAAACAAATTAGAAGTTTCTTCTGTAGTATGCGCTGCCTTGTTATTTCTGTAGCATCTCATATGCCTGAGGCGAGCAGGATTAGTGGAGGATTACTGTGCATGCGCACATAGCTTAGAAAGCTGCTTTGATTACAAAGCCCAAAAAAAGGATATTAAATTTTTATTACAAAAATATTTGGTTTACTTCATTCCTCTTCTAACAGCAGCCAAAGTTCCAAGCATTCTCTCACTCTGTGGTCACACTCCAGTTCCAAGCAGGGGGAGGAAGTGAATTTCAAGTGTTGTTTTCCTCCCAGGGATCACAGCCTGGAGCTTTGCCTCAGCCGTTTCGCAGGTCAGGCTCCGTGAGCGGGGCCTGGGCGAGCTGAGCTCCAGCCAGCAAGGGGCGAGCACGGGGAGGCACCGGCACTCCCGTTATTTACAGCTCTAGGGTTTCAGTGAGCTCGATTCCCTTCCTGCTTTTCCACCAAGCATTGGAACAGCTGGGCAGTTCCATGCTCCTATGATTTATCATTTGTCTGTGCTTTTTTTTTTTTTTTTTTTTTTTTTTTTTTTTTTTTTTTTTTTTTTTTTTGCCTATAGCATGTTGGTTTCTATATGGTCTCACGAACAAACGTCTGAGTCATGTAAAGCTTGGCTTATGCCTGTGCTAACTTATGCCTGTGGGCACCGTTTTTACCCACTCATCCATTTCCCAAACTGGCTGCTTCCCTTATAGGGGACAGCAAACCAGCTACAGCATCTCCTGGGCTGGGAGACTTCCCCTATCTCGAATCAGATCTCCGTCTGTCTCGGAGGCAGCAGCAACTCCTTCATGGGCTTATAACACACATAAATCATGGCCCAGTCCCGGCGGCGGGCCGGGGCGCCGCAGTCCATTGCACAGCGGGCCGGCCGCAGGGCCTACCAGGCCTGCGGGGCCTGCGGGGCCTGAGGGGCCCGGGGCGCCCCGGCCCGCCCAGGGGCGCCTGCCCGTCCCCATGGTAACGCCCCTCCTCGGCGCCGGGCGAGCGCCCCTCCCCTTCCGCGATGTCCAATCGCCGTCATGCAGGGGCGGGACTCCAAGTCTCTATTGGACAGTCCTTACGTTAATCAACGCTTGCGGGATCCCGGGGGCTCCTGAGACCTTCCGCGTAAGCAGGCGGCACCGTCCCCGCCCTTGCTGACCGTTGATTGGTCGCTGCGGGAGAGGGGCTTACCTCACCCACCTCGGGGTTGGACAAGGGCCCCGTCAGTCAGGCGCGGGGCGGGGCTGGCGGGCCGTTCGAACGGGGCTGCCGCTGCTGGCGGGGCTCGGGGCCGTCTCCGGGTGTTGTGTTCCCGCCGTGCCCCCGGGCAGCCCAGCCCAACCCGGGCCAGCGCTGGCGGAGATGCTCTCGCCTGGCCTGGCCTGGCCTCTCTCCTCTCCCGAGGGACCGGGGAGCAGACAAGGCTCCCTTCCCGGCCGCCCTCTCCCAGCCGGGGCAGGCCGCACTGCTCCCGCCGGCTCCTCCGTTGCCGCTCCGGGAGAAATGATGGGCGAGACGCTGCGTTGCAGGGTCCCGGAAAAACCTGGCACCTACCAAACTACGGACCAGGTTAGTGCCTGGGAGCATCCTATCTAGCCGAGCAGTTCCCGGAACTCTAAAGGGAAGAGGGATGGGCTGAGAGACAAAGCTCTGCGAGCCACGTTGGGTATGGTCGCAGCGGTCACTCGTTGTAACACCCGGGGGCAAAACTTTCTCCAGGCAGGTTGTGCTGCAAAGTCGTTAGGAAGCACCGTCTGGTCTGATTCCTTGCTGAAATGCGGGATCAAATGCATCTCTGTAGTTTCTGATAAACGATGCTAAACCTGTTATTAAAAGTTTTCAGGGATGGAGATTTAGAGTGAAACACTGAGCTGATAGGTGCTGAAATGTGCTCCCTGAGTCGAGTTCCTGCTTACGTTGGTCCTCTTTGGCCTTCTTAATTTAAGACCTTCGTTTATTTCCACATCACTAATGCGATAAAGAAATAGACAGTTGTTTTTATTGAATCAAGCTGTACGGAGGAGGAAAAGAAAGGAACAGCTCTTCTATGGTGCTACAGTGTTTATTGCACAGGATGTAGCGTAGGTCAACAATTAGTTGAAATTAGTTGCTATTGCAAAATGCAGGGGTTTTAGTTGATGAACTTTGGATAACCTAGAGAATCACCTGTTTGTTTTAAAAAATCCCAAACATATGCTTGAATGTTTATTCACTCTCTTGACTGCAACAACCATGAAGAAGCAACTCTGAACTCCCCTGGTATGTGATAGTGAGAAATCATTCCCTGATAACTATGGAATTCTGACTCTGATCAAGTTTTTGTCTGGGTTATAGTTGGATCATGTGACACAGTCCTGCCTTTTGGAGGGTAACTTCTCTGTGTCTGACCATATGTTTAATAATGACTGCTGGGAAGATGTAAGCATCATAGGCTTTGTGGAGACAATGACATCTTCTGGAGCATAAATTGTGCTGTTTGATCTTCTGGAGCATAAATTCTACTGTTTGAGTTGAATTTGTGTATGCTTATAAAAGTTGTCTTAAAGAAAAAAAATAACTTTGATTTTTAAATTTTAGATGAGACTGAGAAAACTTATAGCAATATTTCATAACTGGGAGTCAGAGGCACAAAGCTGCTTCTGAGCATGTAAGAGACAAGCAGCTTCTCAAACATTTCTTAACTGAAGTTAATTTTTTTTGTCTCCTTTTTCTACTCATTTTTCCTGACTTTGATTCATAATTTTACATTGTGTTTTGTAGGGATTGTTTTTTCATTTGTTTATACTGATGGCTTTACAATTCCAGATGCAGCTGAGATCTTGCTATTATCCAGAAGTATTTCAGAGAGTGAAATACAGCTCTTGCTGCTGCCATTGCTCAGTTAAGAGTGATGACTAAATCCCATAAATATTCTCTTGCCCTTGACAGAAAAAACTTTGAAGGTAGGTTGATGGAAATCATTCCCTTTCCTGTTGATATTTGTAACTACAATCAAGCTGTAAAGTGCTGAATGCATACAGAAAGCCGTGCTGGTCTTCCATTCAAGCAGAGCAAATGCAGTCACCAGTGCTCTCACCCTTTGAAGGGTTGTAGCACTTAAAAAGAACCAGATCATTTGTAGATGGATTCTGCCCCAGACTTCAGTGTTAGGAAAGGGCACTTCATCCCATTTCTGGAAATCAAACCCATTTTGTTCAATTCAACCCCCTCCAATTCCTCAGTCAGTGCTGTCTTGGGGTAAGTGTGAGGAAAAGAAAGAGCCAGAATAGACCCTGGTGATATAATCCCACTTTGGAGAGCCAGAGTATTTGTTGTGTTTATGACAGGCATTTTTGGGGAAAAACATGTGGGGGGAAAAAGCTCTGGTGAAAGTGGTGAGAAGTTTGACTTAATTTTTGGGGTCACTTCACTTGTGCGTATTTGGGTGCAGCAGAGAATGGAAGAAACTCTGCCTTATGAGAGGTATAAAACCCAGTGCCTACCTCCTGGCCAGTGTTGCTGATTTTCCAGTAAGCTCTGTGCTGCACGGAGGTGTAGAACCCTAATGGTTTGTTGTATGCCATTAAAAGGTATTGTACACTCATAAAAGAATGACATTTTGATCAATGCTGTTAAAAGAATTACTGTCTTGACACAGAAAAGCTTTCCTGCTGCAAGTTTAAAAATATGCCTTTAAAAGCTTTTTATTGAATACCTTTGCATCCCTCAGAAATGTGCTATTTTGGCACAGGGCTGCTCTGAAGTAACTCCACATTGTAACCTGAATGCAAGACCTCGTGTTTACCATCAGCAGGGTGCGAGGTGAGGCAGGTGTGTTCACTTACCTACTGTCATGGGGACAAAGGAAAAGCACCTAGAGCTTCTTGTATGCAGGCTAAAAATACAACCCCTCATTTTTAGAGTCCCAAATCACTTGAAAGCTATTTGTTTGTTTTGACATTGATTCCTCTCTGTCCCTCCAGCTTTCTTTTGAGTGTTCTTTTGGACTTTGAAGCTATGCATTGATGTTGGAAGGAGGCAGGTGGCAGGTAGGGAAACTACAAATCTCTCCACTGCAGCTGGGTTCTGGCTTATGGGCAGGTGAGCTCTGCTGGGAGAAACTTGGCTTAGAGGTGTTTAAGGTGGTCCTGTGGTGTAATACTTCTTGTGGCAGAAATCTCCCCTTAGTGTGGTTAAAAGATCTTGTGTCAGAGCTCTTGATTAATCACAGCTGCTGAAGAAGTGTTGCACCACCTTGGTGGTGGCCAGAATCACAGCTGCTCTGTACAACAAGGATGACAGGTGCTGTCAGGTGGGAACCTGAGAAGCCCAGGCAGGGAATTGGGAGGTAGGGCTGTAATTCCTGAGCTGTCAGGCTCTTATGTGTCCTTGTGCACTTTGTGTATGTTTGTTGAGCTTTTGTATTTCAGGCTTTCAGTTGTTTAGCTGCGTGTGATGTTCTAAATACAACTTTATATAAAGGTGGAGTGATAAACTGAAGGAGCAAAGAATGGTGAGATGAGTTTTGATGTAAAGAGATCCAGAATAAATTGTTCTCTATGCTTTTTCTTCCTCTCCTTTCTATATATTCATGACCAGACCAAAGCAGCAGATGTTCTGGGTGCAGTTGGTATGGGCCATGTCCTGTCATGGGATTGTCACCCACTGGGGGGATTGCAGAATGCTTGCTAAGAGGTTTTGTAACAGGTGAGTGAGGTCACTGCATTACCTGGCACTTCTATACCTCAGGTGAAAAAACCTGTGACATGTAGCAGTGGGATTTAATTGCTGAAGAAAACAAGATGTTTAGTTTGACCATGTGCGAGTAGCTCCCATCAAGTTCATAAATATTAATGCTCTGCATATTCTGCAAAGACAAAGTATGAAAGGAAGAAGCAGGAGAGCTTGAATGCTTGTATTTGGCAAATGAGGTTGTTGCGCAGGGAACTGTGAGTAGAACTGGCATCTGTCTCACTTGCTTCCTGTCTCTCAGAGTTTTGTCCACTTTGACCTTCAACGAAGGCATGAGATGCCCAAATACTTCCTTACTTCTATTTCAATCAAAGTTTTGGCAGCCTTCTAGGGGAGTAGTTGGTTTGGTTTTTTTTAATTGTGCGAGTTTCTGTCACCAGCTGCTATTGCCTGTTTTCTGAAGCCTCACTTGTGTAGTTTAGCTTTGGAGGAAATATGAGAGCTAAATTATCTCCATGGCCCTATTTACCCACAATATCTCCCTCGAAGCTCCCTACAAATGTTTTTCTACAGTGACCTTTCAGAGTACCTGCTTTCAGGAGCGGCTGCCAGCCTGGAAGTGGGGCTTAGACATGTTTTCTTACATTTAGCTATATTAAAAATGGTGATCTTTGCTCCAGTTTTCTTTGTCTGGCAAACTAAATTGCTTTCTACCACTGATCCTTGTTTTCATCGCTCTAATCTGTAAATTTGTTCAGTAATCATCTTGTGCCTTTTTTTTAGAGCACAGACAAAACTGCTGCATAACATAGGGTCAAGCTCTTGAGGGTGGGATAAAAGAAACTGTTCTCTTTTGTGTTGATATTTAATTGCTATAAGCTGGAAACATTTATTTAGTATTTGGCCTTATCTGCAATTACATTCTGAGGCCTATCAGTCTCTAGCCCACTTGATGTGTCATGTTGATTTTGATTTTCTTAATCAAATGTCATTTTGCATCAAGTCAACTGCCATACAAAACCTGCTATATCTGTGCTATTAATTAGCAATAAGCATTTAATTAAAAACCACACTAGTGCAAGAATATCTTTTCTAAAGATTCATGTCACTAATGCTGTATTACCCTCTCCATTTTTTTCTAGCCAGTCTTGTATTGGCCATTCTGTTGCTTTGCCATCAGTGTCACACAGACAAGATTGTAGCTACTCATGTCATCAAATCTGAAAAAAACCTCCAAACCCTACAACACCGCCTCAACAAAACCACCACCCCACCACCCTTGTTATTGTTTCTCTCTGTCCTCTCAAATAGCCTGTTTTCCAAAGAATACCAAAAATTAGCATCAATGGTTCAAACAGCTCCTCAGGCAAGCTCTTTGTTCTAATCACCATGGAAATTGAAACCTAGATTTTAACTCTTTCCCATTTGACATACTTCAAGCCACTCACTCAAGACATAACTGTCCTAGGAGAGTCATCTGTCTTCCTGTGGGACTTGCAGGAATCCTTTCTAGAGGTTCCAAGAGGTCCTCTGCTTAACCAGCCACAACAGCAGTGCTAGAGGTGATGGTGACTTGTCGCTGGTTTGGGCAGCTGGTGTTAAAGGGATGTAGGACAGAAGCTGATGGTCTAAATTGCTTTCTGTTATTATTTCAGGTGAATTACATGGCTATGGTTTGGAATTGATTAAATTTTGATGTTAATCTTTGCAGCTGTGAAATAGAGAAATTCAACAAACTTTTACAACTAACCCCAAATCTATAGAAATTAATTCTGCTAGGGCAGTATTGTTGCCAAGCCATCCAGCACAGATGCCAGTTGTGTGATGTGATCATAGAGTTCCTGGATGTTGGATGGATTGAGTTGCTCTAAGAACTGGTGGGAGCAGATCTTTGGGCAGCAGGGCCAGCGAATCCACTTTTTTTATATAATGACCTTCAAAATCAAACCTCCGTGTTGTCTCATGTTTTTGGCTGGCTTCCTGTGGGCATGGGTAAATCAGGTCAGTTCGCTCACTTGATGTGCATAGACAAGTAGGAGGATTATGAAATGAGAGCAATAACAGAAGGGTGTGTATTACAGTGAGAGGAATAAAGGGTAGCATAGAGGAAAGTGGTGCCCTTTTGTGGAAATATTTATGAAAAAATTTGATAACTGGAAAATAAGATGGGTGATTGATACCTGTGGAATGTCCTGGGAATAAACAGATCAATAAAATCAGTAAGATGAGACCAGGAAGGTGTGTTTTGTTACTTGCTGGAGTCATGAGAAGCACTTTTGTACTTGTGAAAAGGTCATGTTCTGAATTCTGAAAATTATATTGAATTGAAGTTTTGGGGAGTAAATCAGTGGGCAGCTCAAAGTGAGGTTTGTTTTTAAGTCTGGAACTTGGGTTGCAGTATATTTTCTTGTTCTGGGCCTCGCTCGAGGAACAGTGTGCATGGAGCTGAGAGAGTAACTCATGTACTGAAAAGAGCTATGGCTTGTTCTGCTCTCCTCGTGATTTTAGCAGGGCAGGTTGCAGGATGTTTTCTTTGTTTTCTTTGTAGCTCTGGTGTTTGGGCTACAGGGATTTCAAATCTTTCAGAGAAAAAATAGATAGCTTCAAATTCAGCTCTGAGTCTGATATTTGTTTTATTAGTGGAAATCTTTGTCTCATGTGTTTTCCCAGTTCTAGATAACCTTTTCTTGTCATCTAAGAAATTAATTTCTTTGTTGGACTCATTGCAAGTAAACTTGATAGCAGGATTGCTGTTATTGAGGCAGCTTACACAGTGATTTGCTAAGTACAGCCTCTTCATATAATGTGAAGCAGAAGTCGATTTATTGACCACCATTGGGATTTCAGGAACTGTTGAACTACCTGGTTTTTATACTTCTCTCATAAAATTTGCTATTAAATATTTTTTTTTCTGTTACCCTCTTGAAAAGGGTTCTCTTTGAAATGCAGTTGTATAAGAGCAGCAATACTACTCGTTTCTGTGCTGTAGAGTTTGGCTTTTTAATGAAGTGTCTACAGGGTCATGTAAAGTATCTTGACATCATATTCTTGAAAATTTTCATAAAATACTTTCCTATACCAGGAGGACACTGATGCTTCTCAGCTGTGACAACTGGCTCTGTGGCTGTGGTGGCAGTTCTGGCATAGAGCATATCCCAGTGAGAGTAAAACGCTGCAGAAAGACCAGCTCTGCTCTTAGCACAAGACTGCGCTTGTTGCCGTACATGTCCTCTGTCATATATTACCTGCTGATTCTCTGGAATGCTAAGGAGTTAATAAATATATCATTAGATTAATATGTGCTATTTGCTGTATATTCGTCATAGTTTTTTACTACTTTCTGCAAGCTCTTCTCTAAGGTGTATGTTAGGAAGGAAAACTGTTGTCTCTGGTAATCTGTAAAAACAGTTTTAAAAATAGAATCCAAGTCAACTGTACAAGTGGATTATTGATTCTTGGGGATGTGGAGAGAATGCTTTCTGTGAAGTGTTCTTCATTGCTTCAGAGTTTCTACCAGGGTCTGGAGGCTTTAGGGGTGATGTTTTTTGATTAACAGGGAGTAATGGAGAAATCTCTAGTTAATCTGGATTTCTGACAACTCTTCCCAGGCACTGCTGCAGGTGGGATGTCAGAGCTGGGGTACTTGGGAGTGGAACTTGGACACAGACAGGTTGTGGTACGTGGTGATGAAGGTCTCGGCTCTTGGTGTGTTTCTGCCCCGTGAGATGGTGCCATGCTGTGTTATGTGTGACCAGAGCACCACACTGCTTGGGACTGGCACTGCCACAGAGCTACTACAGGCACTGAAAGGGAAGAGGGAAGTGAAGGCAGAAGAGAACAGCTATTAGTGCCTTAGATTATTGCAACCAGCTAAAGGGGGTGACATATTTGAACCCCGATGCTGTATGCACAGCTGCAACCTCTGCCAGCCCAATGCTCGGGGAGGCAAGCCCATCTAGTTATGTACTGTGGTTAAGAGACATTATTTTTGTGTTTGTGTAGAAGTTAAATGAAAGGAACAAAACTAGTATTTTACAAATTCCCTTTTAGCTTACCTTAATCTTGTATTTATTGTGGAGCAGCACCTTAGTAGTTCTGATTAACCTGATCAGTGGATAGTGTGGGATCCTTTTTATTTGACTGGGCCTAGAATGATTTTATTTTGCTGTCAGCTGCAGAATAACAAGGTTCAAGGGGAAATAGCTTCTGCCAGGTGCATGGTTATCATGCATGTACCAGCTTGGTTTTATTTCCAAGACTGAGTTCCCATTTGTAATCCAGAGGAAACCCTGATCTCTGGGAGTGAAAGCTGGGCCATCACTCTGCCCTTGCAGCTCAGCCTTGCATTCAGCACAGAATGTCAGCTGTGTGCCTGGCTGTTCCCTCAGAGCCAGCCTGGTGTGTTCCCTGCAGGCTTTGTCAGGGCTGTCCTCTTGGAGACTGACATGGGGAATAGTCCATGACACAACTGGCAAGTGGCTTTCACGTTCTGTGGCGATTCTAATGAGCTACAGCTGCCTGGTGAAATCCTGCCTCAGACCCTCCAAAAGAACCTCCTGAAGGCTCTGCTTGGGTTCGTGGACTTTCTGGATTTTTTTTTTTCTTTTTATTTGGGGAGCAGATGGAGAAAGCACTCTTGGAAACTCCTTCATAATTTACATTCACAAGTGTCAAGTTTAGAATATGACACAGGAAAAAAACTGGGAAGGTGACATGGTACAGGGCATGCCTGGACATGGAAACACAGTGGTGTATGCCCACCTGCTGAGGAAAGCAGGAGTATAAATCACCTCCAGGCTCTCAAAGGTATGAACACCCCCATGAACAGGTATTTTTTGCTTTCTGTTCATCAGGTGCTTTGGATGCCTGTGTTGGTGCTTGGTAGGTGTCCAAATGGGAGAGGTGGTGCTGTCTGATGCATCTGTGGCACTCATGGCTGCATCTTCCAAAACCTGGGATCTGCAATTGATAACAGTGCTACTGTACTTTTTCTTCAATCTTTTATTTTTTGTATATCCACTTTCCATTTTGTTCCTATTTACACAACTCGCCTTATTCCCTTTGCCTTTTCTCCTGCCTTAGGGATATCAGCTAGCCTGAACTAGCCTTTTACATTGGAACTGAAGTTGTGAGAGAGCAGGATCAAACACAGAAGTGTTCTTCTCCAGCCAGCGAGTGACAAGACTATGGATGGGCATATTAAAGAGAATCGAGGCACATTGCTAAGAGACTTCTAGGTACTAAGAGAGGAACATCGGATATGAAATGCTAACAAAATGAACTCCTTAGAAATTCCAAGTCTCACTTCTGCTGTAGAAAATACTTTATTTCACTCCCTTGATCTTCCTATTTGTAGTGGTTTTGACATATTCATTATCAAACAAATGATAAGACACCCCTCCTCTGGTTCAGTGATGTAATGAAACCTTAGAGACTGGCTCAGTGTTTGGGACCTTCCTAGTGAGAAGGAAGAATGTGAGGTCACCACATTTTCAGTTTGGAAGAAGAATTCTCACCTAGCTGGTGGCTCCTGGCAGGTATCACCTGCAGAACAAGTCTGCATTCATTCTTATACCACTTCTAAGACTGAAAACTAGAAGTTAGTTTCCTGATTTGGAGACAGAAGTGCCCAAGGGCTGCTGAGGGCTGTCACCTGTGCAAAGTCCTTGTGAGGAGTCCCAGTGCTGCTGTCAGGGGTTATTTGGGAACTGTGGGCAGGCACAGGCTTAGCACATGTGGGTGTGAGTCTTGAAGGTGCATGTTTTTCAGCCCTAGCACTGAAGGCACAGGGCCAGTGTGGCTGTGAGTGGCCTCTGCTGCACATTTGTGTTTGTGCCATGCTCTTACTGTTTTCTGGGTAAAATCTGTGATGTATGTAAGTACATCTCAGGTATGTGGGCTCACTTTTTGCATCTTCTATCTGAGAAAATATGTTTGTTTTTTGTCCTCCCTCTACTTTGTTTTCAATCATACTTTGCCTGACTACCACTTGCCCAGAGAGGAACCTGAGCCCAAAATGGTGAGCAAGCAAGGATCTGCTGTACATCCCTGGTTCAGACACCACCATGCAGCTTCTCCACTCTGTCTTTAATTAAACTTGGGTTTTCTGTTGTTGTAGCTGGAAGCAGTGTGCTGACACAACTCATTCTTGTATCAAACAGATTAAAATGTCAATGTTTTAATGTCCTCATCTGTGGGAAAAAGAAAATAGTTGGGTGTTTTATTTATAACTTAAAAAGACACTGTGGGAAAGGTTTACTTGTGCAAGATGGAAAATGACAAATAAAGGTACAGAGTTCCATTTAATATTAAGAGTGATTAAAAGGCTGAAAATAGTAAAGGGATGAAACCTCTTCAGGAAATAGGCTATTCTGGGGCATGGCAGTTTAAAACAATTATATATTTACTGTATTTTTAATTATTCACTCTGTTTTCTTTGCATTTCTGGCATAGTGTGCACACATCCTGATGAGCTCATGTACCAAACCAGCACTCTGTGTGAGAAGGAAAAGAATTAAGGTATCTGCAAAGAATGGTCAGAAATCAATGTTGTCCTCCATGCTAAGTGACTTCCTTCTGGGACAAGGGAGATGTATTTTCTAGGAAGAAATGTATTTTTTTTTTTTTTTTGTGACCAATTCCATTCATGTTTTCTGCAGGTTTGTTCCCTGGGCAATTTGAGGAGTGACAGTGGCACTGTTTTGGAGTTCTTGATTGCAAGTGCCCTGTGCAGGCACCTGTGTGAGGCAGGTTCTGGGCTGGCAGCTTGGCCAGGTGAATGCAGGAGGCTGCTGGGCAGGGGTCCAGCCAACAGCTGGAATTGCCTACTTGGGATTAATGTGGCATTTCTTCAGAAAATGCCTCCCAGACTTTATTTAGAGATTTGCTTGATTTAGGCTGTCCTCTGGATTTCCATCTGTGGAATATCTGTTTCTAGGACAGCCATGTACATTACATATGTTCACCAATGCCCTTTTGGGTTATGCTTTTCCTGGACTGGGGGAAAGAAATAATCCATTTTAAAGAAGGGAAACAGAAAGAGCTCCCACCAAACACTGATGCTGGAAGAAGAGTGCTAAGTGTCTTTTTGTTTTACTTTCTTGCTCTCTCATTTATCTCAACCCATCTCCTACAGCCTGGCTGATGGGGGATCAATTTGTTGGCAGGGGTTATTCAAACATCAGCAGAATACATGTTCTTACTGTTCTGCTTGGAACTGGGTGCTGGAGCCAACACAAACAGCTCTGGTGTGGGAACCAACGCTGGGTGTTGGAGTCAGGCTGTTCTTGGTGGTCTGTCCTTCCTGCAGTAAAAATGTCAGCAGTTTCTTTTCCCATAGTGTTCATTTATGTTCCTGTTGTTTAATGTTTATACAATCACTGTGCCTGTGGACAGTTCAAATAAATTTTTTGAATAAATTCTGTGGTTTTCTTCACTTTCAGCTCGTTTTCTGTAGGTTTTGGGGTTTTTCCTCTATATGGCTTCATGTTTTTTGTCCTCTTTCCCACTGTCAGAGGGAATGTGGCATTTTATGTTTGGTGTTGGTTTTTTATTGTTTGTTTTTTTCCCAAGAAGTAAAACTTGACTGTGGGGACACTTCTTAGGGCAAATAAGCTCCAAGTGCAAGCAGAGTGCCTCCAGAATGCCTTGGGAGCCAGGGTACAGGGTGCTTCAGGCTGAGCTATGCTGAGGCTGGTGACAGAGATGATGCTGTGCTCTCAGCTTTTTACTCCCCTCAACGACATCAGACACCACTGAAGCACTTGGTGGTGTGCTTTATAACACCTTTCCAAGTATTCAGGAACCACCAACATTCCTTACTGGCTGTGCATTGTTGTTCTAGTGAGAGTCCAGGATGCAGGATGCTTGTGGGAGCTGGATGGTTTGAAGCTTTCTGTAATTCTTCCTGTTACCCTCAGGGCATGCTGAAAAATTACCTCTTTGTAGAGTCTTTGGGATATGATGCAGTCCCAGATCAGACAGTTCTCTATTAAATAAAAAGTATGATAAGCCTAAAAGCATTGAATTCAGTATTTTGAATCTCTAAAGGCCAATCCCAGTGTGGATCTATTTGGACTAATTTACTGAACTATTTAGTTTCTCCTCCTGCATAACAACCATTCCATCCCCAGCCATTACCAAGTCAGCTCTGCCTCTGTGGCTGCCAGGAATAACTTCACTTTGCATGGATAATTAACTGGATTGAGTAACAGCGAAAAAAAATTATTTCCACATAGTGGTAATAATAAATCTGTTACTACTTTTGGCTCTCCATGTTATTGCCATATTTGGGTATGCCTTAATGAGGAAGTGGCTTCCTTTGGCTGAGTTCAAACACCAGCACAGAGCCTGCCTCCAGCACTGGGCTGGGCTGGTGAGAGGAGGGCAGAGGGGATGTTAAACCAGGCAGGCATTCCTGCCTCAAATAACTTTTTTTTTTTTTTTTTTTTTTTTGGTTGGTTGATTGGGGTTTTTGGGGGGGGTTGTTTTTTGGATATTTTTGTTTTGTTTTTGGGGTGGGGGGGAGTTGGGGTTTTTATTGGGGGTTTTGTCCCCCAGCAAGCAGCAAACTTCCAGTCTTTGTGACAAGATAAAACTTGGAATTTCTGTTCATATAAGAATAAAAGGTTTGCTAAGATGGAAATCCTGCAAACTTTTTTTTTTTTTTTTTCAAACCAAAATCGACCTTTCCTATGAGGATATTTGCAGCATCCCACTCTGTTTTCCAAAATGCATAAAATACAGGGATGGGACCAGCTGAGCTCACCACAGGAGTTCTTTTGAGGGACAGATACAAAGTTAAAAGTAGCTCCTGAGCACAGTAACTTTCATGTCTCATAACAGCTTATCTGGCACTCTCACCACCTTTTCCAGAATCATCATCCTTCTCCTCCCTTTCATTTTCATCACCTGTTTTGTCCCATGATCTGGAGCCTTGTTGTCCATCAGCCCAAGGAGGGATGAACCTGCTCCCTGCTCTCAGCTGGTGGAGCAGTCTGAGGGTTGTGCCAAACACCCATCAGTCAATGTATGTGCCTTGCTGCAGTCATGTGGTGACAACACACCCAACTGCAACTCCTCCTCCAGCTTGTCATTATCATGGGAGCTGCAGACCCTTGAGAAGGGTCACTGACCCAAGGATCAGTTTAAGGATGTCACAACAGCAGCCCAATGGAAAGCTGAAGGCTTCTGGGGAAAAGAGGGCAAACTTAATTGCTGATAGAGAAAATTAAAGAAGGTGTTTGTTGGCTTGTGCCCATTAACATCTTCTGTCAGTCTTGCCTGTGTCCCTGTCCCACTATTTATTTCACTCTATGCGTAATCCATATCTGCTGCTTCGTTTCCATCATCCTCTCACCATGTCAGCCTCCTACCTCTAAGCACTGCCCAGTGCAGGCAGCTTCTGCAAAAAATAAAATACAGAAATTAACTTAGTTATTGATAAATAACTAAGTGGAGTTTGTTAAAGAGGGGAGGAATATGTAACCTTAGAGTTAAAGCAGCAGAAGTTTGATGGTTGTAAAACCAATCACTGAATTTGAAAAGACAAAAGGAAATGGCTCAAGAAAAGCATTTAAGCAATTCTTGGTGAAAAGTGCTCTTTGCCAAAAATAACTTCACTTTATTGAATTGCTCATGTGGTGAGAGGAAAAAAAATAGTAAAAAAAAAAAGGAACTTAGAGGAATTTTTTTCCTGTGTTTTCAGCATTGATCTGGCTATATATGACTGCAAAACCTATAAAACTGCAAAAATGCTGAACCTAAACAAAGCCCAACAGTAGAGAGTCCTTTCCCTTTCTGAGCCTATTTATCAATTTACTTGATTTCCAGGTGAACTCAGTGTGGTGCCACTGATGCTCAGTACCCTAAATATGGGAGCTAGTCCTGATGTACCAGGTTTCAATCTTTATCTGCCCATCATTAAGGGTTCAGATGTGGGGATCCTTAGAAGTAGGCATAGCCAATACACTCCTAGGGATGTGGTGGAGTCTCTACTACTGGAGGGTTTCAAGATGCTTCCAAACAGTGTGAAATAAACTTACCTGGGCTCCTTTTCCCATGAAAGATCTACTGAGGTCCTTTCCAGCCCGGGCTGTTCTGTGAATGTGCAGTCAGCGCAAAAGCCAGGGTGTTCAGAGGCTGGTAGGAAAGGTCTGGAAGCACGTTCATGGGAAGTGGGAGAGGTAATGGACAGCATTTTCTCATGATTAGAATATGTTTGTTCTCTTCTCCGTGGCAAAAGAAGTCAGGGCTCTGGGATTTTGAAACCGAGTGAGTGATGGTCTCGACCAATATTGCAGTTCTGCGAATGACCCCATGGCTGACCACAGCTGCTGGCAGTCAGGCTCCCACTGCCACTGCACTGCTGATAGGCTTCTCAGGCATTTTTTCTTATCAATTGAGTTGACTTTTTTCAAATACTGTTCCAGCTGTAGTCTTGAATTAATGAATTTGGGAACATGGATAGTGCAGATTAAGGTCTGTGAGCTTATGTTCATTATTGCTTGGTGCAGTTGAGGATGCATTATGTCATTAAAACATTCATTCAGATGACTTTTCTATATTAATTATAGAGGCCTGCAATAGACTGGGTGTAAATATAAGTGGCCATGTGGCTTTGTCATCCTGTCTGTTTTGCCAAAGTATAGGCATGAATGGAGCACTAATCTGTTCTCTGGTACCAAATTAGGAAAAAGTCAAACTGGAAGATAGATCATTTGGTTTTGCCTTCACTGAAGTATAACAAGGTTACCCTGGCTTAAGTCCTAGCTCCCCAAAAGTGTTTATTTAGCAAGATGTACCTCTGAGTTTGCTGGCCCCAAAGCTGCCTCGAGTGGCAGTGAGTCCATGCTAATGCTGCTGCTCTGCAGACTGGGCGCCAGCCAAATTCAGGGCTGATGTTACTTCTCTAAATCTTTTTCTTAATTGCTTTTCTCTGCAGAGAAATTCCAGCTGAGCACATGCTCTCACATCACTGGCAAAGAATTTAGTGGGGGGCCTGACTGCTGCCCTACAAATAAATTATATGCTCAAGCCCAGCAGGGAGATGCCTGTGAGACACCTCTCTGGTCAGCACCCTCCAGTTCTCTGCTCTCCAAAAATAAGCCAACTCAAAAGAAATCACTTGACTATTTTGTATAGACACTTCAGAAACAAAGACTAGCTTTTTAGAAGAAAGGTTGGTTAGGATGGTTGGATAAATACTGAGCATCTCCTATATCCCTGGAATATAGTGTATCTGGTTCTCAGCAAGGAGAGCCGCACACTGAAGTTGCTTGCAGAAATCCCAGTTTTCTTTGAGTCAAAGAGATAGAGATGTGCAGATGGGAGAGAAGCCATGGTGCCATGAGCAGGTATGGGCTGTGGACTTCAGCTCAGCTTGGCTGACATTCTCGTGCCAGGTCTCAGGAAGCAGAAACAGCTGGCTCTGTGGGGACTTGCACTGACTTCAGAGACACCACATGTACCTCAGGGTACCATCCATGTATTAGCTGCATTAAATCCCAGCACTTTCCAGCCGGTGTTTCCAGTGCTCAGCAGCGGAGGAGGAACAGTAATCCAATAGTGGCAATATCAAAGGCCAACATTCTGTAGTATCTTTTACCCATGGCTGAGGCCCAGGCCGTGGAGCCAGGCGATGCTGGCGGCGGGTCCATTCAGTGCCCAGCTGAGCTCATGGTGCCCCTCGGGCCATGTGGGGCAGTGCCACCGCAGCAGCTCACAGCTGGCAGGGTCCCTGTGACACTGGGGAGGGCTTTGCTGCCCCAGCCCTCCTGCTCTCACCCGCACAGCAGTGGGCACCTTGTCCCTGAGCCTGCCACCGGGCCAGCTACTGGCTCTTGGTGTTCCCTTCTGTCTTCTTGCGGGGCTTTAGCAGGCAGGCGTAGCACAAATCTGTGTAGATTTTGGGTTGTTCTCCCTGACTGTAACAGACCTAAAGAAAGAAGATACAGTGTTGATCACAGTTCTGTCCTTGGCTACAGTCCTCTCAGATGGTGCATCGTTGCTGACTTTAATTATGTAGTTCGAATGAAAATGAGAAGGAAGCAGTTTGCCTTGGGCCCATGCATACCTGGGATGCTTCATCACAGCCTGACAACTATCCCTTAACCTAGTTACTATTTTATATCTTATGGCTTTTTTCTAAAAATCCAGCCCAGGGAACTGTGGTGTTTTTAAGGGGAGGGGTGTGACCTGCAAATATTTGATTGATTCTGTTCCTGTCCCCCAGTTCTATGTAAAATTTATTTACTGGTTTTCCTTTTAAACCATTAGCTGACCCTCCATACGGATCCCAGCTGTGCATTAGCATTGCTTGGGGATGTGTTTGTGTCTTTTGTCTAAAAATACCCAGCCGGTAGGATCCATGATCCATGAAAGCTAATTGAAACAATTTCTCTTCAAGTTTTGGCAAGTGAAGCATGCATTATAAGCATTAATATCTATAAATTGAATTGTTAATGAATCTAGACACTAATAATGAATGCAATTTTGTAGGCTTAACTAGAAACACTAAAATTATCAGGATCTGGAACAGAATTTTCAATCATTTTTGCTTATTAAATAGCAAAACTATGCTTTTAATAAGCTAATAATTTTTATTTGACCCCATAGGAGTAGCTCAGCAGATTAGAAACAGGTTTCAAAGTGCAAAACAATGTTGTTTTTCTCTCCCTGTTTTAACTACCACAGTGCTGATCACATCAGATACTGATCTCCATTGCTTATCCTGCAATTCCTCTAAAAGAATTTGTAGCAGAACCTCTCTATGTCCCATTGAACAGGAGAATTCTCTGCACAGATAAATCGTGCTGTAAGCTGCCAAAACAACTCGAGCTTGCTTGAAAGATAATGCACAAAAATACAAATATGAGAGAAGTAGAAAAGCACTTGATACAACTCAAAACTCAAGACCAGAGCTAATAAATAGAAATCTTCTTCTCCCCCTAATTTAAAATAAGCCTTTAGGACTTTATACAGCTGAAGAATATGGTAAGATTCAGAGTTATAACAAGCAAATCTTAGGTTCCAATGGTTTCCTTTAAAGCAGTTTTGTGAAGTTTGCCGTTTTTCCTGACTCCAGTGGCTGGAGACTAGGAGGACACAACGAGATTATTCTGCAAGTCCCTCAGGCAAAGCTTCTTCTCCCCATGCTGTTGCTGGCAGCCCTTGCAGACAGGCTGTCAGCTTTTATGGAGCACTGGTGTCCCTTAGACAAGCAACCTCTTTTACCAAAAAGATTTAGTAACTCTACAACTTTTGTTAAATGAAAAAAATCAAACCTGGTTATCTTGCAAGATAATGTTAAAGAACGATCTCTGAAAACCAAGGGAAAGGGATGCCCAGGATTTATCTCTGGATTTACATCTGGGAAGGACCATAAAATATTCCTCCATCTCTGCAGGCGATTGATATCCTTACAGAAATGTATTCCAGTGCTTAATTACATTTTCTATTTGAGAGAGGAGGTTTCCTTTATTTAATCTAAATCTCCCTTACTACAGTTCATACCTACTTCCATTTTTTTGTGTTCTATGAAGATGAAGAAAGGTTTTCACTCTTTCTAACAACCTTCTCTTTATTTGAAGGCTCTTTCCATGTTCCCCAGCTGCCCCAGTACTTCCCCTCCTCATTTCTTCCCTACTTTAGCATGGCCAGATGTCGGGTAGCAGTGATAACTGACTGATTAACATCGGATGGCTACGGAGGAATACTGGCTAGCTTGGAGGGATGAAGTGATAAGGAAAGAAACATCAACAGATGGAACTAAATAGCACAGCAGGGGATTCAAAATACTTCACCAAAGTACTAATGGGAAAGAATTGGTGTTTCCTGGTTCAATGTAATACTCAATGGGAAAATAATGTTAATAAAGAAATACACATTAAAGTGCAGAGTACTTATGCATGAGTTCTAGCTTAGCAGATAGCCCTGTAAATCTTACATTGAAATATTTAGCTGAAGTAGTTCAGAATATTTTTACTACTTGGACATTTGTTTGTGTCCATGCACCCTGGGATCCTGTTCTATGTTCCCTCGTGGCTGCCAGTGAACCCCTGGGCACTTTCCACTCCTTTACAGGTCTTTTGCCTGAGGGCGTTACAGTGAGAGCCTGACAAATACCAGCAGGGATGACCATGATCACAGTCATGGCTGTGCAACTCAGCCCCTCTCGAGGCTAACCACTTTCATTTTGGTAAGCTGTTTGGTAATATTTTCATCATGATACGTCTGTAAAATGAAATTACCGAGATAATTTGAGGGGAGAAATGCTTGAGGGTCTTCCCCCACCTCCCCACCAATGCCTTTTCCTGACGGACAATATGCTGGCAGAAAAACGTATCACTGGAGCCTTGCTCAGCCTGAAGAGTGTGCCCTGTTACCTGCACTGGGCAAGGGAGAGGGTGCTGGGTCTGAGGGGTATACTCCTGTTCTGTTTCTTCTGTGAAATGTCGATATTCTGTGAGACAACTATTAGAATTATCTTTAATAGTTAATATTAGAATTCATCCATTGATGACTGGTGTGTTTGGTTTTATTCTTTGCATTGTTCTGCTGTTCAAGATTCCTTTTCCCAAACCAACAGCAAAAAACAAGGGAAAAAAAGTTTTCTCAGTGCTGCTGTCTATTGACATTCAACAGAATAACTGCCCTGGAGTTAATTCCTCCTCTTAAGTAAACTACTTCAGTCAGGGCTGTTAGCATGGAGGATATTGCCACTCTTGTTTACTGAACAAGAGTATTCCAGGATCCTTGCTTTCTTAGTGAATTTAGTATATGTACATGTGTACTTTTCAATACATGTAACAAATAATCCAGGCAAACTTGGGAGCCTACTAGTGAGTCATATGCAAACTGAACCAAAAATATTTAATTCTGGAGTAAATATTCATTGTCTGTGCCACCCTTTGCAAAAGGATAAAATGGTCAGTCAGTGTGCTACAATGTGCATCCAAGAAAGAGCTGAAATAATACCTTTTATTTACTTTAAATGTAAAATAGCGTAAATAATAATGTAAACCAGGTAATGTGTTAAAGCCTTGCAGCCTCTTTCTTTGACTTGAATGCCAGTTGTGTCAGGTGCCCGCCCACCTCCTCCTGCAGAAAAGAAGTTTCTGTCTCTCAGAAGCCACCCCTGCTGCAGCCACTGCTCTGACACAGGTGAGAGCTGGAGACCTCTCTGCTTCACAGCTCGAGATGCAATTTTTTCAGCTATAAAAACCCAGCCGCACAGTGTATCTCAAACAAGTACTAGAGAAGGAGGACTTTACCTGAGTTGGTTTTGCCTGCCCTCTACAAACAGAAAAATCAATGGTCTTTGTTCTTTTATTGAGCAGAAAAAAGTACTTTCTTCCCACCTGGGAGGGCTAATGGGATATTCTGGTGTGCAACACCATTTCAACAGTGAGGGAGGTGTCCCTACTTGATCTCTGCTAATAAAAGTCTTCAGCCAGATGTTCATGCTGATTCTGGGACACAAAATTTCAGGTTCTGGCTCTCCCAAACCATCACCTTGCTAAGCCTCTGTGGGGTCCTGTGCAGAACTTTTTGAGTGTAGTCCCAAGGAGGGTGCGATTTGAAAGTCATGGCCTTTTCACTGGCCAAAGGGTGCTGTGGAACACCTCTGTGAACTTGGCTGCAAAGGTTGAATGTTCTGCTGGACACTGACAGGCTTCTGAGTCTCCCAGGTTGTGTCTGAGTCCCTGACAGAGTCAAACCCAACAATGCCTGTGTGCAAAACTGAGGTATCTTTTTTTTCCTAGATTTCAGACCAGCAAGATCTAATAACCTTTACTTTGGTCTCCTGCACATCTTTCTGAAAAATGAAGCATGTCAGATCCCCAGAAATGAAAGGAAATGGGATAACCTTACACCTGAATTGACATGGGCATGTCTTCTGTCATTCCTCAGTATTTTGCTATCCCATGTTTTACGTGGCTCACCTTTCACATTGACAAAAGAGACAACAGATGTATCTTTTTTTATTTCTAGAATACATGATTCCTTTAGAGCAGCTCTGTCATTTATCCTGCCAAATATTTAGCGATGCTCAGTATATGAGGCTCTTCAGGAAGATTACAAGATTTCTCATTCTTGCTGCCTAGATTTTAAACAAATAAAAAAAAAAAGGCACTATATTAAAGTGGAAGAGGAAATAATTGACTAGGGTGCTGGGAGTTAAATCAGTGTTTCAGCAATTGAAGATTACTGGCCACCAGTCTGTGTTGGTGGAACTTCTTGGATGCCAAGCGTCAACATCAGTTTCTGTGTTGGATGTCATGACAACCTGTTGTCACTTTCCAGAGGTCTATAACCAAGGTTTATCATATTAGCAGCCCTCAAAATCAAGATAGCTCAAAGTAGTAGCAGCCTTGCAAACAATTACACCCGCTGTTTATTTTGTGTGTGTACATTTATCTTCATTTCTTCTCATCCTCAGAGTTCCAAGTTTTTATTTTTTAGAGGTTGGAACTGGAACTGGAAGTTGTTGACACACTCCACCCAATAACACTGAGCGTGGGGAGAAGTGCCCATGCCTGTTTCAGTGCCACAGGGAGAGCAGGTTGTGGCACATGAGGAATGTGAAGTGTTGTTTATGCTTATTCTAATGAAAGAACCAACAAAGGACAGTTGTTTTACAAAACAAAACAAAACACACCCACAAAAAAACAACTTTCTGACAATATCTAGTAGAATTTAAGAAACTCGTTGTAAAGGCAAAGTCATAAATACATTTTTATGATTTTTATGCCACACTTCCTGTGGCCTGAGAGTCAGATGGTGAGAAATAACCCTATGAAATGATAGTTTCAAAAAATAGTGTGCACAGGTACTATTGCATTCATATTTTGGTGTCAACTACTGCTGCTCTACCAAATTTGATTCCAACTCAAATTATTCAGGAAGACACAATACCAAGCTGGTTCCTCAGACTGGAGAGATGAAAGATAGCTCTGGACAGAGCTTCAAGGGTGAGAAATTTAATTGATAATCTGGGCGCAACGTATAATTAAGAGCCCACTGGAGGTGGAGGGCATGTTAGTTGCTTCCTAGCACAGATGGGTCTCTGACCAGGGTTTGGCACCTGCCCCATCTTTCCTGTGAAAGTGTAGGTGTTTCCAAATGACACCTAAAAAGTTGAGGGGAGGAGATGAGCTTTGAACTTTCATTTTTTTGTAGTTTCTTGATACTACATCAGCCCTGTTTTTCACATCATCTTTGTCTGCCCCTCACTCCAAGTAAAGATGCCTTGTTCTTAGAAGAGATTTTCTGATGCAGCCAGGATTAGAACTGAATATTTTTCAGCCCATTCTTTATTCTCAATTCAGTACTTACAGACTGCTCTCTGCAATGTTGTAATGAGATCTGGGATAATAATATCAAGCTGTATCTAAACAATTGGATTAAAGGAAGCCCTTGGAATAGGACAGAGGTTGGTGTAACTTGCTGGATCACGTGTCTGATTGCTGGCCAGTTCCCTAGGGACAAAGTTTTTCCTCCTGGCAGAGCTCAGCAGCTAGCTTTCAGCTTCTTTCATGATCAGCACTTTGTACCGAATGTTTGAAAATGTTTGGAAAATGCAGCATAAGGGAGACTGGAGGTTTTATCTTTAATTGGACTAACTTAAAAATTAATATTGAAAAGTTTTCTCCTTGTTGTGTTACTATTGACCTGATGTTAAGAATAGCTTGTGCTGGTCTTGGGGAGAAGAGTAGGGGATATATATTCTGCTTTTAGTTTTTGTGATTTGAATTTTGGTGGGACAGGAGAGGTTGCTAGTACATTTTTAAAAAAAAAAGGTCTGATCATGAATAGGAAATAATTTCAAAGGTCTTTTTGGGTGTTGGGTTGTCTGTGATGATCTGTTCATGGATGCAGCTGGGAAAGGCTCCAGTGTGAAGGTGTTAGTAATACCTGTCAGTCTCAGACCCAGGAAGGTCTGAAATGTAGATGGACCATTTTTTTAACCTGGTGAGGCTCTTCTGGTAATCACTGCTCAGAAAGTAATGGCCTTATGGAATGGAATTGCAATTGTCTGCTTTGACCTCAAAATATTACTTTGTCATCCTCGTCTGTCTCTCTCCCTTTCTCTCTGGAAAATTAACATTAGATAAGAGTGGGGTAGATTCTTTTCTAGCTTATTCATTAGCAGCAGCAGTGTTGTTAATTATGTTTAGATTGTAAAGGCTGTATTATGAGTGGTCAGAGAACACAGAATTAGCTTCAGATTTTATAGCTAGAAGGTGGGAAAATCCTCCTCTGGATTGCAGACTAAGCATATTTCCTCTGGATATCACTGAGACAATAAACAATAAACTACAACTTTTTTATCATAGCTTTGCTCTCCATGCACAGATTTTACTCCGAGAAATAGCACAGCCCACTTCTTGGAGTGTCTTTTTCTCTTTGTATATATACATAATTTTCTCAGCTTTGGCTGGTAGAGTTTTCTTTTTTTTTTTTTTTTTTTTTTTTTTTAATTCTTACAGGAGCAGTCAGAATGTTCTTGAGGAGCCCATAACTGGTTTTTAGGGTCCTCCTATATGAGTTAGGAGCCTGCCAAAGCCTACAGCCATCTTCCCTGAGCAACACTCAGCAGCAAGCAGGATGGGACCTGGTTACTCGGTATAATAACTAATTACAACCTTTCTTTTTTTCTTTTTCTTTTTTTTTTTTTTTTATTTTTCTTTTTTTTTTTTTTATTTTTTGTAATTTATTTAAATTTTCAAATTTTTTTTGTTTTAATCAGTTTATAAATAATTTTTCTGTCTGTGACTCAAAATGTCCGAGTCATTTGTTTAATAAAAACACCACCCTGAGCACAAGTACAAGGGAGTATGGCACTTCAAATACATTTATCTTACAAAACCCTTCTCTTGCCCACTCTTGCCATCCCAATGTGTTGTGGTACTGTATTTCTCACAGACTGAACTGAAGGGATATCCAATTCACCTGTGGACAGTGTTTTCTGACTTGCTCAGTCTTCTGGAAGAGACCTCTTCAGAATCTGCACTATATTTCCTTTATGCTCTTTTGTCTATTTACAAGTGCATGGGGAATTTTGCTGGTCACTGGGATGTGTTCAGCATTACAAGAATGTTTCTAATAACCAAATTTTACTCCTGGTGTCTTTATAAACTCCCTCAGGTCGTCCTCACGATTTCTTCTTCTGAAGTCGGTTTGCACATGTTCCTTTGGGCTTTTTGCATCAACACTTGATAAGTACATGTGTTGATAAGACATGATAGCACATTCCTGAGGAATCCCTGGAAGGACAGGGGCACACATTTCACTGCGTGGAGACAGACAAACCATGTTTAAGTTGATCCAATGGAGGGCAGACCCTTCTCAGCCCTGACTTCCTCAGATTTTAGTCAAAACTTCAATGTTAGATGAGGAATTTGAGGTGGAACATGAAACAATTCCTTTCATCCTCAGCTGAAGTGCTGGTACTCATTTTGTCCTTGGTAATTAAAGGGTATTTCTTGTTTTTCTCACTCTTTCAAATCTGTATCAGTAAGATCTTTGGAGTAATTGCTCAGAATAATAGCATGGAAGTAGAACATCACTGATCTCCTTGGCTGGGAAATGTGTGAAAGGGAATGAAAAAAGGGAGAATTTCCCTGTCAGAGCTGCAGTCTGGAGCTCAGTGGGGTCTGAGCATGGAAAGAGCAGCTCTGTGTCAGCTTTGAAGAGGTAAATCCTTGAATTCACAGTGTGTGTGTAAGTTGCACATAACAGGAAATATCAGACTGTAAAAAATTCTGGTAAATTTCAAGGAAGTAAGCAACTAGTGTCAGAGAAATGGGCGCAAGAAGTATTTTAAAAGAAAACAAATACAAGTAGAGAGAAAAACAGGCAAGGATTTAAATATATCATAAGCACATCACAATTAATTCATCTGATAAAGGAAGATACAAGACAGAAGAGGTGATTGATGTAGCTCAAAGATTTGATGGTACAAAGCTGCCTTTACTTGAAATGATGAAAGGAAATAGGGCAAAAATCAGAATACTGAGGATTATTTACGATGTAAAGAGAGGGAGAGTAATCAAAAAGGCTGAGTAAATTCTAAAATGAAATAAGAAATGGCTTATGGTGTATGTGGGGCGGGGAGAATAAAGAAATCATTATAAACGGAGAGTCACTCAGGAATCTAAAATGGATGAGCCCTGAACTGATTTCATAAATGGGCCTTGACAAAGGGGAAAACACAGCAGCACAAGGCTATCTGTGAGTAATGGAAACATTTCACAATGCGGGATGTTAATAGAACACTTGGAAAGGAGGACTAAAAATAGAAGACTAGTACCATGTATGTGTTCTTTATGTAAACGAAATTCATTAATATTTTTTGCAAAATATTGGGAATTAATTTGGAAGATAATAAACTGCTGAGATAGCGAGGGATTGCAGAATTCATGTGAGGATTTCCTTTTTCTCTTTTCAAAAAAGGAATTGTAGTCAGTATTGCTCAGTACATGGTAAAATATTGTCAGAATTTTTCTGGCTCATGATCTGTGAAGCATATTCACTAAAAAGTTCCTGTGCTTGGAAGTATGTCTGTCACAAGGCACCTCCTGCTCCAAGACAGAGCTGCCTGGATGCTTGTTCTGGTCTTTTTACCAAGTGTGGATGACACTGGGTACCTAAAGAAGTAAAATAACATTTTGTTTAAGATGTGTTATTCCTGTAAGAATCACCAGACTGGATTTATTCTGCTGGTGAATCTTTGACAGAGCTAATTTCTACTTTGACAGAGCTAATTTCTACTTAGCCACAGGAATGTGAATGCCTTGGGAAGCATCAGGGTACCAGCACTGCATTAAAGAACATGAGGTTTGCACTTACAGGGAGAAGAATTGTTAAACATCTACTACATAGTAGGTACCTAAAATAAATAGAAGATTTTTATCAGTAACTTCTGATTAAGGATTATACTGTATTTGAGAAGACTGACAGTGGCAGTCTTGCAGAATTCCATCAAATTTGATGTAAATTTCTCAATAATTTTTGTACTAATTTCTGCACGTAAGATGGCAAAAGTGAATTCAGAAGGAGCTGACTGATGTGAATATATATAAGGTTGACACTTTAAGCCTAAGATTTCCCCATACCACTCAGTAAAGGACCCAGACTAAAAAAAAAAAAAAAAATTGAATTAGTGCCAAGCATAGGCAGTTAGAAAAATGATGGAACAGTTGCTGGGAGATTAGTAAATGTGGATCCCAGGCAACACCATTTCTAGAATTACTTTTCTTTGCAAAACTGTGTTTAGGAGCTGGAAGTAATGATTTATGAAGAAATATGAAAATAATTATATGTGTTTAACTTGGCAAAAATAAATGAAGAGTGTTGTACTTGTCCACAAGCATATGAAGAACATAAACAGAAACCATGGAGAAGAATTGCCCAGGACAGAGCCTAAGGAATGCAAATGAAATGTATTGTGATCATAATGCAAGAAGGAAAATGTATCTCAGATATCAGGTAATATCCTCCATTAGCAAGATTTATGAGACTCATCATGACAGGAATATGAAGGAAATGATGAAAAGTCCATTGACTGAGTCAACCGAAATTGGATTAGAAGGTGTAGAACACTTCAGCCCTGAAACGGGAATTGTCACATGCCCAGCAAATATTGCAAACTCGTGAGACTGTGGCATAACACAGATGTATTTCAAAGTTCTCTCTTGATGGCAGAGATGCAGGTTCTGTCCTTCTGTGTGAATCCAGGTGGGCATTGAAGTGTGCCTTGGTCGTGCCTTGGCTTCTCTCAGCTGAAGTTCCATATGAATCTTGTGGCAAACAGTCTTCATAAACAATAGCATGCTCCTTCACCCCATGAGTGTTCCTAGAGCCAGAGGATTCCATAGAGAAACTGGGGACAAAACATTTTGATCTTACTCTACTGTCTGTCTCCCAGGTACCTGGCCAGAGGGCTCCCAGACTCCAGGGCTCACTTCAGAAGCTCAGGAGTGTTGGTTCTGGTTGCCTGACACTGTGCCAGAGAACTCTGGCTCTCATCTGGTGATAAGCCTAAGTGATAGACTTGGAAGGGGTCCCACTCATTTTCACCTTCAGCAGCTTGCTCTCAGGAGTCGGCTGCTGCCAGAGCTGAGGCAGACGGCTGGTTTGGCATCCAGCACCAAGTGTTTCTCTGGCACTGCTCCATGTCTTATATCACGCTCAGCACTAAAGAACTTGAGAGTTTATGGAGCCTCTTTCCACAACTGGCTTCACCACAGGCTTTGGGGTCAGTGCTCCTGTTGTAACAGCAGGTTTCGTTTAGATTCTTACCTGAGATCATGGCTGCACTGTTGAGCTCCTGGAAACCTTCTGCATGGTAATGGCTAGTTAGCTTATGAATGCCAAAGTTGGCGGTTCCCTTGTACCATGTCACCAAGGCTCAGCCTTCAGTAATTTGCCACTTCCCCTTCAGGGAATCTGAGGCACCTGTACAGAATTGTTATTTAGAAGGTGGGTCATCTTAGAAAGGTGCCTTGTGGCTCTAGATCAGTGGTCCCCATGGTGAGATGTACAAGACTATCTATTAGGGCATGGGAAGATTTTTTTTTTCAGTAATAAATTTTAAAAATTTAGAATAGTGTTTATTTCATCCTTATCCTTTGTAAATGCCTATTTTTGTGTATGCTTTACAAAGTATATAATACAGTAGTACATGGAGATAGTTTATAGATAAATACACATACACTGGCATGCACACTCAAAATTTTTTTACTGATCAGATGCACAATCAAAAAAAGTTTGGACCCCACTGATCTAAATGTTCAGAGAAAGATGAGGATGATGGCTACGGCACAGAGATCTTCCACAATGAGAATCCTAAAGACTAATGATAACCTTTGAAGAGAGAATATGATGCAAAGTAATGAAATGTAATGACAAAACCCTGGGGTTTTTCATTTCCCATGCTGCTGGGAAGGTGTGTGCTTCCTTGTGTTGTCGAGTAGGTGCTTGAACTCTTTCTCATGTACACTGGGGTGTATTTTAGCCTTATTTAAATCCATAACTGCTGTGTAGTCAAATCTATCCTGCCTTCTCTGCCTGGTGGTTGCTGTGTCTCTTTGTTGGGTCCAGCCTGGTTCTCTGTATCCATCTGCTCCCATGGAGAATCCAGGCCTAGTCTGGACAATCATGCAACCACAGGTCCTGGAACACCTGTCCCAAGAAAAGGGCATAAATTCAGCTGGTTCCACTCATGGGCTGGTGTCCTGTTTTCATCTGTAGCTGTAGTGGCAGCCACAGTCTGATCATTCAGAACATTAATTTATAGTCTCTATTATGGCTTCATATACATGGCTGAGGGCTTCAGCAGACTCACTGATAGAGCCACAGCCATGGCTCTGCCCAGGGGAGGCTGTTGCAGGACATCGAATGGGCTGACTATTGAAAAATGGTGTCAGTTTTTACACTACTGGATCTCTGACTGGCATCTGCCATCTGATCTTTCTCCGAGGCAAAAAACACAGTCAGGTCTCAGCAGCTTCCGTCACACATGCAGGCAGCATACCTGTTTGCCAAAGAAATGTGCTGCCAAACTTTGAGCTGTCATTCCAAATTAAGATGTTACAGCTTTCTTTGCCTATGATAAGTCATTAAATATTGCTCAATTACCCTTGCATTGAGCCTTTTTTTAAACTCGAGCTTACTTTACTGAAAGGCATCCTGTCTTGATTTGGAGATATTAAAAGATGAAAAATCCTCCTTCCTTTGATAGGGCAGGGTTTTTAATGTCTAATCATTCTCACTATAAAACTGTGCCTGATTTCCAATTTAAGCTGGTCTGGCTTCAGCTTCCAGCAATTGGTTCTTGTTATGCCTTTCTTGGCTGGATTAAAGAGCCCTCTAGGACCTGGTATTTTCTCCCTTTGAAGGTACTTATATATCGTAATCAAACCATCTCTTGATCTTTTTAATAAACTAAACAGATCGAGCTCCTTAAGTGTCTCATTCTCAGGCAGCTATTCCAGTTCTCAAATTATTTTTATGACTCTGCACTGTCTCCAACTTTCCTGTGTCCTTTTAAAAACACGGCCACCAGAAACAAAGGCACTCAGGGTATTTATAGTCAACTACTTGTCCCATTTCCCAAAATCCTTTAGATTCTCGTATTTCCATGCTATGAGTTCCTCAGTCTGTAGAACACTTTCTTGCTCCTAGAACCTATGACTGCTGATGTCATTTGCTCCATGTGAGCCAGAACTGCTCCCAGCCATGTAATCTACCACCAAAAAAAAAAAATCTGTGGACCTTTGCTCTGATCGGTGTAACTGTTCTTAAGCTTTTTTTGCCCATTTGTAGGAGCTATTTTAAATCATTAATGCTCGGGAACTGGGATCTTTGTGTATTTTACATTCTAAAAGAACACAAACTTGAGTTGTTTGGGGCTGTCCATAATCACCATTCATTGTAAACTGAGCCTGATTGTTCTTGCAGAGGAAACCGAGGCTTCTACTATTCTCCAAAAGTGATCTCAGTGACCAAAACGATGTTTCAGTTCAGACAATGGTCATAAGAGATAACACAGGGGGACTGGCCAGGGAGGACAGAGTTCAGGAACCACTTACACTTCTTTAATGAGCCCAGGAAGCTGCCCTGGTTTGTACAGGGAATGATGCTGTCTGTGAGGATTTTCTAAACCTGTCTGGTGCTGTTTCTCAGATTCGAATGTTTGTTTTTTTGCTTTGTTGGTTTTGTTTTTCCTGCAATGTACCTGTATTTATTAAGGGGATAGTGGATGATCACTCCCCAATAAAAAGGAAATTTTCCAGATGTTACCTTGGTGAACTTATTTCTGTTACAATCCCTTTGTAACAGGTCTTTTGGTCCCCTTTCCAATTCTGTTCCTGTTATTAGTCATAGTTTTCCTCTTGCTGACTATGAGCAAACTGGAGGCCAGATCTGGGGTACCTTGTGTTGCCAATATTAGGCATTTTTTCTGTTGCACCAATCAGCCTCCAAGATATTTATCCTTGCAATTATCCGCCAGGTAGGCAACAGCTATTACCTGGTTTTAAGATAGGGAGGAAAAGCCAAGGTATGGGAAGCTTCAGTAGGTCAGGGCTTGAACAAAGATCTTCTAAATCTGGGGTAATTGTGCCTCCTCTCTGTTCCATCTTTAAAAAATAAAGCACACATGTTAGTTCTGAGGCTTGCTTTCATCTTCACCATTCTGCCTTCAGAAATCTTCACTCCTCCTCGTCGCACTGCGGTCGCCCTCGGAGAGTTGCACAAAGGCTGTCAGTCGCTTTGGTTCACTGTCATCAAATATCGAGGAAAAATAGGAACAATTACAAGTTTAATATTAAAAGAAGCAATTTCATTTCCTTTCTGGAGTCTGTGTAGTTTTTTAATGCTACCTGAAGAAGCAGAATTCTTGTGCATGGTGAACAGGGCTCATTTACCTCAATTCGGACCTCAGCCCCAGCGTGCAGGAGGAGGGCAAATGGGCACCCGGGACCACCCGGGTGGCGATGCACTGTTTCATTTTTAATTCCCAGCTGGGCCCGACGGCCAAAACTAAGCCGTTGTTTTTTAACTAAACTGTAGGGGGGCAAGAAGAGCCACTTAAGGCCGTCGGACTGCTCAGGGGGCCGCTGCCCGGGCCGGGCCGGGAGCGGGGCCAGCCCCACTCTGGCCGTGGAAGTGCCCGTGTGTAGGTCCCCCTGCAGCGGAGGAGCTCCGCACAGGAGGTGCCCCCCGCACACGAGGTGCCCCCTCAGGGCTGTCCCCGCACACGAGGTGCCCCCTCACACGTCCCCCTCACGGGTGCCCCCTCAGCCGCCCCGCCCGGGCGGGCTCCCCGCGCGCTCCGGGACCGCCCTGCGGCGCGCGGCGGCGGCGGGACGGCAGCGCCCCCTGGTGCGCCGCGGCGGCCCCGCCCGCGTCCCCTCACGCCGGGACCGGCGGGACGCGCGCGGGCGGGCGGTGTGTGGCCGTGTCCTGACCGTGTGTGACCGTATCCGAGCGCCGCGCCGGTGTGTGGCCGTGTCCTGAGCGTGTGTGACCGTGCCCGAGTGCCTCCGCTGTGCGGGCGCAGCCGTGACGGGCGCAGGGCACCGGGCACAGCCGCAGCGCTGCCCGCAGAGGCGCCGGGGCAGGGACAGGTGTCCGTGCCCGAGACAGGTGTCCGTGCCCGGGACAGGTGTCCGTGCCCGAGGCCGCCGCTCTGGGATGTGGCGGTGACCGCGCAGCGGAGGTACCGCTGAGTTTCAGGCATGCTGGCAGCGCTGGCAGGGGCTGTTTGTTAGGCAGGGAGCACCTCCGAGGGGCCGAGGGGAGCTGTGACCCATAGAACTGGCACCCTAAACACCTGGTCGGGACCTCCGTAGGCTGGGCAGCAGCTCCCTAGGGATGAGCTGCCAGCAGAGGCCACGGAGGTTCCACAAGGTGTGAAGGGTAGCTGTGTGTTGTGACCTCTCCATGCTCATCCCTCACCTTCCAGGGCTCCCAGCTGGGTTGTGGCCCTGGCCCCCGGTCCGGGCTGGAGGGGAAAGTCCCTTCCTGCTGCCACAGTGGGCGAGGAGGCTGCTGGCTGCTGCAGGGGAGAAAAGGCTGAACCTGCCAGAAAAAACCTGTAAGGTATAAAAGCCTACAAATTGGGGAGAGCATTCTCCTTTGACAGAGTAAAAATAAAACCTGGAATGGGAAAGGAAAGGCGTGAAAGAGTTAGTGACAAAATATCATGTACAGCTGGGGAGATGATGGTTTTATTGGTATTGCGGGGGGAGGGAGAAGCTGAGAGGCAGTGAAAACACAATTTGGCCTAAAATTGAATTTCTCTGATAAGGAATTTCAGAAGCGGCTGCCTCATTCACTGTGCGGCCAAATAATCATATGCGCTTTAATAATCTTTATTTTACAGGAGTATGTTGCCAGGGCAACAGAGTGTAAGCAGGAGCACAGCACCTTGCAGATCACAAAGGCAAAGCTGCAGAAAGACATTTCAGCGAGTTTCTCTCTCCCTTTTGCAATGTAATGACGACTTATTTTTCATGCACTGATTTAATAATCTTATTGAAAGATCCTTTCCCGGTTTCTCTTATTCTTGTCTGTCTGAGCACGGACAAAGGCAAAAATCTGGAATTGTCAAGCCCACTGGGCTCAGCAAACTAACAGATGTAATATGTTTAGCATTTTTATGTAATTACTTTTTATTGCTATTTTACCCTACTTCTATTCCTCCCTGGTTAGATGCTGCTTCCCTTTCATTCCAACCCAATCAAGGGATGGAGAGGGGCTGGGGGAGAGTTGGTAATTGACGGCATTAATCGGGAATTATTAGTGGGACGTGTTTTCAGAGGTGGGGGTTGGGTGCAGCAAGAGACCTTTTAGGAAGGGTGAATTGAATTATGGGCGATGCAATAATGAAGCCTGTGGGCTGTGAGCTGTAGAGGACACTCATCCTCACAGAGCTCTGAGTGTTATTTATCACAGGCTCTGCTCTCTGGGTGAAAACCAGCACGTTGCCCTACTGACATCCTCTGGATGAGGGGGTCTCAACTAGCTGGGCTGAAAACCAAGCTGATTTGGGATGATTAAAAATGGAAACTTCTAGAGATCTTCGATGTTGGTTAGACCGGGAGCAGAAATGCCACAACTAAACCCTCAGCAGGGTGCAGTGTGACCAGTCTGTCTCTTGTAAACATTTTGCCTCTTGTTCTTTCCCAAGGGCCAGCCTGAGGAAGGAAGCGTGTGAAAAGCAATCGTTGCAGCCACAGAACAGGAGGTCGGGGAAGACTCTGTGGAATTCAGTACAAAAACCCTGGGTCATCTCATTTCAGCTGAGGAATTCCAAGAAATCAGGAACAAAAGCTGACACCTGAGCTCAGGTGTGCTCTGGCACTGCATGTGGCAGGTCTTGCTGGCACCGGGAAGCAGCAGAATATGTGGGTTTGGTGGGCTGAGAGACCCAGGAAAAGGACATGGTAGTGGGGGTTTGCAGCCTCAGCTGAGAATGTCACAGTTTTGTAGTGTGGATACACGCTTATAGATGTTACTGACATGGAGCTTTGCTTTAGGAGGCCAGTTCTTTAAAGAACGGCACATAGATTTATGTGTTCTGTATTTTGAGAATTACATGAAGTGATATTTAACAATATGTGTAAAATAATACATTTAATATATATAAAAATAATATTTAGGCCAAGCAGTATTCTCCCTACAGAATTACACTGTGGCAAACACTACTGGTTTTCTCTGAGTCAGCGTCCCCCAGTCACTGTGAATGTGAGATGTTTTACAGAGCAGTAAAAACTGCTCTGAAGCAGATTGCAGAAATGTTTAGAAGCTAGATTCAGGAGTGGGAGGTGGTTCTGTAGGGACCAACCAAACCCTTGGACCAGATGTGGGGACAGGAGTGCAAGAGAGGGGAAAAATCTGTTTGGAGGCTTGGGCAGGACACCCGTAACTCACAACGTCCTTGTGTCCCCAGGTTCAGAATGTTCCCAGTCATATGGAAGCACTAACAGTAATACAGCGCTTGAAGTCTCACTACCACTAATGTCTAATCATAGTACAGACAAAAACTCGAGTTCTGAAGGCCAGTTAAAATTCTATTGTTTTCTCAAAAGAGAGATGAGCATTTAGACCTGCAACATCCAAATCCAGGGAGTGAACTGTTCCTGGCTGCAGCAACAAGAGTGTGTGATTCAGTGAAGAGTGAGATGAGCAATTAATGCTGCATTGATGTGTTCAGTTTATTAACATTTGTTTATAAACCAAGTGTAAGGGCATTGAACTCCCACTAACAACTTCAGCTTGGCTTTTAGAATATTTGCAGTGCTAATCCTAAACAGCACAGTATCGGATAATGCTGTGATATAAAAAATACTCAATATAAGGTTCTGCAATAGAAAAATGTACTTCAAATATATACAATATAGAAAGCAATAAGATACCTTCTGTATAATATAATATATATAAGTATATAGAATTACTCATTTGTAGTTTTGAATGTGTATGTAGATTAAGGAGTTTAGGAACAAAGACAATTCTTTATTGTTGTCATAAAAAGGAAAAATAAAACCTCTTTTTTCTGTGCAAACATATCCCAGGTTTCACCTTCCTGCTCCTAAATGAACGAATTGCAATGATATAACCACTGCTTAAGGTTTTATCTGATCAGAAAATTCAGGAGTGCCTGACACTGAATTGTCCTATTGTTCCTAACCTAGAGATATGCAGGATTTTCTACAGCCATTGTAATAGTTGTCCCTTTTTTTTCATGGACAGGTCTAATTACTGTTATCTAGGCTATATTTTCCTTATGAAGAAAAAGACTTTTCATAAAGCAGAAGAGGTTTAATTATGTACAAAACTATTTTTACTGACTGTAAAAGCACATGAGCATCCTTCAAGTTGTGCTCCTAAGGCTTCTCTGTGGTATGTAGAGTCAGGAGAGGGAATGAACAGAAAAGCTTGAATATAAGATCCCAGGTCAGTTTGACTTTTCCTCCACAAACTTGGAATCTGCTTAATCTTAGAATTTTTAATTTTTTTAATATAAAAATAATATTTCTTTGGGTTCCCATAATACAACAAATATTTGGAATTTGATTTATTCAGAAAAGGGTTGTTGTAATTGTCTGGGTGTATCTAGAGAACCTATGGAGTAGATCACTTCTCTGCTGCTACCTTTATGTTATCAGAAAAACCAGGAATGAGGGAGCAGCCTGTTGCTTTGGCAGCATTTGAGGAAAGATCTCCAATTTCCTCAGAGAGCTGGAGACAAGGTCACGCTGATCTGAGGAAAACCAAGTAACTTCTGGAAATCTCAAATCAGGCCAACAATGCAAGATCTGTCCACCATTCAGATTTAGATGAAGTCACCTTCCACACTGCTTTCACTGATGTTTAAGATTTTTTTATTATTATTTGATATTGGCTGGTTTCTGTGAAATCCAACAGCTCTGCTCCTCTAGGCTCTAGCTAAGGAAATCTACACAGTTTTTGTCATCTCTGCAGCATTAATTTCATAGAAATGCTATACATTGATTCAGTTAAAATACATAGATAGATGATCTCCTAAAAGCAATCTTCCATGGAGCCTGCAGGAAGGCAGCTGACTGCAATCAGACTGGGCCACAGAAAGAGCCATGGAACAAGGTGAACTGCAGACTGCCAGACACTGGACAGTATTTCTATATTTTTGGGAGACTGTATTTTTAGCTCCTTAAAGCCAATGCTGGATGAGAGACTGTTTGCTGGAGGATCCTCTACAATTTTTAATATTTTTTTTCTGTTTTAATAATGATAAACTTTAAAATGGAAAAAGTTAAAAGGAGTTTTATTGGCTCTTTGCAAGACTCAATGGGGAAGCCCAAAGTTGAAGCATTGAAAGGTCCTGTATTTTCTGCAGCTTGAAGCAAGGTTATTGCCATAACAATATTGAAAAGATTTGTCTTTTTACTCATTTTCCTATTTTCCTTAGGAATGGTGGGATAAAATTTTGGTGAGAAATTGAAGCCCAGCTGCTTAAATACTCCCATATTTCTAGCACAAAATCTGGGCAATTTGCTTTCCTCTTCCTGCTAGCTTGTATCCTGCTGCCTTTTGAAGTGGAAACTCTTCTGACCCTCTAACCCTCTTGTTACTCAGAATAAAACTCTTTTAATTGTGTTTTGGAGGAGCATGCAAGAAGCTCCCACACTACTAATCAGCTTTGCTGGTTTGGGCCTGTATCACCAGGATTCATGTCAGCAGAATAGCTTGATATTATTGATGCTCTGCATCACTGTTTTAATGCTGAAGAGCTTTAAAGGTGCAGGTCCCCATTTCTATCTGTGTGTTACTACAAAGTGAGAGCAGCTCCTGGGCACCCCTGGCAGTGTCTGGGACCTTGCCAGGAGGACTTGGACAGGCCCTGCTGTTCTTGGGGTGCCTGGAGGGCTTCCCACAGTGCCAGAGAGGGTGACTGCCTGCTGGGCATGGCTTGTGGGCACAGCATTCACACTGATACAGTTTTTGGAAGTGACCTTTCATACCTGTTTGTTTGCAATGTATCATGTGGAAATACAGGTCAGCTTTAGTGCCTGGCACATCTCCACACAATTAAAAGTAAAAAGCCCAAAACACTTCTAGCTAGAGTCTGTGTTTTGCACTGGCCAGAAGCAGGTCTGGATGGATTTAAAGCAGACCTGTCTTAAGGTGTTTGAGGTCATCTGCAGCTTTGGTTTGAAATATGGGACTGCTGCCTTCCAATGCCAGAACTTCAGCACTGGATAATACTGAAAAATCCTCCTTTATATTAGGAAGGTGGAAGTTGGTCAATATAAAATCCTGCCTTGCTATAGATCTCCCTTGGGCAGACCCTCATCCATTTTAGCACTGTTCCTTACATCATTTGCCTTCTTACCATCCTCAGAAAACGCAAACACTGCTTTAGCTTTTCGCATTTCAGTATAACTGTGTTTAGCACTGAGGTCTGCCCCAGCTGCAGCCCATTGTACACAGAGCTGCTGCTGCTGTGCATTTCCTGACATTTGTTCATACCTCTGCTAATGTTCCTCTGTTTGGCCTTCAGCATTCCAGGAGTAGGTAGGCCACTTACCCCAAGTCCTAGCTCTCCGATCCTATTTGATCAGGAACAGTGATGCAAGAACTACCTTGGACAAATGACTCTACTGAGAACACTCCCTATTGCCTTGTAATAAACCTGCCTTCCTCCCTGAAAGCCATGATAAGGATAGAGAGGACAACAGTGATTGAAAGGTCAACAAGTTTGAGCACTGACAGAATGAAAGAAACAAATCATAATGCTGAGGCCATGACGCTATGAGAGTGCCCTGTGTCTAAATCCTGGCATGGTTGGAGCCCGGGTGTGTCAGCATGAGTGCCACCCTGTCCCGGTCCCACAGGAGAGGATGCAAGATCTCAGCATCCTTTTATCCTCTCTGTGGCTGAGTGCTCACAGGCTTAACTAGGGTGCTGGAGATCACTCGTGGAGAGAGATCAGAATTCACCAAGTGTCACACTGCTAGGCTTCCTGTGTGAGAAGGAGTCTGTGCTGATGAGTCTTCCAGCTTCCCAGTCTGGGCCAAACACACCTGGGGTGGATCCCATTGGTACTGGTGGGATGTGTACATCTGGCTGTGCTGGGCTTGAGTCAAAATTTGTCTCTTAGTAAGAAGCAAGGAGAAACTTTTCAGTGTGTTCTCAATAAGGCAGCAAAATGGAAACATATTACAATTGATGTGTTCTGTCATCTTGTCCGTTTGTTCTGAAAGGGACAGTCCTGGCGAGCTGGCTCTGGGCCTCATCCCACTGACACAAAGCTGGGAGAAGCTAGCCAAGAAGCCAGTTGTGCGAGTCCCATTTGCTGGGACCTATGCAACCTTTTGTTTGCTGGGGTAAAAATAAACTTTATGGAGCTTTTGTCATCCTCCAGTTCAGCTGATCATACACTCTTTTGGGTGTTTGCCTTTTGGATTTGAGACTATTCAAATTCTGATACTTTGAGTTCTGGGATTTTTTTTTCTGTTGTAAACCAATAAATCCATGTGTTCATGCAACAGTCACATGTTTCCTGTGGTTTTAAGACCTGAATTCTGAACAAAAACTGCTGGTACTGAGCTCTTGGTTCAGTGTCCCAGGGAAACAGCCTTTATGGGCTTTGAAGGATTTAATTAACGCCATAATGTTTGGGCTTTTTTTAATTATTATAGTCTTTTACACAGATAGATCACTTAAAAGCTTGATCTGTTTTATTACCACAAAGCACACATGAGATACTGTTGTACACATCATCATTTCTAAATTTGAAGTGTTTGCACAAATGCGTTTCAGACAACCTGCTCTACAGGGAAGTTTCATGGGGAAAGTAATTGCTGCAGAGAAAAGGTCGCAGTGATCAGGGATCCCTCCCAGCAGGAATTGGGGAAACCTGTGCAAGGCCAGGTCAGGTAGAGCTCAGACTTGGTGCACCAGCAGCCCCTTTCAACTAGAACGGAGCACATCCATGCTTTTGTTTACATACAGAGATTGATTTTCTCCTGTAGGTGGATATCCAAATCTGGGTGATTATAACAGAGAAATGAGATCCCATGTTCTTGCCATAAACATGATAACCCAGGATGTGATTTCCTGACCATGGTTGAAACCATGTTCGGATGGCATTGCTCTTAAGAAGTCTTTTGTGATTCGTTTGCATTGCAGGGTGTCCTGCAGACCTGTGTGGCATCCACAGATTACTCACTGTTCTTTCTCAGACATTCACCCCTCGACAAGTAGATCTCTTTGGGGCAGGATAGAAGCAACTATGTTCTGAAGTCACAGAATCATAGACTGGGTTAAGTTGGAAGGGGCATTTAAAGAGGACCTAGTTCAGCCCCTCTGCCCTGGGCAGGGTCGCCTTCTACTATCCCAGTTGCTCCAAGCCCTGACCAGCCTGGCCTTGGACATTCCAGGGATGGGGCAGCCACAGCTTCTCTGGGCAACCTGTGCCAGGACCTGACCACATTTATCACCATCACACTTGGTCTGCTTAAGAACTGCAGAATTTCTCTGGTAATACTGGGTATTTTTCTGTCAGATGCAACTGAAGGAGAAAGAGTGGCTGTCAGGGAATTGTGCCTATATGGTGTGAAAACCCTTCAGGTCAGTTGGAAAGTGTGTAACACACTTTCCACTCTGATGAGTAAGGAAGAATGCAAAGATTGGTGGCAAAGTGTGGTTATGTGGATCAATAAACCACAGGATGTTTTGGATTCTGGAGCTGTAAGGAACAGTGGGAGGCATTGGAAAGTGTATATTCACCAGCACCTAGGGACTGCTCCCATGCCTGAATGCAGGTATGAAACTAAGAAGTAGGAAATGGTAGCAGGAAGCCTCAATATGAATTGGCAATGCCACAGAAAAAGTAGGGAAAAACAGGAAATGGGACCCCAGCATATCAGCACATCCTTAAACTTGCTGTGCAGCAAGATGTTTGTCCTTTACTGTGTAGGATGATTAAAGTAAAAAAGGGTCTTACCCTAAAGTATGACATTCTTTCCCTCTGCTGTGTTCCTAGATTACTGATGTTCTAATTTTGAGCAGATGTCTCTAGTAAGTAAATGGTGGTTTAGTTTTACCTTGGCCAAGTTCATGTTCTGGCTATAGATAGGAGGGACACACATTGCTTCCTGTGAAGGCATGAGAGCTCATTCTGTGACTCATTAAATTGACATGGCCAATGCTCAGGTTCAATAACTGTAACAACTGTATTCCCTGAAAGTTACCAGCCATTGCAAGGAGGGAAAAACCGTGCTGGGATGTCTTTGGCTTTGTGAGAGGTGACTGGTTCCAAGGAGTATTTACACCTGCCAGCCTTTGCTGCTGCTGCCAGTGCTCAGGGGATCAGGTAACAGCGCAAAAGGGAGGATCTGGAATGTTGTGACTTTTGCTGTAAGTTTAAGAGAAGATAATTAGAGGTGCTGCCCCTGCATTCAGCTGGATTCAGAACAATGTTGATGCAGCTGCAAAAGGCCCAGAGCTGTTGGAGTGTGGCTTGTGATGTGGTTGACTCAGCAGCTGAACTGAGGAATTTTATCTCTAAGAGCACTTTACTGAAACCAAAATATACCAGAACAGAAATCTCCCAGCACTTTTAAGAAGAGTCCTGGTTAAACTGCTCAGTAGTTTGTGAATTGAGGTGATTGTACTAATTGGATGTTGGACAGAGGCTGATTGAGTTTATGTCTCATGGCTGGAAATCTCAAACACTGAAAGTTTAATTCACCATGCCTTTATCACATCACCTCCTGTTTCAGGAATCACAGCCTTTGTTAGTGCCAGAATCAAATCCATGTCTGAATGGAGAGTGCTTCCAGTAGCCTGGGATATGGATGATTCTTTCAAGGCCAAGACGATGGAGGATCCTTGATACTCATGAGCTGAGCAGCTCTGCCTGGTGCAAGAGCACGGACAGTCACCTGTGTTCTTTGAGCGAGTGCCTGATACTGGGATGGACTGGGGAGAGTTCCCTGATCCCTTGTCCTCTGATGCACTCCTCTGGTCACCCGGATCACAGGATTCTTGTTCTCTGCCTTAGCAAAGCTCCTCTATTGTTAAGTTTTCACTTTATTTGCTATATTAATTTTCTATGGACTGAAAAGAGACGATCAGGTTTTATTTGTGTATGTTTTGCTGGGGTTTAAAAAAAAAAAAATTAGTTCATCTTTCCTTGCTACTAGCTCTTTCAAATGAGGAAATTCACAGTCATTTTCCCTAGTGCTTTTCATACCCACTTACTTAGTTGACTATTTTGTTTATTGAATTTGTTTAATTTCTTAAATTTCTCTTCTTTAATTCTCTTTAATTTCCTCTTCTTTATCAGGGCTGCATGAAGGTAAGCTGAGTCTCAAAGCTATTCCATCCTAAATTTTGGCATTTTATATATATAAAACTTCAGGGCTGATGGTACCTATACCTGGGATTATTTATGGGTTTTCATAAAAAAGAAAGAGGAAATACAGAATTGCATGGCTCCTCTCTTCCTTCTCCACTTCCCAACCCCCTCCCCACAGAGGAGTTTAATGTTAAATGATAAATGTGGAAATTAGAGACCGTCGAGAAAATCCAATTTGGTGAGGAGTTTTAAAAATCCCATAATAAACGCCGAGTGAAATGTATGATTTAATGCGGGGCGCCAATGGCTGCTATTATGTGCTATTAGCAAATCGGGGTTGAGAGTGAATCTTTATCACGGGCGCGCGCGGGCCGGGGCCGCCTCTGCTGCCGCTATTGATTTGTAGCCGCTTGTCATAATGACATGGGGAAGCAATGAATGGAAGATGTGCTTTTGATAGGATTGAAGGGGTGCAAAGGGGGGAGAAAAAATTCAGCAAGTTTTCTATCTCTTCTGCCTGATTAGATTTTTTTCTTCTTTTAAGAGCTTTCACATTCCAATAAAAATGCTAAATCAGCTCTGAAGCAGAATTGTTAGGGAGTAAATAGCCAGTCACATTTAAAGGAGGAAAAGATCTGACTTTACAGCTCTGGCTTCACAGCAGCCGATGAGTCTAAAGAATATTTTTGGCTCCACAGAAATTACAGTAGTGGGTGGTGTGAGGGTGGCCGGGACCTGGTAAGAGGACCTGCAGGCAGTAGGCATCAACATCTGTGGGCAGCAGTTTGTCAGGATGCACAGGAATTAAATCCCCAGCGCTGGTGTTTAAGCAGAGGAGGGTGTGTCTCGTGACCTTTGAAACAAAAGTGACTGCAATGAAAAAAACCCTACAAGCCTTTGCCTTATAGTAACAAATAATAAAGGTCTCATTTGCATCTGGACAGAAGATTTTTGTCACTTTCATTACAGGTGTTCCTTTTCAGAAACCCAACCCAGGTTTAATGGGAAAGGAGTGCAATCCCTGTGCTGCTTGGGAAAAATAGTGAGACTGTGTTGGGGGCTTTGCTGCAAATCAGGCTCTCAGGAACCAAGAATAGGCTCCTGTCCAGCCATGGCTCTGGTGCACACAGGGAATGAGACAAAATCCAGGTCTGCTCAGGAGTGGATCTGAAGGTGGGTCTGTGTGTGCCTTTGTCTTTCTGATTGTAGATCCACGTGCTTTTAACTTCCTTGTCTTCCATACATTTTGCCCACCCCTGGAAGGGTGG